>JAPPVO010000019.1:78474512-79679627 GCA_030407325.1 Camellia japonica | reverse complement strand
TGTTTGGTAATTGCAACCACAGATTTGGTTAAGTACATGTTATCCAGACCTATGTTGAGGGGAAGAATTGGCAAGTGGATACTAGCCTTATCAGAATTTCATCTAGAATATGTCCCTCAAAGGGCAGTAAAAGGGCAAGTCTTAGCCAATTTTCTGGCAGACCACCCATCTCAAACAGAGAGCCAAGAGATAATGGAGCTTGGTATGGCTAGTGTTGAGCCATGGCAGATGTGGTTCGATGGATCGAAAGCAATGGTTTAAACTGGAATGGTATTGTGATTAAAATCCACAAGGGGTAGAAACCACACATGGTTTCAGAGTGGATGAAGTCACTTGTTCCAATAATCAGGCTGAGTATGAAGCCTTAATAGTAGGGCTAGAAATCCTCATTGGGTTACAAGTACATGCAGTTGACATATTTGGGGACTCTCAATTGGTGGTTAACCAAGTAAAAGGGATTTTCAAGTGTCAAAGCATAAGCATCCTACCATATTATGTTGTTGCATTACATCTGCTTTCTCAGTTTCAAATAGCAAATGTAACCCATGTTCCAAGATTCTTGAATAATAGAGCTAATGATGTGGCTCAGAAAGCTTCGAACTTCAAAGAAGGGATAACACCCAAAGGGACATCAGTCAGACAACATATCAAAGATTAATACAACCTTTGAATAAAAGGAATATGGTCTTGGAAGTTAATCATAATGACTTACAAGAACAAGATTGGAGGCATCCAATAATGCAGTACTTGGCTGGTCCATCTTCGAAGGCCAGCAGGAAAATCAAATTGCAGTCTATGCAATATATGATATATGGTAACGCTCTCTACAAAAGGGGAGGAGATGGCTTGTTGCTGGAATGTTTAGGCCCGAAAGAAGCATTAACAGCTATGGCTGAGGTTCATGAAGGCATCTGTGGTGCTCATCAGCCTGGTGTAAAGATGAGGTGGTTGCTTCGAAGACATTCCTATTATTGGCCAACTATCCTTAAAGACTGCATCGAATATGCAAAGGGTTGCCAGGCATGTCAAAAGCATGGTACAATAAGACATGTGCCCATAACCGACCTACATGCAGTAGTGAAACCTTGGCCGTTCAGAGGGTGGGCCATGGATATGATGGGAAAAATACACCCACCTTCTTCGAAACATCATTGTTTCATTCTAGTGGCCACTGACTACTTCACCAAATGGGTCGAAGCCAAACCATATAAAGCTGTAGACCAAACAGAGGTCATTGGGTTCATTAAAGACTTGATCCATAGATTTGGCATCCCACAAACCATTACTGTAGATAATGGGACTGTGTTCGATGGGAATTGGTGAAGTCCTTTGTAGCAGAATTTGGAATTAGCCTTGTTAATTCCACACCCTATTATGCACAAGCCAATGGTCAAGCTGAGTCATCCAATAAATCCTTGAAAAAGGGTATACAAAAGGTTGTGGAGGATAATCCTAGGGATTGGCATAACCTTCTGTTGGATGTTTTGTGGGCTTACAGAACTTCCCCAAGGTCAAGCACAGGAGTTACTCCTTATGCCTTAGTATATGGGCATGATGCAGTTTTACCTGTAGAAATTAATGTTAAATCCTTGAGGGTAAGATGTCAAGATCAGTTAGATCCTGAGCAATACCATCAAAGTATGTGCTTGGAGTTAGAGGGCATAGATGAAGCCAGAATATTGGCATTAAATAGCATCCTTTTCCAAAAGAAGAAAGCAGCTAAGAATTACAACAAGAGAGTCAAACACATTGGCTTCGATGAAGGTGATTTGGTGTGGAAGACAATACTCCCAATAGGAATTAAAAGCCATAAGTTTGGCAAATGGTCACCTAACTGGGAAGGACCATATCAAATTCATAGAGTTCTGCCTTTTGGGGCCTACCATTTAAGAAATTTGAATGGGTATGTACATCCTAAAAGATCAATGGCAGATATTTGAAGCCTATTTTCCAACCATTTGGGAAACACAAGGGATAACATAAACATACAAAAACACAAGACTGCTCGAATGATAAGACAAAATTTGTTCTTTTATAAAGAATCAAGTACATTACGCCATAAATTGGCCCAGAAATCATTACAATGTCTTAATTGTTTTTGTACAATAGATTTCTTACTGCTAAGTGCTGGAAACAGTTGGATAGCTGCAGCCATGTCCTCCTTTCGATCAGCCAGCTCTTGGTTGGTGATGTGCAGTTTAGTGTCAGTTCGAACCAAGGCTTGGTTTACTGCAGCTAGCTCCTCCTCAAGTTGAGCTTTCTTCTCCAGCAACTGAATTCGAAACTGGGAGGCAGAGGAGTGTTGTTCCTTGAGATCTGATACTTCAGTATGCACTTGAGAGACAAAACTCTGATCCCTGGCCAATTTCTCATTCGCAGCATTGGCAGCATGACAAATGTTGATGTAGAAATCAATAGTAGCTGCAGCCTGGGATAGATGACTTGAGACATCCATGCCGAACTGCTCCGCGATTTTACAGCACTGAAGAAACCCATTTCTGATGATAGGCCTTTGTAGAGCCTCGAAGGGGATCCTCGAAAAGGAGATCAGCAGTTCCAAGCAAGTGTCTAAGTCTATAGAAGGGGCAAAAGGCTTGCTACTGGTGGAAGAAGAGCTCTCAAAGATTTTCAGCAAGGAGTCAGCCAAGGTTAATGGTTCAGCTTCAGCACTGAAAGTTGGGGAGGTAGAGGATGTGTCAAATAGACTAGCTAGCCTTCCCTCGAAGATGTCCACCTCATCCCTAGACATAAAGGGCATGGAGAGTGCTGTGGTGGAAAACACAGGAGACTGCATGGGGATAGGAGAAATAGGTGGAGCATCTTTAGCAGCCTCTATGGTCTTTGCAACCAAGGAATCAAGAGAAGAGGGGCTGGAAGTAGGCACAGGTGATGAACCATGAATTGGGGAACTACCAGCACCCTCTATGGAAGAATCAACTGTCATTGGAAATGAAGCAGCAGTTGGAAGTTCTGAGACAGGAGGAGGAAGAGCAAGGTTCGAAGAAAAGGTAATTTGAGACAGATCAAAAGTCAAAGAAGGGAGAAATGGCTCTAAACCAAGGAAAAGGGATGCAGGGATACTTGGACTCAAAGAAGGTGTGTCGAATATAGACTTGGGGAGTGGAAGCATGATTTGGATGGCCTTCACATGTTGCAATTGGTCAACTTCAACTGAAATTGGAATAGGCCTCCTGGGGAAACAATTGTTGCTGCAAAAGGAGGAAATGCAAAGCAATGTCAAGCTTCAATACAAAGGCTGACAAAGGGAAAACAATAGAAATATGAAAGAAGTTACTTGTTTCAGAGGTAATGGCACTGATGGGAGAACTGCGAAGGGGAGGATGCTCGATAGTTTGTTGTCTTCGTGCAGCTTCTCTTTGTAATGCATCAGCAGCAGCAGCTTCATCTCTAAAAAACTGTTGCTGTCTTTTCTTCTCGGCCCTTTCAAAAACAATTATTGCCTTGGGATGTTCTTGCTCTACGATCTTGGCAACAGATTCGTGAATGGGATCCTCAACCAAGACATCAGTCGAAACAGTCACCTTCCTCCTCCTTTCTATGGCTTGGGCGATGGTTTCAGAGTCAGAGTCTTCAGCAAAGTCAGAAGGAGAGACAGTAGTCTTCTTTCTCCTCTTCCCCCTTGGTGGAGACACTGCTGGTCCCTTTCCAATCCCCTTCTCTTTAATCTGGGGTTCAGATTTCTCTAAGGTTAGTTCTTTCTCCAATACTATAATGTCTGCCTCGAGAGAAGGATGCTCAGAGGTATCAGAAGGAAAGGTAGCCTCCTTTTGTCTCTTGGTTCTTTGTAAAGGTACCTCTCGCTCTTGTTCGACTGCTTCTTCTCCCAAAGTTTCAGATTCCTCAGAAAGGAGGATCAACTTCCTTTTTTGTTTCTGTTGTTGTTCCTTTTTGAGAATGGCTGAAGTCTCAGCTCTTTTAGGAGATTCTTCTTGAAGGGACCCTGCACCAAAGAGCATAAGTATAAAGGAAACAAATAAGAGACTCAAAAGGAAAAGGGGAAGTTGAAGGTATATACTTTTTCTTGAAGCAGCCCGAGTAGCTTTCGAAGGAGTTGAAGTAGCTGGGATGGACTGAGCTGTAGGAGGCATAGTAGAAGAAGGGACAGTCTCAGCTCCTTTGGGCTTGGACACATCTAATACCTCCAATAGGTTTTTAGGTGCAATGGCTAAATGGATTTCCATATTATTGTCCCACCACTGTTGGTATCTCTTCAGTGCAATGCCCGCAGGAAGAAAAGAAGTGAATTCAAAATTAGCCAAGTCATCCATAAATTTGAAAGTTGCCTCCTCCAACCTTGATTTCCTAACTTTCAGATCTCTTCTGGTAAGGCTCAGGTTGGTGTTGCTGCAGAGAGGTATTGGGACCCCTTGTGTGAAACCAAATTGTCTAGCGAATTGAGCGGGACAATAAGGTTCAGCTATACATTTATAAGCCCTGGGGTTTGTAGTCCCAATAAACAGCTCCCTAGGAAGCAGAAGGGAGGCCCATATGTCTTTATGAACTGGTGAAGCACAGAGCCTATCACTAAAAAAGTGATTCAACCAAGGTGGACCTATGTTGGTCTCGAAAGGACGGAAGCGGTGAGCAGGAAATTCGGCTGATAGTTGATGAAAAAAAGAGAAATAAAAGGCAAAAGAAGAAGGATAGAGGGCAGCATTGGCTAGTCTTATGCCATGGGTAAGAGAATATGCCCCAGAAAATTTAAGACATTTGGATTGTAGTTCAGTGAAATAAGCAAAAAGCCAAAGCTGAAGGATCCAGAATGGCCCCCCTTGATTAGCATCTAAGGGCTTCTCACAAAAAAGGGAACAAACTCTGTATACATGACCAAGAATGTATGGGGCTAAGGCTACTCTTTTTTGCAAAACAAAGGCTTTGGCAAGTGGAGCAAATTCAGGCATAATTCTTTGTGAAGAAGTGCAGAAAAGGAATTTGCAGAGCCAGTATAACAAGAAGGAAAAGAACTCCCTATCGGTTACTGGGCCCTCTCTTTTATTTTCAGCTTTAACAAAATCGCTGTAAGATAAGTTAAGAGAGGGGAGGGAGAAAGAAACTGTTGAATCGGGGAAATCGGGTGTAATAATGGTACCAATGGGGGACACTCCTAGTAAATGGCAAATATCAAGAACAGTAGGAGCCATCATCCCACATTTAAATTGAAAGAAATTAAAGATAGGGTTCCAAAAGCATAAAGCAGCAGGGATTAAAAAAGGGTCCTCTGTGATAGTTACCCTTGATAGTCGAAGAGCGTCGAGAAGGCAGAGCTCTTGAAGGTCCAGTGTCCTCGCAGGGATAACCCGATCATACCATTCTTGCCACTCTGGTCTCATCGTGGGCCAGCATCGGTGGGGGCGATTGATCCTCCAGCTCCTCCAATCAAGACCACCTTCATATAGGAGACATTGGTTTTCCAGGCGAGGGTACAGAGCTGGGAGTTCAATAGGAACCTCCTTGAAGATTGGCCCGAGCACATAGTCTTGTCGTTTATGACGACGAGGGATAAAGACACGCCCATCAATGGCGCTTTTTTCCCCAGCCCTATACTTCTCGCACTCTACATCAATGAGCCTTTTCAAAGCTACGGATGAGCTCACGCGTTCGATGATTGGAAGTTCTGGTGAAGAAGAAGTCATCGATGGTATGATATTCGGAAAAGAAAGAGGGAAGTAAAGAGAAGTGAAAGATGTGAGGGTTTGAATGTTGAAGAGTAAGTAATTTCAGAATCCGAAACAAAGGGGTTTTAAAACCTTTGTGTCTGAAAAATATATTATGTGAGTCGTTAAGTACTAAAAGTACGAATACGAGGAGCCTCTTCCAATATTGATAGTTTTGGAGGGAAAAAGCACACTCCGGATATTGACGCCAGCTTCGAAGCAAAATATTTGGCTTCGAAATGAGATTTTGGCGCCAAAAAATCAAATAACAACGGCTTCGAAATACATAAGTCAGCTTCGAAGTGTACTACATAATTGCTAGAATGCTCGATTATTGGTCCACTTCAAAGGGTTTAAAGACCTGTTTAAGTGTTATTGGATCCTTTAAGGATGAGCACTGTTCGAAGCATTAAAACCAATTGTTGGTCTCCATATATACAAGAAGGAATTGCTTTTTGAACCTAAAACAGTGTGAATTATTCTTCGAAGCAAAATAGTCAATTTGAAATTTATTGGCTATACTAACCATGACCATATATTGGTTATAGTTATTTTATGAAGAGTAATGTTGTTAAAATTCAAAGCGTTAGTTCCAGATGATATCAGCCAGAATTGTCAATTATACTCCATAAGTTGGAAAAAGACATGTTGGTTTTTTCAGCGCTTCATTGAACAATTGAGTCTAGATTCGAAAGGTGAGATTGTTCAAATTCGAAGCTATAAGTTGGCTTTTGAAGACAAAAAGGAAACAGAGGCAAACAATATCAAATGCAAAGAGACTCTGTTTGTGTTAAAGCCAAGACAATTATATTGAGTATCCTCATTTGGGTACAAATTCAAGCTCATAAAAATAAGGAATAGAATAAATAACAAGATCATGGAACTTTGTCCAACAATGATCAATGAATATTTGTTCTTTCTTTATTATATCTTCTATCTCCTCTAATGCTGGCTGCATAAGTTGATGTGCTCTCACTTCATAGTAGAGTTCCTCAGCCTTTGTCTCGAAGGCTTCTTCCCTCAAATTTTGTTCCAATTCATCTATGACCAAATCATCCCAATATGCAGAATCTTTATTTTTGAAATCATCGAAGTCTTCGATGAAGTTTTCTGCTTCGTACTGGGCATGAATTCGGAGAGATGAAAGTTGATCCAAAGATTGGATGGTGGCCTTGGAATTCTGATGCCAGTGGAGAAGTAGCGGAAGTTGGTCCAAAAACATGTGAAGTTCTGCTTGGGCAATGGGATTGAGGACATGGCCCCTAGTCAGAATATCACAGGCCCATCGAAAGTTCTTGAGAAGAATGTCATCCTCAAGAACGTTGAAGGGTAAGTGAGAGAAAGCCGCAAGCAGAAGTTGAGCTTGTTTCCGTTCAGCTGAAGTGGGAAATGATGGAGGTTTGTAAGGTGGAAAAATTTTGTCCATAGGAAGGGCAAGCCTTAATTTCTCTATCCAGGAAAGAGTGCAAGGAGAAGAAGGAGTAGATGGTTCTGCTTCAGAAGATGGAGAAGGAGTAGATGGTTCTACTTCAGAAGAAGGTGTGGATGCTTCTATTCCAGAAGGTGAAGAAGGAGGACTAGGCACTGGAGCGGAAGGAACAAAGGCATTAATATAGTCGAGCCAGTCAGAAGAGCAAATTTTTGCCTTCTTGGCTAAAAATGAAGGAGTATACCCTTGTGATTCTTCCAGATGCCGGGCAGTGTGCATTGTCCTTGTGGGCATAGAGGATGTGTACCAGGCTACAAGCAGATTCTCCTCCAAACTACGACGAAGGTCAATAGGCACATAAGGATAGACCACAGAGCTTCGAACGTAAGAAGGAAAATTCAATGGGTCAGTGAACTCAACAAAATGGTGATTAATTCGTTCCCTCAAGTCCCAGGACTCAGGTGCTGACCAATTTGTCCATCCGGAAACCCCAGAAGATGAAGAAGTTGTAGCTTCATCCCAAGTAAAGGTTTGTGAAGAAGAACTTCCTAAGTCCATATTTGCGACTTGTTGAAGCAAAGGCTTGAGTGTAGTTCGTTCAAGGTACAAAGGAAGTTTAGAGGAAGAACTTCTTGTATCTGTAAATTTGTAAATCGAAGGGTTAAGGGCAATGTGGTCGTAGTCCAAAGGTTGATAATCTGCAAAAGCCTCCATGACCTGAATATAGAAGGGTGGGTAAAGGTGGCTAATGAATGCATGAAGATTCTTTCGAGGGGAAATAGCATTACTCAATGGCTCTTCGTATGCTTGATCAGTAGAGTGCGAAGTTGATTGAGCCATAGTCCGTTCGAATGCTGAAGGTATTGGGATGTTCATTAAATAGAGAGTTAATGCGAATGATCATCAAATAGGTGACGGTTGTGTTTCCTGAAGATAGATTCCATGCACATTCCAAAAAGCGCGGGAAAAGCTTTTGATCCACTAATATTTCCAAGTATTGGGTATATTAGTGCGGGGGGTAATGTTGGCTACATATTTTGTAAAACCAAATCATAGTTTGACACGTGGCAGAATAAGGGTATTATGGGAAGATAATTCAAGTCTTCGATCCTGATCGAACACGTGGCATTGAACATTGGTACTTACATGATCTGAGTAGCACTGGATCAGTAAGGAGATACAAAGTGACGTGGCTCCAACAGTTACTCAATATTCAAATTCAAATACAGGAGGGAAGCTCAACTGCAAGAGATGGTATAGTGGGGCTACTTCTAAGGCAGCATGATCATCGATCATGGAGGAGTAGTTCGACGGTTCGAAGTGAAGTTCGAAGGTCATCTTTGACAAGTATAAATAGCAGGGAAGCCCTCAGAAAAGACCCCCAGACTCAGATCATACAAACCAGTCTTTATTTCATATTTTCCTTTCCAGTCTTACAATACCTGCACTTTAAATACCTGCACTTTAATACCAGCACTGCACTTCGATTCATAGGAGTAGTTTCAAGTAGACTCAAGTAGACTGTTGCTGTAAACCTCTTCGAGGCTGAGTTTGAATTATTGTAAGTGTTCATTTTAATGAAATACTTCGATTGTTCTTCACATTAACTGTTATTTCTCTTAAATTCTCCTAAGTCAAGCCACCAGTAAAAGTCCTCTTCATTGAGGCTGAAAGAACTAAAACACAATCGTCTGATAATTGGTTGGCAATTATAATTTCTGTAAGGACTGATTGATCCTTGCTGGCACGCTCGCATTTACAAAATTACCCTTCGAAAAGCCAAAAAGCCAACAGTCTTATTGTATTCTCAGTTTTTGTAGAACAAATTTCAAATTTTAAAAAAATCACTCTACGAAAAATCACTATAACTCAATTATTCATAGATGTTTTATTATTTTTCAACTCCACACACTCTTCTTTCCTCTTTTCATTTTATTTTATTTTTTATTGAAAATTTTATTTTTAAGTTTTATTTTTTTGAAAATGACATTTTTTTTTAAGAACCATGTTAATTTTTTACTAGACTATTTTTATACCAAAAATAAAATCAATGAGCATTGATAACTTTTCATGAATTTTGTTATTTAGCATTGCGGATTACATATATATGGCATTATCAAATGGCCGTTTGGTCCACAACACTCTGTTAGATTTTGCTTGATTTGAATAATGTTATATTAATCACCCTATTATGTCTTATCATTTTATTAGTCAACATATTATTGGTACAGTGGAATGATAACACAATGGTGACACATAAAATAAAATGATATATTAAAAATAATTCAGTTTTAGTTTAATTCAACGGTTCCATGCTATAAAATTGTATCATCACATATGTGTTTTTCATTTAAAATTTTATATATTTTGTAAATAGAATGAATTTGGAATTGTTTGGGATAAATTATATAAGTGTATTTTTTTAATTTTTGGATAAAAAAATAGAGGAAAAAAATATAATGGTTTGGAATAATTTTTTGACTTTTTATGAAAAAAATGTGTATTAAAATATTATATAAAATAGTAAAATTACCATATTAGCCCTAATGTTCCCTATGCGTACTGACAGTGATTGTTTAAGAAGCCAGTATGGAGCGTTGCTTTGAAGTTGTGTGGTGGGCAGCATCCTTCAGAAGATATCTAGGAGCAGCTTGCCTCCAGTCCGAGATCGGATTAAACGGTATTATTCGACCTGTGAAGGCCTACTACGGGTCATGTTTTGATAATTCGAACCGTTCAATGTGTAGAACTCGTCAAGTACTATATGCTTGTAAAAAATCACGTTAATCGGATATCGATAGTTATCTCATCGGATTATTTTTTTGTCAACCGTTAATTTGTTCACTGTCCTTTTTTTTTAAATACAAAATAGATTTGATTATATAGCTATCAATATCCGATCAACGTGATTTTTTACATGCATATAGTACTCGACGAGTTATACACATTAAAAAGTTCAGATTATTAAAATGGGACCCGTGATGGGCCCCCACAGGCCGAACAACACTGTCCTCTGTAAATTTTTTGTGCACCCGTCTGTGTAAATTTGCTCTATCACTTCATATTGTACCATCACTTCAATACAAAGTTGGCTTGTACTTTTTTTTGTGCACCCACTTGTGTAAATTTGTTTCTTTTTTTATATTTTTTTTTGTGAATAGTGATAACTTTTTGATTTTTTTAGTAACTTTTTAACTTTTTGTCTTTTATAGAATATGCCAAATAAGCACAAAATTAAAATTTTAAAAAACCAATGAGAAAGAAAACAAATTCCTTGTCGAATACCACTAGATATATGTCAAATTAATAAAAATTTGAAAATGTTTCGATTTGATTTAATTTGATTTTTTTAGCCCTAATTCGTGAATTGAACAATAATCAACAATTCTATTAGAATCGGAACCAAATCATCCCCCCCCCAAAAAAAAATAGATCAAAGTACAAAATTTGGACTGCCTCGAACAATTTAATATACATATATATTTATAAACCTTGTTTTGAAGAAAAATGAGAGAGGAAGTGGATAGAAGGCAATTTTTGATGGTCGGAAGTGATTGTTAACTATTGAAAGTGGTAGTTGAAGATAACTTTTGACAAAAGATAATGATCGAAGGTGATTATCACCAATGAAATGTATTTGGTAGCAGCTGGAAATGATTTTGGACATGAGAGGTATTTGTTGGAGGAGATCATCGGCAGCAATAATCGAATGTTGGTGATAATGATGAACGGTGGTTGGTAACAATAGAGGGTAGGAAAAAGATGAAGGAAATAATTTTTTTTAAAATTTTTTCCAAATTGGTGAAATCATTTTTTTATTATAATTATAAGAATTTAATATTTTTTTAATATTATTTTTTAGAGCGGATTTTTTTAATTTTTAAAAAATGAAAATAAATACAAAACCAATTTTGAATTATAATATTTAAAAATATAAAAAAAATAAAACATTATCAACATCAGGAATAATTTTTGGTAACATGTCGCTGGAGTTAGCAATCCTCTGACCATCATCATCGTTTTGTGGGGGCCATTCGGATATTTGATAAGATTGTTTGTGTTTCATTCAATTAAAATAAAAAATAAAAAATTAAAACGTTATTAATATTGAAAAATATATTTAAATATATAATAGGAAATAAAAATATTTTTAAAAAATAAAAAATATGTATTAAAATTATAACTATAAATAACTTAATATTATAATTTTTAGCAGAAATTTTTAAAAAATCATAAGGTTTGACTATTGTAACAAAATAAATACTGAGTTTTTAAGTTTATCAATTTAAATCAAAAATTTTTAATTTGTTTTCAATATAAACCATCAACTGATTTTCTTTAAGTAAAATTAACGAAAAAATGATATTTTAGTAATTAAAACTGAATGAAAATATATATATAAAATGTTTACAATATATTTTTTATTGAAGTTAATGATTAAAATATATTTTTTTGTTAAATTTTACAATGTTAGGTATCTAAAAATTTTGTGGCTCAAATGACTCAAATCACTCAAAACGACGTCGTTTTGAGTGTAAATGAGTGTAAAACGACGTCGTTTTGACAGATTTGAGCTATTTGAGCCATAAAATTTTGAGTTAACAAACATTTTTCTTAATAAAAGTAGATAAATAATGTAGATTAAAAGCAAATCACAAATTTAAGTTTAAATTGAAATTAAAATTTTATTTTATTATAAAAATTAAACTTTAAAATTATCATTAACAAGACTTTTTTTAAAAAGTACAAGTTCACTGACACCATTTGGCCAAATTGGCATGGGTACAAAAAAGTGAGGAGAAGTGTGTGGAAGCAGTAGGGACGTCGTTTTCCAGGCACCGCCCCACACCTGATTGTTGGGCATTACGTGTCAGCTTTTGGTTAGGTGCACGATCTAACTCCCCTTCACCTTACTGTGGACCCCACGCTGTCGATCACTCAATTTTTACCGACAATAAACGCTGGGAAGCTGGTTGTATTATCTTTTTTTATTTTTTACATACAAAATAGTAAAAAAAAAATAAAAAAATAACTTTTAACTAACTTTCAAATCACCCTAATATATCATGTCATCAAATAATTATTAGTATTAAATATTTAATTTTGAGTTTTTAAAAATACTATTTGAGTATTTGATTTTTTTAATAAATTTTTTAATAGTTTTAATATTTTTTAATAATAATAATTATAATTTATTTAATTTTTAGTTTTTAAAAATACTACTTGAGTATTTGATTTTTTTAGTGAATTTTTTAAATATTATTTTTTCTTCAAATTTTTAAATGCACTGAACTTTTATGTAAAAGTAAAATATTTTGAAATGTCGGTAAACTGGTTCATAAATTCCAAAATTGTTAAACCAAAAAAAATATTTAAAAATAATATATAATAAATATGAAAAAAATATGAAAATGTTTAAATTTGTATACTTAGTATTTTTTTTATATTAAATCATAAATATCTTATTTTTTAAGTATATTTTGATTAAGTAAATTAAAAAAATATTTAAAATATTTAAATTATTTAAAAAGTTCACTAAAAATAAAAATAATACAAATAACAAAAAGTCAAAATTTATTTTTAAAAATTCAGAACTAAATAAATTTGCACTTTACTCCTTGGACTAGTATTTCACATTATTATTTAAACTTAAAATCATATATTTAAACATTTCAATTATAAAAACCCCTATGGAGACTCCCTATTTGAAAAAAGGTGAAAGTAAAATAATTTTGATTAGTTAAAAATTGCAAATATATAATTTAAAGTTTTTTTTAGAACATATAATTTTAAAATTGAAGAGAGGAAGTTGATACTCAAATAATTTTTTTTTCCCCCCGAAGATAGAATGTTAAATGTTGCTAGAAAAATAGATTACAATAAGGCTCTGTTTATTTGTAATGAAAATGATAGAAAGTGAAACAAGAAAATATATATATTTTTTTAGGATAAAATATAAATATATATTTGAGATTTGCTAAAAATATGGATTATCCCATATAATTTGAAAATTATAAATATTCCCATGTTAGAAATTTTTATTTAACATAATTAATTAAAAAAATAAAATTTCTAATTGTTCTCCTATACAATAAGAAATTAACTAAATTATTAATTGAAATAAATTTATGACATCTTTAAAAAATTATTAATTGACATGATAATTTATTAATAAAATGGGTTATTTGTTATGAAATTATAAATTTTAGTGTGCGGGACATAATTTTCAGAATCATAGGGGGTAATTTATATTTTAAATAAATCTCATGAGATGTATTTGTAATTTATCCATTTTTCATGAATTTGTTTAAGGTGAGAGTGATAGAAAGTAAAAAAAATAATAATAATTTTCGTATAGAACTTATATTAATATGTAACTAACTTTATAATTTCTTGTAAATTACACAAGAAAATACCCAAAAGAAAAAATTTGAATGTTTATATAAGAAGTTATTTATAATTAAAAATTTTGGATAAATTATAAATACATTTTTTGAGATTTACTTAAAATATGAATTGTCTCCTGTAATTCTAGAAATTACATCTCATCCCTTTAAAGTTTTGAATTTCATAAAAAATGATTATTTTTATTAATAAATTATAAAGTCAATTAACAGTTTTTAATGATATCAGAAATTTATTTCAATTAATAATTCAAGTAATTTTATTATTGTATAGGAGAATAGTTAATAATTTTTTTTAGTTAATTATATTAAATAAAAAATTATAACAATGAGTTATTTATAATTTTCTAAACTACATGGGCAATTCTTATTTTAAACAAATTTCGGGGGTGTATTTGTAATTTATCATTAAAATTTCAAAATTTTCTATCTCTCTTTTGCAAATTTTTTATCTTAATCAAATGCTTACAAGAAAGGGTAGTGTCTGGGTGTGTAAGGTGTATAAAATATATATTTGGGTAAGTTCTCACAAATATACATATGTTACCTTACAAAATCGCGTAAGTTCTCATAAATATACGTAAGTTGTGATTTTTCAAATTTTTATGAATTAACTTACATATATTTGTAAGAATTTATGCAAATACATATGGTAGGTACTTGCACACTTAAGAATTGGCCTACAAGAAAATATATTTCATTTTCTATTTATTTATTTTCACTTCATTTTCTATCACTTTTTCACTTTCCACCAATTCTTTGTTTCTATCTACGCAGTTTGATTAGATAGATAATACAAAAAATTGAAAGAAAAATAAAAATAAATAAATTATGTGTTTGTTTAGATAGAAAATCCCAAAAGATAATAAAAACTAAAAATTCCTGTACAACTCAAATTAGCCTAGGAAAACAATGGGATTGTTTGTTATAACTTTTTGGGGGTGATTATAGCTTATTTTGATTTGAGAGCCTGTGCCAGACTATTTGGTGTAACTTCAACTTATAACTTGTTAGGCAAAAATAATTTAAATAAGCTAAAAAAAATTAATTATTTAAAAGTTGGAGTAGAGATACTTTTAGCTTCTGCTTTCTGATTATTAATTTTTAACTTAAAAAAGAATTCACCAAACAGGGCCAATTTCTTGCAAAATATACAGAAAAATTTATCTTTTCCTATAAATATTGACAAGGTTTATTTTATTCTTCTTTTTGCTAATGTTTCTTTCTACAACGCCTTATGTACCGATTATATTTTTTCCTATTACTCCCTTACAAATTTTTTCATATATACAAATGTCGGTAAGAAAATAAATTTTTACTGCTTTTTTCTTTTTTTCATTTCATTTTCATTTTTTACCATCGATTTATTTCTAAATAAACGAGACCAAAAGGATATTCACCACGAATTTGAAAATATAATAATAATTTTAGACTTCAAGTCGGGTCCACGCGAATTTGAAAAACAGCCCATAGCCGTTGATAAAAGCCTCGTGGTTTGCGTTACATTTAGGGTTATTTTGGGAACAAATTTATAAATTAGTTTATTAATTTATTTAAATTTCATTATCTTTTTATTTTTTGTTCATTTTTTTTAATAAGTCAAAAATTAATTTATAATTCACTTTAGGCAAAAATTTTTTTAAAAGTATTTAAAAAAATAAATTGTTACTAAAAATTTAATAAATTTGAAAAATACATACATGAGTCATTTTTTTGGATAAATTACGCTTACATTCCTTAAAATTTAAAGGAAATACAATAAGTCCCACAAATTTAAAATAATTACACTAGACTCCCTTAATGTTTTGATTTATATAACACTTAAGACTCTTTTCATTAGAAATTAGTTAATCATGTGAATGAAAAAATGATATTATTATTAGTATTATATTAAAATGTATATCTTACATTTTGTATATTTGTGTCTTTATATTGTCTATATTAATTTCTGTCTCTTTAAATTTACTATAAAGAAGGTCAATATAATTACGTCACTATTGTAGAACTTCTTTTTTTTTTTTTTTCAAACATCAAGAGAGGTCATTGTAAACACCCTAATTTTTTGGTTATTGGAAATATTTACGTGGGGTTTGGAATTTTTTTTTCCCGAAATAATTTTTTTTAAAAATATTTTTACTTTTAGATTTCCTCAAGAGATAACAAATTTTAATAAAACTTTTAAATATAAGACAAAAAAATTAAGAATAAATGTGATTTTTTTATATTAGTTGTCAAACAATATGAATTCCGTTAAAATTACTGTTTTTTCTTATTGCTAACTAAGGTCTCGTTTGACAATTTTCAGTTTTAGTCAAGAAATTATTATAAATTATCACATCACTCTATTTATTTTTTATAAAAAGCTCAAAGTTATTAAAATAACATTTTCCCAAACGATACGTATATAAGTTAAAACTTAAAACAAATAAACAACATAATTTTTGCTTAAATTAAAAAAGATAATGATAAATTACACTGACTTCCTTGAAAGTTTGAAGAAATAAGTCTTACAATTTTGATATAATTATATTAGGGTTTCTTACTGTTTAATTTATATAACGCTTAACTCAATTTTTTTTTTCAATAATTCGTTAATTATAAGGATTAAAAAATAATATTGTCATTACTTTTCTATTAAAATTTATATTTTTTTATTATTTATTATTGTGTCTTCACATTATCTTTATTAATTTTAAATTTCTATTCATTTAGCCTTATTAAAATAGAAATTAATATAATTATATTGTATTATTTTTAAACCTCAAAAGTTAGTATAATTTATTAAAAAATAATTATTTAAGCTGAAGCCAAACAAACTCTAGATATTTTATTCTACCATGTGCACTTAGGCCTCGTTTGGGAACAGACTAATTTAGTAACTTTTTAGTTATTTGGCTAAAATATAAGCTAAAAAAAACTAGTATGTTTGGGATGACTTTTTGACTTTTTACGAAAAGATGTGCAAAAAGTAGAGAGAAAAGAGAATCTTTGACTTTTTGATATGAGTTGTTGACTTTTTAGCTAATTTAATAACTTTTTGACTTTTTGATTAAAATATTCAGTTGCCAAACGAGGCCTTAGTTTGAATGGAAGAGTGTGGGGGTAATTATCTGTCAACACAATCATGATAGCATAGCACGTGGCATTCAGAAATCTTTGAGATCCTGAAAAAATCGAGTAATGTTATAAATTTTAAAAATCTTATTAAATATCTTATGTGAGGGTGGACTTCACGTATAATATAGTTTTTTTATAGATTTTATATTTGTATGAGATATTTGATAGAATTTTTAAAATTTATAATATTTTTGAAAAAATTATTAAAAGTTTTATATAATGTTTAAATATATATAATATTAATATGAGTATTATAGTGTAAAATTTTTAAGATCTGTCCATGCCATTTACACAAATTGAGGGATGTTTTTGAGAAGATGGTTAAAAATTATTTTTTTGACTTTTTTTTGTGAGAGAGGGAAATGGGTTAAAAGCTGGGAAGCGACTTTTAACCCACTTTTCAAAATAGGCCTGAGAGTCATTTTGGCAAACTAGTTAAAAATCAATTTTTTTTTACTTTTTAACTTTTTTAGGTTATATTACTCCTCTATTTTTTACACATTTTTTTCAAAAAAATTTAAAAAATTAAAAATTAATCTTCAACCAACTTTTCAAATCCAAACATATATCATCAAGCGAAAAAGTCTTTCAATGAAAACCCATCACAAAGAAGTGCCAAACTCGTGTAAAAAAATTATATTCAATTCAACGATTGGTTTATATACATGGAGAAGAGTGTTATCCGCAAACCACATTTTAAATCACCAAAAAATATGCAAAAAATCATATTTTTTTTATTATCAAACATAGAGGTGTGTGTAAAAAATTATTGAATTTTTAAATTTTAAAACAATTGAAAAAATGCTAAGAGGTGGTTTGGGATGATCTAAATAAGTGTACTTTTTGACTTTCTATGAAATATAGGTTGGGTATGGATTGGGTTTGAAGTGATGTATTAGAGAAGTGATGTGACTTAAATAAGATGGTGTGACTTAAAGATAGTGACTTTTTGGGCTTGTTTGGTTTGTGTTTCAGAAACATGTTTTGGAAAAAAAAAGTACGAAAACATGTTTGGTTTGGTTTTTTGGGAAATTTGTTTTGAAAAATTGTTTTGAGAGAGAGTTTTGGAAAAAGTGATTGATTTGATGTGTGTGTGAGAGAGGTTTGTTTGGAAAATTTGTTTGGTTTGTGTGTTTTGAGAAATTTTTTTGGAAAAATTTGTTTGGTTTCATTTTTTTTGGAAACTTGTTTCTGAAAAAAATTTCTGAAATTTTTTTCAGAAACACTAACCAAACAAGCCCTTTAACTTTTTGATTTTTTTAGATCATGCCTTGTTTGGGATGTACTAATAAATATACACTTTTTATCCTTTTTTCATCACATCACCTCTCTACTTTTCTATACATCTTTTTATTAAAAGTCAAAAAATACAATTGTTTAGATCACAGGCCACCCCTAATCTGCTTTAGGCGCAGTGCGTTAGTGTACGGAGGGTGTTGTTGTCCAAGACTGATCTATAAAATATGAATAAAAATAGAGGCATCATTTTTCTTTCCTATTTCTATTAGCCTGGTGTAAATTTCATTTTCATTGTGAGTACGCTTATTTTAAAATCGATTTTGATAATTTAAATTGTTTATCTTTTAATATTTGTTGAGTAAAATATTTATATAAAAAATTAAAATAATTGAATATCGGTAAGTATATATTTGAATTATATTTGTTTTAAATATAATTTCAAGAATAACTATCTATTTTTTATAATACAAATTTGATTCAAATATACAACTACTAATGTCTAATCATATTATTTTTTACATGAATATTTTACTCAACGATTTAGATCATTGAAATGAGATTTGTGGTAAGCTCCATTGACCCTCAAGATCTCTAATATTGACATCTCAATATGAGAGAGGCTCGTTCTAATATAAAATCATCTCTCTATAGCATAATTGCGAAAGGGAAAATGTTATAAGTTCCAAAAAATTTTATCAAACAAATGACCAAATGCCTCACATGGGTGTGGGGTTCACAAAATTTTGAATCCCACACCCATGTGAGATATTTTATCATTTATTTAATAGAAAATTTGTTATCCCTACGAAAATATTGAAAGATTGGAACTATAAAACTTTTTGTCTTTATTTTTATAGTAATATATAATTAGAAAAGAATATTTTCAATGGACTCTTTAAATTTATGTGTTAAAATATGTTTTATGAAAAAATAAAAAATAAAAAATAATTTTGTGTGGTAAATGTTTATTAATTTAGATACACACAAGTGCTTCATAATTTGTGGATGAATTGCTAAACTTCAAAATAATAATAATAATAATAATAATAATAATTTTCTTTACACATCGGATATGCTCTAATGAGGACTACCAAAAAATTTGTATAAATTTTATTTTATAGGATCTCATTTTTAGAAGCATTTAATTTTTACATTGGACCGACTCACATAATCAAAACTCAATTTCGGACCACACAAACGCAATAGTAAACTAAAGCGACTGTTAGAATTTTTGTCTGGATATTGGGCCCACTATGATGTGGCCCACTAACACCTAATTATTTATAGAATCCAATGATAAGATTCTATGCGACAAAGGCCCATTCCACTTGTATATGGTGTCAGCCTCTGTACGACCTCATCTCCACCACCACATGTGAGGTGAACCAAAGTAATACTTTGCCTTCCTTTGGTAATTTGGATTGGGTTGGATTGAATTTAGGGTTATTTTAATTATAGAAAAATAAAATAGATTTTTTAATTTAATAAGATAAAATTGTAAATTTTCTGAATGAAACTATATATTAGATTGAATTGATTGACAAAGAATATATCATTTATATAGAACACTAATTCCTAATCCTATATGAATACATCACTGATATATAGAAGTCTAATTCCTAATCCTATAAAGAAAAAGGAGAACACTTTCTCACACCCTCGCTCAAACTCAAGGTGTTTTAGCAGAAAACATCTGAGGGCTTGTTTGGTTTGAATTTGGGAGATGAATTTTAGAAAAAAAATTTCAAAAATTTGTTTGGTTTGAGATTTTTCTCAAACAATTTTCAAAATCACTTCTCTCTCTTACACATCAATCAATCACTTTTTCTCTCTCCTCTCTCCTCTCTCCTTCTCAATCACTTTTTTTCTCACACATATCTACTTAATTATTCCAAAATATCAAATCATCCCAAACTTCCACAAAAATTTTTTCTCTCAAAATATACAACAAAACAAACCAAAAAAATTTCTAAAACAACTCTCCCAAATTTTTTTCAAAAACAACTCTCCCAAAAACAAACCAAACAAGCCCTGAGAGTTTGTCAAGAAAAAATTGAAACCGAGCAGTGGTGTGAATCTTGGTGAAAAAGTCAACAAGTTGCAGAGCTGAAAAGACAAAAGGAAGCGAGATAAAGCCAGACTGCAGATGCTGACGGACGAAGCGACAATCAATCTCAATATGCTTTGTCCGTTCATGAAAGACAGTGTTATGAGCAATTTGAATAGCACTTCGGTTGTCACAATAGAGACAGGTTGGAGAAGACTGAGGGATGCCCAAGTCAAATAAGAGACCATGAAGCCAGACAATTTCAGCAGTAGCATGAGCCATAACACGATACTCAGTTTCGGCAGTAGAACGAGTAACAACAGTTTGTTTCTTGCTTTTCAAAGAAATCAGGGAATCGCCAAGAAACATATAGAAACCAGAAGTAGATTTATGATCATTAACATCACCAGCCCAATTAGTATCAGCATAAAGCCACCAAGTCTAAGGAAGAAGTAGAAGAGAATAGCAAGCCTTGGAAGATAGTACTGCGAAAATAGCAAAGAATCCGAAGCAAAGCAGCTTAATGTGTAGAGCGAGGAGCAAAAACAAACTGACTAACCATGTTGATAGCATAGGCAAGATCATGGCAAGTAACTGTTAGATAGACTAAGCAACTTACAAGCTCGCGATATAACATAGGATGTCTAGAGGAACACCATCAGTAGTGTTGAGCTTTACATTAAGCTCAATGGAGGTATCAGAAAGCTTAGTGTCAGTAAGTCCGGCACGATGGATAACCTCGTTGGCATACTTAGCCTAGGATAGAAAGTAACCCTTAGGAGAAGAAGCCACCTCAATACCAAGAAAATACCGCAATGGTCCCAGATCCTTTATTTCGAAGGTGCGGAAGAGATGCTGCTTGACCTCAGAGATAACAGAAGAGTTAGAGCCAGTGATGATCATATCATCCACATATAGTAAGAGAGCAACAAAACCAGCCGAGGTATGTCTTAGAAATAAAGCAAAGTCGGAAGCAGAAGGATGAAACCCAAGCTCGATAACAGCAGTCTAAAAGCGATCATACCAAGCACGAGGAGATTGCTTCAGACCATATAGAGCACGCCGAAAATGACAAACCTGGCCAGAGGAATGGTGAAGATCAGAGGGAGGACGCATGTAAACCTCCTCAATGAGATGGGCATTAAGAAAAGCATTCTTAACATCCATCTAATAAAGAGGCCAAGAACGAATAGCAGTAACAGAGATTAAAGTACGAACAATAGTCATCTTGGCAATAAGAGCAAATGTCTCATCATAATCAATACCCTACTCGTGGGAGAAACCTTTGGCCACCAAATGAGCTTTGTAACGCTCAAGAGAACCACCAGAATGAGTCTTCACTTTGTAGACCCATTTACAACTAACCAGATTCTTACCAGCAGGCAAAGGAACTAACTCTCAAGTACTAGTTTTCTGTAGAGCAAACAACTCATCCTCCATAGCTTGAACCCAATAAGGATCCTGATAGGCCTCATTGTAAGACTGAGGTTCTGCAAAAGAGTGAATAGTAGACAAAAAGGTACGATATGAAGCAGAAAAACAAGTATTAGACCAACCCAACCTGTTTGGAGGATGATGCGCTCGAGGAGGGTATCAGTGTGCAGCAGGATCAGAGTCGTCAGAAGCAGGAGGATCAACAGTAAGGGCAGAGACAACTGGTGAAGGAAGAGCCTTGCGATGAGAATAAACTAACAACGGAGGAGGAGAAGAAGGTGAAGGAGGAGAAGCAGTCAAAGGTGAAACAAGAGGAGAAGATAGAACAAGCTCAGGAGGAACTGTGGGGATGTACTCATCAGAAGGGACCTCAAAAGGAAATCGATCAATATGAACCAAATCCTCTTTGAAAACTAGGGCAGTGAAAAGAGGAAGCTGAAAGTAAGATAGACGTTTGAGAAAGACAACATGGTGGGAGACATAAAGGCGACAAGACATAGGGTCATAACAACAATAACCTTTCTGAGTGAGACCATAACCCCAAAAAACACATAGGACAGACCTGACACTAAGTTTGGTCCTATCTTTACAGGGTAAAAGGACAAAACAAGTAGACCCAAATACACGAATGAGGGAGCAATTAGGAAGTTGAGAAAACAGATCCTTACAAGTAGACCGACCAGAAAGAAGGAGGATAGGCATACGGTTGAGAATAAAAGCAGTAGTAAGAACTGCCTCACCCCAAAACGGAATCGAAACGGAGACAGAGAGAAGGAGAGACCTAGCTGTCTTAAGGAGATGATGATGTTTATACTCAGCTCGACCATTTTGGACAGGTGTATCAGTACAAGAAGTTTAGTGAATGGTATCCAAGTTGGCCAAATATTCACAGAATTCAGTTTTAAAGTATTCCCCATCGAAGTCAGACGGTAACAATTTAATAGTAGACCCAAACTGTGTAGTGATCATAGACTGAAAAGTACGGTATATCTGGTAGAAGTCAGACTTATGAGTCATAAGATAAACCCACATGTAACGGGTGCAATCATCAACAAAAGACACATAGTATACTAAACCCCCTTTAGTAAGAACATGAGAGGGTCCCCAGACATCAGTATGCACAAGAGAAAAAAGAGAAACAAAAATAGATGTACTTTTATTAAATGGTAAAGCTGACATTTTGGCAAGTTTACACCCTCGACATTCATCAATTTGACTAGGAGAAACTTTACCTAACAACCCTGACTGAGCTAAAGACTGTAAGCGGTCAACAGACAAATGATCGAGGCGAGAATGCTGTAGACACCCCATTTTTGACCGCCCTTAAGACTTGGGCGTTACTGATGGTTTACTTGTTGGAGAAAGGTGTGCAGGGCACAGGTCCGGTTTCCTCGGCAAGGAAAGAGACAAATCTCAACTTCACACCCTATTTTGGACCAAAGCTATTTTGGATGGTTTTTAGACCTTAAAACCCTCTCTTTCAAAACTTTTTTGAAATAAAATTCTTACAATGCTCTGAGGCTCACATTTTGTCAAAATGATGCGCTTTTCGATAAACCGAGCAAGGACAAAGTGGGAATTAACGAAAGAGAGATGAAATCTTTGAAAAATCTTTCAAAACACCTTGCTTAGGGGTTTGAAGTTAAAGAAAAAAGGAGAAGAGGGGAGAAAACAGGCTGGAGAAGAAGATAGGCAAGAATTGCTAAGAGAGGGGCGAGCAGTCCTCGTTAAATCAAGCTCATCTGTCTACATACTTGGATTTTAGCTATGGGGCCACAACCGTTGGAAAGCTTACTTCCGGGGCTTCAATCTAGACATCCACCGGCACTTTTTGACCTTTTCGGCCACCCATCGGCCATTCATTTAGCCGACCGGCCAAATAAATGGCCGACCGGCCAGTAAATGTAGCCGACCGACCAATTTTGCTAGCCGACGACCTTCCGGAGTATTCTACAGATTGAATGGATGACAGCTGTGCCAGCTGGAGGGCACAGACTGGATCCTCCATACACGTGTATGGAGGATCTTGGCTCTTGGTTTTGAAGCTTCTAAGAGAAGTCTTACTCCCTTGGCTCTATAAAGCAAGCCCTCCTCTTCCATAATTAGGGTTCTGAAATTCCAGAGGAGACATACACTCTCCCCCCTTGTATCTCTCTATTTTAGCCTCAAAGTATAAGATTCTTGGCTCCATTCCTACACCAACACCTAGCACCACCCCACCACCTCCATTCCAGCAGCTTGGAGGGTCTTCTCAGAGGCTTGGAGGCACCATTTCTCAGTTCAAAAGGCAGCCAAGGAGTAGTATTCAAGGGTAAGTTCATTTCCCCTCTCTTTTGGCCTTATTTTGTACCATTGCTTAGCCCCATTTTCTTGCTGTTTTGAGCTCCAACCAAAATTGAAAATGTCATTTTTTTGAGCTATATTCCATGTTTCATTAAGGGCTCATTGCAGTTTGAAGCTTCTTTTTGGCACTTGCTTCATTATCCTCTTGAATGCCATTATTTTGCATGATATTTTTAGCCTATGTGTGATCTGTTTTGGAGCATGTCATAAACTGTAGATAGGCTTATTTTGAGCCCTTCTTCAACATTGAAGAAGGTCTCAACACTGTTGGGGACCTCCATGTATCACTTGCCATTGTACCCCTCTTTGGTCCCCATTTTTGCATGATTTATTAGCTTATTAAGATTCTGTTTTTTGACCTTGATCAGAGCTGAAAGTGGCCATATTTTGACCCCCTTGTCATGTTTCATTAAGGTTCTTTGGCTGTTTGATGAATATTTTGTATACTTTGTGTTATAGCCTCTTTTGAGCCTCATCTTGCATGACATTTTGAGTGTGTTTGTATACTGTTTTGGGGGCTGCCATAAACTGTAAGTAGTCATATTTTTGGTCCCTCTTCAGTGTTGTAGAACAGTATTTTTCTGTTTGGGCTTTTCATCTACCACTTGCTTCATTGCCTCCCTTGCGGAGCCATTTTTGTATGCTAATTTAGTCCCACTTGTGCTTACTGTTTGGCCATGCTTTGGACTGTAAAAATGCTTATTTTGGGGCTACCTTGCTTCTGTCTTCTCATTCCATGTACCAATTATGCATGCTTTGTATAGCTGTAAGCCATTTCATGTACCTAGTTTTGCATTTCGGGAGAGATTCCATGCATCGGGTGTCATTTCGCCTTATTTCGGGGCTGTTTTCCCCCCTCATTTTGCTACTGATTTTTGCATGTTTGCATATCATATTCCATGTCTTCGCCATGTCTCATTAGAGTGGCATTTCGGTGCCTGAGGGTCGGTCCTCGGTTTGCGTGCACACGTGCACGCATTTCGAGTTGTCTTGTTTTCATCTTATGGCCACTGATATGAGTGTGGCTGAGGTCAACTTGTATTGGTGTAAGCCCATTTTGCATTGTGTATGCCATGTTACAATGCATTGTGCATGTTATGTTGTTGCATTGTGTCATGCCTTGCATGCTTGTTCGCATACTCACATTGCATACTTAGCTCGCATGCTTAGGTTGCATTTGGCATGCATCCCTTGCCTCTTGATCGAGCATGATAGAGGTTGGGGCCTTTGATGTGTTTTGTGCTTGCATTTCATTTGATATCAAAGTTGCTAACTTGGCTTTTGGGCCATCATGCATTGAAATGCGTGATTGATGGCCCGGGGGTCGAGGGCCATGCTCCCTTGAGTCCGTTGCATGATAGGGAGTGTGTTCATGCAAACATTTGCTTGAAATTCCATGCCATACACTGCTTGCCCTCTGTTGCTGTCAATTGCAGGTTCTGCAGGAAGTTTTGGCCGGTCGGCTACATAGAGTGCCGACCGGCCAGGGATTTTTGGCCGATAACTTCATCAGAGGCCGGTGACCTTTTCCCATGGCCGGTGGCCATCCCTCCTAGCCGGTGGTGTTCCACAGTGTGCAAAGAACCTGTCCTGAGATTTGTGCAATTTTCAGAGAAGCTAAGCAGTGAAAACAGAGACAACAGTGTTATGGCAGCGAGTTTCCGGGCAAGGCAAGTCAAACATGCATCATTTGCGCATCTCGAGGCGGGGCTGCGACCTTTTCCCTTTTGCATTTAATTTGTTAATTAAATTAGCAGTTTTGTAATAATTAGTTAGCTAGGATAGTTGATTTATTATTCGGACTGTATTATTCTTTTGGTCCCTCCGTGTGAGGGCGTATTTGTAATAAGTGTGCGTGAGTGGTGTGTATGTCTTCCAACCTCCACGTCTTTCTTCCCTTTTATTTACCTGCTTACAATGGTAGATTAGGGCATGCTTGAAATTTAGCATACCTTATGCAATGCATGCGTGCATCCATGCATTTGTTTACATGCACCGGGCTCGGTACATCATACAAACTGCGTTGTATTTTCAATTCCAAATTGAATGCGTGATAGTTGTAGCACTTCACATGCCATGCTTAGGATAGCCGAGCCCGTTGAGATTGCATCCTTGCTTGTGTTGCATTAGCCACTTAACATGAACTAGGATCATGCATATGATTACTAACTAGTTTCTGTTTTGGCTTGGAGTACTAGGTAAGCTTTTATGCTTTAGCATATCGCATGCATGTGAATGTTGCCATAATAGCATGATTACCATGAGGCTAGCTGCTTATGTGATATAACTGCTTGAATGCCTGTGGGTGAAGGTTGGATTGTTTGAGTTGGAAAAACTCATTGAAATCCGTGTCTTAGCCTACTTGCGAGTAGCAAATTCCAAAGCACTTTTCAAAACAAACGGATATGCAATGCTTGTTTCCAAATTAGGCAATCTAGTCTATACTTGTTTGCTGTGCGCATAACATAGTAATTCTAGGCTAATAACTGGAATAAGAACACATAACGTTTTCAAAATCGGATATCATGGTTAGTAGAGGCCGGTCTTCAGACCGGGCGAAAGGGGGTGCTCATAGCTGACCTTCCCCGATCGTACCCAAGCTCCCGAGCCAAGACAACTTTGGTGATGACGGACACGTGGCCTTCGGCACCGAGTCAGGGTTTCCTAAATTTCCCATTTTAAAAATATTTAGGTGGCGACTCTGTATCTGGCAAAGCAGTCCATGTTTGGCACTTCTTTTCAAAAATCTGTTTCTCAAAACGATTTGCCGGATTTGGACTCTTTGGTTCAGATTTAGAACCGTGACAATTTGAGTCCGAACTGTAGTAGACCCGTAAAAACGAACAGAACGGGACTTAACCCTCCCGGGGCGTTCGGGGACGTAAGTAAAACTAACTTGATTGACAATCTAACTAAAACGAGGAAAGTGTAGCTGGAGAGGTGGATAAGAGGAGATGCAAGCTTTCAACCACATAGAGATCTCCAACTCTACGGCCGGTCCCAATCTGCTTCTTGGACACTCGATCCTGCATACAACAAATAGAAGAGGAAAAGATAATATCAAAACCAGACGCATCAAGTTGACTGATAGATAATAAACTGACAGATAACTGAGGGACATAAAGAACAGAATGAATAGTAACAAAAAACATAGCAGAGGGTAAGACAAACCCAATAGACAAAACATACATACCAGACTCATTAGGAGTATTAATAGTAATAGGAACGGGTGGGGAATACAATTTTAAAGTAAGAAAATGTAATGAGTCATATGATGAGAGGCACCAGAATCAAAAAGCTAGACAGAAGAAGGGATACCTGAAGAGGACCAAAGCAAACCTGAATGAAGAGAGGTAAGAGCAGAGGCAAATAGGGATGGTTGAGAAGTGGATAGAATATGCTGAAGTTGTGCAACCTGAGCACTCAAGGAAGCCAAGTCAAGATCGGGAGTTGGAGTAGATGTAGTATAGGAGGTCGGAAAGTACCCGAGGTAAGACCGTAGAATTGTGTTTGAGAAGACGAAGCAGGCTGACGTCCCTTCTTGGGACAATTGTTCTTCCAATGACCCCTCTGATGGTAGAAAGCACACTCATCTGGCCCTAATGGTCATTTCTTGGATTTCGCAGTGGCCTAAAGTTGATGAGGAGGTGGGGTCGATGACAAGGGAGGCTTGGCAGGAGCCAAGAAGACAAAAGGAGGCAGATTCTGACTGGCCGTTTTAAGACGGGTTTCTTCGGAGAGGAGCTCACGAACAATAGCATCCACAGATGGAAGAGGAGATCGGTGAAGGATGCCACCTCGAATAGCCTCATACTGAGGGGAGAGAGCCGTTAAGAATTACGCTAAACGACCTTGCTCCTGAAACTCAAGATAAGTGTCCAGTATCTTAAGACTAGGTGGTTCCATAAAAGCCAACTGATCCCAGAGACCTGTCATCTCAATATAGAAGTCTTGAATAGTCTGATCCTGCTGACGAGCATTTTGAATAGTTGTTTCCAACTCATATCGCCTAGCAAAGTTGGACTGCTGATAAACACCTAGTAAATAATCCCATACCTTCTTGGCAGTACTGTACTTGGAAAACATCATTCCAATACGATCATCCATGGAGTTATGAAACCAAGTCAGAACTTGGGCATTATCACAATCCCAAGAGTCATAGGAAGTCAGATACCCTTCCACCTTCGAATTCGATGGACAAAGAACAAAACCAGAAACATAGCCCCATTTTTTCCTAACCAAGAAGAAAATTCTTCATAACACTGGCCCAATAGGCATAATTGCCACTAGTGAGTTTGCATTTGATGGCTTGGATTTTATTATCCGACATTGTAATACAGCAGAGTTTATGGTGTCTAAGTATAAAACAATTTAATCAGAGGGATCAAACTGTAATAATCCCAAAGTTAGCACAGTTGGGTCAAATACTGGTGAACTCAGATACTAATAACAATACGAGAGACAGAGAGCGAGAGAGAGAGAGAGAGAGAGATAACCAGAGTGCGCGATTGCGACGATGTCGAAGTCTTAAGGAGAACTAGCGAGACAGAGAGGGACAACAAACCAGAAAACCATAATCCAACGATGTACAGAGATGCACCAGAGACCTATGGATCACACTGGACTAGCTACTCACACTAAACCAGTGACTCACACCGAGCCACGGATCAAAGGCGATAGAGACCCAATCGCGATGGAGAACCAGTCACGAAGCAAATGGAAGAATTACGAACCAAAGCCAACTCGGAGTCAGGAAATAACAAACGGCTTCTAGGGTTCCAGCGGTGGCTCTAATACCATGTAAGTTTTCGAAATGAAACTGTATATTAGATTGAATTGATTGACAAAGAATACATCATTTATACAAAACACGAATTCCTAATCCTACATGAATACATCTCTGATATATAGAAGTCTAATAGGACACTAATTCCTAATCCTATAAAAAAAAAGGAGAACACATTCTCACAAAAATGTCACATCTAATTCATAATTATTACATTCTTTCTCTCACAAAAGTTAAAAAAGTAAAAAAGCCTATCCCAAACGAGGCTTTTTAGCCCCAGACTAAAATAATCAAAAAGCCAAAAAGCCAATTCACTTCCCAAAAGAACTCTTTATAATTTTATCAAAATATTTTATTAGTAATTTTTTTTTATATAATACAATAAGTGTTTAAATATAATAAGTTTTATACATATAAATGAATTTTATTATATGAATAAGTTAAAATAAATCCAATAATAAATATCACTCATCTATTTACATTTAACATTAGTAATGTTAAGATTAGTTAAGTGTTCAGAATCATCTACTTCATTAATCTAGTTACTCAAAATTATTATTATTATTATTATTATTATTATTATTATTATTATTATTATTATTATTTGTTTTACTAAAAAAACATAAGTTAGAGTGCATTTTGTATTGTTTTAGTTTTATTATCGAAAGAAAACACATAAATTAACACAAAATATTTATTTATTAGTTGTTTACTGGAAAAATTGTCTAAAAATACCCTTTCCATAGATGTTTTTGAAATTATTTTTAAAAACATGAAAAAAGGAGTTTCTCCCCAACTAAATAAAAAATAAAATAAAACAAGCAAATAGAAAAAGACAAATATATATATATATATATATATTGTGATGAACAAAGAATAAGAATACTTTTTGGTGATGATGACTAGGTGAGTGAGAGTTTCGTAAATTACACTCTTGGGCATAGGTAGGGTCTTTTAAATATTTTTTTAGTCATATATCATTTTTATACGCTAGGCTTATCCAATCCTTGGCCTATATAACCCATGTCACCATGACCAAGCCAATATTTTTATGTTTTGTGTGTTGCAAAGTATATTGTGATATTGATATTTTTTGAATGTTAGATGATTCCAATTGACTGTCTTTGTTATTTAGTATAAGATTTTATAAATAAATTATAAATATGTTTAATTATTCACAAACTTGTATATTAATTAAGTTCGGATATTTTAAGTATGTGAAAGTAAACATAAAATTTCAAAACGATTAAAATTACGTTTATATTTGTAGGGGGTTCAAGGTTGGAGAAGTAATTAGAGAGGTAAAACTATGTTAATAGTCCAATAATGGCGGAAGTGGCTGGAGAATGAGTAGTAGCAACTGTGTGGGAGTAGGAGAGTGTGTAGTTAGGTAATGGTGAAGCAAATGGCTCAAGGAGAAGTGTATGGCAGTACCAAATTGGGCAACATCTCCCCCAAATCTCTAAAATTCCTCCTGCTGAACCTTGGGAAATGAGTCCTATTCATAGGCTTTTCCTTGGTACCAAAAGGACACTAAGTGGCCAAATGGAGAGAAGACATGTGTCCCAGAGGATCATATGAAATATTCTGTCTTGAGCCACCAGGCTGAAGTTGCCACGTGTCCCTCTGCATGTACTGTGTACTATCTGTTTGCCTCCGCAATTACCTTTTTTGAACCTCAACAAGTGTAGTTGTGTCAGGAGTGTCTGGCGCGGCAACTCCCTTTTTGAGCCTCAGCGAGTGCAGTTGCAGCGAGAGTATTTGCCTCTGCACTTGCCTTTTCAGCTTGAACCTCAGCAAGTGTACTTGCAATGGTGAACCTCGCCGTTGCACTTGTTTTTTTAGTTCTATTTGGCCAATACATGTATTTTCAAGACTCCATTAGTCTGTTATCGACTATGTTCATGCCCACCTCAGCGAAGCCTCCACCCTTAGCCACCTAACCACAAACTCCCCAACTTCCCAAGGCGAAGGCCACAGCTAGGCCTGCTATCGGCTATGCTGTGCCTTGGTACCAAGCCCAATGGGGCTTCCTTAGTCCTGCCTGTGTGACCAAGGCAGGTCCATGACCTAGGTAATGGAAAGGGAGTCCCTTATAGTCGGGCTGCCCTGCTCCCATCTTCGCGGGGTTGCCGCGGTAAATTGGTATTTCTGGGCCTGCTATCAGCTCCAACCAGTAAGTCTTGGGGCTTGCTATCAGTGCCAAGTTAAATGAACTGTGAGGCCTGCTATCAGCCCTAGGCCAGCAATGCCTTGGGGCTTGCTGTCAACGCCAGGCATTAGCCTCTATTTGCAGAAGGAAGCCTCTCTTAAAGGCTGCTATCACCTTGGTAGGATATTCCCTCTGTAACTTAGTTGTTGCGGTAGTAGTTGTCGCGGTAGTCATTTCTTGCAGCAAGTTCAGACGGCATGACCGAAGATATTAGAGATGGCGGCGCCGACAGAATGCCTCCACAACTTGGACGCTGCGAGTATTGCCTTTGCAACTTAGTAGCCTCAGTCTCCTCCTTCTCTCGGCAACTCCAGATGGTCGCGACACCGACATTACTTGGGATGGCGACGACACCGAAGATACTTGGGATGACGGCGCTGAGACAAAGTTCCTCCGCAACTCTGCCGCTGCACATGTTCCCTCGGCAACTTCAAATGGCAGCGAAACTAAAGTTAATAGGAATAATGGCGCTGAGGCAAAGTGCCTCAGCAACTTTGTCGCTGCACATGTTCCCTTGACAACTTCACCGTTGTAGGTGTTGCCTCTATAACTTGACTTGGGCATTTCTCCTCACTGAGTCCATCTGGAGCCCTGGTGGGTCGAACCTGCCTCGGCCCACTTGTTGGTCCACTTCCTTTGGGCTTTGACCCATGCTCCTTTTTTATCCCTGGTCGCCTTCTCAGGGCAATCTTAGTTCTTGGGTCCATATTTAGTTTGTGGCTTAATTTTTGACCCTCTACATTTTGCCCCCTGCGCGTGTGGGAGACACGTTCCCTGTTTCTCGTGCGTGCATGACGTCAGCGGGCAGCCTAAGGGTTGCGTCGGTTGGGTCAGAAGTTGCGTCGGCTTTGAAAAGGTACCCTTTTGATTGCCAGGTCATAATGGACCTAGGGCAGTGTGCTAACGCCCTTTGTTGTTTTTCTTTATAAATAATGCCCTTGGGTCCACTGGTCCCCCACTTCTTCCCAACACACCTTTCTGTCTCCTTTGTCTTCTTCTCTTCCTTGTTCCCTCTTTCCAAAGCTTTTTGACTTTCTTTACTCTTTTTCATGGCTAGCACGAGGTTTCTTACCAATAGGGCTGCCCCACCTCCTACCGAGTGGAGGCGGGCCCCTTACTTCGGAGGGCTGGCCGACCCCTTCTGGAAAGCGGTTGATTCCTTTATTCCTGACAGCCCTTCTCTAGAGGAGCCTCTGCTTCCTTTTGGGGAGGCCACCTTGGAAGACGCGAACATAGTGAACCCAGTTTCTGTGCTACGGTTTCGTGTGAAGCGTGACGACTTTCCATATTCTTATATCTACTATCGTACTCATTCGGGGCCTTCAACAGATTGGTCCCTTTGGGTCGATGATGTCATGGCGGATGACGGCTTTTAGCAGCGTCTGCGTGATGTCCGCCTTTTCAACGCCATTTTAATCTCGAGAGAGTTATCAGTGCGTAAGGTGCAAACCAACACTGATATGATTGTCTCCCGTTGGAGTCATGACACCCACACTTTTGCCTTGGCATGGGGGGAGATAACCTTGACCCTGGAAGATGTTGTCGTCCTCCTGCGCCTCAGCACCCGTGGAGATCACCCCTTTGACCTAGTGTCTCTAAGCCCTGCAGAGCAAGTCGTTATCACTGCTCTTCAAACCGCCTTTCAAGAGGCGCGGAAGTTTGGTTCCTGGTATGATCTTAGAACCAGGGAACTGCTTCAGGAGAGGCCCAAAAGAGATAAGACTACCTATCTTTCTTGGCTGAAGCGTTTCTATAAGGACTTGCAACTAGTTGTAGGGACATCACTGAGGAGAGCTGTGACTCCGTAGTTGGTCTGGGCTATCGAGGTGACTTGTACTTGGCGGCGTTCGTAAGCTATTTTATCTCATTCTTCGTCCTACCCAATAACCCTGCCAAAAGCATCAATTCCCTGGTATTTCCCTTAGCTGTAAAGCTTTGTAGTGGTAATCAAATTCCTCTAGCTCCCTTCTTTCTGGGTAACTTATATTTCCGTTTTGACCTTATCCATTCGGACATGGAGTGATCCATGGGCCGCTATGACGTGTGGAGCTTTATGCATACCCAGTTCCTGACTGCCTTTTTCTATGAGAGATTTCCTGCCATGGGCCCCACTCCTAAGGAACACGAGCCCTTCTTTACTGATGAAGTCTTTGATGCAGAGGGCCACCCTGTCCTAGATATAGAGGGTCGGCCTATCACGAGGCAAGTGCGTCAGTCCTTCCCTCGCATCTCTCGGTGGTCTGGCCTTGGCACCAACAGGCCCTTTTCAGACTATGTTGACCATATGGAGGAGTGCGTCTTCCGCTATTTCACTCAGCCTCTTCCAGGCATTTCTGTTGTCCCCTTTTATTTTTCAGAGTCTCGCTACATTGATTTTTCTCTTGACAGTATCCAGGCTAATTCTCTCCTTATTGCTGCCATGATTCGCCATAGATTTTTGCCCGTGTGGAATGAAGAAGGCATGTCCAGTGTCATCTACTGACCGGACAGGGTCCTTATGCAATTCGGGATGGATCAAGGCGTCCCATATGCTCCCCCATCTCAGACTGATTTCTACCAGAGTTTTCAACGATTTACCCGTGACTACACTGTTCTACTTGTGGAGGGCCTAGGAGCCATGGAGCTTTCCTCACTCGGGAGAAAGGGCGCCTGTACTCCTGACAATAGGCTATTTTGGCACCGCAATCTCAATTCCTTCTTCAATTTTTGCAATAGTGCCCCGGTCGTCCCAGCAATGGAACCTATCCCGCAGCCTGACCTATCTCTTCGTCTGCCTTCTGGCTGAGGGAAACAATCCAGCATATTCTGTCACTTTAAGCTTCTATCCCTACCCGTTGTAGAGGAGCCTCACCCGTTTGGGGCAATGTCTATTCAACCCTTACAGATTGCTCCCCCCGAAGTGGGTGCACTAGTACGCATGACCCGTTCTAGGTTGAAGGCAGCCCAAGCAGCAGCGGCATCGGTTCCCGAGGCACATGCCTCGCCCAGTAGGAAGAGGCTCCCAAAGGTATCCATACTTAGACAAGTATTTCGTATTATTTCCTCGTACCTATTATGTTTACTGTAATAACCGCATGATCTTTTTCTTCTTTTTAAGGACCGTGGACCATACTACCCTCTGGTCCAGGGGGTTCTTCTACTGCCATTGGCATTTCTTCAGACTCAAACGATGGTGACAACCTCCCCATTGCTATTAGGGTGCCAAGATTCAAGACTCGCAGGACAGTTCTTCTAGACGTTGAAGAGGAACCAAGTGTGAGAGGCAAACCGACCGCTGAGGCCGAGCCAGTTGCCGAGGCTGAGCCAGTTGTGGAGGCTGCAAACAATGTGCAAGTTCCCCCTGCTGTGGAAGTTACAGTGGGTGATATAGCTACTGAGGGTTTAGAGCCTTCGCATCTTTCTGACTCTATGCTTTCTGGCCGTTTCTTTGTTAGTGGGGATGATTTTGTACCTGAGACCCCTAGAGAAGATCGCGACATGAGAGAGCCACTAGAAGTTGCACCACCTCTCCTTGGAGCTGCATCTGGTGGTTCCTCCCAATCTACTGAGTCTCCGCTAATTCAGCAAGCTCCACTTCCAAACATTCAAGTGGCTGAAGGGAGTGCAAGTGTAGTGGCTGTTGTTACTATCCCTGCTGTGACCCCTCTGAACTTGGACAGACTTGTAGAGGTAGCTGTTACTTTAGTCGCCCACACTGTTACTATTACTGCTGGGGCCTCTGATCCAGTTGCTTCGGCAACCTTTGAACAGCTGGCAGAGTTGTACCCCATTCATTTTCCAGAGGTACCAGCTGACCTTGGGATGTCCTGTGATTTTTATACTGGGATGGATACCACTGTGGTTCTAGATCTGAATGTTGGAGATTATCAGATGGACGACCTCTTTTCGGAGCGACACGACGGTGCATGCGGTTTTGGCCTTTCTCGTGAGGCCAGTTCACCTGGTTGCTAGCCAGCGTCTACCAACTCTATTGCCACGGGGCAGTCATCTTCAGGGAAAGTGCGTTGCCTTTAGACCTTTGGTCGCTCCATCAGTCTCTCTCCAGTGATTGAAACTGGCGGTGGTGTGAGAGAGTCCCCCCAACCCTCAGAGAAAGTATCCTTCCTAAGTTACTGGGTTTTCTCTGAAGCTGCTTCAACCCTTACTCGTATCCAAACACTGCATCTGGACACCTTTACTGCCTTTAATGTCCCTGGGTCTATAGTACAGATGGCACTGCTGGAGTCACTTGCTGGCTTTATTCGTGACCTTGCTACTAAGCAGATCCTGACAACTTCCAGCAAGTTCGTGGAGAATGTTGAGGCCAATCTGAGCGGCTTTGAGAGGAGTGGTTTTAACCTATCATGGATGAGGGCCAAGCTTCAGACGGTTGACAGCTTCATCAAGCACACCGACAATGTGGCGATGATCGCGTCCTTGGAGGAGACTATTAAGGAGTGTGAGGGTGCCCTGGAGCAGCACCGGCAAAACTTGGCTCGGTTCAAAGAGAAGGACTTTGCATTGGTTTCCCAGTTGCCTCAAGATGTGACTTTGATGGACTCCCTCTTGAAGGGTTTGATTTGATGTAACTTTGTGGCTTTGTTATGATTTCTTCAGTTTCTCTTTATTTTGTTGTTGCATCACGCTTGGTGCGCATTTTCTTTTCTTTTTCTCTATCATAACTTCTTTTCAAACATTGTAATCATGTTCTGGAAGTTTGACTTTAATGGAAAGCATGGACGTTTGGTAGTACTTTTGGGTTTCATTTCATCGCTTTTCTTTACATTGCTTCTTACATAACTTCTAAAGATAAGGCAAGCTCTTGAAGTGAACAAAACTTCATCATGACTAAGCTTTTACAAGTGTAAAATTTCACTAAGTATGGAAAACTTTACTCAAACTAAGTGAATATGCGAGCAAAAGGTTTACTAAGCGTATGACACTTTTTTTTTTTTTTTACACTTTGTTTTGGAAACATTTAACAAAGAAACTTTACAACTATTTTCTGGATAAAAGAAATTAAGGAAAATATTCTTTGACATACTTGGCTTGATAGGGCCAGTACTAAATCCATCGTCTACTCTTGTCAACTTGTAGTACCCGCTGCTGCTTGCCTTAGCAACTTTGTAGGGGCCTTCCCATCTGGATGAGAACTTGGGAATTGGCTGCCCGCGCATGATCGCATCCACTGTTTTCCATACTAAGTCCCCTTCCTTGAATTTTCTATGTTGAACAGATTGATTGTAGGCGCGAGCTATGGATTGATGATACTTTTCCATTGTCCGTGAGGCCCGATCTCTTCTTTCTTCAGCTGCCTCTATGTCATTCTTCTTACTGTCTGGAACTAAGTGTGCTGACATAGCCATTCTTGCTGAGAGTACTGCCAACTCAATCGGTAATACAACTTCGGACCCATATACTAGGGAAAATGGGGTTGCCTGAGTTGGCTTCCTCTTTGACGTTCTATATGCCCAGAGTGCTACGAGGAGTTGTTCAGACCATGTGCCTCCTGCTTCGTCCATTATCTTACTCAGTATTCGGATGAGGGTTTTGTTGGTCGCCTCAGCTTGTCCGTTCCCTTGGAGATAGTATGGACTAGACTTGTGATGCTTAATTCGGTAGGCATCTAGCAGTCTTCCCACATGGCGATTTACAAAAGGAGTTCCATTGTCAGACAACATCACTTTAGGTATGCCAAACCTACAGATTATGTTCTCTCTGATGAAGTTGGCTACTCCTACCCCATCTACCTTCCTCATTGGTATAGCCTCTACCTACTTGGTGCTAACTTCGGTTGTTGCAAGTATCTATCTGTATCCTTTGGACTGTTGTGCTATAGGACCTACCAAGTCAAATGCCCAAGTGTGGAACGGATAAGGAGTCTTGACGTTGTGCAGTTCAACTGCCGGTGCATGTATCAAATTCCCAAACTTCTGATAGGACTGGCATCTTCTCTCAAAGTTTTTAGTATCTTCTTTCATTGTCGGCCAGTAGTAGCCGAGATGAATGAGATGTCCATATAACCGCTGCCCTCCTTGATGCTTTGCCTTGTGGGCTTCTCTCAACACATCATTTGCCCTATCTTTTGATAAGCACGCTAAAGGTTTCCCCTCGAAGCTTCTTCGATACAGGTTGCCCTGGTCAAGGAAGAAGTAGAGGGCTCGCCTCTTGACTCTGATTGCATCAGCTTTATTCTCAAGCAGTGTGCCATTTCTCAAGTAGTCGATATATGGCTACCTCCATTCTTCATTGCTTAAGAAATGGGCTTCCTCTTCCTTAGGATGGGACTAACACTTTGCACATTGTCTCTACAACTCAGTGCTTTCCTTCTCCATCTCTGGCCAGTAATACCCTTGCCTCTGTATCCGTCGGTATAGACTGATATCTCCATCTCCACAGGACTTAGCATGGATCTGCTTAAGTTTGTAAGCTGCTTCTTGTCCATCGACGCATCTTGCCAGTAAGTTGTTAGGACCGCGAAAATACAACTCTCCTTTGAGGAGGAGAAATGATGCAAGTTTTGTTGGTCTGATTGTTCCCTGGCCTGTTTTCAGCTGCTGGATTATATCTGCTTTCCACCCCTCAGCATCTTGCTCTACATGTTCTTCGGTTAGCACCGCTGGTGTTGTTCTTTTCTCGATGACGATGGCTATACTATCATCTGGTATCTCCACTTTTGCCCCCAATGTAGCCAAGGCATCAGGGAAACGGTTATGTGTTCAAGGGGTATGCTGAAGTTGGACATCATCAAACTAAGTAAGTAGCCTTTGAACTATAGTGCGATATGGGGCCAACAGGGGCTCCTTTAAGGCGAAATCACCCATCGTTTGCTTAACAACTAACTTGGAGTCGCCCTAGATTTTTAACTTCTGGAGGCCCTTCTTTCGGGCAATTATCAGGTCTAGTATCAACGCTTCATATTCGGCCTCGTTGTTTGAACACTCAAAGTCAAGCTTATATGATATATGAAACTTCTCTCCTTATTGACTGGTTAGCGTTACACCAGCTCCACCTTTCCTAGCTCTGGAAGCTCTCTCAAACTTTAAGTCCCAATAAGTCTTAGTTACAGCGGCTGAGACATGGACCTCACTTGGTAGAGGTACCTCTGCATGTTTACGTTCACTAGATGGGAACTAGGCCAGTAAGTCTGCAAGTGCTTGGCTTTTAATAGCCTTGTGAGTTACACAAGTGATATCATATTTTGCTAGTGCCAAGAGCCATCTTGCCATTCTTCCAGTTACAGCGGGCTTGCTCAGCAAGTAATGAACTGGATCACTCTGGGTCACAACCTGGATCGCATGTGCCAAAAAGTAGTGGCACAACTTCTGCGCTATGAAGATTAAGGCTAAGCAATGCCTCTCAATTGGGGTATATCGCGACTCGGCACCATTGACTTTGCGACTGATGTAATAGACTGGTTTCTCAATGCCATCTATGTCTTGGACAAGTAGGGCTCCAATAGACCGCGGAGTAGAGGTCAGGTACAGTAACAGAGGCCTTTCAAGCTGTAGGGCAATCATTGTAAGTGGGGAGGTGAGTGCTTGCTTCACCATATCAAATGCCTGTTGGTGTTCTTACAACCATTCAAACTTGTGATTCCCTTTCAGCAGTGTCCCAAAGTGAAAGGTTATCTCAGCAAGGGCTGGAATAAACCTCTTGAGGTATGACACTTTGCCTAGAAATTTCTTCAGAGCTTTTTGAGAGTGTGGCAGAGGCATCTCCATGATTGACTTGATCTTGTCCCCATTTACTTCAATCCCTCGCTGGTGTATAAGGAAGCCAAGGAACTTGCCGGCGGTAAATCCAAAGGCACACTTGAGAGGGTTCATCTTGAGGCAGAATTTACGGCAACGCTGAAAAACCTTTTCCAAGTCGCAGAGGTGGCGATTTGCCTTAATAGACTTGACCACCAAATCATCCACATATACTTCCACTTCGTGATGCAGCATATCATGGAACACTGCAGTCATAGCCCATTGGTAGGTTGCCCCAGCATTTTTCAAACGGAAAGGCATTACCGTATAGAAAAAATTTCCCAAGGGTGTTCTGAAGGTTGTCTTTTCTACATCTTCCGGAGCCATTTTGATCTGGTTATAACCACTAAACCCATCCATGAAAAAGAACATCTGATGGCCTGCAGTTGAATCAACGAGTGTATCAACATGGGGCAATGGAAACTCATCTTTGGGCTGGCCTTATTCAGGTCGCAAAAGGCTACATAGACCCTGATCTGACCATTCTTCTTCTGCACAAGAACAATATTTGCTAGCCAAGTTGCGTACTGTATAGGTTCAATGAACTTGGCCCTCTGTAACTTTTTTACCTTTGCTTTAATCTTTGCTTCAAGATCGGGGTGATACTTTCGAGCGTGCTGCTTGACTGGTCTAGAGTTGGGAAAAGTGTCCAGATGATGAGTGACGAGGGATGGGTCAAGACCAGGCATCTCATCATATGTCCATGCAAAGACATCACTGTATTACTTTAGTAGTGTTATCAATTATGCCTTAGCTGCTGGAGCCATTGTATCACTGACAAACACCGACTTGCTCTGCCTAGGTAAGTCATTGAGATTGACCTCAACAAGTACCTCCTGCTGGGGTTTGGGCCTATTTTGCATGCATTTAGGGGTGGGCTCAGGCGTCTCCACCAACCTTTCTTGGGACTCATTACCGTCACTGTAGACACCCCATTTTTGACCGTAATCAAGACTTGGATGTCACCGCTTGAACACTCGGTGATTACCCATGTTTGTGTTCGTTTTGAGTTCCCGGAGGTCTCAGCTACGCGCCTTGCCTCAGGATCTTTGAACTCGGCTGTTTTGTGTTTGATTTTGCACCAAACACTTGTGTTTTTGCTTCTGAGGGTAGAGAGTAGCTTGTTAGCTACCCCTGACACCCACCGGCCCTGGCTTGAGGCCACCGGCCGTGTCTTCTTACTACCGGCCATTGGTGAAATATACCATTGGCTGGTCGGCATTTGGTGTGGTCGGCCGACCATCTATTTGGCCGATGGCCTCCTTTTCTGGCCGATACCACCTTTTTGCCTTTTTTAGGCATAATGCATGCCAGCTGTGCCAGCTGGAATGCACGGACCCTGCCCCCCATGCACGGGTGTGGCTGTTTTGAACCTTTGCACCCTTTTTGGTCCAAGCTTCCTAGAGAAGATTGCACCCTTTGCTCAAGCTTCTTGAGGAAGCTTGACCCTTTGTCATAGCTTCCTCAAGAAGCTTGCACCCTTAGCTTAGCTTCCCTTGGAAGCCTTGACCCCTTTAGGATAGCTTCTCTTGGAAGCTTAGCCTTTTCCATTGTCTATATAAGAGTCCCCTCCTCCTCCTTTGTGTTGGTTCAGCAAAATCAGACCTAAAACATATATATTCTGATATATACATCTTCTCTCTCTATATCTCCCTCTCTCTCTTCATCTGTGTGTGTTTGAGGGCCTAAAAGTGTATTTAGTCCTTAGTTTTGCACTAAGACACACACCACTACACCATACTTCGACTTGGGAGGTCTTGAGGGTTTGTGCTTGAAGCTTTGGGTCGGTTTTGATCAGAAGAAGAGGCCTGAGCTTGCTATTCTTGAAGTGTTCTTCAAGAGTAACACTATTTACTTTATATTCCCCAATCTTGCACTAGTCTTTAACCTATCTTGCATACTGATTTAAACTTTGTGTATAACTAAAAAAAGTCTTGTATTTGCATGCTTAAGATGTTTCATTGAGGTCATTTTAGTGTTGGGGGTCGACCTCCCTTTCTTAGGCCTGGTTTGGCCATTTTTGTGCTCTCTTTGTTAAGCTTTGGAGACTTTTGTGTGTTGGCCTTCTCACCACTGAAATCCAGTGGAATTTCAGTGGTGAAGAAGTGGTTTTGAAGTCTTACATAGGGGAGGGACACCCCTCTCCCTTGGTCTCTCTTTTGTTTGCATCTTTGGCCCATAAGGGTAGCATGTATGATTAGTTGTTCTTGGCTTCATTTCAGAGGTTTTTGGGTGTTATTGGGTCATATTATGCCTCTATTTTTGGTCGGATTAGTGACCCCTTCCATGCTTAATATACTTGATTTGTATTCCTCTCTTTTGCCTAGAAGTGCATCATGTATTTAGTCTACCATGCTCTCATGTTTTTGCCTAGCTTTGTGAAGTTTTTAGTCATATTTTTTCATGCTTGAGGTCTGTTGGGTGTTGATTTGGTCATGCATTTCAGGCTTTGTATAGCCCCTTTGCATTCTAGCATGTTGGCATCGGGTGTGTGAGTCATGAGCATGCTTGAGTTGGCCTATTTCAGTGATTTGGAATCACTTATGATGTCATTTCAGTCCATGTTTTGTGCTTACATACTTGCATTTGTTACCCTTTTAATGCCTTGATGAGATGTGGTCTTATGCTCCATGTTTAGGCCTTAGTGCATGCCTTTTTGTTTAAGTCATTTGGGATACCATTCATGCGGGTTTTGGGGTGTATTTTGCTGCATTAAAACTCTGTTTTGGTTACTTAGCCCATGCCATGTGTGGTCATGATAGTTGTAGTAGAATGCTCCTTGCTTATGCCTTAGTCTTAGGCCCATCGGTATGCATGTTTGCATGAGCATTTATCCACCATTTGCATCATCTTTGGCCACTGTTTTGAGGTGTGGCTGAGGCCTCCCGTTTCGGTTTAAGTCCCTCCTTGTGTATAGTTGCATGTTTGACATATTGCCTCTAATTACATGCTTACATTATACCATGCTTGCATCACATGTTAGGTTGCATCGCATTGTAGCATTACATACTTGGCACATTACATTCTTGCATGATAGGTTACCTTGCATTTGGCATGCCTTGTAACTTAGCCTCATATTGCATATTTGAGCCACGTTGCATTTTTAAGCCACGTTTGTATACATGCATTGCATGGTTTGGTTTGAGGTGTCAAACCAAGCATGAGGGGTCAGGTGTGTTCGTACTCAAAGTGACGAAACACGCCTCAACCCTTGGTCGCCAATGCTCTTGACCCCAACATGATAAGGCATAAGGCATTCATCTCTTTTATGCACGCATTTACATTAAGTTGCAAACTTGGTGCCTTAGGCCATCATGCATCGAAATGCGTGATTGGTGGCCCCAGTATCGAGGGTCACACTGCCATGAGTCCATAGCATGATTGGGAGAGTGGCCATGCATACATTGCTTTGAATTTCCTTGCCATGCACTGTCTGCCTTCTGCTGCTGTCAAAAACAGGTTTCTGCAGGAAGAAATGGCCGGCCGGCCACATATAGTGCCGACCGACCATCAATTACTAGCCGGTGGTGTAACTTTTGGCCGATAAGCCCATCCCTATGGCCTGTGAACTTGAATTGTGGCCGGTGACAGCCCAGAGCACTCAGAGGGTGATTCAAAATGGGTCTGGGGACTTTCAAAATTTTCAGAGGAACAAGGCAGTGTAAACAGAGGCAACAGTGGCATGGCACGGGTTTCCGAGCGGGGCGAGCCGAGTATGCATCATCCTAGCATTCCGAGGCGGGGTTGCGACCATCTTCTTTCTGCATTTAATTTGTTAATTAAATAGAAGATATGTAATATTTAACTAGTTAGAAGAGTTAATTATTTATTTGTTTTGTAATATTTATTCGGACCCTCCGAGCGAAGGCAATTGTGTAATAAGTGTGCGTGAGTGTGTGTATGTCTTCCAACCCCATGTCTTTCTTCTCTTTTATTTACTAGCTTTCGATGGTTAGTTTAGGGCATGTTTCAATTAGCATACTTATGATAGCATGTTTGCATACATTCATTCGTTTTGCATGCACCGGACTCGGCGCATCATATTAACTGCATTTGTATTTCAATCCCAAATTGAATACGTGATAGCTGTAGCATCATCATATGCCATATTAGGATAGCCGAGCCTATTGTAATTGCATCTCGCATGCGTTGCATTAGCCATCTTAACATGAACTAGGATCATGCATATGATTACTAACTAGTTCCTGTTTTGGCTTGGAGTACTCGGTAAGCATTTATGTTTTAGCATCCTTGCACGTGTGTGGGTGTTACCATGTCAGCATGCTTTACCATGAGGCTATGTGCTTAAATGATATAACTGCCTGAATGCCTGTGGGTGAAGGCTTGATTGCTTGAGTTGGGACAACTCATTGAAATCTGTATTTTAGCCTACTTGCGAGTAGCAAATTTTAAACCACTTTTTTTTTCAAACGAGCGGATATGCAATGCTTTGTTCCAAATTAGGTGATCCAGTCTATACTTTTGTGTTGTGCGCATCACATAGTAAGATTAGCTAATTAATCGGAATAAGAGCACATAACGTTTTCAAAACAAGATATCATGATTAGTAGAGGCCGATCTTCGGATCGGGCGAGAGGGGGTGCTCATAGCTGACCTTCCCCAATCGTACCCAAGTTCCCGAGCCGAGACAACTTTGGTGATGACGGACACGTGGCCTTTGGCAAACGAGTCAGGGTTTCCTAAATTTCCCAAAATAAAATATTTAGGTGGCGACTCTGTATCTGGCAAAGCAGTCCATGTTTGGCACTTCTTTACAAAAATCTGTTTTCCAAAACGATTTACCAGATTTGGACTCTTTGGTTCAGATTTAGAACCGTGACAATTGAGTCCGAACTGTAGCACTGAGGCCCTCACCCGGGGCGCGTCTACAGTCACATTTATTTGTCTCGGGGCCATCCTCCCAAGGTATGAAGTCTGGTCCCCAAGACCGTCATAGGTAGTAAACTGTCTTGCCGCCCTCGCGCACCTTGACAATTTTGGGCAGAGGGCTTGTGGATTTGCTGCTCCTTTTCTGTCCACTGCTTTCTGCATCTCGAATGTCTTCCCACTCTAGCAATTTTACCCCTGCAATTTTGCCAGTCCTTGGAGTTTCATCCGTTGACAACTCAGTAAAGAAAACTATATCCGAATAGTGTGCCTCTTCCACTCCGAATGGCTTTTCAGATGCACTTATGGTAATTGTGCGTTTTCCTAACTTTACCTTCACACATTGGTGATAGCTGGACGGGATAGCCCCATATTGGTGCATCCAAGCTCTGCTAAGTATCATGTGGTAATTCGTATCTGCTTCAATCACATGGAATTTAGTCGCGGAACGAATCTCGCCAACTGCTAAGTTCACTACAACATGGCCCTTAGTGACCTTTTTCTCACCAACAAAATCGGTTACAGTAATGGGTTGGCGAACCATTCTAGACTCCGGGATACTAGCCTTTACAAAGGTGTCAGCGGTAATGATGTTTATGGACGCCCCATCATCGAGGAAAGCACACTTAAACTCCACATCATTGATATAAGCTGTGACAAAAAGAGGACGGTTATGAGGAAATGGGTATGCTCTGTTTGCTTCTGAAAAAGTAATGGCCCCATAATCTTCCTGGATGAGCCGAGGCACATACTCCTTAGCCTCAACAACTTCAACATGGTGCACTTCAGATATGTTGATAAGGGCCTTCATTGTTTCCATCCTGGTGGCTTGGCTCAGCCCCAGTTGGTCAAAGAAGGTACGAAACTTAACATAATTTTGCAAGGCTTGAGCATGAGTATCCTTTGCGAATTTTGCCTCTGCAGGTACTGTTTTAAGGAGCTGGCTAGTTTCAATTTCTTCTAACTCATCATAGTAGGACACCATGTGCACTTGATCACACACAGGCCCAAGGTAGCCGATCATGTGTACATTTTTCCCCTTCTCTTTGTGGTTAGGATAAGGGTCCTTCCGTACGTCACGATTACCAGCATCTTTGAACTTCAGCTCATTCGCATCAACTTTCTTCTTTAAGATATTTTTTAACGTCTAACAGTCCCTAGTAGGGTGTCTGGTGGTTCTGTGATAGACAAAATAATCTGGGCTTTCTTTGTCCTTCTTGGTTGGAGTAACATCAATCGGAGGCAAAGTAAGTTCGCCATCAGCGATCCATTCTTTAACCAAGGCCTTAACATTCTCAAGGCTACAAGGATACGGATTCCTGTCCTCATAACTCTTCATCTTTTGAGAGGACGAGGCCTTTGCTTGTGAGTGGCTCCCTCCTGTGGAGGTTACCGCATAAACTCTGCTACAGCGGGAGTAGCGGTGGTTGTCACGAGATCTGTGTAAAGGACCAGTGGTACTGAGATTTCTAGCTAAATCAATCAAGGCTGAAATGATAGGCAAATTATGGTTCACTAAGAAAATCTTGTAGTCGTGTATGGCACCCTCTACGCATATGCTGACTAAGTGAGCTTCATCCACTAGTTCATGACAGTCAGTAGCTTTGTCTTGGAACTGCTTAACATAGTCCAGTATATCTTCGCCTTCTTTTTGGACATCTCGCCTAAGTGTGAGGGTTGTGACTTTCTCTTGGACTTAGAAGAATTTTGTGTGGAACTTGTTCACCATCTCTTCCCAACTCTTGATCGAGTTAGGTGCCAAGTTCACAGACCAACTGTAAACCCTTTCGGTGAGTGACTTGGAGAACTCCCGAAGGCGCAGAGAGTGGTCACTGCCATGGACACCAAGAGTTTCAATATACCTTACAACATGTTCTCTGGCATTGTCTTATTTTCCATCAAACTTAATAAACTTGGGTACTGTATACCCAGTTGGGTATGGCATGGTCAATATCTTTTGAGAGTATGGGGGTTTCACATCTGGGTCGGGGAGAGACAGTAGTTGCTTCTTGCTACGCTCTTGCTCGAGCGTAGCTTGTAAATCGGCTAAGGTAACAAAGTGAGTGCGTTGGAATGGTCCAGTCTGCTCTTGGGTAGCTGAACCAGCGGCTGTACTGTTTGCCTGAGGTACCATCGGAGGCAACTGGATCGGAGCTCAAACCTCAGGGAATAGGTTAAGCACTGGGTTTGGGACTGCTACAGGCGGAGGTGCTTGCATTGGAGCTGGTCTAGACGCCATGGCTATGATAGCCTCAGTGAGAGTTTGCAAAGCTATCAAAATCTCCCTCTGCGTATCCTGGAGTGACTGAACTGCCTCAATCACGACACTGTGGTCGCGGTCCTCCGCATGTGTTGCTCCGCCATTGGAAGAGCCTTGTTGCCGTGGGGGCTATTGAACTTCATCCTCTGCCATGTTTTCCAATGAAGTGTGTAAGCCACTGCGGGTATAAACCATCAACAAAGTAGCCTCCCCAGTGAAGTCGCCAGAAATGTAGGGGGGTTCAAGGTTAGAGAAGTGATTAGAGAGGCAAAACTATGTTAATGGTCCAATAATGGCGAAAGTGGCTGGAAAATGAGTAACAGCAACTGTGTGGGAGTTGGAGAGTGTGTTGCTAGGTGAGGGTGAAGCAAATGGCTCAAGGAGAAGTGTATGGCAGTACCAAATTGGGCAGCATCTCCTCCAAATTCTCAAAATTCCTCCTGTTGAACCTTAGGAAATGGGTCCTGTTTATAGGCTTTTCCTTGGTACCAAGAGGACACCAAGTGGCCAAATGGAGAGAAGACATGTGTCCTAGAGGATCACATGGAATATTCTGTCTTTAGCCACCAGGCTGAATGTGCCACGTGTCCCTTTGCATGTACTGTGTACTATCTGTTTGCCTCCGCAACTACCTTTTTTGAACCTCAGCAAGTTTAGTTGTGTCGGGAGTGTTTGGCGCAGGAACTCCCTTTTTGAGCCTCAGCAAGTGTAGTTGTAATGGGAGTATTTGTCTCTGCACTTGCCTTCTCAGCTTGAACCTCAGGAAGTGCACTTGCAACAGTGAACCTCGCCGCTGCACTTGCTTTCTTAGTTCTATTTGGCCAATACATGCATTCTCAGGACTCCATTAGTCTGCTATCGACTATGTTCGTGCCCACCTCAGTGAAGCCTTCACCCTTAGCCACCTAACCACAAACTCCCCAGCTTCCCAGGGCGAAGGCCACAGCCAGGCCTGTTATCGGCCATGCTGTGCCTTAGTACCAAGCCCAAGGAGGCTTCCTTAGTCCTGCCTGTGCGACCAAGGCAGGTCCATGACTTGGGTAATGGAAAGGGAGTCCCTTATAGTCCGGCTGCCTTGCTCCCATCTTCGTGGGGTTGCCGTGGTAAACTGGTATTTCTGGGCCTGCTATCAGCTCCAACCAATAAGTCTTGGGGCTTGCTATCAACGCCAATTTAAATGAACTGTGGGGCCTGCTATCAGCCCTAGGCCAGCAATGCCTTGGGGCCTGCTATCAGTACCAGGCATTAGCTTCTACTTGCAGAGGGAAGCCTCTCTCAAAGGCTGCTATCACCTTGGTAGGATATTCCCTCTGTAACTTAGTTGTTGCGGTAGTAGTTACTGCGGTAGTCATTTCCTGCGGCAAGTTCAGACGGTATGACCGAAGATATTAGAGATGGCGGCGTCGACAGAATGCCTCCGCAACTTGGGCGCTATGAGTATTGCCTCTGCAACTTAGTTGCCTCGGTCTCCTCCTTCCCTTGGCAACTCCAGATGGTTGCGACACTGACATTACTTGGGATGGCGGCGCTGAGACAAAGTCCCTCAGCAACTCTACTGCTGCATATGTTCCCTCGGCAACTTCAAATGGCTGTGGAACCGAAGTTAATAGGAATGGCGGCGCTGAGGCAAAGTGCCTCAGCAATTTTGCCGCTGTACATGTTCCCTCGGCAACTTCACCGCTGCAGGTGTTGCCTCTGCAACTTGACTTGAGCATTTCTCCTCGTTGAGTCCATCTGGAGCCTTGGTGGGTCGGACGTGCCTCGGCCCACTTGTTGGCCCAATTCTCTTGGGCTTTGGCCCATGCTCCTTTTTTTATCCCTGGTCACCTTCTCAGGGCGATCTTAGTGCTTGGGTCCATACTTAGTTTGGGGCTTAATTTCTGACCCTCTACAATATTATTGAGTGAAATCTTAACATGTGACAAATAATTTTAAATATTTTGAAAGTTAGCCTTGGTTTGGCATTCTTTTTGGGGTTAAATAATTACAAAAAGATAAAATTGACTACAAAAGTCAATAAGACAAAATACTACTTTTTACTCATAATCATTATACTTTTTCTCTCATAAATGTCAAAAAAGCCCCAAAACAAAACCAAACGAGGCTAACAAAGCCGAATAATACTAGGGATCATGAAAAAAATATCATGAGATACTTTATGAAGATTTTTCATTCTTTGATTAGTGTATGGTGTTTTATTGTATATGTAATCTAACGGTGAAAAATCTTTCATAATTATCTTCATGATTTTTTTTATGATCCCTAACATTACTCAAAAAAAGTAAAACTAAAAAAATCCCAACTATATTAGTTAATGTCAAACGAACCCTTAGATTTAAATTGTCATCTCTCGAATAATTGTCTTCCATATCGCTAACCCATATGTTTGCATTGTAAATATAATAATAAAATTTAAATAAACTTGGCTCAAATGAAATCGACCATGACATTTTTATTAAAGGACTTGTTGTCCTGTTGGTCCACAAAGACTTGCCACCTGATATATATGTGTGTATCCGTTTGTGTGGTTGATATTTGTAGAAAAACATTCACAATCTTTGGTTTATAAATCGTTCAATTTTTTTACAGAACAATTTATAACCTAATTTTTTTCCCCAAAGAACATATATTAATAATTAATTATAAATCTTTTTAATTGCAAGATAGTGTTTAATTCACTTGAATGATTTAGGGCAAGAGTATAATAACTACTGTTGCACAAGAGAGATGATGCAATACTACACAAGTTTGTAAGTTAAGTACTGTAGGGGGGTTCAAGGTTAGAGAGGTTATTAGAGAGGCAAAACTATGCTAATGGTCCATTAATGATAGAAGTGGCTGAAGAATGAGTAGCAGCAACTATCTGGGAGTTGGAGAGTGTGTAGCTAGGTGAGGGTGAAGCAAGTGGCTCAAGAAGAAGACAATTGCAGTGCCAAAATGGGCATCATCTCCCCAAAATCTCAAAATTCTTCTTGTTGAACCTTGGGAAATGGGTTCTATTTATAGGCTTTTCCTTGGTGTTAAGAGGACACCAAGTGGTCAAATAGAGAGAAGACATGTGTCCTAGAGGATCACATGGAATATTCTATCTTCAGCCACCAGGCTGAAGGTGCCACGTGTCCCTTTACATGTACTGTGTACTATCTGTTTGCCTCCACAACTACCTTTTTGAGTCTCAGCAAGCGTAGTTACGACGGGAGTGTTTGGCGCTGCAATTCCCTTTTGAGCCTCAACAAGTGCAATTGCAGCGGGAGTGTTTACCTCTACACTTGCCTTCTCAGCTTGAACCTCAGCGAGTGCACTTGTAGTGGTGAACCTTGCCGCTGCACCTGCCTTCTCAGTTCTATTTGGCCAGTACATGCATTCTTAGGACTCCATTAGCTTGCTATTGACTATGTTCGTGCTCACCTCAGCGAAGCCTCTACCTTTAGCCACCTAACCACAAACTCCCCAGCTTTCTAGGGTGAAGGCCACAGCCAAGCCTGCTATCAGCTGCGCTATGCCTTAGTACCAAGCCCAAGGGGGCTTCCTTAGTCTTGCCTGTGTGACTAAGGCAGGTCCATGACCTGGGTAATAGAAAGGGAGTCCCTTATGTTCGAGTTACCCTGCTCCCATTTTCGTAGGGTTGCCGAGGTAAACTAGTGTTTCTGGGTCTGCTATCAGCTCCAACCAGTAAGTTTTGGGGCCTACTATTAGGGCCAAGTTAATAAACTGTGGGGCCTGTTATCAGCCCTAGGCTAGTAATGCCTTGGGGCCTGCTATCAGCGCCAAGCATTAGCTTCTACTTGTAGAGGGAAGCCTCTCTCAAAGGCTACTATCACCTTGGTAGGATACTCTCTGTAACATAGTTGCTGCGGTAGTCAGTTCCCGCGACAAATTCAGTCAGCAGAACTAGAAATATTAGAGATAGCAGCACCGACATAATGCCTCCGCAACTCGATTGCTACAAGTGTTGCCTCTGCAACTTAGTTGCTTCGGTTTTCTCCTTCCCTTAGCAACTCCAGATAGCGGCGGGACTGACAATACTTGGAATGGTTGTGCTACCAAAGATACTTGGAATGGCGACGCTGAGACAAAGTGCCTCCGTAACTTGGCCGTCGCAAGTGTTGCCTCTGCAACTTAGTTGCGTCAGCTTTCTCTTTCCCTCAACAACTTCATATGGCGGCGGAACCAAAGATATTAAGAATAGTAGCGCTGAGGCAAAGTGCCTTAGCAACTTTGCCGCTGTACATGTTCCCTCCGTAACTTCACCGTTGCAGGCGTTGCCTCTGCAACTTGACTTGGGCATTTTTCTTCGTGGAGTCCATCTGGAGCCTTGGTGGGTCAGACTTGCCTCGGCCCGCTGTTCCCACTTCCTTTGGGCTTTGGCCCATGCTCATTTTTTATCCCTGGTCGCCTCTTTGGGACGACCTCAGTGCTTAGGTCTATACTTAGTTTGGGGCTTAATTTTTGACCTTCTACATTTTGTCCCCTGTGCGTGTGGGGCACATGCTCCCCATTTCCTGCGCGTGCATGATGTCAGCAAGCAACCTAAGGGTTGCGTCGGTTGGGTCAGAAGTTGCGTCGGCTCTGAAAAGGTGCCACTTTGACTGTCAGGTCATAATGGCCTAGGGAAGCGTATCGGCGCCCTTTGCTATTTTTTCTTTATAAATCACGCCCTTGGGTCCATTGGTCCCCTACTTCTACCCAACATACCTTTCTGTCTCCTTCTCTTCTTCTCTTTTTTGTCCCCACTTTCCAAAGTCTTCTTTATCTTTCTTTACTCTTCCTCATGGCCAGCACAAGGTTTCTACCCAACAGGGTTGCCCACCCCTACTGAGTGGAGGAGGGCTCCATACTTTGGAGGGTTGGCTGACCCCTTCTAGAAGGCAGTTGACTCCTTTATTCCTGATACCCTTCCTCTGGAGGAGCCTCTGCTTCCTTTTGGGGAGGCTACTTTGGATGACGTGGACATGGTGAACCCAGTCTCTATGTTGGGTTTCACGTGGAGCGTGGCAACTTTCCACATTCTTACATCTACTATCACACTCATTTAGGCCCTCCAGCAGATTGGTCCCTTTAGGTTGATGACATCATTGCAGATGGCGATTTTGAGCAGCGTCTGCGTGCTGTTTGTCTTTTCAATGCCATTTTGATCTCGAGGGAGTTATCAGTGCGTAAGGTGCAGACCAACACTGAAATAGTTGTCTTCCGCTGGAGCTGTGACACTCATGCTTTTGCCTTAGCATAGGGGAGATAACCTTAACCCTGGAAGATGTTGTTGTCCTTCTGCGCCTGAGCACCCGTGGAGATCATCCCTTTAATCTAGCGTCCCTGACTCCTCCAGAGTAGGTTGCTGTCACCGCCCTTCAAGGCACCTTCCAGGAGGCGCGGAAGTTGGTTCCTAGAATGACCTCAGAACTGGGGAACTACTTCAGGAGAGACCTGTGAATTATGTAGTTTATATTATTCATTAAGGATAGTTTAGTACTTTAGGTTATTAGGGTTTCATTTTATTCTATTACTTATATATTTGTACTTCTTTTGATTAATCAATAAGAACAATATACACAAGTTTGTTATCATGGTATCAAAGCAGCAATCCAGACGTTAGCATACCTGTCGCAGGTCATCATTGACCATCGCAACTCCCTTCTCTCTCTTTGCAAGGTCTGCTTTGTGGTCTCTGAGTTCGTTGTATCTGGTTGCGTCGGAGCCCTAGGTCATCAACGACCATCGTAGCCTCATCTTGTCCGATCGAAGCCTTTGTGCTCTTCGCACGTCGCTGTATCTGGTCACGTCGGAGCCCTAGCCCTCATCAAGTTCGATCGAAGCTCTCTCATCTCTCTGTGTGCCTTAGATTGGTGATCTCTCGGTCTTCTTCGCTAGTTCACAGGATCAAAGCAAGGTCTGACCTTGATGCCCGACTATTGATATTTGGGTTTACTGTGATATTTGTCTCCTTCTCTAGTCTCTGTCTCTCTTTGCTCTGCCTTGGTTTGTGGTGATAGAGGTATTATAAGTTTGACTTCATTGATTCTGTAATTAGAACAATAGCAATTTTGATTAGTCACTCTGATTTGGGGTTTACTGTGTTGCTTAATTATCATTATGGTTGATGATAAATTACAAGCTATCACCACTAAGTTAGATGGTACTAATTACTCTTATTGGTCTCATGTAATGAAAAATTTTATAATGGGTAAAGGCATGTGGAACTATGTGATTGGTGTGACAATTAGACCCACGGAATCTCAAGAAACTGAGGCTGATGTTGCTAAATGGGATAAGGAAAATGCACAAATTCTTACTTGGTTTCATAATTCAGTTCAAACTACCATTGGTATGAATTTTTCCAAGTATTCTACTTCTAAACAAGTTTGGGACTATTTGAAGACTATGTACCTTGAGTCTAACTTTGCAAAACAGTATGAACTTGAGATGTCTATTCGCAGTGCTAGTCAGAAAGATAAGTCTATTCAGGAGTTCTACAATGAGATGACTACTTATTGGGATCAGCTTGCTTTGATGGAACCGTCCGATTTGCAGTTACTTGACAGTTATATCAAGTATCGGGAGAAACAACATCTTGTTCAATTTCTCATGGCCCTTCGTGATCAATTTGAGCCACTTCGGGGAGCTATTCTTCATCGATCTCCCTTGCCTTCTGTGGATGGTGCTGTCCGTGAGCTTATTGCGGAAGAAACTCGGTTTAAGGTGGCTCATGGTACTCCTACTTCCCAGTCAGTTTTTGCCACTCCTCCGCTCTTGCCCACCCCATCTTCTCATTTATTTCAAGTTACTGGTAAGCCCAAGCCTCGGGTTTCCATGGATGAGTGCAGCTTCTGTCATCAAAAAGGCCATTGGAAACATGCATGTCCTAAACTTTTGCAGCCCAAGGGTCGTTCATCTGGTTCACCATTCGCTAAGCCGACATTTTCAGGATCTCGCTCATCTGCCGCCTTTTCTGCACCAGTTTCTGAGAATGATCCATCTTCCAATATGCAGTCTATGTTTGAGCAGTTCAAGTCTTTCATGGTGGCCAATCCAAATCTTTCGTCCCAGGCTTCCGCTATGACTACCACTCAGTTAGGTTTGTCTGGTTCATCATCCTCAGGTAATATCCACACTTCGTGGATCTTTGATTCTGGTTGTTCACATCATATGACCCCTGTTGCATCTCTCTTAGTAATTGTGTCTCTCCTCCTTCCCCTATCACTATTGCTACTGCTAATGGTTCATCTATGCCTGTCTCCTCTATTAGTTCTATTTTCTCTTCCCATTTGTCTCTTTCTCCTGTATTTTATGTACCTCACCTCTCACTTAGTCTTATTTCTATTAGTCAATTATCTGATTCCGATTTTGATGTTGTTTTCTCTTCCTCTCATTGTGTTGTGCAGGATCGAGTCTCCAAGAGGCAGATTGGGATTGGGCGTAGAGTTGGAGAACCATATATCTTGGACAGCTTGCATGTTCCTTTAGATGTGTCTTCTACTGCATTGTCTTCTTTTTGTTTAAACAATAAGTCTTCTTTATTTTATATTTGGCATTCTAGGTTAGGTCATTTGTCGAGTGATCGTTTGAGGATGTTAGTTCAGTCTGGACATTTAGGTCATTTTCCCATTGCTGATATTTCAGAGTGTCGTGGTTGTAAACTGGCTAAAATGTCTGCTCTTCCATTTAATAAAAGTAGTTCTATTTCATCTTCTCCTTTTCAATTGGTTCATACTGATGTTTGGGGTCCTTCCCCTATAGTTACTAAGGGAGGTTCACAATATTATGTGTCTTTTGTGGATGATTACAGTCGGTTTACATGGGTTTATTTGATGACACGAAAATCTGATTTTTACAAAATATATTCCAATTTTCACTCCCAATTATTCTCTTCTTCGTGTTTTCGGTTCTACATGCTTTGTGCTCCTTCCTAAACGAGCACGCTCTAAGCTTAGTTCTCGTTGTGTCCTATGTGTCTTTTTAAGGTATGGCATTAATCAGAAAGGTTATCGGTGCTATGATCCTGCCACCAAAAAGCTTTATGTGTCTAGGCATGTCACTTTTTTGGAAAAACTACCCTACTACACTATACCTTCCACTTCTGTCCCTATTACCAAGGAGGAATTGATTCACATTGACCCATTTCCTTCTGATGTTTCTTCTGATGAGCTTGTTTCTGATCTTGAGATCTCTACCTTGCCTCTTCCTAGTACCTCTAATATCTCGCCAGCTCCTCCCTCTCCAGCTCCCGTTTCCCTTGTTCCTCTTCTTGTTTATCAGCGTCGCAAAGCACTTCCGAGTTCACCTGTCTCTAGCTCTACTGTCCCTCCAGCTGCTTCTTTGGATCCCGCTCCTCCTGCACGTCGTTTTCCCACGCGTGATCGTCGTGCTCCGAACTGGTATGGTTTTGGTAATACATGTTTTTCTCTTTCCTATCAGTCTTTTCTTTCTTGTCTTCATACTTATTTTGAGCCTAGGTCCTACAAGGAAGCTTGTCATGATCCCAATTGGATTGCTGCCATGAATGACGAGTTAACTGCTCTGGCTAACACTCAGACTTGGGATTTGGTTCCATTACCTATTGGCAAGAATATTGTAGGCTCTAAATGGATCTATAAGGTCAAAACCCGTTCTGATGGTTCTTTGGAACGATACAAGGCTCGTTTGGTTGCTCAGGGTTTTTCTCAGGAGTATGGGATTGATTACGATGAGACTTTTGCCCCCGTCGCCAAGATGACTACTGTTCGCACTCTTATCTCTGTTGCTGCTGCCCATCACTGGCCTTTGTTTCAACTTGATGTCAAAAATGCCTTTCTGAATGGGCATCTTGCAGAGGAAGTATATATGCGCCCTCCACCGGGTCTCTCACACCCTCCTGGTGTGGTTTGTCGTCTTCGCCGTGCTCTCTATGGTCTTAAGCAGTCTCCTCGTGCTTGGTATGAGCGATTTTACTCTGTTGCACTTCAGCTTGGATTTTGCCCTAGTCATCATGATTGTGCTCTATTTGTTCGGCGTACTTCTGTTGGCCTTGTTCTTCTTCTCTTATATGTGGATGATATGATCATCACTGGCTCTGATTGTAATACTATTGAGGAGGTTAAGCATCAGTTGTTTCAGGAGTTCGAGATGAAAGATTTGGGGTCTCTTCGATATTTTCTTGGTATTGAGGTTGCTACTTCTCCTACTGGGTATCTTCTTTCTCAGACTAAATATGCCCGTGATATTCTTTCTCGTGCCAATCTCACTGATGATAAGATTGTCGACACTCCTCTTGAGTTGCATGCTAAGTTTTCTGCTTCTGATGGCGTTCCTCTTGAGGATCCCACTTTGTATCGTGAGTTGGTTGGGTGCCTTGTGTATCTCACCGTTACTCGTCCGGATATCTCCTATGCTGTGCACATTCTCAGTCAGTTTGTTTCTGCTCCTCGCTCTACACACTGGGCTGCCTTACTCCGTACTTTGCGCTACCTTCGTGGCACTTTGTTGCAATGTTTACTGTTATCTGCCTCTTCGGACTTGACTCTCCGTGCCTATGCTGACGCTGATTGGGCAGGTGACATCTCTGATCGCAAATCCACTTCTGGTCTTTGTGTTTTCCTTGGCGATTCCCTCATATCCTGGAAGAGTAAGAAACAGTCTGTCGTTGCTCGTTCCACCGCTGAGGCTGAGTATCGTGCCATGGCTCATGCTACTTCCGAGATCATTTGGCTTCGCTGGCTTCTTTCTTATATGGGTGTTTCTCTTTCTGATCCAACTCCGTTGTATTGTGATAATCAGAGTGTTGTCCAGATTGCCCATAATTCAGTCTTTCATGAGCGGACAAAGCATGTTGAAATAGATTGTCACTTTGTCAGACAGCATCTTCAAGCTGGCACTATTACTCTCCCTTTTGTTCCCTCATCTCTTCAGTTGGCCGATTTTTTTACGAAGACTCATACTGTTGCTCGTTTTCGTTTTCTTCTTGGCAAACTTTCGATGCTTTCTGCGCTCGCATCCTCAGTTTGAGGGGGGGTGTGAATTACGTAGTTTATATTATTCATTAAGGATAGTTTAGTACTTTAGGTTATTAGGGTTTCATTCTATTCTATTGCTTATATATTTGTACTTCTTTTGATTAATCAATAAGAACAATATACACAAGTTTGTTATCAAGACCTTCCTGGCTTAAGCACTTCTTCAAGGACCTACAACCAGTTGTAGGCGAAATCACAGAGGAGAACCGTGACTCAGTAGTTGGGCTGGGCTACCGCGGTGATTTGTACATGGCCGCATTCATCAGTTATTTCATCTCTTTCTTTGTTCTACCTAGTAACCCTACCGAAAGCATTAATCCCCTAGTGTTTCCTTTAGCTGTCAAGCTCTGTAGCGGCAGTCAGATTCCTCTGGCTCCTCTTATCTTGGGGAACCTATATTTCTATCTTGATCTCATCCATTCGGTCATGGAGTGGTCTATGAGCCGCTACGATGTATGGAGCTTCGTACACACTCAATTTCTGACTACTTTCCTGCCATGGGCCCTATCCCTAAGGAACATGAGCCCTTCTTCACCGATGAAGTCTTTAATGTGGAGGGCCACCCTATTCTAGATGTAGAGGGTCGACCTGTCATAATGCAAGTATGTCAATCCCTCCCTCGCATCTCTCGGTGGTCTGGCCTTGGCACCAACAGACCCTTTGCAAACTATGTTGACCGTATGGAGGAGTGCGTGTTCCACCTTTTCATGCAGCCTCTTCTAGGCATTTCTGTTGTCCCTTTTATTTTTCAGAGGCTCGTCACGTTGATTTTTCCCTCGACAGTGTCCAGGCTAATTCCCTCCTTACTGCTGCCATGATTCGCTTCGGATTTCTACCTATATGGAATGAAGAAGGCATGTCCAGCGTCGTCTATCGGCCGGACAGGGTCCTTAGACAGTTCGGAATGGATCAGGGCGTCCCACATGCCCCTCTGCCTCAGACTGATTTCCACCAGAACTTTCAACGGTTTGCCCGTGATTATACTACTTTACTTGTAGAGGGCTTAGGCTTCACGGAGCTTCCCTCACTTGGGAGAGAGGGCGACTTTACTCATGATAATAGGTTGTTCTGGCATTGCAACCTCAATTTTTTCTTCAATTTTTGCAACAGTGCTCCGGTTGTCCCTGCGATGGAACCTATCCCGCAGACTGATTTATCCTTCCGTCTGCCTTCTGGGCGAGGGAAACAATCTAGTATATTCTGCCGTTTTAAGCTTTTATCGCTGCCCGTTGTAGAGGAGCCTCACCCGTCTGGGGTAATGTCTGTTCAACCCTTGCAAATTGCTCCCCCCCAAGTCAGCACAATAGTATGCATGACCTGCTCCCGGCTGAGGGTAGCCCAAGCTGCAGCGACACCAGTTACCGAGGCACATGCCTCACCAAGCAGGAAGAGACTCCGAAAGGTATTCATACTTAGAAAATATTTTTGCATTACCTTTTTCGGCTTTTTATATTTACTTTAGTAATTACATAATCTTCTTCCCTTTGAGGGCCCCTCGACCATACCACATTCAGGCCTCGGAGGTTCCTCTACTGCCATTGGCATTTCCTCAAATTCAGATGACGACGACAACCTTCCGATTGCTACAAGGGTCACAAGATTCAGGACCCGTAGGACAATACTCCCAGATATTGAAGAGGAACCAAGTGTCAGCGTTGAACCAACCACTGAGGCCAAGCCAGTTGCCGAGGCTGAGCCAGTTGTGGAGGCTGCAGGCAATGTACAAGCTCCCCCTGCTGTGGAAGTTACAATGGGTGATATAGTTGCTAAGGGTTCAGGGCCTCCACACTCCGCTGACTCTGTGCACTCTGACCGTTCCTCTATTGGCGGAGATGATTTCGTTCCTGAGACCCCGAGGGAAGATCACAGTGTAAGAGAGCCGCTGGAAGTTGTACCACCTCTCCTTGGGGGTGCATCTGGCAGTTCCTCTCAGTCTACCAAGTCTCCATTGGTTTAACAGACTCCACTTCCAAATGTCCAAATGGATGTGGGGAGTGCAAGTGTAGCGGCTGCTGCCACTGTTCCTGCTGTGGCCCCTCTAAATTTGGACCGACTTGCAGAGGTAGTTGTTACTTTAGCCGCCCACACTGCTATTGCTGTTACTGGGACCTCTGACCCAGTTGCTTCAGCAACCTCTGAACAACTGGCAGACTTGTACCCCACTTACTTTCCAGAAGTGCCAGCTGACCTTGGGTGTCCCGATATTTTTATACTGGGATGGATACTACTACTGTTCTAGATCTAAATGTTGGAGATTACCAAATAGATGACCTCTTTTCGGAGCGACACGACGATGCAGACAGCTTTGGTCTTTCTCGTGAGGCTAGTTCACCCGGTCGTCGGCCAGCATCTACCCACTCTAATGCTGCTGGGCAGTCATCTTTAAGGGAAATGCGCCACCCTCAGACCTTTGGTCACTCCATCAGTCTCTCTCCAGTGATTGAAGCTGGCGGCGGCGTGAGAGAGTTGCCTCAGTCCTAAGAGAAAGTTTCCTTTTTAAGTTATTGGGTCTTTTCCGAAGTTGCTTCCACTCTTGCTCGTATCCAAGCACTGCATCCAGACACCTTTACTACTTTTAATGTTCTTGGACCTATAGTTTAGACAGTGCTGCTAGAGTCACTTGCCAATTTCATTCGTGACTTTGCTACCAAGCAGATCCTGACAACCTCCAGCAAGTTCGTGGAGAGTACTGAGGCCAATCTAAGCGGCTTTGAGAGGAATGGTTTGAACCTATCATGGATGAGGGATAGGCTTGAGGAAGTTGATGGTTTCCTTGAGCATGCTGACAATGTGGCGATGATTGCGTCCTTGGAGGAGACTATCAAAGAGTGTGAGGGTGCCCTGGAGCAGCACCGGCAGAACCTGGCTCGGTTTAGAGAGAAGGACTTTGCATTGGTTGCCCAGTTGCCTTGAGACTTGACTCTGATGGACTCCCTGTTGAAGGGTTTGATTTGATGTGTTTGTGACTGTGTTATGATTTCTTCCATTTCCTTTTCTTTATTTTGTTGTTTCATCGTGCTTGGGGCGCCTTTTCTTTTCTTCTCCTCTGTCGTAACTTCTTTTCAAACATTGTAATCATGTTCTGGAAGTTTGACTTTAATGAAAAGCATGGATGTTTGGTAGTACTTTTGAGTTTCATTTCATTGTTTTCTTTACATTGCTTTTACATAGCTTCTAAAGATAAGCAAAACTCTTGCAGTGAACAAAACTTTATCATGACTAAGCTTTTACAAGGATAAAATTTCACTAAGTATGGAAAACTTTCCTTACACTAAGTGTATATGAGCAAAAGGTTTACTAGGTGTATGACACTTTCTTTACACTTTGGTTTGGAAGTATTAGCAAAGAAACTTTACAACTCTTTTTATAGCGATCCCGGATTTAACCCGGCTTTTATGGTGTTCCAGACTCGGGTCTTGTGATTTAATGCCGTTATTTATGCCTTTTTCCCCTTTCACTCTTTGAATTTGAGTTTTGGAATGTCTTGGGTGTGTTTAGAACAAGTTGGTTGCTAGTTGGTCTAAAACCTTGTTGCCTAGAATTTTGGTTTTCTGCTAGAACGAGCCTTTTTGCACTCGAGTCGGGTTTGTATACATTCAGTACTTTGTGCGTCTGCAAAAATGTTGGGTAAGTGTTTTTCACGCTCAAGCAGTGTTTCTTACGTTCGAGCGGGTCTGCTCTCAAGCGGCATTTCTTGCGCTCGAGTGGCTATCTGAAGTCTGTAAAATGTTGAAAGTGTGTATTCTACACTCGAGCGGGTCTTCTTGCGCTCAAGCGGGTAGTGCCTTGTTGTTGTGTCTTAGCGCTCGAGCGGCCTCTCTTGCGCTCGAGCGAGACAAATTCATGTATCTGACGCTCGAGCGTCAAACTCTCCACTCGAACGGACTACGCGTATATCAGATCGTAAAAGTGACTTTTTACATAACTTTTTTTATCTCTTTTCACCAAAAACCCTAAAGTTGAGAGCCTCTCTCTCTAAAACTCACATTCTCTCTACATATTGATCTAAATCCTGTGATCTCTACACCCTTGAGCCTTCATTAAAAAGATAGAGCTCCTTAAGATCTTCTCTTTTACCCGACTAAAGTTGGATTTCGGCATTTTTGGGGTTCTATCCTTACTTGGCTTGTCTTTGCTCTTTGAGGTAGGGATCTTCTACACCTTATTATGGTTTTTAACTTAAGTATTTTGTAGTTGTGTAACAATGGTGGGTTTTGTGGTATTTTGAACACAAACCTAGGGTTTGGGTGATATTTAAAAGGGGGTTTTTTGGTAGGAATGAAATAAAAGAACATGGGGTTTGAAAATGAAGTCTTGTTGTGTCAAAATAGTTGATTTTGGTACTTGGTTGAGATTTGGGGAAAGAGGGGAAATTTGCCCTAGAATGAGTATTATATTTATTTTGTATGAATAAATAATATCCATGTTGTAAACATGGAATTAGACATGTATGGAGATGGTTAGTGAAATGAAATAGATGACGTGTCTCATCTTCGGAAATTTTGAATAAATTATCTGTCTTGAAAATGTATATCTGTTTAGAAATAACCATATTGGGCTATCAGTGGAGGATAGCTTTGATTGTTGTAGAAATTGCATGTGGATTAGGTGAATTGAAACTATCCCATGGTTAACTATCATTGAATATGATTATGTTGTGAATACATTGCATTTATATGTACTTTGGGAGTGGAAAGATGATGTGCTCCATACGTGATTATGTGTTTACATACATTGTATATGTATGTTTGTTTTGGGAGGAGAAATGGGATGGACTCCATTATAATTAAGTTGGCTGAAGTGTCCGGGGTGAAAGTCCCGAAATTTATACATGGGTGCCGATCCCGCGGACAAAATATCCGTAAAATGGCAAATGAATGTGGAAGTGTTGACTTTGACAAATGTTGAACTACCGAGTTGTAGTCTCGCTTGAGATATTGAAGAGAACGAATGAAATTGGTTTATGTAGCAAAGTGAAACAAAAAGGGAAATGAAATGAGCTATGAACTTGTTGTGTTGTGAATACAAGAGATGATGAATGTTTTAGCCTTAACATTGTTTATGCTTATTACTCTTATACCTCTGTTAAATCTCATATACTGTGTTAGATTATCTTTATTGGGCTGTGGCTCTTTATTGGGCTGTGGCTCACCCTATTTGGGGAAAAACACTTTTAGGTGATGGTGGTATGCCTCCATCAAGGCAATAGCATTGGAGGGTTATTTGGGAAGCACGAGGGCTTCTTGTTTTGTTTCACATTTTGTATAGCCTAGGGCCTTAATTGTAAGGGCTAGTCCCACTTTTGTTATAACCAAGTTAAGACTTGGAAAGGTGTAAGCCCGAAGGGCATCTATTTATGTTAAACTCTATTGTAACGATAACTTTGTATAATGAGAGAACTGTTTACTCTGATGTATGTTGCCTTCTTTATATGTTTATGGGTTATGTTATGGTTATTTTTTGAGGGCGTTGAGAGGGAAATATTCTTTGACATACTTGGCATTGAGAGGGACAGTTCTGAATCCATCATCTATTCTTGTCAACTTGTAGTACCCGCTGTTGCTTACCTCAACAACTTTGTAGGGGCCTTCCCATCTGGGTGAGAACTTGGGAATTGGCTGCCCTCCGCATGATTGCATCCACTGTTTTCCATACTAAGTCCCTCTCCTTGAACTTTCTGTGTTGAACAGATTGATTGTAGGTACGGGCTATGGATTGATGATACTTTTCCATTGCCTGCGAGGCCCGATCTCTTCTTTCTTCAGCTGGCTCTATATTATTTTTCCTGCTGTCTGGAACTAAGTGTGCTGATATAGCCATTCTTGCTAAAGGTATTGCCAACTCAACTGGTAACACAACTTCGGACCCATATACTAGGAAAAATGGGGTTGTCTAAGTTGGCTTTCTCTTTGACGTTCTATATGCCCAGAGCGCTACGAGGAGTTATTCAGACCATGTGCCCCGTGCTTTGTCTATCATTTTACTCAGTATTCGGATAAGGGTTTTGTTGGTCGCCTCAGCTTATCCATTCCCTTGGGGGTAGTATGGACTAGACTTATGGTGCTTGATCTTGTAGGCATCCAGCAACCTTCTCACATGGTGATTTACAAAGGGAGTTCCATTATCAGACAATATTACTTTGGGTATGTCAAACCTATAGATTATGTTCTCTCTGATGAAGTTGGCTACTCCTGCCCTATCTGTCTTCCTCATCGGTATAGCCTTTACCCACTTGGTGCTAACTTCAGTTGCTACAAGTATCCATCTGTAGCCTTTGGATTGTTGCGCTATAGGACCTACCAGGTCAAATGCCCAAGTATAGAACGGGTGAGGAGTCTTGATGTTGTGCAGTTCAACTGCCGGTGCATGTATCAAATGCCCAAACTTCTAGCAGGATTGGCATCTCCTCACAAAGTTTTTAGCATCTTCTTCCATTGTTGGCCAGTAGTAGCCGAGGTGAATGAGATGTCCATATAATCGCTGCCCTCTTTGATGTTCTATCATATGGGCTTCCCTCAACACCTCATTTGCCTCATCTTTTGATAAGCACGCTAAAGGTTCCCCTTCGAAGCTTTTTCAGTACAGCTTGCCTTGGTCAAGGAAGAAGTGGAGGGCTTGCCTCTTAACTCTGATTACATCGGCTTTGTTCTCAGGCAGTGTGCCCTTTTCAAGGTAGTTGAAATACGGTTGCCTCCATTCTTCATTGCTTAAGAAATGGGCTTACTCTTCCTTAGGATAGGACTAACACTTTGCACATTGCCTCTGCAACTCAGTACTTTCCTTCTCCATCTTTAACCAGTAATACCCTTGCCTCTGTATCCGTCGGTATAGACTAATATCTCCATCTCCACAGGACCTAGCATAGATCTGCTTAAGTTTGTAAGTTGCTTCTTGTCTACCAACGCATCTTGCTAGCAAGTTGTTGGGACCGTGTAAATACAACTCTCCTCTGAGGAGCAGGAATAATGCAAGTTCTGCTGGTCTGATTGTTCCCTGGCCAGTTTTCAACTATTAGATAATATCTGCTTTCCACCCTTCAGTATCTTGCTTTATATGTTCTTTGGCTAACACTGCTGGTGTTGTTCTTTTCTCAATGATGATGGCTATACTATCATCTGGTATCTCTACCTTTGCCCCCAGTGTAGCCAAGGCATCGGGGAAACGATTGTGTGTTCGTGGAGTATGCTGGATTTGGACATTATCAAATTGAGTGAGCAACCTTTGAGCTATGGTGCGATACAGGGCCAACAGAGGCTCCTTCAAGGTGAAATCACCCATCGTTTGCTTGACAACTAACTTGGAGTCGCCCCAAATTTTTAACTTGCGGAGGCCCTTCTTTTGGGCAGCTATTAGACCCAGTATCAGTGTCTCATATTCAACCTCATTGTTTGAACACTCAAAGTCAAGCTTGTATGATAGATGAAGCTTCTCTCCTTCTTGACTAGTTAGTGTTACGCTAGCTCCACCTTTTCCAGCTCTAGAAGCTCCATCAAATTTTAAGTCCCAATAAGTCTCAATTACAGCTGCTGAGACATGTCACCTGGTAGGGATACCTCTGCAGGTTCATGTTCACCAGATGGGAACTGGGCCAGTAAGTCTGCAAGTGCTTGGCTCTTAATAGCCTTAGGAGTAACACAAGTGATATCATATTCTGCTAGAGCCAAGAGCCATCTTGCCATTCTTCTAGTTAGGGCGGGCTTGCTTAGCAAGTAGCGGACTGGATCACTCCGGGTCACAACCTGGATTAGGTGTGCCAAAAAGTAGTGGCACAACTTATGCACTGTGAAGATTAAGGCTAAACAATGCCTCTCAATTATGGTATATCATGACTCGGCACCATTGACTTTGTGACTGATGTAATAGACTGGCTTATCGATGCCATCTATGTCTTGGACAAGTAGAGCTCCAATAGACCGAGGAGTAGAGGTTAAGTATAGTAGCAGAGGCTTTTAAGGCTGTGGGGCAATCATTATAAGTGGAGAGGTAAATACTTTTTTCACCATATCAAATGCCTGTTGGTGTTCTTACAACCATTCAAACTTGTGATTCTCTTTCAGCAGTGTCCCAAAGGAAAAGGTTATCTCAGCAAGGGTTGGGATAAACCTCCTAAGGTATGACACTTTGCCTAGGAATTTCTTCACGGCCTTTTAAGAATGTGGCGGTGGCATCTCCATGATTGACTTGATCTTATCCCCACCTACTTTGATCCCCCGTTGGTGTACAAGGAAGCCAAGGAACTTGCCGGCGGTAACTCCGAAGGCACACTCGAGAGGGTTCATCTTGAGGCAGAATTTGTGGCAATGCTGAAATTTTTTTTCCAAGTCACAGAGATGGCGGTCTGCCTTAGTAGACTTGACCACCAAATCATCCACATATACTTCCACTTCATGATGCAACATGTCATGGAACACTGGAGTCATAGCCTGTTGGTAGGTTGCCCCCGCGTTTTTCAAACCAAAGGGCATCACCGTATAGAAAAAATTTTCCAAGGGCGTTTTGAAAGCTGTCTTTTCTGCACCTTTTGGTGCCATTTTGATCTAGTTATAACCATTGAACCCATCCATGAAGGAGAACATTTGATGGCCTGCAGTAGAATCGACGAGTGTGTCAACATGGGGCAATGGAAACTCATCTTTCGGGCAGGCTTTATTCAGGTCGCGAAAGTCTACGTAGACCCTGATTTGACCGTTCTTCTTTTGCACAGGCATAATATTTGCCAGCCAAGTTGGATACTGTATAGGCTCAATGAACTTTGCCCTCTGCAACTTTTCTACCTTCGCCTTAATCTTTGCTTCAAGATCAGGGTGATACTTTTGAGCATGCTGCTTGATTGGTTTAGAGTTAGGAAAATTGTCCAGATGATGAGTGGCAAGGGATGGGTCAAGACCAGGCATCTCGTCATATGTCCAAGCAAAGACATCACTGTATTGCTTTAGTAGTGTTATCAATTCTGCCTTTGCTATTGGAGCCATTGTATCGCTGATAAACACCGGCTTGCTCTGCCTAGGTAAGTCACTGAGGTTGACCTCAGCAAGTACCTCCTGCTGCGGTTTGGGTCTATCTTGCATGCATTCAGGGGCAGACTCAAGCGTCTCCACCAACCCTTCTTGGGACTCCTCACCGTCACATTTATTCGTCTCGGAGCCATCCTCCCAAAGTATGAAGTCTGGCCGCCAAGACCGTCATAGGTAGTAAACTATCTTCCCGTCCTCGCGTACTTTAACAATCTTGGGCGGAGGACTTGTGGATTTACTGCTCCTTTTCTGTCCACTGCTTTTTGGAGTAGCCTTTGAATTTCAAATGTTTTTCCACTTTGGCAATTTTACCCCTGCAACTTTGCCAGTCCTTGGAGTTTCATCCGTTGATAATTCAGTAAAGAAAACTGCATCCGAATAGTGTGCCTCTTCCACTTCGAATGGCTTTTCAGAAGCATTTATGGTCACTGTGCGCTTTCCCAACTTTGCCTTCACGCATTGGTGATAACTTGACGGGATAGCCTCATATCGGTGCATCCAAGCTTTGCCAAGTATCATGTGGTAATTTGTGTCCGCGTTAATCACATGGAACTTAGTGGCAGAGCGGATCTCACCAACTGCTAAGTCCACTACAATATGGCCCTTAGTAACCTTCTTCTCACCACCAAATCCCATTATAGTGATGGGTTGGCGAACTATCCTAGAGTCTAGGATACCAGCCTTTGCAAATGTGTTAGTAGTGATGATGTTTATGGACGCCCCACCATCAAGGAAAGCACGCTTGAACTCTACATCATTGATTTAAGCTGTGACAAAAAGAGGACTGTTATGAGAAAATGGGTATGCTCTGTCTGCTTCTAAAAAAGTAATGGCCCCATAATCTTCCTGGATGCGCCGAGGCACATACTTCTTAGCCTCAGCAACTTCATCATGGTGCACTTCAGATATGTTAATGAGGGCCTTTGTTGCTTCCAACCTGGCGGCTTGGCTCAGCCCCAGCTAGTCAAAGAAAGTGCGAAACTTAACAAAGTTTTGCAAGGCCTAAGCATGAGTATCTTCTGTGAATTTTGCCTCTGCAAGTACTGTTTAGGGAGCTGGCCGCTAGCGATTTCTTCTAACTCATCATAGTAGGACGTCATGTGCACTTGATCGCGCACAGGCCCAAAATAGCCAATCATGTGTACATTCTTCCCTTTCTCCTTGTGGTTAGGATAAGGGTCCTTCTGTACGTCACGATTACCGACGTCTTTGAACTTCAGCTCGTTCGCGGAAATTTTCTTTTTAAAGAAACTTTTCAAAGTCCAACAGTCCCTCGTAGGGTGTCTGCTGGCTCTGTGATAGATGCAGTAATCTGGGCTTTCTACACTTTCTTTGTCCTTCTTGGTTGGAAGGACATTAACCGGAGGCAAAGTAAGCTCACCATCAGCTACCCATTCTTTAACCAAGGTTTTAACATTCTCCAAGCTGCAAGGATATGGATTTTTGTCCTCATAACTCTTTCTTTTTCGAGAAGACGACGCCTCCCTTTGTGAGTGACTCCCTCCTGTAGAGGTTACCGCAACAACTTTATTACTACGGGAGTAACGGTAGCTGTCATGAGATCTGTGTAAAGGACCAGTGGTACTGAGGTTCCTAGCTGCCTCAATCAAGTCTGAAAAGGTAGGAAAATTATGGTTCACCAAGAAAATTTTGTAGTCGCATATGGCACCCTCTACACATGTGCTGACTAAGTGGGCCTCATCCACTAGTTCATGACAGTCAATAGCCTTATCTTGGAACCACTTAACATTGTCCAGTATATCTTCGCCTTCTCTTTGGACATCTTGCCCAAGTGTGAGGGTTGTAATTTTCTCTTGAACTTGGAAGAACTTCGTGTGGAACTTGTTCACCATTTCCTCCCAACTCTTGATTGAGTTGGGAGCCAGGTTCACATACCAACTGTAAGCCCTTTCGGTAAGTGATTTTGAGAACTCCCAAAGACGCAGAGAGTGGTCACTACCATGGACACCAAGAGTTTCAATGAACCTCACCATATGTTCTCTGGCATTGCCTTGTTTTTCATCAAACTTAATAAACTTGGGCACTGTATACCCAGTTGGGTATGGCATGGTCAATATCTCCTGAAGGTATAGGGGCTTCATACCTGGGTCTGGAAGAGATGGCAATTGTTTCTTGCCGCACTTTTGCTCGAGCATAGCTTGTACATCAGCTAGAGTAACAAAGTGAGTGGGCTGGAATGGTCCAGTCTGCTCCTGGGTAGCTGAACCAACGGCCGTACCATTCGCTTGAGATACCACTAGAGGCACCTGGATCGGAGCCCGAACCTCAGGGAACAAGTTAGGCACTGGTTTTGGGACTGCTACAGGAGGAGGTGCGTGCACCGGACTTGGCCTAGAAGCCATGGCCATAATAGCCTCAATGAGAGTTTGCAAAGCTGCCAGGATCTCCTTCTGCATATCCTAGAGTGACTGAACTGCCTCAATCACAACATTGTGGTTGTGGTCCTCTGCATGTGCTGCTCCGCCATTGGAAGAGCCTTGTTGCCGTGGGGGTTGCTGAACTTCATCTTCTGCTATCTTTTCCAGCGAAGTGTGTAAGCCACTGCGAGTACGAACCATCAACAAAGCAACCTTCCCAGCAGAGTCGCCAGAAATGTAGGGGGGTTCAAGGTTAGAAAGGTGATTAGAGAGGCAAAACTATACTAATGGTCCACTAATGATGGAAGTGGCTGAAGAATGAGTAGCAGCAACTATCTAGGAGTTGGAGAGTGTGTAGCTAAGTGAGGGTGAAGCAAATGGCTCAAGAAGAAGACAATGGCAGTGCCAAAATAGGCAGCATCTCCCCAAAATCCCTAAAATTCTTCTTGTTGAACCTTGGAAAATGGGTCCTATTTATAGGCTTTTCCTTGGTGTTAAGAAGACACCAAGTGGCCAAATAGAGAGAAGACATGTGTCCTAAAGGATCACATGGAATATTCTGCCTTGAGCCACCAGGCTGAAGGTGCCACGTGTCCCTCTGCATGTACTGTGTACTATCTGTTTGCCTCCGTAACTACCTTTTTGAGCCTCAGCAAGTGTAGTTGCGACTAAAGTGTTTGGCGCTGCAACTTCCTTTTGAGCCTCAGCAAGTGCAGTTGCAGCGAGAGTACTTACCTTTACACTTGCCTTCTCAGCTTGAACCTCAGCAAGTGCACTTGTAGCGGTGAACCTTGCCGCTACACCGGCCTTTTCAGTTTATTTGGCCGGTACATGCATTCTCAGGACTCCATTAGCCTGTTATCGACTATGTTCATGCTCACCTCAGCGAAGCCTCCACCCTTAGCCACCTAACCACAAACTCCCCAGCTTCCCAAGGCAAAGGCCACAGCTAAGCCTGTTATCAGCCGCGCTGTGCCTTAGTACTAAGCCCAAAGGGGCTTCCTTAGTCCTGCCTGTGTGACTAAGGCAGGTCCATAACCGGGGTAATGGAAAAGGAGTCCCTTATGTTCGGGCTACCCTGCTCCCATCTTCGCGGGGTTGCCGTGGTAAACTGGTATTTCTGGGCCTGCTATCAGCTCTAACCAGTAAGTTTTGGGACCTGCTATCAGCACCAAGTTAATAAACTGTGGGGCCTGCTATCAGCCTTAGGCTAGTAATACCTTGGGGCCTACTATCGGTGCCAAGCATTAGCCTCTACTTGCAGAGGGAAGCCTCTCTCAAAAGCTGTTATCACCTTGGTAGGATACTCTCTGTAACTTAGTTGTTGCGGTTGTAGTTGCTGCAGTAGTCATTTCCTGCGACAAGTTCAGTTGGCAGAACCGAGAATATTAGAGATGCGGCATCGACATAATGCCTCCACAACTCGGTCGCTGCAAGTGTTGCCTCTACAACTTAGTTGCTTCGGTTTTCTCCTTCCCGTAGTAACTCCAGGTGGCGGCGGGATTGACAATACTTGGAATGACTACGCTACCGAAGATACTTGGAATGGCGGCACTGAGACAAAGTGCCTCCACAACTTGGCCGTTGCAAGTGTTGCCTCTACAACTTAGTTGCGTCGGCTTTCTTTTTCCCTCAGAAACTTCATATGGTGGCGGAACCGAAGACATTAGGAATGGCGGCGCTGAGTCAAAGTGCCTTAGCAACTTTGCCACTGCACATGTTCCTTTCACAACTTCACCGCTGCAGGCGTTGCCTCTGCAACTTGACTTGGGCATTTTTCTTCGTGGAATCCATCTGGAGCCCTAGTGGGTCGAACTTGCCTCGGCCCACTGTTGGCCCACTTCCCTTGGGCTTTGGCCCATGCTCATTTTTTTATCCCCGGTCGTCTCTTTGGGGCAACCTCAGTGCTTAGGTCCATACTTAGTTTGGGGCTTAATTTCTAACCCTTTACAAGTACGAAATGAGTCTTGTCTACAAAGCGTATCTCGTCTATCTTTCTTGTTTCTCGCAAAGCTTTTAACACTCTATTTCATATGCTAGAAAAAAAATTGATCCATTGAGTTCATAATTTATCTCGATGAGAAATGTTTGGTTCACTTGAATAATTTAGGACAAGAATAAAATAGCTATTCCTTAGTCATTTGGAATGTACATTTCATTTATTTTTACAAAATCAAATATGAGAATGCATATTTAGACAAAATAATTATTTTATTTTTCCATTCTAATGAGCCAAAACAGTAGTAATACTATGATGAATAATATTTTTTTAAACAAGTTTACTATCATCGCATATTATCTCTGCATCATTGCAATGAACCCTAAACAATATAGGTAAAGTGCCATGTCAAATAATAAGTAAATTTGATATTAAAGGTTAATCATCTTAACATTAATTGTATAATATTCAGTTCAAGTTATGACTTGTGAGGGAGATTTATATCCCAGCTTTGGGCCATGGTAGAAGTCGGGCAGATAGTTTCGACCAGGTTTAGGCCGAGCTATCTGGGCTTCTCCAGAGTTGGTTTGTTCGGTCGAGGCCCAGTTCCCATGTTGGGGCGAGCTAACTTGGGCCTGTCCAGGTTAGGTTTGCTCGGTCGAGTCCTTGCTTCCAAGTTTGGGCCGAGCTAACTTGGCCGAGGTAATTGTCGGCCAACTCGGGTTACGCGGTTCGCACGTCTAGCTCGGCGGGAAGGGTCTTCCGAACACCGGCTTAATCTACTTGGAGCTCAGTCGTACCGAGAAGTTATTGAACTCGGTTGTGATGGAGCTTGGCGAGTGGCGCTGTCGGGCTCGTTATGTAGCACGGTCATTGGAAGCCGAGGTGATGCCGCTGGGCTGCCCCATTCCCGCTAATGTTGTTTGGCGGTTTGATTAGGTGGTGCATAGCTGGATTTGTGCTGATAAATGGGAGAGCAGCTCCACGTATCAATAGACGAGTGGGTGCAGAGGTGAACGCAGAAAGTATATAAGCATGGCTGCGCCCTTCATACCTGGCATGGAACATCATTTTGTGAGATACAAGTTGACATCGATTGAATTCTCTCTCTCTCTCTCTCTCTCTCTCTGAGTGTGTGCTAACTTGATTGTCGGAGGGGTTTTCTGGCAACACACCGCCGGGTAGCTCACCGCCGTTGTGTTCTCAAGTCGATCGGATAGATTCAGAGCTTGGACGAAAGGAGTACGGATAGCAACAAATATCTTTTCCCCATACAATTGGTGCCGTATGTGGGAACCATTTTTGCAGACAAAACCTTGTCCTCCGAGCTCATCTGATCGCATTCCATGGCGAACAACGACGAAATACCATTGTCTGCCATTGACGATGTAACCCTGGAGTCAGCTAGATGGAGAGACGGACTCCCCGCCGTTCCGAACATGGCAGACCTGGAAACTTCCCCATGAGGACTTCCGAGAGATGCACGAGATAAGCGCGCCAGAAGTTTTGGTCGCTCACGGAGCCCAGACGGACACCGACGGCGAAGAGAATCGCATGCTCAACGTTTGGAGCACAAGTTAAGGGACCAAGACACCGTTATCCAGAGAATGGCTGTAGAGATGGAAGCTCTCAAACGCCAAGTCAAAGGGAAGGGTGTTGCTGGAATGGGAGACCACAGTGAGCGCACCAAACCCCGCCATTCTGGCAGCCAGAGCTAGCGGCGCACTCCCTCCCTTTCTATCACCAGAAGCTATAGGGGTGGAGACCTAGACACGCCTGCAGAGAAGTCTAGCGTGCAAGACAGTACCTACCATCCCTCACGTCCGTCGACCACTTCAGGATATTCTTACTCCGTCTGTTCGGAGGACTTGAGGGATGTCCTGAAGGAGCGAGCTCGCCGACGGGAGGCCAAAAGGGTGCCGGCGTTCCAGCGGTTATCTTACGGAGGTCACCATAGTGAGGAGGTTATGATGCTGCTGCCCCCCCCGTTTTACTGTACCAGTTCCTTTGGACACCGACTTGGGGAGGTTGAACGCCTTCCCCTTCTCCCTTGAAATAGAAACCACGCTGCTCCCAGCGGGCTTTCACCAGCCCAAGTTTACACTTTATGACGGCAAGAGCGATCCGTACATGCATGTAAGCCACTTCCGGCAGGTCATGGCCGGACACAGGCGTAATGATGCCCTTATGTGCCTTATTTTCCCATCCAGCTTGGGCAAACTGGGCTTGAAATGGTTTGAGAGACTCCCGGAAGAGAGCATTGAGAGGTGGCAGCAGTTGGCTGAAGCATTCGTGACTCATTTCAAAACCAACACCAAAACGCCAAAGGAAGTGGACCACCTTCTAAGTGTCAAGATGGAGTCGAGTGACACCCTTAAGGCATACAACTCTAGGTACTAGGAAACCTTCAATGAAATCCTAGATTGCCCGATCAACCTGGCAATCACCCAATATAAGCGCAGTCTCCCAGCCGGGCATAGGCTGAGGGACTCGCTTACAATGAACCAGCCGACGTCGATGGGGTAACTAATGCAGCGCATCAATGAGCACCTTCGCGTAGAGGATAATGCGGTGGCATCTACCGTGAAGACAAATCCGGTGGTAACAGACAAAAGGGTGGCTGACAAGGTATACGCGGTTGGACAGGAGACTAACCGTCTAAATGATCGCGTCGGGGAATCTGACCGTGGAACAAATCATCGAAACCGGGGTAGAGGTCGCCGCAATGACCGAGCAAAATATCCCCGCGATGATGCAGCTGATGCCAACAGAAGGTTGAACGCCCGGACGAGCATCACCACGGTATTTAAAATTTCAATCTATCGCATACTTAGTGAAATCCGTGACGAGGATTACGTCCGGTTTCCTGCTAAGTTGGGCGATGCGCAAAAGGGCTTCAATCCGCGGTACCGTTACACTTATCATAGGGAGCGAGGACACCGGATAGAGGACTCTTTACCTTTGAAGCAACATTTGGAGGAGTTAGTCGCCACCGGTCACTTAGACCTTTACATTGATGGGGGCGTCAAAGCCGCGCATCCTACCCCGGCTGATCCGAATGGTTTGGATGACTTAGAGGCGCCCCCTTAAGGAGTGGTTAATGTGATCCACGGCATAGTGGAGCCGGGGCGTGTGTGCGAGCTCCGAGGAATGATCAAAAAGGCGGAACATATGAGGGAAGTTTTGTCAATCCAGCCCGCGGTCAAAAGGGGGAAGACCGAGGATAAAGACGTGATTAGTTTCTCAACTAGGGACCTAGAGCGCATTCAAACGCCACACAACGACGCCCTAGTGGTCACCCTCCGCATCAGAGAGTTCGATGTCAAGCACATCTTGATTGACTAGGGAAGCTCGGTTGAGATTATGTACTACGATGCGTTCAAGCAACTCAAACTCCGGGATACAGACTTAGCTCCGGCAACTTCGCCACTGGTTGGTTTCAACTCGCAACTAGAGTGGCCTATAAGAAAGATAATTTTACCGGTCAAAGCCGGATCCATGGTCAAATAGGTGGAGTTCTAGGTATTGAAGGTGCTGTCTACATACAATCTGATCCTCGGTAGGGGATGGCTTCGCGCTATGCAGGCTGTAGCGTCGACCTACCACCAGGTTATGAGATTCCCCTCGGCTATGGGGGAAGTTGAGGAAATTTGGGGCGATCAAGTCATGTCGAAGCAATGCTTCGTGGCAATGAACGGGGAGCCGAGCTGCCAAAGGCTTCATCCAAATGATTGAAGGTCCGGAAGACTAGGGAGTCCTTGAAGATGTGGGCACCAAGGCCGAGGACAAGGCTGTTGAAGAATTGGTGGAAGTGCAGATCGACACCGAAAGTCCAAACAAATTCTTTTTACTAGGGTCAAGCCTTACCGCCCAAGAAAGGACCGAGATGGTAGATTTCTTGATGGCGAATATCGAAGTCTTCGCCTGGACGCCGTACGACATGCCCGGCGTTGACCCAAGCTTTATTTGCCACTAACTCAATGTCTTCCCGGATGCACGCCCTGTCATTCAAAGAAGAAGGAGATCGGCTCTTTATCATGCCAAGGTAGTCACGGAGGAGGTAAGGAACTTGCTTGAAGCACGGGCTATTCAGAAAGTGCACTACCCTCGGTGGATTTCAAACACGGTCGTAGTACCCAAGAAGAATGAGAAATAGCGAGTTTGCGTTGACTACAAGACCGTCAACCGAGCTTGCCCTAAAGACAACTTTCCTTTGCCCAGAATAGACCAACTGGTGGATCTAACGACCGGGCATAACAAGCTCAATTTCTTGGATGCCTACCGCGGTTATCATCAGATTGCCATGCATGGCCTCGACCGCGAGATAACCTCTTTCACCACTCCAAGGGGACTCTTCTGCTATCGAGTCATGCCTTTTGGTTTGAAGAATGCCGAGGCAATTTTCCAAAGGATGGTGACCAAAATGTTCGCTCCTCTGCTAGGCCGGACGATGGAGGCTTATATCGATGACATGGTGGTCAAAAGCAAGCATCAGGCAGACCACTTGTCTGACCTAGCCGGGATGTTCGCCATTCTCAAACAGCGCGAGCTACGCCTGAATACGTCAAAGTGTGCCTTCGGCGTGGGATCTGAGAAATTCTTGGGCTTCCTAGTCACAAACCAAGGCATCGAGGTGGACCCTATACAAATCAAAGCCATACAAGAATTGAAGCAGCCCAACTCGGCAAAAGACGTGCAGCATCTAGCTGGAATGGCCGCCGCGCTTAACCGATTCATAAGCCAGTCATCAGATCGCTGCCGTCCTTTCTTTCGAGCCTTGAAATCCAAGTTTTCATGGGACGAGGAATGTGACAGGGCTTTGGCCGAGCTCAAGGCGTATTTGTCTTCTGCTCCATTATTGGTGACACCCAAGCCCGGCGAAGAACTCTACCTATATCTGGCAGTTTCACAGCATGCAGTTAGCGCGGTGCTTGTCCAGTCAGAAGGTATCTAGCATTTCCCTATCTTTTACGTGAGCAAAACCTTGCTACCGGTCGAGTTGAGGTATTTGCCGCTGGAAAAACTTGCTTTGGCATTGATGATGGCCTCCAAAAAATTGGCGCACTATTTTCACGCTCACACAATCATTGTGTTGACTGAATTCCCTCTCAAAGCCTTGTTCGAGCGGGCAGATTTCTCCAGTCGAATCCTGAAGTGGGCGGTCGAATTGGGACAGTTCGACATCAAGTTTCAACCCCCGAAAGGCCATAAAAGCACAAGCATTGGCAGATTTCGTTGTTGAATTCTTGCCTAGAATTCACCAAGTATGCCCGGTGGATCTCACCGTGGTAGCCGAGGAAGTGAATGAAGGCTCAACGGAAATTGCACAGCAGGGTGATGGTGGCGACGCGAAACTTGCGCGCCTGTCCATAGCACCTCCTATCGGAATAGTACAACAGCCAGCAATGCGACGACAGACTTGGGCATAACAGACCAACCTGTTGGGTCCAGTACCGCAACGCCGAAGGGGGATGAAGTGGAACCGAACAGCAGCGAACCTGAAACCGAACAGCCAAGTGCCCGTGATCCCATTAACCTTCAAGCCTCCCAGGACCCCTCGAGTGTTGGAAACTCTTATTCGGTGAAATGTGGAAACTTTTTGTAGATGGAGCCTCAAATCGTCATGGCGCCAAGCTTGGCATAGTTTTGATCTCGCCAGATGGTCTGACCATCGAGCACTCTATCACCCTCGGATTCCCTGCGTCAAACAACGAGGCTAAGTACGAGGCGCTATTGGCCGGGCTTAAGAGTGCGCTTCAGTTACGCGCATTCGAGCTGATGGTTTATAGTAACTCCCAACTTGTGGTCAACCAAGTTTCTGGGGTCTACAAAGCCAAAGACGACAGAATGGCCAAGTACCAAGCTCTCATAAGAGAACACATCAAGCGTTTCCAGGCAATAAGGGTCCAACAAATTGGTCGAGAAGAAAACGGCCGTGCGGATAAATTAGCCGGTCTAGCTTCCATGGTCGACAGAACATCTCCCAGCCCTCTCCTGATTGAGTTTCTTCCAAGGCCAAGTATCGAGGAACCTGAACAGACAGAAGTACTCTGCACCGAGCTTGGCCCTTCTTGGATGGACCCTATTATCCTCTTCCTGAAAAAACGGACCCTTCCGGCCGATAAAAAGGAAGCACATAAAGTCCGGGTGAAGTCAGAGTGGTTTTGGCTCTCTCCATCTGGCGCTTTAAGCAGCATGGAAGCTTTCCTGTACGAAATTCATGAAGGCATATGCAGAAGTCACATTGGGGGAAGATCTTTGGCCTACCGAGCTATCTCGCAAGGATATTGGTGGCCAAGCATGCAAGCGGACGCTCAAAAATATGTTAGAAAATGTGAGAAGTGCAAGAAGTTCGCCCACCAAATTCACCAGCCGGCCAGAGAACTTCTTCCCCTCACAAGCCCTTGGCCTTTTGCGATGTGGGGACTAGACAGAGTGGGACCACTCCCAACGGCACCAGGCAACCGGAAGTTCTTCATTGCGGCTACGGATTACTTCACCAAATGGGTTGAAGCTGAGCCCTTAGCAACTATCAAGAAGAAAGACGTCAAACGGTTTGTCTGGCAGAATGTGGTAACGCGGTTTGGTGTCCCCAAGATTCTGATTTCTGATAATGGCACCCAATTTGACGGGCACTTATTCAGAGGGTTTTGTGAGGAATTAAAGATCGAATTCTACAACTCCACTCCGGCTTACCCGCAGTCCAACGGCCAAGCCGAAGCATCAAACAAGACCATTCTTGATGGGTTGAAGAAAAGACTTGAGAAAGCTAAAAGAAAATGGGCCGAGAAACTCCCCAGTGTCCTTTGGTCATATAGGACGATCCTGAGGCGATCCACCGGGAAAACTCCTTTGCCCTGGCATACGGCATGGAGGCGGTCATCCCATTGGAAATCGGCATGCCCATCATCCGCAATGAAATTTTGAGCCCGAGGTGAACTCTGAAGCAGTCGCCCTAGAATTGGACCTAGCTGAAGAGCGCCGAGAAAAAGCTTTGATCCACGTGGCCGCATACTAACAAGAATGTCCAGGAAATACAACAAAACCGTGCATCCCAAACCATTTAAAGTGGGCGACTGGGTTTTAAGGAAGGTCATGGGCAACACACTAGTGCCGGGCGAAGGCAAGCTAGGGGCAAACTGGGAAGGGCCCTACAAAGTAACCGGTCTGGCGGGCAAGGGGGCATACTACTTAGAAGATTTGGAAAGCAAAGGCGTACCCCAGCCATAGAATGCGGCCAACCTCAAACTGTACTATTTTTAGTATTTATCGTTCTTATGTAATTTTTTGAGGAAGGATTTGTTTTCCCTACACTTCTGAATGTAACACTCTTTTTGTCAATATAATAGAAGTGAATTATCTTTGCTGAAGCAGTTTGTTGTTTTCGGAGCCTACTCTTGTGTGTTTAGCCGAGATGATTTACGCCGGCTAACAGAGTTGACGATTTGATCAACTTTGCAGCTTCAGCTTAGATGGTTTACTCCAACTGAAGGAGTTGATAATTTGCTCAACTCTGCAGCTTTAGCCGAGATGATTTACTCCGGCTGAAGGAGTTGATGATTTGCCCAACTCTGCAGTCTCGGCCGAGATCCAGCTAAAGGAGTTGATGATTTGCTCAACTCTACAGCTTCAGCCAAAATGATTTACTCCGATTGAAGGAGTTGATGATTTGCTCAACTCTGCAGCTTCAGCTGAGATGATTTACTCCGGCTGAAGGAGTTGATGATTTGCTCAACTCTGCAGCTTCAGCTGAGATGATTTACTCCGGCTGAAGGAGTTGATGATTTGCTCAACTCTGCAGTCTCAGCCGAGGTGGTTTATTCCAGCTGAAGGAGTTGATGATTTGCTCAACTCTGTAGCTTCAGCCGAGATGATTTACTCCGGCTGAAGGAGTTGATGATTTGCTTAATTCTGCAGTCTCAGCCGAGATGGTTTATTCCAGCTGAAGAAGTTGATGATTCGCTCAACTCTGCAGCTTCAGCCGAAATGGTTTACTTCAGCTGAAAGAGTTGCTGATTTGCTCAACTCTGGAGTTTCAGCCGAGATGATTTACTCCGGCTGAAGGAGTTGATGATTTGCTCAACTCTGCAGCTTCAGCCGAGATGGTTTACTTCGGCTGAGTTGATGATTTGTTCAACTCTGAAGTTTCAGTCGAGATGATTCACTTTGGCTAAGTGATTCACTTCGGCTAAAGGAGTTAGTGATTTACCCAACCCAAAGGCTCTAGCCGAGGTGATTTATCCCAGCTAAAGAGGGTATGTTTTGCTTAGATCAAAGATTCTTGCCGAGATGATGAAACACAGTACAACAAGTAGTGCAACAGTTAACGAAATGAGAACTCTTCATTGATGGTAAATTGTAATACATAAGGTGGGGCAGACAACCCGGTTAAATTTTAAAAAAAAAAAAAAAAAAACAGAAAAGAAAGCTAAACTAAGGGGGAAAAGGTCAGCGAAGTCATCCCCGGTTGCAACTGCCTCTAGGTCGACCGTGGTTGTGGTTTCTCGGGCGCCGGACTCGACCTGGCCGACCTCTTTCGAGCGGATTGTTCCCTCGGCACCCTCCTTGGCGTTTTCCCCACCTTCTTCTTCGGCCTCGGCTTACAATGCACTGAAGACATCATTAGCATATGGCACCATGTAGGCCGGCAGAAAGGCAACGGGGGGAGAGGCAAACATGTCGGTTCCAGATCCTTGGTCGAGCTGTTCACAAGCAGCCTTCCAACCGGACTTGAAGAAAATGTCCTTGGTGGCCTCAACTTGCTTGGTGTAGCTTTCCTCGGCCTCCTTGAAACCTTCGTTGTTTGCCTCGTCCAGTTCATCCTTCCTTGATTGTTTTAACGCATCCAACTCGGCTTAGAGAGCATCCCTTTCCTTCTCAACGACTCCAAGTTGGCCGAGCAGTTTGGAGTTATCGGTATTGGCAATCTCTAAGGAAGCCTTCGACTGCCCCAGCTCGGTTTGAAGGTGCTCGACCTGGCTGGCAGCGTCAATCGCCTTCTGTCGGAGTCTATGAATCTGTTCCATCACAATATATTGTTTCTGGATGGCCTGCAAGAACAGAGTTTGAATAAAGAAAGCCAACCGTTCAAACACTTGGAAAAATTTGAATGAAGCATGCAAAATTCTTACCCAGGGCATAGACTTGACCGAGGACTTCACGAGCCGGGTGTCGGGCACGTGGTCACTGCCGGTCACGTCGCTCGGCAGGAGGAGGGCTTTTGTCAGGTTGAAGGCTAGGAGGTGTTCTTTGTCGTCTTTGACCGAAGCGTTTGCCGGGATCTCCTTACCCCGGTGCGTCAACTGGGGCTTCCAGGGCGGTGTTGGCTCAGATGCGACCGCGGGTTGCTCGGTGTTCAGCTCCGCAACGAGCTCGGCTGTGGGGTCGGCGGTCCGAGGCCTTTTCCCAGCTCAGCGGTTTTTCTTGCTGGTCTGCGCTGCGGCAGTTGATGCCAACGCAACCACGGCCATATTTGTTTGACTGGCAGCAGCTGGGTGCGGAGGGATGCTCGGCAGCTCGGTGGATGTGGCGGTGATGAGGTTCTTGATGCGGCTTCGTTTGGCCATTTCCTCTTCTTCGGTCAGCCGGATTAGGGGCACGTCCGGTAGTCTTGGATCGGGTGGTGGAGACGGTGCTCGGAGAAAGTCTGTTACTCTACTTCAGCAAGGAGCTGAGTATCTGTAGGTCGGTATGTAACCGAGAAGTTCGTGGCAATCCCGGTTACAGTACCGTAGTATGGTTTTGATGGCTGCTTCGTTGGGGTTATAGTAGTTGGCTTGCAAAGCTTTGATGGTTGCAAAGAGGAAAAGAAGAAAAGGCATTAGTACAGAACAGTGAAGGAAAATAATTCAATCGAGCAGTGAGCACGGCTTACATGTTGAACCGAAGTTCTTGCTGATGTACCAGCCAGGCACGTTGGCTGTTTCATAGTTTCCAGACACCCAGAAAAAGTCATCGTCGTGCATATCTTTATCTGGGGTGCCGGTTACTATCTTCTCCTTGCCCGGTCTGATCTTTAGGTAGTAGTTAAGTCCATCGCCTGTATGCCCGAGGGTGTACTGGCGAAGTATCTCAGCTAATCCTAGGTTGAGGCCTAGCCGGTTGTTCAGCTCGGCTATCCCGTTAATTATTCTATAGGTGTTGGTTGAGACTTGTGTTGGTGCTAGCCCGGTGCGCCTCAGGAACTCGCACATTAGGGGATTGACCAGAAAGTGAAGGCCACCTTCGATAATGGAAAGCACGGTAAAAGGGCATTGGTCTAGTCTGCCCAGGGGGTTGTGTCCTCAGTACCGAGCTCGAGATGTACGTCTGCGGGGACACCGTATTCTTCCCGGAACGTGGCTAGTGCGACCGGCGTGTCAACCAGGAAATGGTAACGCCCCATGTGAAGCCGGCTGGTTTTAGCACAGCTGTGTTGGTTTGGCAAATTTTCGTTTGATGGCTGCTTGGCTGTTGAGAGCCTCAGTGTTGGTTCTGGTCCACTAAGACTCTATAGTAAGAGTAAGGGTAAGTGTAAGTGGGAGCACAGTCGCGCAAAACGAGCTCGACTTTAGCTCGGGCAGATGGAGTGCCAGACCATCTCGGTCACAAAGGTAAACCCAGAAGCTCGGCTGCTCAAGTGGACCAGATATTAGCCTAGTCGAGCGGTCAAGTACTCTGTTACCTCGGTTCTTACAGGAGTTTTTGCAAACTCGCAACTTGCTCGATTTTGGTGTTTTTTGGGATCAAAAGAAGACCTGGAGCCCGGTCCACCCCAGATCCTCGCGTGTTCATCATGGAAGTTGATGAACAGTTGAGAGAGAAGGGGCTAGAGGTGGTTTTTGGGGTGCTATATCCTAAAACCTACTGCTTTTGTGCCCTACAATGGGAGTTTCAAATGAAAAACAATGGAGAGATTAGAAGGACTTACCAGTTTTGGAGGCGAAATTCGAATATGCGAGCACGAAGATAGTCCAGAGCAAGAATGGTGTTTGGAAGAGAGAATCGCACTCCAGCGTTTGGGGCACCTCGAATGGAAGAGAAACAGTAAGGAGGAAAGAGGAATGGGCAAATGACGAGCTTACAGGAAGAAAAGAAGCGCCAAAAATTCAAAAATGAAGAGGCGGCGAGGTTGGCTGCTCGAGGCCAATGAGCGGAGGACGCGTGTCCCTAATGACGACGGCGTCAGTACTGAAGAGACAGGATGGCGAGTTGAGGCGTCGACCGAGCAATTCAAGAAACCGAGCATGTTGATTAGCTCGATCAATGTCTTGTGGGTTTAAGTCGGGCAGAGAACCGACCCCGGTTAGATCATGTAATCCCAGTCACGCTTGCACAAACGGAATTAAGGGGCAATTGTGAAGGAGATTTATATCCCGGCTTTGGGCCATGGTAGAAGCCGGGCAGATAGTTCCGAGCAGGTTTAAGCCGAGCTATCTGGGCTTCTCCAGAGTTGGTTTGTTTGGTCGAGGCCCAATTCCCATGTTGGGGTCGAGCTAACTTGGGCCTGTCCAGGTTAGGTTTGCTCGGTCGAGTCCCTACTTCCAAGTTTGGGCTGAGCTAACTTGGCCGAGGTAATTGTCGGCCAACTCGGGTTACGCGGTTCGCACGTCTAGCTCGGCGGGAAGGGTCTTCCGAACACCAGCTTAATCTGCCTGGAGCTCAGTTGTACCGAGAAGCTATTGAACTCGGTTGTGATGGAGCTCGACGAGTGGCGTTGTCGGGCTCGTTATGTAGCACGGTCATTGGAAGCCGAGGTGATGCCGCCGGGCTACCCCATTCCCGCTAATGTTGTTTGGCGGTTTGATTAGGTGGTGTATAGCTGGATTTGAGCAGCTCCACGTGTCAATAGACGAGTGGGTGCAGAGGTGAACGCAGAAAGTATATAAGCATGACTGCGTCCCTCATACCTGGCATGGAATATCATTTGGTGAGATACAATTTGACATCGATTGAATTCTCTCTCTCTCTCTCTCTCTTTCTGAGTGTGTGCTAACTTGACCGTCGGAGGAGTTTTCCGGCAACACACCGCCGGGTAGCTCACCGCTGTTGTGTTCTCAGGTCAATCGGATAGATTCGGAACTTGAACGAAAGGAGTACGGACAACAACGAATATCCTTTCCCCGTACATGACTTATATGTTTTTCTTACTAATTAAGGACAAGTCCTGCTTAATTTAATATTCAGTTCAAGAGATTGACTTTTTTAATAAAAAAAAAAATATTTATTAATTTCTTTCTATGTTTTGTTGCTAACTAATCTGTAGTTTTTGAATATTCAATTCCATAGCACACATTAAAGTACTTAAGACGTGCTATTCTAGAGAAGGAATGCCGGTATTATTCTTCTTCATAATAAGAAAATAAAATGAATTTATAAATTCCACACCTAATGTTTATTCAATATGATGATCAAAGCACATTTTATTTAATAACATTCTTTGTTTTGTAGCCTGTAAAATATTGTTCAATGCATACGTTGCAAAATAAGCCATTTAGACTATCTACCATTACAACAGTAATTGTCATGACTATAATATTAATGGGGGCCAAATTTTAAATATAATCCATCATGTTATAATGTATTATTTGGTTTAATGTCAACTTTTAAAATTTTAAATTAGTGTGTTGATGACATATGAGATAATCTTTAAAATTTAATATTAAAGTTCAATCATGAGTGATGTTTTGTTTTTTCATTAGGGATTGTTTTTCTAAAAATGGTTAAAAGTTGATTTTTTTATTTTTATTTTTTTGACATTTTAAAAATAATACATATAAAAAATTTGAGATATGATGGACTCAAAATAAATTAAAAGCTGTGAAGTATCTTTTAACCCACTTTTAAATTAAGGGGTTGTTTGGGATGACCTAAATAAGTGCACTTTTTGTCTTTTTACGAAAAGATGTGCAGAAAAATAGAAAAGTGATGTGATGGAAAAAAGATAAAAGATAAAAAGATGGATTATTTGAGGTATGCCAAACTTGGCTTTAGACATCATGTGATGTGGCTATCTCACATGACAATAATTGATTTAGGCCTCATTTAGAAATAATTTTTTTTAATAACTTTTTAACTTTTTAGTTAAAATATGATGTAAAAAAATTAATACGTTTAGGATGAATTTTTGGTTTTTACGAAAAGATGTGTAAAAAATAGAGAAAAAATAAAATCTTTGACTTTTTTATATAAGTTGTTAGTTTTTTTTATTTTTTTAGTAATTTTTTAATTTTTAAACTAAAAGTAATATTGCCAAACGAGACCTTAGTATCCCAAAAAGAAAATATGTGAACCTAATTTATCCTCAACTTATATATATATTTGAGACATTTTTCTAACTATTGAATAATAAATTTTAAAGAGTGTTAACTAATTGATTTCCTAAAACGCCCTCTTCCATGGATGATTGGGCTACAAAACCTCCGTTTGGGAAGTGAGTTGGCTTTTTGACTTTTTGATTTTTTTGGTTATTTTAGTCTGGGCTAAAAAGTTTAGTTTGGGAAGGACTTTTTGGCTTTTTTTGTGAGAGAATAGTGTAATGATTATAAGTTAGATGTGATGTTTTGTTTGTTGTGACTAAAATAACCTATTTTGTCTTTTGTGGCTAAAATAACCCCAAACCTTCTTGCCAAACAGAGTCTTACGGGTTAAAAAATATATTTTAATGATTTTTCTGAGTGTACGAAAGCTGATTATAAAATGAGACACAATTATCTTACATAGACAATTTATACATTTATCTATCATGGAAGAGAGTTCAGATTGAATGAGTGATTGAATTATATATACTTAGGCCTATTTTGAGAAGTAGAAAAAAAAATTAATTTTTTGACTTTTTAAAAAAAAAACGTATAATAAAATAGAGAAGTGATATAATTCAAATAAGTTAATAAGTTAACTTTTTTCTAATTATTAAAATAAGCCTAAGAATTTTTCATATTTTTAGAAAATATTCAATAAAGAAAATATAAATTAAATATATTATGGGCGTTACTCATCATAAATTGTTAACACTTTTTTACATAACTTTTGTAAAATTATTATTTTAAAATAGGATAAATTATAAACACACTATTTGAGATTTACTTAAATTACAAATTATTTCTTGTAGTTTTAGAAATTATATTGTGCTCTGAAGATTTCTAATTTCATAATAAATAGGTTCTTTTATTAATAAATCATCAAGTTAATTAACAGTTTTTAATAATGTTAAAATTTTATTTCAATTAATAATTCGGATAATTTTATTATTGTATAAGTGAACAGTTAGAAATTTCACTTTTTCAATTACTTCTGTTAAATAAAAAATTCTGACAGGGAGATATTTTTAATTTTTCAAATCATAGGGACAATTCGTACTTTAAACAAATCTCAGAATATGTATTTGTAATTTACCGTTTAAAATAATATTAACTTACTTATTTCCGAAAATACCCTCGACCATGCCACAAGATAGGGGTAAAAAAGTAATTAAACATGACGTAAAGATTAACGGACGCACAGTTATGAAAAAGAGTCCGCGTACACTCTTTCCCGTGTGTACGACAAAGCCTTTCTTCTTTCTTTGTATTCTTCTCCTTCTTTCTTCTGCACAGATTAAAAAGATCTCAAAGTAAACACCAAAACTATGGATTTCCGTTTATCTCTCACTTCCATTTCTCAAAATCTCATTTTGGGTCGTCGGAATTTCGTCATTTACTTGCCAACAATATCGATTTTCCGGCCAGTTTGTCAGTTTCTGGTCTAGTATTTTCTCACTCATCCAATCAAATTTTCCTGGAAAAGGTTTATTTGTTTGTTTCTCTCTCTAATTCGAAATGGGTTTTATTTTTAGAGTTAGTTTGTTTTGCTTTTAGTAGAATTATACTCTGTTTGGTTGCGTAGAAAAATGGAGGAAAAAGAAAATGAAATTCTGGGTTATTTATGATATTGTTTGCAGACTCAGATTGTTTTGCTTCAAGTAGAATTACCCTATGTTCGGTAGCGTAGAAAATGGAGCAAAAAGAAAAGAAAAAGTAAATGAATTTTTTGCAGACTCAGATTGTTTTGTTTCCAGTAGAATTATCCTCTTTTCGGTTGCTTAGAAAATGGAGGAAAAAGAAAAGAAAATGTAAAGTAAGTTCTGGGTCTTCTGCGGTTGCCACAGGCAATGGTCTTTTTATTTTTTTTAATTTTATATATAATATAATTTTTTTTAAATTTTATAAAATGGGCTGTTTAAGATTCAGATTATTGATTTTTTTTAAAAAAAAAATTTAGGTCCGTTTATTTTCTTTTTCCACTTTAGCTTAATGTGTCCGTTTATTTTCTGATATACTAAACAAGAGTTACTTACATGTGCTGTTGGAATTCCATTTAAGACTGAATTTACTCTGCTTTTCGTGATTTCCATTATGGAATGGTTGTTTAGTTTCTTTCTGATTCATAATGTTTGTTTTTATTTTTGAAAAATTTCAGATTCTTAGCTTTCTGACCATTGTCACATGTTTTACTCATCTGTTTGTTTCTCTCTACTTCTATTTGGGTATTTACTTGTGGACTTAGATTTACCCTCGGTTCGGTTGCTTAGAAAATGGAGACAAAAAATTAAAGAAAATTCTGGATCCTCTGTTATCTGAATGGTCATATATATATAATAGATATATAACTGGGAAGTTTAAGATTCGGATTATTGAATTTTTTTTTTTTTCTTCATTTCTGTCTGTTCATTTTCTGAGCTACCAAACAAGTGTTACTTACGTGTACTGTTGTAATTCCATGTAAGATTGAATATTTTCTGATTTCCGTTTACTTAAGCATGTTTTTTTTAGTCTCTTCCAGAGTCATCCTAAATGTTTGTATCCATTTTTAATAATTCACAGATTCTTTTAGCTTTCTCACTCATGTAACATCTTTTACTCAGCTAAATATAACACAATTCAATTGTATATCTATATTTGTTTGTTAAGAATTTTGAATCTGCAATCAACAAGAACTTATGGGAATTGAATTGTGCAGAAAGGGTGTTTGAAATGGGTCATTTTTCATCCTTGTTCAATGGACTGGCGCGGTCATTTTCGATCAAGAACGGGCGGAATTCTGGGTATTGTGGCGGAAGCGAATCTGCAGAATCAATGGTGAAAGAATCAAAGAAGAACGAGTTGATATTGCGGTCTTCGGGGACTGTTCATGTCAATGGGTCGAACAATTTTGCATCTGTTTTCTCCAAAAGAGGAGAGAAAGGAGTGAACCAAGATTGCTTTATTCTGTGGGAGGTAGGTTTTTAGACAATTTTGCTTGTTATGATCTTAATTTTAGTCTTTTTTTGGTCATTAAAAAACAGCTTTTATAGGATTTTGCAAGTTTTCATTTGTTTTTGTGTTATTTAGATTTTAATGTTTGTTTTATCTTCTCCTTTCTGGATTTTTTAATAAATTTATTACTTTTCTTTATTCTCAAATTTTTCTTTTGATGGAAAGAGGCAAATAAAAATGAACATGGTTAAATATTGTTACTAAGTGTCAAAACAACTCATTGCTTTGGTATGTTTTGTAGAGTTTGTGTATTTTGGTGCATTTCACTATGTTCTGATGGAAACATTGGAATTTCAGTATTCCACTATTGTTTTTGTCCATTTTGATGGAAAAGAAACAAATTTTGTTCCTCGTTTATATCATGATTTTTGCTTTGGTTTTGTTTGGGGGGTTTGAAGTTAATAGATGTGGATTGTATGTGTTTGGTGGGTAGGAATTTGGAGGCCAAGAAGACATGATGTTTTGTGGGATTTTCGATGGGCATGGTCAATGGGGACATTATGTGGCAAAGAGGGTTAGAGAAACAATGCCCTCGGTTTTGCTATGCAATTGGCAAGAGACGCTTACTGAAGCTTCGCTCAACCCGGATTTGGATTTTGATTTGGAATCGGATAAGAAGCTTCATAGATTTAATATATGGAAGCATTCCTACTTAAAGACTTGTGCCACTGTTGATCAAGATCTAATGCAGCTTCGCAAAATTGATTCGTTCTACAGTGGAACCACTGCTCTCACAATTGTTAGGCAGGTAATGGAAGATCCCTAATAATCTTCTTTTTTTTTTGGGTGATGATAGTGTGCTTAGCTTATACGTATAATTTATCATTGATTAATGTGACTTATAACCATAAGTAATTTCCTCGATGATAAAAAAACAAAGGGAGCGCAAGAACTGAATTTTTAAAAGAAATGTGATATGGGTTATTTTATGCATTATTGTGACATTCAAGGGGAAGAAACTTTTTGCGTGGTAGAATTTGGCCTGACTATAAAAAATTACAGACTCTTCACATCAATGTAACTACTATGACACGAGTTTTGGAAGAGTTATGAATGCCCCTATATAAATTTTTACGTGGTTTTTAATCTGTAGTTTTGAAAAAATGACACTAATGATTAGATAACAATGCTGAATTTTTAAGGAAACATCCAAACTCAATGAATCACTCAATAATATGTAGAGTGCTAAATCATTCAACCATAGCTTTGAGTGATTTGAAAAGACTTCATGGATTTGAGTTATTTGAAGAGACTTGACGAGCTTTGTAGGCCATCTTTATGTTTGAATTTTGACTATTATTGCCCAAGTGGGAATCGTGCTGCTTATGCAAACTGTCCTTTCGCCATGAAATTTGCCACATTTAAAAGGCGTGTTCGTTGTTTAGACATAGCTCTCAGAAGTGGTCCTCAATTTCAATGGTGGGTGGAAATAGATTTCTTTTGCGAGTCGGGGCTTTTTTCGTGTTGGTGCCTTTTTGGGGATAGGACCCGCCTTAAAGAAAATGTACCCTCGCACACCTGAGTGGAGAGGAGAGGTTTTGTAGTTAGAATTTTGATTCAGAAACTGGTTTCACCGAAGTTTTGGAAGTGCTTTTTACACAGAATGCGGGAGGTGAAGTTCATACAATTACTTCTTAAGTCAGCCTAGAATAGTATCTAATTTCTATATATAATCACAAGCAATTTTTTTTTCTTCCGACTATCAACTTTTGCTTTTAGTAGCAAAAAGAAAAGAGAAAGAAAACACTAAAATCCCATAAAAAAGTAAAAGTTGAATCTTTTGGAAAACGATCGGTTATAAAGCTAGAACTCAGTTTAAAGACCTTATTTACTAATAATGTTTGTTGGTTTTATTTGCTAATAATATTTGTTAATGTAATGAACCTAAGAAATTTTCTCAGGAACTTAGGATTAGCATGATTTTCTCATTCTCTTATGATGGTGTTTTGCTAGGGTGAACTTTTGGTTGTGGCAAATGTCGGTGACTCCCGTGCTGTATTGGCCACCATGTCTGATGATGGCAGCTTGGTTCCAGTTCAACTTACTGTCGACTTCAAGCCCAATCTACCTCGTCAGTTCTCTCTCTCTCTCTCTCTCTTGCAAAAGAGCCGAGCTAAACTTTTGAGTGTTCAAACTAGGTTTGCTAAGAATTAGTCAAGCTCAAGTTCAAGTAGAGCTCGTTTACTAAATAAACAAACTAAGTTCAAACAAACTTTAAATGAGCCGAGTTCGAGCTGTTCATAAACAGCTCTGTTTGTTTATAGCCCTACCCCAACTTCTATTCTCTCTCTCCATTTGATCAACCATTATAGTTTTGTTAATGTTGAAACAGAGGAAGCAGAACGGATAATTCAGAGCAACGGGCGAGTCTTCTGTTTAGAAGACGAGCCAGGGGTGCATAGGGTGTGGCTACCAGATGTGGAGTCACCTGGATTGGCAATGTCGAGAGCCTTCGGCGACTACTTTGTCAAGGATTTTGGACTCATTTCTGTGCCTGAAGTCACACAAAGACATATATCCAACCAAGACCAATTTGTTGTGCTTGCAACAGATGGGGTATGTAAATAACAATTTTTTTTTCCTCGGTAAAAATGTTAGCGAGTTATTAGATTAGGTTTTTATACAATTGAGCGTTCAATGCTTCTTTATGAACTCGAACCCCAAAAGCACTCCTTAGGAACCTAAAGATAAAATAATAAGTGACGTGTATCATTCATGATCTATCTCTATAGTCTATATAATTACATTTGTTTAGTTTGATTTTCAAAATATATTTTCTGATTTTTTTTATAAAAAAATATGTATAAATTAGTTGCCAAAATGAAAAAAAAAAAAAGAAAAAAAAAATGATAAGTGCTTTTGATTTTTTTTTTTTCTCACCAAACTATTTTTTAGTTTAAAAAAAAAAAAAAAATCTGAAAAGTAAACCAACCATATAACTTCACATCTTATTTTAAATGTGTATGTTTTTGCTATACAAGAAAATTCTTTGTCAAAGCCTAACACAAAATACTTGTTTTTTTTTTTTGGTTGTAGGTATGGGATGTTGTCTCCAATCAAGAAGCAGTGCAAATTGTATATTCAACTCCCGACAGGGCGAAGTCGGCGAAACGCCTGGTTGAGCATGCCTCCCAAGCATGGAAACGTAAGAGGCGAGGTTTTGTGGCGGATGATATTTCGGCTATTTGTCTCTTCTTGCACTCTCCTCCTCTATCTTCTCAGCATATTCACCATGTAATAACTTAGCCAACACAGCAATGAAATAAAGGCCAAAAAAAGAAGATCAAGGCAATTACTTCTTCATGTCTATGATCTTTTCCTTATATTCTTCTTATTTATTTTTCTTTATATTTTTGCTTGACCTTGTTTATCTTTATATTGGTAGTGTTGGCATACACATTACCTTATCTGGAGAAAAAAAAATGTTCATGGGAATCACTCTAATAATGCTACGTACTCAGAATTTGTGCATATTACCATGTTTGGCACTGCCTTTGGGTTTGAGTCCCAAGGGTCAAGCCTGTGAGGTTAGCTATTGGGCTGGGTCATTGCAGACAATACTTTTGGGTGAGGGTTAGGCCGCACGTCTAATCTCTACTATCGAGACGCCTTTTGGTTTTGAGCTAAAAAGGACAAATCCATGAGATTAGCTGTTCAGTCATAAGGTTCCATAAATATTTCAAAAACAACCCCATTCAAAGCGGAGTAAGGATCATCGGCCGCCATTTCCTACGGCTCTCCCTACAGTCCTCTACAAACAACGTCGTTTTGTTTATCAACTCCCTCTCTCTCTCTCTCCACTGTCTCTCAGTCCAAGTTTCTGTATCCACTCTTTTATCTTTATCTCTATATGTATATACATATATCTCCAACCCCAATTAATATATTTTCAATCTCAACAATCAAAATGCTAAATAAAATCATAACTTCCCATCAAAAAACCCTATCAAAACCCATCAATGGCCTCGCACCATCTCTCCTCTACCACCATTCTTTCTCTCTCTAAAATCCTTCGCTAAAAAGATGCAAAACCCACGCCAAAATCAATCTCCGTCTTCTGACCCAAACCCACAAATTCGTTTCGTAGGTCAATCCGATGCTTTTTCAAGTGTGCTCTGCTCAATCCCAAGCAAAACAACAATACCCAGAAGAAGAAGATTGAGTTTCAGCAACCCAATCACCCACATCCATTGATTTTGTGCAATAAATATAAGAACTTGATTTATACTTGCAGTTCCTTTGACGACTGTTGATAGAGATTGGGTTTATGCACTGTTGATAGAGATTGGGTTTATGCTTGCTTACAGTGTAAGGGTTTGCTTCACATTTCATGTGCAAAGTTACCCATTGAAATTGAGCACCCATTTCACTCCTTTCGCCTCTCTGTTCGTCACTCTCAGAGGGTTGGGTTCAAAAATGAAAAGAGATAGAAAAGGAAAGTATGAAAGGAGAAAAAAAAAAAAAAAAAATGATGTCGTTTTTGCGGGCCGCAGGAAGCGTCGCAGAAATGGGCGGCAGATGATCTGGACTCACTAAAGCTAAGCACAATAATTGATTGAGTAACAACGACGGAGACAACGTCATAATTGATTGAGCAGCAACTATAGAGGCGACGTTATAATTGATTGAGCAACAATGACGGAGACGAAGTCAACAGAGATGATGGTCTTTCAAGAAGATCTTGCTTGATTTGATGCAAATTTTACTTTTTCATATTATATTTCTAAAAAGATCGGTAATTTTTCTTAATTTGTAACTGATTTTTTTAATAAATTTGTTGTTTATTTTATATTTGTTTGTTTATTTTTATTTTATTGTATGATCCTCTAAAATCTTATTTTTGTACGATGTCGTTTTTAATATAATGTTTTTCATGTTTTCGGCCAATAATGTTTTTGTCAGGAAAATTTGGGAAAAGTCAAATCATTATAGAGTGCTCAACACTTACAAACTCCATTTACAATTGAGTAGCATTATAACAGCAACCCTAGGAATAATTCAAAACATTAATCATAATAAAGCAAACTACAAACAGTATTCGAATTTAACAATGTCAATGCACGCTTCCTTCCCCCTTTAATAATTTAGATAAATTACTAATAAGTCCTAACTTTGAGACTTATTACTCGTCAAGTATTATTAATAAATTTATCAAGTGACAAATTTATCAGTCTCTCTTATTTTTATAAATAAATTTACAATGATAAATTTATCAATCAGAACCTATAAATAAATAAATCTAATTAATAAGATTAATTGGTAAATATTCCTTTTAATTCCCTTTCCTATTTTTATTTTTCCATGCAATACTATACAACCTGTCAATCTATTTGCTTTGATGTACAAAGTGTTTCTTCATTAGAACTGCTAATTACCGATCTCTAACAAAAGATCATTGTGATTCAAATTCTGCCTCAACATTGACAACCATCTTCTCCTAGAAAGAAGCTGAGTTAGAGTCGGAAACAACTTGTTCGATCATCTTTTGATCCTTTTTCTTCTTTCCAAAGTTGGCCGCTCTTGACCTCTTTGCCAACCACATTTCAACTGCTACCACGATTTTCTCCTTTTGGCGATCATACTGCTTTCAACAGTTCCTCCTAAATACTACTTAATGAAACACTTGTGGAGATGTATAAAACTCACTCTCGACAAACATCGGTCTCAAATCTTCTTCACACAGGAATTCTAAGGGAAAAAGAACAAGAAATCCTCTCAACAACTTCAGTTTATCAATTGGATCGGTTACTTTAGTTTCTCCATCCTCACAACTTTCTAGCTTCTCGGGAGCTACTCCTAAATCAATAGTGGTGTATCCGATCCTCTCTTTACAGTGGTTCATGCTTTGCCTAAATGCAGACCTGCATTTGACGACAATAATGCACAAATGTGTGAAAGAGCATTGGGAAATGAGAGAACGGAAGGAAAAAAAATCCCTACATTTGGCTGTGATTTCGTTTTCTGCTTTTTGTTTTCATTTAAAAAAAATACACGCTCAAAAAACTTGTTTGTCCACTTGTTTCCAAAAACTTATTTAAGAAAATTTTATGAATCCGTTTGGTTATGTTTTCTGTACTCTGATTGGCTGTGTTTTTTGTTTTTTGTTTAGTTGAGTTTTCAGAATATATTTTTCATGATTTTTTTTTTTTTAAAAAAAAAATAATAATAAAGTTCGGTGAAAAAATAAAAAATAAAAAAACAAAAAAAACTCATTATTTTCATATAGTTCTCTCTTTTTTGGAGAGAGAATAATTTTTGAAATTTTAAAAATATCTTTTTTTGTGTTTATTTTTGTCAAACTAGTTTATAATTTTTCATTTTTTTTAGAAAACGAGTAAAGAAAACTCACCCAAAAGTTCTTTCAGAATTTTCAAAAATTGTTTTACATAAAAATGATAAACGATGATGGATTTTAAACTTTTCATTGTTTTTGTTCTAAAAACATGAAAAACAAAAATGAAAACGAGAAACAAAAATGGAGAAAGGGAAAACAACAGCCAAACAGGTTAAATAAGTACTAAGAAGAAGAGGATGGTCAAGGCAGTTTGGTACCTGGAGTGAATAAGATCATTGGGGACGCAACCAAAGACGTCTTGGTAGATTGTGGTATTAGTCTGTCAAAAGATAAGAATTGTTATTTAGACGATGAGCAGAAGCACAGACAGAAAGTAACTTTCACAAAAATCAACACTGACTCATTATTTGATCATCAGTAATAAACACCTTTTTTGGTACGCCAATCTGCCAGTTTTTAGTATGTGGTGATCAAAAAAATCAAGTGATAGGTCAAGAATTGTAAGCATGTGCCGTACGTGTTGGGAGAAGATGTTCTAAAAATTCGCATGTGGTACCAATTTCACAAGGTTCTGAGATTCAAGAAACCTAATTAGGGTAAGTTTTTGGTTTCTTGTAATTTCAAGCAAAAACAAGGTATAGTAGCTGCCTAAGAAGACAAATATGAAAATTATTAGAAAAGTGGAATGCCAATTATGCCATTGAAACCTCACATTTAGAAAAATTCAGAAATATGTATGTACAAATAAATGTATGTGAATCTTTTTGGTATTTTTGATTGCATATACAAACATATTAGAGATTAACTAGGGCATTTGGAAATGAAATGATATCTTCTCCATCCTACATACATAGCTGTGGAGAGAGAGAATTGTAGTTCTAAAAGGAAATTGGGGCCTTCGGCATATTTTTAGCACAACAATTCTTTATTTTATTCCTTTTGTCTCAACCATCGAATACAAACACCTGATTGGACATTGTTTTACATTTTAATATCATTCTCACCTCTGCAGTTGTCAACCACAAATCTTTGTAAGTAGAGTCAGCTATGGGGTCTCTGATTCGCTTAATCTGAAAAAGCAAAATGATAGCATGAAGTATCAAACACAGTGTTACCAATTCAATGTTAGTAATTGCCAATTTAGGTTGTGCCCCTTAAAAGTAGAGTTGGGTGAGAGAAAAAAGAAGTGCACTAGCACTTAAATTTATCAATTACTAACCTCTCCTGCATGAAGACCAAGGTGCTCTGACCAGAGGGAAAGCCGAAGACTCAAAGCAAATTTTCCAGCCTTCCAAGGGTCTCCGTTCATTGATGATTCAACAAACTCTTTATCTTCAATAACTACACCAATCTGAGAGAGAAACTTCAATGTTAGAAATAGTAAATTTTATCCCAGAAAGGAGAAGAGCAACACTAGTGAGCAAAGACAGCTGCCTTAAAGAGAGGGAACATAGAGGAGGAAGGAGAAAATGAAGAAACTGTAAAGTTGAACCTTCAAAGCAACAATCCATAAAACTCAGCAAGACAGTAATCTTTCAGATATTTTGGACTTTATTTAATTACACTTTACCTGCAAGTCAGATGTCAATTTTCCATCCCTTTACATAACGTACCCTCTTAATGGAAGGTTCAAATTGATAAAAAATGATGGTTCAAGGCGGTGGTGAAGCTTAGCTTTTTTTTTTGGTTCTCTGCAGTATACAGTTCATAATTTCATCTTCAATTTATTTTCAGTTATGCGATAACTAGATGCATGGTATCAATGACACCCACCAAATCAGAAAGAGGGCTTTAGCGTTGGCTAAAATCACAAGCAAAAAACTAATTCTGCCTTTGAACTGACTTTGACATACTAAAAACATAAAACTTAAACTTGGAGGCAATATACAGTTTTTACCTCAGAGTCTCTTGATCCGAGCAAACTCCTATCATTTACATTGGATGATCCAAGCACAGTAATATGATCATCAACTATCAACACTTTGCTATGAACATATACCTGGATGGAGAAATAACATCATAAATATGAGAAGAGGTTGACAAACAATGATATACAGTATAAATGAAAAGGAGACACGTTATGCTGTAAACTACCTGACTTGTGACAACAGGACCGCCATCAGAGAGTTTACCATATGTCCTAAGGCCACAGAAAGAAATATAATCGTTTGCCTTTGGACCTAGCAATGCATTAAGATTATGCAAAATTGAGTTTTTTCCTCTGCAGATGGTTCGATACTGCCAATGCATTATCGCTCTCACAGTTGCTGCACCACTATCATCCAGACCCCCCTGTCAATTCAAAATTAATACAAAAGAAAAGGTACTATAAACAAAGATTTATGTGGTTCAAAACAAAAGTAAACTAATTTACTACCTGGAAACCGGGTAGGAGTGGTATGACGACAACCACCCTGAAACACTTCTGCTCTTTGTGAGCTAGCAAGATACGCCGATACAAGGCTTTCGAGGACACGGTTCTGTATGATTTCATCCCCTGAAAGGCCTGATATGAAAAATTGATTCTGGAAGAAAGCAGCAGTAAAACAGAAAAGGTTATCAGCAATAGACACTAAAGTAATTATATTGGTATTTATTTCAAACATTGATCAGTTAAAAAGCCACACACTATCAAGTAGTCAACTATGGAGATGGTGTTGTGGTTGTTGAATGATGAATGCCGTGTTAAGTCAAAATCTTGAAGAATTTAAGGGGAAAGAGAGAGTTAAAGAGGACAGGACAGAGAAAAGATAATTAAAGGATAAAATAAAACGAAAAGAGGGTAATTTAGAAAATATGTCATTATTGTCTGTGGCACCATAAAACTTGTGCGGCATTAGCGACTCCTTAAATTAAATTAAATCAACTTGGATTTTTTCATAGAACTTTTTTGTTGCCTCACTAACTTAGATTGATCTGGATCTATGCACTTCAAGCTAGGTTTTATTTTTCATGTATGACAGTCTACATTTCCTTTAGCATAGAAAGGAGTGGAGATTACTCTAATGATCCACATGAGTAACCCAGCAATAAGGGGTTGATGTGGGATGAACCATAAACTCGGACGTCCTGTGTTCAAATTTCACACGCAACACCTTGGCTCACATGATATAAATGGTTTGTGGGTGATTGCATATATCTAGGGTTTACCAAACTTGTACGCAAGATGTTTGGGGTGGGTTCCTCATCATAAAAAAAAAATTTAAGAAAAAAAAAAAAAAGAGAAGAAAAAAAAAGTTCAGACTACACTAACAATTGGAAAAGATAAATTGTATATTAACGTGCATTGGTTCTACAAGCACTACAATCTTAAAAGAAGCAAAAGTAAACGCATTAGCACAATTTCCTTTGGATTGGGTGTCTGGAATAGAATCCTTGTTGGTTTTTGTTTCCTTGTTCCCTTAGGTTACCCTTTCCTATAAATACATATCTTGGCTTATTTGCTGAAGAGAACACACACACAGATTGGGGATTGGGAGAACTTCAGTGAGCTTTTTCAAATAGTCCAATTCATACTCTCTTTTTCATTACGAGAATTTTTAAGGGTCAAGGTTGATCTTTGTGAGTTTCTAGATTTTGCGAGTGTTGTGTTTTATTCACCTAGATTTAAATTTGTACGATCATTACTGGGACCAGTACACTGCTTGCTCCATGGACCAGACGGTTGGAGAGCTAAATTGTGATTGATGTGTGGAGGAGTCCAAGTGAGAGATTGGACAACGAACCTGCTCTGGGTGTTGACTAGGTAGGTAGGATCTGTGTTTGGATCTTAGTAAACATAGTAGTTGATCTTGATACACTAGTGGAGTGTTTGTGTCCATGGTTTTTTGTCGAGTTGTTGCCTCTCTATGATTGATTGCTTTATTTTTCTGTGTATTATATTCTGCTAAAATAACTTGGAATTAATTTGAATTAAATTAGCTTGGATTAAAAGATTCCTCCTGTCAGTGTGTTTAACTGAAAAATAATTGATGCTAATTGGCACTCGACTTGAAATCTATTTTCAAAATCTCACCTCATGTTTCCTTAGGCTAGACAAAATGGATTGTGCATGTTCATTTAAGTTCCATATCACACTGTCCAAGGGTTAGGCTTCTAAATACCCCTGCTCTTTTACTTGAATTTAGTAATTTTAACATGGTTGGGCTCCACACCAAACGCCGACCCTAGGCATAGGCTGAGTTTTATTAAAAAAGTAAAGTTCCAAAAGCATGATGGTTACTAAGATTTCTTTTCCACGAATTCAAAACCGTAAGATCAAATTTAGGTTTCATGATTACGTTGGCAAATTATCTCCTGATGTGGTGCCTGTTTCACTCATACTGATCTTTAGACTATATCTAAAACTAAATCAAGAACACTTTTACTATTATCAGAAAACAAAGTTCTATTGATAATTATGTTACCTCAATGTAGACAAAGTGTTCTGCATTCTCAATGAGAGAACAATATGCTGTATGAATGCTATCTTCACTTTGACTGGTTCCAGCAGACCACTGGCTGACACTTCTGATAACCTGCATATCATCAAGTAGATAAAACATCAAAAGAAGTTCAAATACATGAGTGCATGAAGGCAATAATTATCTACAATTATATGTATGATGCTCATTATCTGGCAGAATCATTATACTAATGCATTATAGACATGATTATAACAGCTATCTAGCTCTACGATCATTTTTCTTCCAAATGCTGAAACTTGCAAATCTGTTAGCAGTGCTGGTTTTCCAAGCTGAATCTCTCGACAGCTTTGAATGGTTTCTCACAAAATGAAACTCTGAAAACTATTTACACTTAATGCACTAATGAACAAGGATCAAAAAACCTATTCAAACAGAATGAAATTTGAAAATAAAATATAAAAGATTTTGATGAATTTTAAGAGATAAATCTAACCTGACACCGACATGGGGTACGAGGACCAACTTGTGCAGTTTCATCAGCTGAAACATCCTGATAACCTCGCTCTTGTGTTTCCCACCACTCATCTGAATTTTGTATGTCAGACTGTGCCACTACATCTATACTCGTTTCACTTTGAAGGTCCATAAAATCAAGGTCATCCACAACACCTTTCATCTGCATATCTGGAATTAAACGTTCAACTTTGGGCTGTGGGATGGAGAATGGAGGACTTTGACCAATCTTGCTTGGCCGGTCGAGATTACGTTGAAATTGATGGTTGTCTAGGCCATTTAATGTATTATCAGCTTCAGGAGGCAAAAGCAAGGGAATATCTTCCAACGGTGATCGGGAGGAAAAGGAATCTTGTCTACTGATGTCTTTCTGCTTTACCTCTGTATTACTCTCCACATTTATCTCCCTGCTTCTTCCCATGTAATGTGGGAGCACCATGTGGTGGTGTGGCATAAGTAGAGGAATTGCTTGCTCCTTTGGAGCTTTATTTCTCTGGCAGATTGTGTAACAGTATTAGACATGAGACATAACAGGAAAATACAATGAGGGACTAAAAGTAACATAAGGTCTACCTTAGCATGGTTCCAACGCTGAACAAAGTGTCTAGCAATATCACGACAGGCTGGTCCCCAAAGAGCACAATGGACATCATGCCAAGGCATGCGAGGATATTTTTCACGATCCAGTTCATCTCTCATGGTGTCTTCCCAAGAATTTGGTTCATGTTCTCTAGCCCAAATAATAAGACAGAATAAATTAATAAAAAATGAATCAAACAACCCTAAGTGTTAGCAGAACAAAATAAGGTAAAAACAAATAAAAGAATTGTAAGTAACAAAAGTTAGCAGAAGTCTCCTTCAAATTCCACTAGGTACGAAAAATAGAAGGTCAAGTCGTCAGCAATATGCCATAAATGGTGATATCTTCCACCATTACCTAAATTATTTAGTACTAAAATATGAACGTTTATCCATCAAAGAGCTCTTAAAATGAAGAGCAAATCAAATTAGGTATGTTCCTAGGGATACTCCACTGACTGAAAGAGGTCTATCCTCTGATCTCTGTACCATCAAATCAATGTCAATAGGTCACAATATTTATCAAAATTCTCACTCCCAAATCATGGTCCAGTCATAGAGAGAAAACAATATCCACCTTGGGTTATAGTAGTCCTTTCCAGGCCATATGGACGGAGGGTAATCACCCACTTTGTGTTCAATTGTGTCGTAACGGCCAAAGCACAGATCTAGTCCTCCAATAAAGCAAATGTTGTAATCAACAATGACAAGTTTCTCATGGTGTGACCTGTACATAATTAGGCACATTCAGTCAGTGTCTCAAGAAACCAAGTAAAAAGGGAGTACTAATTTTAGATCTGAATGAGGAAATTCAGTTGCCAATCTCATTGTTGGCAAGAATGTTAAATGGATTGAATAGATGAACTGCGTACCATAAGTAAATGCCAGTAGGGAAACGGTCAGGATAGCGCAGTACTTTCACGTTCTCGTGAATGTCAACCAACAGTTGCTTACTGTATGAACTGTTAATTTTCAAAGCAATAGAAACTTCCTTGTAGAGAAGAATGTAAATCTGCATAATTGTTTGATTAAAATTTAGTTTTGATTCATGATTGATAATGAGCTCAACAACTAGAATGCATATTAAAGATAGATTCCCTGACTACCACTCTACTCCAACACAGATCCATACTTCAAGCGTAACAGACAATGAAATCTTAAAGCATTGGACAACAATCTAATCAAGTGAAAAACATTCATCATTATGATACTCAAGAAATTCATTGAATATGACGAAGCTGGACACAGCTGCAACTCATGCCTTAATTTGAGTCCATGAGATAGTGATCTAGTGAAAAGATCAGCACACTTGTTCATCATTTATGAGAAGCAATTGATTCTAAATTTCTAATGTATCCACAATAAATTATCAGTTAATGTAGATGCTAGCATGTGCAAATAAGAACTGAGAATTCAGAGCTTCCAATTGCACTATAATGCACCTGACTTCAGGAATTTCAATATGACAGTGATTCCCATGTCATTGCAACAAATACAAGGTGCTGCTCAAGTCCATTATATGTCCACAACTAAAGCATCTTGTAAGCAATCTAATGTTAGGTAATCAGAACCTGAAGATTTTATGGTGTGCTTCCCCTAATAGTTCGGATATACGCAGCCCAAGATGATATGGTTACATTCATGTGAAGTGGCATGGATCTGGATCCTGATTCTTACAACAAAAAATCAGGTTATTCTTCCTATCATTAACTGATTTAAGAAAATAAACCCCGGAGAACATTCAAAGCTAATTGCCAGGAAATAAAAAGTGTTCTGAATTAAACATGTCAGCAAAAGTAGATAATTAGCTTGATTATAGATTTAGTCTACTGTGTTCTGAAAATGGCACATATTATATGTGAGTCAAATGCAGCTCCAAATATAGATGGATTTAGTGTAACTTTTTTTTGGGGATAAATAATCAAACTTTATTAGAAAAGCATCAAGGTGACACAAATAATCAAACAAATTCACACATTCACCTGGACCCCTTCCTTAGCTTTCGCTTTAAGTAAAGCATCAAGCCGGGAGGAACTGTGATTGTGAAAGGGACGTCTCAAATAGAGCTCTGGACAAAGCCACCATCCAGTTATGTATATCTGCATACAACCTTCAGTTATTTGAATATTTGATGGTCAAACATAGGAAAATCTTAATTCACTCTGGGACTTTGTAATGTGAGAGTTGAACCTCTGATTTTGCAGTCTTTATAGAAGAGGCAATTGCTTCAAATGCTTCTTTGCCATCTATAAACCATTGAGCTTGACTGCCATCTTCAATCAAACCTCTTGGAGGAGCAAAAGAACCAAACTGATGTGGATGACACCAACCCTCAAGAGGCTTTAGACCAGCATCATTGATTGCAGAAACCCATGCTTTGACTTTAGCATTACTTGTGGTTCTTAACTTCATGATCCGGTTTTCACAAGAAACCTTTCAACGGTTCCAACGGGAAGAAAAAAGAAAAAAGAACAATTACAATTAATGTTGTTTCCAATGGAAGTAAATTTGTGGATTTCTAAATAATCATACCTAAAACACTTGAAGAAATAAGCTGAACCACTCAAAGTACATTAGAGTATTTCCTAAATAATATAACAGGACATTTCAGTTCAAGAAATCAGATAGATGGCATTTGCTCCATGTGTAAAAAGAAAAAAAAATATAGTAATAATATATAGGTCACAATATTCAGTGAACATGGAGGTTTTTTTGGACTTTCGATACCATTATTATAGTAATCATTGTTGTCAAATCGTGAATCGATTTGTGAATCGCAAGATTCACTTAACATACTAGCATATATAAAAATAACTAAAAATAAAATTATAAGCTGAACCACTCAAAGTACATTAGAGTATTTCCTAAATAATATAACAGGACATTTCAGTTCAAGAAATCAGATAGATGGCATTTGCTCCATGTGTAAAAAGAAAAAAAAATATAGTAATAATATATAGGTCACAATATTCAGTGAACATGGAGGTTTTTTTGGACTTTCGATACCATTATTATAGTAATCATTGTTGTCAAATCGTGAATCGATTTGTGAATCGCAAGATTCACTTTACTTAGCATACTATATAATTTTACATATGTATATATATACATATAAAAATACACAAATAGTGTTTAAAATAAAATTATATATATACATATATATGTAGTTGATCTCTTTTTTTTATTTTGGAAAATGATGTCATTCCATGCATTATGTGAACTGAATCACTTGAATCGTGATGAATCACAATGAATCGTAAGATTCACTCCATTTAAGATTCAACCGTGCGCATCAAATCGTTTTGCTTGAAACTTGTACCAATTCATATGAATCAAATCGTGAATCATAAGATTCTAACAACCATGATAGTAATAATGTGGAGGTCACACTTTGCAAACACTCCTAAAGTGTGTCCGACACTTCTTCAATGTGTTTAAGTCAAAATTTTATATTCCTTATATTAGACACTTTGGCAACACTTCTTGAACTCTCTAAACGCGACCTATGCGATAAATCTCTTCATTGTAATAATGTTTTGAATTTTTCAAAATGCAACTTGTGCACTTCGAATATGTTTTGACATATTTATAAAATGAATATGTGTATTTCAATATTTTACAATTGTTTTGTATTATTTAGAATGCAATAATTATATGAATGATATTTTGATGTTTAAGTTATGGAATATATGGTTGTTTAATTTTAATTGGTGTTATGTTTTACAAATAATAAATTTATAAAAATATCAATTTTAACGTGTCCTAGGCATATTGTGTCCTGCATTTTCTGAAAATTGTCATGTCAGCGTGTTCGTATCATGTCCGTGTCTGCGCTACTTAGGTGTTATGTCGGGTGGAAAGACATGGCCATATAGTCAAGAATTTAAATATTCCCAATGATATACATATGTATTTATTTATTTATTTTGGAGATCACACTGATGATTAATTATTGCAAATAACACTGCCATGTCAAATCAAAATGTTACTTCAGAGGGTCTTCACAAATCAGGGGTAAAGTGGTACTGAACACAGCAGATGACTGAAGTCAAATAAAGGCAACCAGGGTCTCCAGCCATCTTTGATTTTCAAGTTTCAACAAATTAAAATGATTAAAAACAGCTAACCTTAACTGCATAACGTAAAGGATTGCGATGCTTTATCTCCTCTGCCAAATGTACTTGGTCCTCTTTATCTTTACTTGGAGCTGGCAACACATCGAAAATGATTATATCTAAAAGGTTGGTATCAAAAGGATCTTCCAGTAAGGCCAAGAACCCAGGTTTCAACACAGCCCAAACCTACATAGGAAATGAAAGGTGGTCACGTACATACACAAAAGCAAAAGTGCAATTGGAGCAATCATAGAGACGTAGCACACAGGTATAAATTTAGATGATACTTGAAAGATTTATTGTGGTAGCAGCAACTACAAAGTTAATGTTCTCATAACAAAGACCACAGCCACCTGAGTTTCAATCACAGCTAAGGAAGTCCTATACTACTCAAAGTCTCTTTTTTGTTAAGCTGGACCTTGGTGACTATTGTTAGATATAAACTAACAGAGGTACTTAAAAGCACAGAAGGTGAATGCATAGATAGAGTTGTAGAACCTTCGCCGAGAGGATCTGTTTACAAAATTGGTGAGGTTGCCCAATGCTTCCATGACATGACTTCCCATAAACTATAAATATGGCATTGATAAAAGGTTCCATATATCATTATAGGGATGTCCAAGAACCCCTGATTCAAGAGACGTTGACAAGGATGGTACTTATTCATTACTATTCTTGTCTGTGCTTAATGTATGATATTTTATGATTTTCATGCCACATGGTAACACTCCGTTACTTGCTGTGAAGAAATACATAATGATGTGTATCTCACATGAAAATCAATAATCTAAGCAGAATCTTTACATTGTCAAAAGAACATGCATGTTGCATGACCATCAAGAAAGAACAATCAGCTTCATTATTATCTAGAAATGCATCCTGCTTTTAGTTGAAAATCCTGCATTTGATCTATTGCTCAGGGATTAAATTATGCAGAAAAAATGTATAATTATTAAACTGAAGCATCCATTGCAATCAGCTTCAATAAATTCAGAGAGGGAATTGATGATCTTCATTTTTCTATAATTGATCAGTCCGTTTTCCTGGAAAGTACAATCAGGTCTAAATCTTTTTGGTGACATATGTTAATGTCGTCATCCTAAAAAGAACACTCAAACCGAAAACTGAGCAACCCAAAAGTCATAAAAGGACACAAAAAACTTCCAAATTTCAAGATACTTCAAAGGTGGCCGAGTGTGAGAATGTCGATGTATGCAAATGGTGGACAAGATAATGGGCCAGCTTTGAACCCAAGTCAATTATTTCATATTGAGGATTTTTCTACATAAAATGGCAAATTTCAATTGACATAAGATCACCATGGGGTGTTGTGCTTTTTGGAAGACATGGAACTTATGTGCAGGAAAAGACTACGATAATATTTATGTCTATGCATCTCTTTTTGTGTGCAGACACAATAACAAAACTGATTTCCATTTGTTCAGTTACCTTTTGCCAATTTTTGTTACAACAGTCAAACAAACGACACACATGACAATCGTCATCCTTCGGAATTTTTGCAAGATGCTTAACCATTACATAACCTTCTTTCAACTTTGGACCATATTCTTGTGCAAACGATAACTTAGAGACCTCCAAAAACTTGCAGACCTACAATTCAAAAAATATTGTTATGGACTAGAATGGAGGCAGAAGACTGAGAACAGACAGATACATAATTGAGCAAATTACACAATAAAAAAAAGTTTGGAAGTATCAAGCAATCTACTGTGACCAAAGGGAGCTTCGTCTTCACCTTATTAAAATAGTGTAATGAAAATAAGGGTCATGTTCATATCAGAATAAGACAAACTGACCAACTGGAGGTTGTTAAAGGCAAAAAAAGTAAGGTGCACACCTCTCGTGAATTCACAATATCCATGTTTCCCAAAAAGTGATTCAAATACCCTTGCATTGCGACTTTTGCATTTTCTGAAATGGTCTGCTGTGCTCCCAGTGCTGGACGAATGATTGGCAAAGCAGCCCTGGATGGAACATATCTGAAAAAAAAAAAAAAAAAAAACACTAGCCAGTAAGAACAACTGTTATTGTGAACAAAAATTTGCATGGTGTCAAGCAGTAAATGCTGTCAATATGGTATTAGCAATCACCTGGTTTTTGCACCATCTTCATGATGTATGGGAACAGCTCCATCATCAGGTTCATCATTGTCATGCACAACTGCTGTCTGGTCTCCTATTCCAATGTTGAGAAGCCATTCTTTTACCTTTTATGTAATGATTCAACAACAAATCAAAACAGAAGTCCAGAAATTCACATAAAAATAATGAGAATCCCATAACATATAAGATGCTAAATCTGAATCCAAGTACGTTACAAAACACTAACTAAGAAGTTCATTGTGAAGAATTCCATACATACCCTAAAAAACGAGAGAGAGAGAGAGAGAGAGAGATCATAATAAAAGGGTAAGGAAGGGGCACAAGTCAAAAGCACACCTGCTCTTGTTTCTCATGAAATTCCTCAATTATTGCACGCTTCTTCAAAGCAAAGTGTAAATAGATAACTTGTGAAGCTTTCTTTAGTAAGCGCCACTTAAACTGTTGAATAGAGACACAATGAGTATTTCATAGTATTGATATTGTTTAAGAGGAAACACAAAAGGTAAAAAGCATGAAAAGGAAGAGCATCTTGCTTCAGATTTGTAGGCCCTTTCTATTATCATTTCAACAAGTCTTAAAACATGAGAACATATGAAAAGCAAAAGTAATCTCATAACCACACCAAACATAGGTAAGAAGACAACAAACAACATGCCAAAAGAATTAGGACTGATACTTTCAAATCTGAAAGAATTTGTAGTTATGAGAATCTAAAAATAAGTAGAAGATTAAAATATATATTGTTAGACTTATTTATTTTGATGATTTATTTAATTATGTTTTAATTTATTTGAAAGAAAAAAATAAAATCCAAAATTTATTTTGATGATTTATTTAATTATATTTTAATCAAAATTTATTTTGATGATTTATTTGAAAGAGAAAAATAGAATCAAAATTTATTTTGTCCCATTATTTTTCACCTAAACCTTTATCCTAAATGTTGTTAGAATGTATTTAATATTTGATTAAATCAGGAGTTCAAACAGCCCAAAACAAAGGTTCAAACAGCTTAGCACAGCAGCAGACCAAAAGGTTCAAGAGAAAGATATTCAAATTAGTAATGATGGAAGTACAACGGCTATAAACGGCTATAAAGGTTCAAAAGGCCAAAATGTTCAAAAGGTTTAAGTGGAAGATATTCAAATTTGTAATGATGGAGTGGAAGATATTCAAATCGGTAATGATGGAAGTACAACGGCTATAAATGGCTATAAATTCAAATGAATACAACGGCTATAAACGGCTATAAATTCAAATGAATACAACGGCTATAAACGGCTATAATTTTCATTATATATACCAAAACCTCTAATGTAAACAAATGACAAAAAATCAGAAAATATTCTTTGATCTATAATCACTCACATCTATTCTCTAAAAAATTCTCTGAGAAGTGTTCTTCAATTTTTGTTTACATCCTCTCTCAGAAATTATACACTGAGCCTTATAGTATTAAGTTCATCTTTCCTGTGTGAGATTTACAGAAAAATCAAAGTTTCATTTTATATATCTATCTTTGAGAGATATTTATTGTAAGCTTTCTTTGAAAGCAAAAATACCATTTCATCTTGTAAAAATGTTGCAAACACTGTGTTCTTGAAATCTTGAGAGTGATTGTGAATCACCTAAGATTTGCAAAGGTTTTAGCTTGTGAAGTCTGTGTAAAATCCGTGGAGGATTGCTCCATTTGTAAAGAGGTTGCTAGCACCCCTGTGAAGCTAGAAGATAGTGGAAAATCTCAAGTGAAGCTTGAGGAGTGGATGTAGGCTTGGTTGAAGCTGAACCACTATAAATCTGTTTGTCTCCTCTTCCCTAATCTCTTTACTTTCCTACTACTGCTATAGCTATCTAATATTCATGTGTTAATCAATTGATTTACCCTGTATGTTAGTTATACTTCATTTTTGCTTGATTATTTACTGCTAAGTTCATCATTGTGCTTGTTAATAATTTGTTGTACTAGTAGTTAATTTTATTGGGGTATTATTAATTTTAATTTGTAGAAACCTAATTCACCTCCCCTCTTAGGTTACTTTTTGGGTAACATATATATATAGTCCAGAACATCAAAAGATTTCCATCAGTGTTATTTCCGCTGTAAAAGTGTGTGTAACTATATTCATGTCTTCTTAATTTCATTCAAATAGGCAAACCTTGCAAGTGTAGGGGAATTTTTTTACTCTCTCCCCTTACGTTTCATTGTTAAGCCTATTGGAAAGACTGCAACTCATGAGCAAGAGTAGAGACCAACACTCTGTGTATATATATATATATCCAACATTGCAAGTCCTAACCCATAAACGACTTCTAATAAAAAGCATTATTTTCAATTTAGGGATCACAAATAATTCTTAGATCCATCTGGTCTACTCTCAATTGACCATTCTTTTCATTTGGTTTAATACTGAGATGTGCTGGTCCACATTGCAAAAAGATTCTAACCTCTATAACAAACAAAACTCAATTTCCATGACTAATGCATAAACTTGAAACTACAAACTGAAAGATAAAAAAGAACATTTTGGTGCACACATCGCATTCAACTACAACTATAAAAGTTTCCAACATTTCAATTAGAAACAAAAAGCCAGTACAGCACTAATCAATCTATGAACGATGTCCATAAATACTTTTATGAGTTAATTCCATATTCCTAGTTACTAGCACCAAGTGGTCCCCATTAGTTGAAATGAAATATTCTCCATTGAATGTGATTGTCATTTTCATAAGAATCAAAACAAAAAATTCAAATAATGCTCCACCACAGCCCTATTCTTATAAATAAATAATAATTTACTTCAGCAAGTAATATGGACAATTCACCAACAAATCATCCCGTTCTTGGTGAAAATTAACATTACAACAACAAGGTATAAACACATCAATCAATCCTTTATCAAATTAAATGAAGCTTTTGCCATAATCAAACATACATTGGAATTTAATTAAGAGCTGAACAATTTACAGTTTTCTAAATTCTAAATAATTCACAACAACATATCAAACATACAATCAATTTTTAACCAAATTCACAACAACATTTTATTTGTAGAGTTCTTTAAAATGTTAAATTCCAAAGGGTTTATTGCACTAATGGTCCCTGAATTATACATTATGTTACACTTTAATACCCAATCTTTAAATTGTTCACTTTGCTCCTCAAATTATGCAATCCATTAAACTTTAGTTCCTAATGTCAACGACTTAGCGTTGATCAAAATCAATAACGAGATGAAGGGTATTTTTCAAATTTTACATGAAACCTCAAAAAAATCAAAACGACCAAATAGATCTCAAAGTGTGCATTTTTTAGCATTTTAGTTCCCAAAATATGCGTTCTGTTTCATTTTAGTCTCCAAAGTAAACATTTTTTTGCATTTCCGTTCCTAGTATTTAATTTTGTTTTATATATAAAATTCTAAAAATACCCATCCTCCCATTACTAATTTTGAACAATATTGATGCTAGGGACTTTTAAGTGTAACAAATTTCATAATTTGAGGACCAAAGTAGAATAATTAAAAAGATTGAGGACTAAAATGTATCAGACATATTTGGGAACCATTTGTCTAATTTACCCAATTCCAAACAACAAGAAGGTATAAACACAACAACCAATTCTTTACCAAATTAAACGAAGCTTTTGACACCTCAAAGTTGACGCGTCATTCATCTCTTACAACCAGCATAAAGAAGATTCAGTCAAGAACTGAATTTTATTAATAACTAATTTATTTGACAGTTTTCAAAATTTGTAGATACTCGATTCATCATAATAAAATTGAAATCCATTTAAAAAAAAAAAAATCGATCGCTAAATCCGCACTAAATCACGCTTATTACCACAGTTTAGCTTTAATTAAACTAATTTCTTTCTTCCTTTTTCCCTTTCTCACCATCTATACAAGTACAAAACAAAAACACAATATACACACAATTACATATATCTATATATATAAAAATTGGAACACAGAGAGAGAGAGAGAGAGAGAGAGAGAGGGAAGTGCCTGTTTGTATTGGATTTCAATGGTGTAAGACAATTGCAGGGGGCTAATATCGCTAGCGTCGGGTCTCGAAACTGAAACAATCGTTCCTTTAGGAAGTTCTTCGAAGATTCTCGGCGGTTCTGGGCCATAGGGCTGGATTGGAACGTACTTTGCGGCGCCGGCGGTGGGATATTCCGACGACATTCGAATACTCTCTCTCTCTGCACCGAGTCGAATCGCCGGTAACTCGCTTTGGCATGACCTCTTTCAGAGTAGAGAGAGAAAACAAAGCTTCACTCAAAATATATATATAGATATAGACATAGAGAGAGAAAGCTTGGATTTTAGTGAGAGAAACTATGAAGACGAATACGACAATGAATTCATATATATAAATATAAATATATTTTATCAGAAGCTCCGAACCCTTTTGTGGGTGGTGTTGTAGTTGGAGAAGCAAAGGGGTGACGCAAATTTGAGTGGTCACCTATAGGTTCATTGAGGTTTCGTGATGTTAGTGTTAGATGGTGAAACATGTGAAGTATGGGGTACGTGGCATGTGGATTTTCTGGATTACTCGGAGACTATTGTGTTACTTGAGGTGTTTTAATGTTTTGTTTGGATTTGAATATAATTATTAGTAAACCTTTTTTAATTGAGGTTTTAAGGTTGATTTCAAAACTGTCTCCTAACTGAATAGCCAGAAATGTCCAAAATACCCCCCTTGATTTTCATTAATTTTTGTAGGAACTTTGGGCTGCTTTTTGTTTGCAACAATGATACATCCCTATAAAACTAGAGTTCTAATTGAGTTCTAATGAGGCGAAAAATTTTAAAAAAAACAAACATACAAGGCCAAAACATCATATTCGATGGGCTTCACACATACATTAGAGTTATTAGAGCTCATAAATTAAAGTTCCAAAACATTTTTGTTATTTTTGCCCCAAGTTCAAAATCAATTGATGACCTTTACTACTATTATTCTCCAATGATAGTGCCTTCTCTAACTATCGACGGTAATTTTTTCCATCTCACACTCTATCCTTGCATCCACCTGTCCTGTCTCGATGAAGAAACAAGGTGAGAATAAATTTTGTTCTTCTATCCTGATCTAACTTACCATGTTCCAATTTTATATATTAAATATATTTATCTTTATATAATTTGACCTTTTTAATATAATAAGATAAAAATATTAAAATATTACACTTAATCATTCATTTTTACTAATTTATTTATCATCTTACATCTTTTAATTCTTATTAATTATAAATTATTATCCATAATATTCTATATTATCTCTAATTTTTATTAATTTTTCTATTTGTAAAGTCACAAAATTAATCCATCATCTTTGCTATCTCTACTTCTAGCACATCGAGGGATCTTTTGTTTCAAATTTTTTAGTTTCATTTTTGTGTTTTTTCATCCTAAATCACTAACAATTACGAGATACCATTAAGTGGCTATGAATGCATCAAGATAACAAGAGGAGGAATTTCAGTACAAATAATCTTGTGCTTTCTAACACTGATAACAACTTTTTCGCAAATATACTCAAGTTAAAGAGAGTACTATAGATTAATCTTCACAAGCTAATAATGTCTCTCAAATAAGACAAATTATTTAGTGTTTTTGAAGTATTATTGAGACACGTGCATGTAATAATACTCTCGATCAACAAAACTACACAAAAGAAGACAAATTAATCCGACCTTACCAATAAGGAGGCCCAAGTCGGCTTCTGGCATCCAATTACTAATACTCTTATTGATTCGAGAGTATTACATCAACCTCGAACATACTAAATCTAAAAAGTATATACATCTTTTGATACCCTTGAAAAAATAAAGTAGGTATAAGATGAGCTTACCTTTACTAAGTCCATCAAATCCCATTATAACCTTTTTTTTCTTTTTTTTCTTTGGGGGGGGGGGGGGGGGTTCTAATTGGGTCATTTAACATGCAATGGGGACCATGAGATGTTGCATGCGACACATCCGCGATACTTAGAATCAATTTAAGAATATCCACACTTTTGTGCTCACAATCACAGAATATGCCAACAAGCCCCAAACAATTGAAATATCTCTGAAGTATGCGCCATCGAAAAAACAAACGATGGTGACCCCGTATGCCTTATTAGTTAGTCCATTATAATAACAAAATTGCTATACATTACATCAACAACAACTTTCCTATTTGGAAATAATAATAATCATTAATCTATCCCATAGTAATAAAGAGAATAAGCATGTTGGCTGTCCATTCGTTTTTGTTCATTTAAAAAAAAAAAATATTATGACTTTTCTTCATTTGGGGAGAGAATCAGTTCAGAGTCACATCATAGATTTTACTTTAATAATTATTTGAACCGTTCATTTCGTAAATTATTATCTATAAATTATCTATAAAAAAAATCAAATCCATTTAATAATTATAGTTACATAATTTCATTAGATGACCATTCTAATAAAATTATATGATTATGATTGTGATTATTAAATTAATTTAAATTTTTCTCCAATAATCTATATAGAACTGTTTATAAAATGAAAACTTTAGACCGTGACATCTATAGTGGCCCAACTAGGCTGAATTGAATTTCGCTCTAGAGAGAAATTGGATTCTTTCAAACACAAAATTTATTTGATAAATTTTCAAATTTTGTTTTTCAATAACATTTTTCTGAAAGCAACTAACATTTTAGGAAACATTAAAGAAATTATTTTTTGAATTTTTTAGAATTGTTTTCCCAAAAAAAAATTAAAACGATAAATGTTTTTAGTTTTTTTAATATTTGAAAACATGAAAAAAAATTGAAAACGAAGAGAACCGAACAAGGTGTTTTTTTGTCAAATGATGATGTGAACCATAGGATAATAACATTGGTATTATAATAATTAGGGGTGCACGCGATCCGATTGTGATTTGGAAAATTCTAATCCGTCATTTGTTTAAAACTAAGTAGATTGGATAAAATTAATTCGCAACCATCCGTTGAATTGGCAAATTGATCCAAATCAGTTTGGCAGTTTACATTTTACAAATTTTCAACGTAATAAAACCTGTCGACACAAATTTTTTTGTTTTTTGTTTTTTGGATAACAATTCAATCTGTTTTATTAATTATGACTACAAACATGGATAATAATCTAACAAACCTCTATGATAACAATGATTGTAAACTAAGGGTGTTCGTGATTTGGTTATGGCTCAGGAATCTTCAATTTGCCATCTGTCCAAAATTAGATAGATTGAAGAAAATCAATCTATATTCGTCCTTTTGTCATCACACATTCGTCTAAAATATAGCGGATCGATGCGATTCGATCAATTTAAATGAATTAATATATCCGTTAAGCACCCCTAATGATAATAATCACCAATCACTAAACCACCAACACCTTTAATTGCAAGGTATCTGGGAAGAATTTGGTGTCTGATGCTTATATGTTTCATCTCAATAAAAAAAAATAAAAAAATGAAAATGAAAATGAAAATGGCTTATTTATTTTGATAATTTATTTAATTCTGTTTTAATTTATTTGGAAGAGAAAAACAGAATCAAAATTTATTTTGATGATTTATTTGAAAAAGAAAAATATAATAAAAATTTATTTTGATGATTTATTTGAAAGAGAAAAATAGAATCAACATTTATTTTGATGATTTTATATTTTAATAAAATCAAAATTTATTTTGTCTCATTATTTCTCACCTAAACTTTTATCCTAAATGTTGTTAGAATGTATTTAATATTTGATTAAATCAGGAGTTCAAACAACCCAAAAACAGAAGTTCAAATAGCCCAGCACAGCAGCAATTCAAAAGGTTCAAGTGGAAGATATTCAAATTTGTAATAATGGAGTGGAAGATATTCAAATTAGTAATGATGAAGTACAACGGCTATAAATAAATACAACGGCTATAAATGGCTATAAATTCAAATGACTACAACGGCTATAAACGGTTATAATTTTCATTATATATACCAAAGCCTCTAATGTAAACAAGTTACAAAAACCTGAAAATATTCTTTGATCTATAATCACTCACATCTATTCTCAGAAATTATACACTGAGTCTTATAGCTTTAAACACATCTTTCCTGTGTGAGGTTTACAGAAAAACCTGAACTTCATTTTTATATATAACTTTGAGAGATAATTCTTGTAACTTTCTATGAAAGCAAAAACACATTCTTTTCAACCTTGTAAGAGTGTAGTACACTTAGTGTTCTTGATTTAGAAAGTCAGTGTAAAATATGTGGATGATTGCTCCATCTGTGAAAAGGTTGCTAGCACCCTATGAAGTTAGACTATAGTGGAAAATCTCAAGTGAAGCTTGAGGAGTGGACGTAGGCCGAGTTGAAACTGAACCACTATAAATTTGTTTGCCTCTCTCTCCCTGATCTCTTTATTTTATTTTATTTTAAATTGTCATAGCTATATTTCACATTTTTACTGTGCTAAAATCATTAACTAATATAATTGTTAACACACTTGTTTTAATTATTTTTATTTCATTAATTATATTTATCTATTGTGCTAGTCATAATTTTTATTAGGATATTATTAATTTTAATTATAAAAACCTAATTCACCCCCTCTTAGGTTGTCTTTTGGGTAACAATTAGTATCAAAGCCTAGACTCTTGTTTTAGATTTAACCATCTAAAAGTTTCGATCTATGGCAACCTTAGCTAGCACTAGCACTACTGAAGGACAAGCTACTAATAGGCCACTATTATTTGACGGAAACAACTATAGTCATTGGAAAGATAAGATGACCCTATACCTACAAGCCACTGATTATGCTATGTGGATTATTGTCACCAAAGGTCCAATTCCTACCAAATTAGTAGACAATATTAGTGTACCTAAAACTGAATATGAATGTGATGAGAGGGATCACAAATTATTGCAAGCCAATGCTAAAGCCAAACTCACCATTGTTTGCGGATTAGACTATAAGGAGTATAATAGAATTTTAAGTTGTGATTCGACAAAAGAAATTTGGGACAAACTTGAAGTAACTTATGAAGGTACAAACCAAGTAAAGGAATCTCGTATTGATATGCTTGTTCATAGTTATGAATTGTTTAAAATTACCTCTAATGAATTTATTTCAAGTATGTTTACTAGATTTACTGAAATTGTAAACTCTTTGAAATCTCTTGGCAAAACTTATACTAACAGTGAGTTGGTAAGAAAAATTCTTAGGTGTTTACTAAAGAATTGGGAAGCAAAGGTCATCGCCATTATAGAAGCCAAAGATCTCTCCACACTTGGATTGGATGAGCTTATGGGTTCCCTTATGACTGATGAGATCACCATGAAAGGACATGAGGATGTTGAAAACAAAAGGAAAAGTGGAATTGCATTTAAAGTCTCATCAAATGAAGAAGAACATGAAAACTCCAGTGAGAATGAAAGCTATGTCATGTTTAGTAGAAATCTCAAAAAGCACTTCAAGAAAAACAATTATGAAGGAAGAAGACCTTTCAAGAAAGAGTACAACAAATATAACAAGAAATAGTCTATTATTTGCTATGAGTGCAAAAATCCCGGACATATGAAGATGGATTGTCCAAAATTGAAGAATCATGGAAAAGACTACAAAAGAAACAAAAAGATCATGGTAGCAGCTTGGGGAGAAAGTGAAGATGAAAGCTCAAGTGATGAAATTGAAAATGAAGTAGCCAACTTATGTCTCATGCCTCTTGAAGATGAAGACTCTACTCAAGATGATGTAACTACTCTTTATGAAGAACTTGAAAGTGCATTCCATGAACTATCAAATGAATTTAGAAAAGTTTGTGCCAAAAATAATGTATTGAAGAAATCTGTTGCATCTTTATCTATTAATGTAGAAGAATTAAAGAGAGAAAAAATTATGTTGAAAAATGATTTGATACTATCTCTAATGAGAAAACTACTTTAAAAAACAATGTTGATGATTTAACAAAAACACTTAAAAAATTTGTAAAAGGTAGAGATAATCTCAACATACTTCTTGGAAATCATAGATATGTTTTTGATAAAGCGGGTATTGGATATGACCCTATTAAGAAACAAAAGAATTTCAATACAATTTTTGAAAAGACACTTCTCATGACACACCCTCATATTGCTTGTCATTATTGTAAAAAGAAATGCCATTATATATCTTATTGTCCATTAAAAAAGAATATGAACATGGGAATTAAAAAGATTTGGATTATTAAGGGATTTAACAAAACTAACCAAGAAGGACCCAAGAAACTATGGGTACCAAAAACCAACATTTGATTGTCATCTTGTAGATTTGCTTTAAGTCCAAAGCTAAAGAAGGGAAGTGGTACCTTGATAGTGGATGTTCCAAACACATGACCGGAGATAAATCATTTTTTACTAAACTATCATCGAAAGATGGAGGATTTGTTACTTTTGGAGGCAACAAGAAAGGAAAAATCATCGGTATTGGTAACATCGGTATTTCCCCCAACCCTTCTATTGAAAATGTTTTACTTGTTGATGGACTTAAGCATAACCTACTTAGCATTAGTCAATTATGTGATAAAGGTAATCGAGTTATTTTTGATAAATCACATTGCACAATTGAAAGCACAAATGATCATAAAGGTTTATTCGTTGGTAATTGCCATGATAATATTTATGTTTTTCATCTTAATGATCTCTATGCCAGTGATGTTAAATGTTTATATGTTAATAATGAAAATAGTTGGTTATGGCATAGAAGACTTGGTCATGCTCATATGGATTTTATTGCAAAACTTTTGAGAAAGGATTTGGTCATTGGACTTCAAAAAATTAAATTTAAAAAAGATCATCTTTGTAGTGCTTGTCAACAAGGAAAACAAACTAAAACATCATTTAACTCAAAATCTCATATTTCCATAACTAGACCTTTACAACTATTGCATATGAATTTATTTGGTCCCTCAATGATATCTAGTCTAGGTGGTAAACATTATTGTCTTGTTATTGTTGATGATTATTCAAGATTTATATGGGTTATGTTTTTAGCACATAAAGATGAAATATTTTCTTCTTTCACAAAACTCTGTCGTAGAATTCAAAATGAAAAATGTTTTTTTATTTCTAATATTCGAACCGACCATGCTAGAGAACTTGAAAATGAGAAATTTGAATTGTTTTGTGATGAGTATGGTATTGGACATAATTTTTCAGCACCTAGAACCCCTCAACAAAATAGTGTTGTAGAAATGAAGAATAAAACTTTAGAAGAGATAAGTAGAACAATGCTTTGCGAAAATAATCTTTCTAAATATTTTTGGACCGAAGTCGTTCACACCGCATGCTATATTTTAAATCGTGCATTAATTAGACCTATTCTCAAAAAGGCCCCTTATGAACTTTGGCATGATAGAAAGACCAACATTAGTCACTTGCATATTTTTTGTTGTAAATATTTTGTGCATAATAATGGTAAGGATAACTTAGGTAAATTTGATTCAAAATCTGATGAAGTAATTTTTCTTGGTTATTCCTTAACTAGCAAAGCTTATCGTGTTTTTAATAAAAGAACTCTTGTTGTGGAAGAATCTATACATGTGACATTTGATGAAACTAACATCTCTGCTCAAAAGCAAATTGTTAGTGATAATATAGATTTGGAACTAAATGTGGAAGATTCAAGTATCTACAAAGAAGATAATCAACTATGTAAGTTGAACAAAGAGATTAAACAACCTATTTTCCCAACTCAAGAAGAAGGAGGAAACAATGACGATTTGCCAAGAGAATGAAAGTTTGTTCATAATCACCCTAAAGATTTAATCATAGGTGACCCTACAAAAGGTATTGAAACTCGCTCTTCACTTAGAAATATTTGTAGTAACTTGACTTTTCTTTCATAGATTGAGCCTAAAAACTTTAAAGAAACCAAATTCGATGAACATTGGATGATAGCTATGCATGAAGAGCTTAACCAATTTGAAAGAAACAAAGTGTGGGAACTTGTGCCAAAACCTAAAGATCATACCATTATCGGTACCAAATGGATCTTTCGAAACAAGCTTGATGAATCCGGCACAATTATAAGAAATAAGGCTAGATTTGTTGCACAAGGATACAATTAAGAAGAAGGTATTGATTTCGATGAAATCTTCACTCTGGTTGCTAGATTATAAGCTATTTGCATGTTACTTGCATTTGCATGTTTTAGAAATTTCAAACTTTATCAAATGGATGTAAAAAATGCATTTCTTAATGGTTTTATAAATGAAGAAGTTTATGTTAAACAACCCCAAGTTTTGAAGATTATGCTTTTCCAAATCATGTTTTTAAACTATCAAAAGCTTTATATAGTTTGAAACAAGCATCTTGTGCATGGTATGAACGATTAAGTAAATTTTTCATTGAAAATAATTTTTCTAGAGGAACGATTGACACAACACTTTTTGTTAAAACTAAAAATGATGATTTACTTATTATGCAAATATATGTTGATGATATTATATTTGGTGCTACTAATGAAACCTTGTGTAAAGAATTTGCTAAGTGTATGCAATGTGAGTTTGAGATGAGCATGATAGGAAAGCTAAATTATTTCCTTGGGTTTCAAATCAAATAATGTAAGGAATGAATTTCTATCAACCAAGCTAAGTACACAAAAGAACTACTCAAAAAGTTTGGTATGTATGACTCAAAAATAACTGGAACACCTATGAGCACATCCATTAAGTTAGACAAGGATGAAAAAGATAAGTCCATTAATCAAATAAAATATCGAGGTATGATCGGCTCACTTCTTTATTTAACTGCAAGTAGACTCGATATTATGTTTAGTGTTTGTATGTGTGCTAGATATCAATTAAATCCTAAGGAATCACATCTCAGTGCTGTTAAAAGAATTTTTAGATATCTTATTGGCACTCAAAATTTGGGACTTGTTTATCCTAGAGATGTTGCATTTGATTTAATTAGTTACTTGAATGCCGACTTTGCCGGATGCAAACTTGATAGAAAAAGCACCAGTGACACTTGTCACTTTCTTGGTAACTCATTAGTATCTTGGTTTAGCAAAAAGTAAAATTCTATTACTTTATCAATGGCCGAAGCTGAATATATAGCTTCCGGAAGTTGTTGTACCCAAATACTTTGGATGAAACAACAATTGGAGAACTTTGATTTGCATTATGATCATATCCCTATTAAATGTGATAATACTAGTGCCATCAATTTAAGCAAAAATCCGGTTTAACACTCACGAACAAAACATATTGAAATTCGACATCATTTTTTAAGAGATCATGTTCAAAAGGGGGATATTGTACTTGAATTTGTAATCATTGACAAGCAATTGGCTGATATTTTCACAAAACCCCTAAGCGAGGATCGCTTCAATTTTATTCGTGGTGAGCTTGGAATGTCGATGTTTACTTAAAAAGTTTTGTTATGACAGTGAAACTTGAATTTTTGTTAAAATGATATATGTGTATTACTACATTGATATGGAAACATTTATATCAGTTGAATGTTCTCAAGTCCTTCATACATTTATTCTCCTTAACAGTTTGTTATTTTCAACTGTGTAATTTTTTTTTGGTTCTGTATCTTGAGGTAAAGTTAACTTTGCATACATTGATTTTTTTTAAACCCTCATGGTATTTTTTTTGCATTATCATTCCAGCAATACCAACATCTCATTAAGTTTAATTTTTGCTGGTATTATTTTATTTTTTTTTGCTATTAGGCTTAATTTCTTTTTCTTTTATTTTTATTTTTTTTCTCATTCTACTTTTTAATTTCATTTTTCAGTACTTAAATATAAAAACAAAAGCAAATCAAAATACAAATATTTACATAAAAAAAAAAAAACACCCTTCATTTTTTTTATGGCCACACGCCGATCAAAATAAACATTAAAAAAAAAAAAAAAAACCTTTCATTTTTTTTCGGCCACACGCCGATCATACTTACTCACCTCTTCCATCGTTTTCTTCTTCTTTTTATCACTTTGGGCGACCCTTGACGCCCCTGCCCCCGTGTTTTCATCGAGAGTGACGACTTCCCGTTGACTATCAAAGGCAAAAAACTACGTTGCTCCAAATCGGGCCATGGAGGTGGTCTTCCGTTTAAGTTATTTATTTTCGGCCTTAAGTGCGCCTATTTCTGCTCGCGCATCCTTGTACATGCGCTGGAGTAGAGAGAGTTGGGCGTTGACCTGATGGAGCCCACTTGTCCTGTTCTGCAATCGATGAGCCAATTTTGTGACTGCCGTCACCGTCTCCATACAGGATGTCAATGTGAAATGATTGGCTTCTATGTCAGATTAAGCTGCCATGATTTGCTCAATCGACATCATAGGAAGGTTAGGCAGATGAATGACAAGAAGAGTAGGAGTAGAGACATTCGGTTCAGCAGAGCTTATGTGATCGTTCAGGTTCGGAAATAGAGTAAGGAGATGGGATGAGGAAGCCATGGTTTAGAGGTAAGAGGTGTAAAAGAAATGAGTTGCAGAGAAATAGAAGAGAATAGATTGAGGTTTGGCCTCCTCCGTTTAGTTTTTTTTTTGTCTCTCGATGAGGAAGAAGAACAGAAGAGAGTGGTGAAGAAGAGATAGAAGAAAAGATAGAAGAGAGTGAGGTGAAGAAGAAGAAGCAGACGAGTGTGATTAAGAAGAAGGCTGAAGAGAAGAGGCTGAAGAGAATAAGATAAGGAGGGAGAGATAGTTGAGGCGAGCGGCAATCGAGGAGAGCTGCTTTTGTCGATCGGCTGACGCAAAAGCAAGGCCGCGTGTTCGACACGATTTTCAACGAAAAAGAGAGGGGCGGGCAATTCATATATATATATATATATATGTATATATATGTTTTGATTATCTATTTTTTGATGCCATTTATCACTATTATTTTTCTCCTCCTCCTCCAGCTTCTGACCCATGATTTCCTTTTGATAATGTCACAGGGAGAGAAATTATATGATGTTATATATTTATAGTTTGATATCTTAATATCTTAAATCTTATATCATATTGTTGATTAAAATTTATTTATTACACATGTGTTAACCTATGTATTTAGAAATGAATTCAGGGAGCATGACTTGAGGGGGAGCCTTTCTTACTCCCAAATCAAATCAAAATATCATTGTGTGCCATCATAAAAAAGGAGGAGATTGTTAGACTTATTTATTTTGATGATTTATTTAATTATGTTTTAATTTATTTGAAAGAGAAAAATAGAATCAAAATTTATTTTGATGATTTATTTGAAAGAGAAAAATATAATAAAAATTTATTTTGATAATTTATTTGAAAGAGAAAAATAGAATCAACATTTATTTTGATAATTTTATGTTTTAATAAAATCAAAATTTATTTTGTCTCATTATTTCTCATCTAAACCTCTATCCTAAATGTTATTAGAATGTATTTAATATTTGATTAAATTAGGGGTTCAAACAGTCCAAAAACAGAGGTTCAAATAGCCTAGCACAGCAGCAGTTCAAAAGGTTCAAGTGGAAGATATTCAAATTTGTAATAATGGAGTGGAAGATATTCAAATTAGTAATGATGAAGTACAACGGCTATAAATGGCTATAAATTCAAATGAATACAATGGCTATAAATTCAAATGAATACAACGGCTATAAATTCAAATGACTACAACGGCTATAAACAATTATAAATTCAAATGACTACAACGGCTATAAACAACTATAATTTTCATTATATATACCAAAGCCTCTAATATAAACAAGTTACAAAAATCTGAAAATATTCTTTGATCTATAATCACTCATATCTATTCTCAGAAATTAGACACTAAGCCTTATAGCTTTAAGCCCATCTTTCCTGTGTGAGGTTTACAGAAAAATCGGAGTTTCATTTTTATATCTATCTTTGAGAGATAATTCTTGTAACTTTCTATGAAAGCAAAAATACCTTCTTTTCAACCTTGTAAGAGTGTAGTACACTCAGTGTTTGTTGACTTAAAAAGTCAGTGTAAAATATGTGGATGATTGCTCCATCTGTGAAAAGGTTGCTAGTACCCTGTGAAGTTAGAGTATAGTGAAAAATCTCAAGTGAAGTTTGAGGAGTGGACGTAGGCCGAGTTGAAACCGAACCACTATAAATTTGTTTGCCTCCTTCTCCCTTATCTCTTTATTTTATTTTAAATTGCCATAACTATATTTCACATTTTTACTGTGCTATAATTTTTATCTATTGTGAAGTTAGAGTATAGTGAAAAATCTCAAGTGAAGTTTGAGGAGTGGACGTAGGCCGAGTTGAAACCGAACCACTATAAATTTGTTTGTCTCTTTCTCCCTTATCTCTTTATTTTATTTTAAATTGCCATAACTATATTTCACATTTTTACTGTGCTAAAATCATTAACTAACATAGTTGTTAAGACACTTGTTTTAATTATTTTTATTTCATTAATTATATTTATCTATTGTGTTAGTCATAATTTTTATTAGGGTATTATTAATTTTAATTATAAAAACCTAATTTACCCCCTCTTAGATTGTTTTTTGAGTAACAGAAAGGCTGTGTTTGGAGCAATTTTTTAAAACTAATTTTACTTTTACATTCTAATATTATATTTGGTTGAAATTTTCAAATTATAATACCAAATCAATTTCAAAACATATTTTGAAAATATGTTTTGTAAATCAGACAATTTTTGAATTTTTGGTCTACCCGGTTGTTTGCCTTAACATTCTCTCGGATGTATGGCCAGTTGACCGAAATGGTATTTTTTTTTTTTGCAATTGCCAATCGCCACCTTTTATGTCGGAAAAAAAATATTTGTTTTTGATATTTTTTAAATATAAAATTATTTTTTTAGACTAAAATGACAAATTATTTTTTTAAATTGAATTTTTAAAAAAGTTTGGTCATGAGTTTTAAATAGAATTTTTAATAAAGTTTTGAGTTATGCATTTGGTTATGAATTATAAATTTTTCAATTAAATTTTAAAAACTCAATTCAAAATTCTTTTCAAAACTCGTAATTAAACAAATTTTCTCTTTTCAAATTATAATTTCAAAATTCATGAAATCAAAATAATACAATTCTATTATCAAATCATAATTTAAAAACTCTATTAAATACTGCTAAATTATTTAATAAACAAGTGCTTGCGTGTACGAATCATAGGTTGTCGTGATGGACTAAATGGCTAAAACGTAAAGATAAGCTGTCGTGGTGGACTAAAGCGTGAAGTAAAGCGTCGTTTGGGAAGTATTTTTAGCTTAAAAATTAAAAAATTATTAAAAAAATTAAAAAGTTAATAATTTAATTAATTTTTTTTTACTTTTTACACATCTTTTCGTAAAAAAATAAAAAATCATCCTAAACATACTAACTTTTTTTACATAATATTTTAACTAAAAAATTAAAAAATTACCAAAAAATTCCAAACGAGACCTAAATACTACTATCCCAACCGACTATTTTAATAATTTTAATATATATAAAAAAATATAAAAAATAATGTGATAATTTATAATAATTTTTATTTTTTTAATTAAAATATTTAATTCACAAACAAGGCCTATAATATGCAATTTGCTCAATAATTATTTATTCTGAATTATATCAACATAAAATTTCATATTCCTCTGCACATGTAAGGATGACATGTGGTGGTTTTTTTGCTTTTGTTTTTTTTATTTTTTGATAAATTACAAATACACCTTGAAAGTATACTTAAAATATAAATTAACCCCCTAATAATTTTAAAAATTACAAATTTACATTTAACAGAAATGATAGAAAAAATAAAATTCTTAATTATCATCTGATACAACAATAGAATTATTAGGAGTGTCAATTGAAATACATTGTTGTCATCATTAAAAATCATTAATCGACTCAATGATTGAGTAATGAAATGAGTTATTTGTTATGAAAAACAAATTTTAAGGGGCGAAATAATTTTCAAAACCACAGAATATTTTAAGTAAACCTCAAAAGTGTATTTCTAATTTATCCTTTTTTTATGGTGTTTTGTCCTTCGACCCTCTTCGGGCTAGATTATTTTCCTAGTGTCATTATTTATATACATAAATTATAATTAATTTGAGGAATAGTTTGTTTTAAGAAATAATTCCTAATTTATGGGCCTTGTCAGGGTTCAAATGATATGATAGCAAAATTAATTTCGGGCCTTGTCAATGTGTGTACTACCCTAGGGCTAAAGATTTGAAATACATTATTTTTTATTGAATTTTTTTTATACAAAATCTAAAGGCTTCGTTTGGGATATTAATTTGTTTTTTGACTTTTTGATTATTTTAGCCTAAGGTTAAAAAACCTCGTTTAGGATGCATTTTTTTGGCTTTTATGATTTTTGTGAGAGAAAAAATGAAATAATTATGATTTGGATGTAATATTTTTTAACTTGAGACTAAAAAACATATTTTATCTTTTTGTGACTATTTTAGCCCTAACTCACCCCAACCCATCATGCCAAACCAGTGCAATTTTTTTTTAAAATTTTTTACCATGCGCTCCAAGGACATGTTAATAAAATTGATTAATTAGTAACACATAACATTACAATTTATGTGTGGGTGGTGTGTATATAATTTTATTTTATTGGTTGGTTCCATTTTTTTTGTGTAATTGTTACAAATACAGGTAGAAGTGGCAAACGATATATTTGGACCGATCAAAACAAGTTATGCATTTAAAATAATTTAACTTAAACCTATTTATTTGATAAATAAATTTATACGAGTTGGATTGAATTTAATTAGGTATGACCCAAACAAATAAACCTGACTAACCAACTCACTTTATGAGGAGGGGGTGCTTGTGGGGCTTTTAAACGAGTACTTGCGTTACCAATTTAAACTCACTTATAGAATTGGATGAATTTAAACAGATTTTATGAATTCACAATTTTGGGTTAAATTTGCCACCTCCAAATTCAGGAACTCAGTCAACCCTATTAGATTAGAGATAAAATAGAATAGAAGAAGGTACTAATCCATAGATCCAAATGTGGCAACAGAATGTTACCAGGCTGACTTCCGGGTGATTATTTAGTATTCTCGGAGTATGAACATGTGATGTTCCATAAGGGGTTTTGATTGGTAGAGAAAGGAAGGGACTCACGATTTATGTTGGGTATGGGAGAACAACATGTGGCTAAGTAATTAGTGATTGACTGAGTATAGCTACGTGGTGTTCTGGAATTATTTAATAATTTCCCGCTGACTTCCCACCTCTATATGTATCCATATGGAAGGAGACTAAATTTAAAATTTTAAAGCAATAATTATTTTAACTATATTATTAAGTTTTCCTATATTTTATCCAAAATCAAGGTTCAGAGAATGAAAACACAACAAAGTAGTATATTTTGACAGGTATCAAATGACAATGATATAAACGTGTGACATAACATTGTTCTTATAATAATAATCATCATCACCAACACTTCAATTGCAGGTATCTAACAAGAATTTTGGTATCTGATGCTTATCAAGAAAGAAAATTGGAAAAAAAATAAATGCCCAAGTGTACCAATCAGAGAGTAGTCGTGATCAAGTAGACTAAACAACAAGGGTTAGTAACTATCACTAGCTATATTTACATTTTTCTCTAATTTGAAAGATGAAATTCGAGATACTAATCCATAGATCCAAATGTAGCAACAGAATATTACCATGCCAACTTCTTGTCTCAAAATACACACACATATATATAGGTAGAGGCTAAAGTTTTAAACTTTTTAAGCTATTATAATTTTACAGACTAAAGTAATATGTATACAAATCCTTACACACAGCTGGGAAGGCTAAAGTTCTAAATTTTTTCATGCTATTATTAATTTTACTGAAGTGATCTGTACACAAGTTCTTGCATATAGCTGAAGGCTAGAGTTTTAAAATTTTAAAGCTATTATTAATTTTACTAAAGTAATCTGTACATAATCCTTTAATGTTCTTTAATAAATTTTCCTATATTTTAATCAAAATCAAAGTGCAAAATGTAAGACACTTTCAACATGATCAAGATATCCATGACCATGATATATATTTTTGTTCATACAAAGCAGAAAGCTGGTCCATTTACCAATTTAGCCTTCCCTTACTGTGTCTCGACTAAACACGGGCAGAGAAAATCTCCGAACATATGAAGCAATGCCAAATCAATCCCACCGGGCTTGAGCCAGATTTGTTAACTGGAGCTCCAATTTCGACAAAGACAGTGAACCTTGGAGAGAGATGCCATGTAATCATCGGACCTGTAATGAAAAATGTTACTTAGAAATACACTAAGGCCTGTTTGTTTGACTGGATATAAAATAGAAGATATAATATAATGAGGGATTTACTCAGGATATATAATGAATAGGATATATGTATTAGATAATATATCCCCCAATTCATGTTTGTTGACTTGATATATAAGACTGGATATGTATTATCCATGTTTGTTTTACAAAATATATTGTGGGATATAAAAAAGTAATTTCCAAGATTGCTCTCATAATATATTTTAAATACCCATATTGAAACTAATGCAAATAAATAATTAAAAATTTAGAACTAATGCAAATAAACAAATTAAAAATTCATATTATTTTTTATTGGAACAAATTAAAGATTCATATTAATTCAATAATTTTTCCAAACAAAAAATAAATTATATTATATTAATGTGAACCTTATAATGATAAAAAAATTATATTATATGAAATTCAAAAATTATATTAAATTAAATTAATAATATTATATTATATTAAATTCAAAATTTATATTAAATTATATTCAATAATATTATATTATATTATATTATATTAAATTCAAAATTTATTATATTATATTAATTCAATAATATATATTATATTATATTAATTCAATTCAATAATATTATATTATATTAAATTCAAAATTTATGTTAAATTATATTATATTATATTAAATTCAATAATATTAAATTAAATTCAATAATTATATTATATTAAATTCAAAAATTAAATTATATTATATTATATTAGATAAACAAGAGGGTAAATTGGACTTTTTAAATCATATCTCAACCTATGGGATATGATATAATGGGGGGATGGTGGTATTGTATATCCTTCAATTTTGAGAGACATACAATCCTATAGTATATTATATATCCTCTTTAAAAAAAAAATTGCAAATATGGGATATGTGGATCCCACAATATATAATATCCAATCCCACCATTTATATCCTGAAATCAAACAGAGCCTAATGTACAATTATATTGACGAAAATATGTATTAAAGCACAACTCTCTGATATCGAACCTTAGACCATAAGGAGACTGACTTGCAGCAAGCATGTGGACTTTGGCTGCATCTGGTTTGCTCTGCATTGATGAAAATCATAAAGCAGATAAGTAACATGTTGATAGGTAACTGTTAAGCTAAATATAAATTGGCAAACAATTTTTCAAGTGCCCAGTCTTGACTAGAACGCCACGACACTCTAAAATGCCTGTTGAGCTGAGCAAGAATACAGCGACTAGGAACATATGGTTATGAAAATCATGATCCGGATTGTAGGATTACTACAATTCTAAATTGCCAAAATGATCCAAATCGTTGTTAAATTGATATTATGGCAAAGATTGCAAGTAGGTTCATATAGGATTGTGTGGGATCATAGTAGGATCGCAGGAGCTGGTGATTTTGCATCTTATTTTTAATATGCATCATCTTAATATTGGTAATTTTACTTTCTTTTCTTCTTTTTTTTTAAAGAAAAGTATAATCTTATGATCCCTAATCTAATCCTAAAACCCTCACACCGATCCCATATAAGATCCCAACCAAGTTCTTTTTAACTTGTGAAGGTCCCATTAAAGCCTTTATTCCAAAAATACCTCTCTCCTGCAATGCATAAATTTCAAAGTCCCACATTGCTAATCACTGACCCAGCCACCCCTCCATTGGCAGACCACTTTAGTGGCACCAAAGGCAACCAGCAACCTCTCTCTCTCTCTCTCTCCACCTGAGACCACCATTCATGGCTGCACCTTGCAGCCATAAAGCCCCAACAGCTCCTCATCCTCCATTGCACCACCAACCAAGCAAGTAAACTTCATTCCTCCCTCCCTTTTCTCAGCCCATCGCAAACCATTGGCCACCAAACACCTACGCAGCAAACCCAAAAGCCACATAGCTCAAAACCAATGGTACCTATGAGATTATATTGGGATAACAAGGTGGCTACTATTATTAACATAGCTCAAAACCCAATGCAACATGACAGAATGAAACACAATGAGGTGGACAGACATTTCTATTTTTGTGAATAAATTTTGTTGCACCAGAATTGATGGTTTTCAACTATGAAGCATGGGTACTTCGAAAAACAAGCCGTACCCGTAGCGGGTACTTACCGGCGTATGGTACCTCATATGGTACTTCTGCATACGTACCGGGTACACGAAACACGTACCCAAATTTTTTCTTCTTAATTTTTGTCGTACCCAGACGTACCTACTATACACTCAAGCCGTACCGTACTTCAGTTGAAACAATATTTTCTTCTACTATAGAGATAAAACCCCTTTAACTAGACTTCTTTTTTATTTTTAGTTTCATACTTAGCACGTTTTTAAAATTAAACTATGGTTTGTAAAATATATTGACATTTAATTTTGATTTATACCTTTACTTTTGGCATTAAATGTTAATTATAGGTTAAATCTTAACAAATTAAACAATTTAATTAATTTTACATTACTATAAATTAAAAATAAATATTTTTTTACAAGTGTACCAAGCCGTATCCGTACCTTACTTTTTTTGAATTTTACCGTATCGACGTACCCGTATCGTACCAGTACTCGTACTCGTACCCGTACCCGTGCTTCATAGGTTTTCAATAATGGATTACAACAAATAACATAATTCTGGGCCTAGAATAACAACGATTGAATATCTAGAAATTAACAAACCTGAGATTCATAATAAAGCCCAGCGTATAAAGAAGCATAGAAGTATTCACTCTCCCGGCTTCTTGAAAATGCAGCAACAAGCTACACAGAAAAATTCAAATGAAAATCTTGAAATAAATGCTACTGACAGACCTAAAAATTCAGGTATCAAAGTGAATTTAAACCTTCTTAATGAGAGTGCACAAGTTGCATTGCTTTCTATTAGATCAAGCTTTTTGAGTATTCGGTTTTATCAAACCTAAGGTGCCATTTTCCGTTTATTATGTCTCCCAAACAGTAGTAAATTTCTAATGACAAGATAAATCACCCATGACGGTCAGCTCGAATAGTAAGTCACTTAGGTTCTATCCAAGAGGTTTTAGGTTCGAGTCTTGATGTCCTATTTTGCCGACATGTGGGGCTAGTGAGTGGTTGCACATAGCCCAAGTTTGTGCTCCCTGGGGTGGGTCCAAAGGGCCCTGCCTAGGCTCGGTTTTCGGTTATCAAAAAAAAAAAAAAAAAAATCAAAATAAATGGATCCTAATAGCAGGAAAAAAGTTCTCTGGTAATTATTTTGTAAACAAAGAGAGGAAACCTTTGATGTTTTTTTACAGAGGAAAACAACTTTCGTGGATCTTAATTCAAAACATTCATAAAACTGACAAATCAACCTGTTACACCAACGAAATCATAATAATAAGCCATGAAACTTAGTCAATTTTGGCATCCAAAAAATTGAAAGAAAAGCATCAGACCAACAAAGATTATGAGTAGATGACAGATTGAGGAAACAAGAGTCAACATTAAAATAGTGACTCATGCATAGAAAGTTGACTTGGATAAACAGGAAACTTATTTATAGACATTCTAACAAAGATGAAATACAGAGAAGTGGATTTTCCTCTTGCTTTGCAGAAATTTGATTTCCAAGACCAAAAATGACATGTCTTTAAACCTAATCATTTCTTTGCAGCAAAAAAAATAATGAAAATAAAAGAAAATAAACTTGCTTGTAAATGCTCATTTTCTTTTCATTTATGCAGATCACACATCCTTCTAAGCTGAAGATTAATCTACTCATCATTCATCAAATATACTCAGGAAGTTGCCTCTAACAATATTGTGGCCTCTGCCTTCTGGACAAGCTCAAACCATACCTAGTTTTGTTTGGGCCTATTTGGTACAGCTTATTGAGGCTGCTTATGGTCATTTTTATATTTTGGAAATATGTGCTGGAATGTTTAAAAAACAGCCAAAATAAGCTGAAAAAAACTGATTATTGAGAAGTTGGGGATGAGATGCTTTTAGCCTTTTTGATTATCAACTTTTTGCTTACAAAAACGTTGCACCAAACAGGCTAATGTATTGGATGGATATGCACATAAAGAACTTGTCAAAACTAACTACCATGCTGCATGATTGTACTGACTATTCTAATATTTCATGGGGTCTGAGCAATAAATGCTTTCATATATGAGGAGGAATCTTCGAAGTGCTTAAAATTTCTGAAACTGCAGCACATGGATATCCAACCCATCAACGAGTTCGAGCATTTCATATTTGGAGTAGTTCATGGCAACGATTGGAACGTTTGACGAAGCCAATTGAAGGAATTTTTCAGCTCACTGAGTAAAAACTCCATGATCTTAATCAGATTATATCTCTCCTCTCGTATACCCTTACCGCTGTACATATGGTTGGCTCAGTCCAATGTCTAAATAAAATCAAGAGAGAAGTTACAAAGAATATGCAGCTCTTTGAGCAATGCACAGTAATTAGGAGGCATTGCTGGAGCCTGGAGCCATTTTGGTTTTCTCCCTCTCAACTTGGTTATTTTGTCTACTTGGTACAATCATACACGTGTGTCGCCACACGTGTGCATACATGCACTACTCATGTGTGTGTGTGTGTGTGTGAGAGAGAGAGAGAGAGAGAGGTCATTATTCAACTCACAAGCTACTGAACTAGTTTCAATTGGAATATCTGAGTCAAAGCATCAAGCAAACCTTTTCTGGATCACCACCATCTCTAAACATGTTGTAAGCTTCCCGCATGACAGGTCGTGGATCTCTGCCCACCTACATTCTTTAGCAACCAGTCAAAATAGTAGTATTGACCCTCCATGTAATAACATGGAAGTGGAGTCTATTTCTCATGAAATAGTCTGAAATAGAAAAGGCAGTTAAAAGACATATATCTACTCAGAAATTATAATAAACTTTGAATTCTCAGGTATACTTGTATTTCATATAATATCCATTAGGCACTGAATTTTAAGCATAAGGCATATTTCACAACCTGCTTGATTAGGTTAGTTTAAAGATTACTTATTAGACAAAAACTAGTGTCCAGATAAGCCTATCTCATACTGTCATACATCAGTGATTTTACATCATGATGATTAAGAGAAGGTAGCACAAAGACATGTAAATCAAGACATGCGTGAAAATGTTAATTCTTATAAGCAAACTCACTCACATCTAGATTCAATAGCCTACCTACAACTATCTGTTTCACCATTCTAAAAATTCTATAATATTGTTGCCTGTTCTTACCTCAAGATATCGTCTCCTTGCTTCATCAAATCCATATAATTGAGCTTCACAGAGAAAGCACCATATTGACTCTTCTGTATCATTTGGATTTTGCGCTACATCTAACCGAAATTGCTCTGCCCCTTCTTCAAATCTAAACAGAAACACAACACTTTAATCCCCTTACATTTTATATTAATAAAAGAACAAACGATCAACCTAGACCTGGTAAGAAACTAATACCTATCGAGATAGTATAGTGATAGCCCCTCTGCCAGAGATCTGATTACCCAATTACACAAAAATTACATTATTATGTAAACAAATGTTATTCGATTCTTCATGTAAATTTTCATCCAAGAAAATCCTAATTAAAAGTCACTATTCATTTTTCCAAATGATGGGAAAAGTGATAGTCATTCAGATTTGACCAGAAAAAAGAAGAAAAAATTAAGTTTGCATTTGGATTTAGGGATTTCAAATGAAAGGGATTTATATACTGATTATTTGAGGAGAATAGCTCAAATTTAGATATTAATTTTCAGATTGAATTTGAGAGCTTTAGCATGATGAATTATGATGGATTTAAAATGACAATGTGAAAGTAATTATTTGATGCAGGAGGCTTCTGCCATTCATTCTAGGTTTGGAGAGGGTAAGATGTACACAGCCTTTCCCCAGCATATGGAGAGGATGTTTCCATGGTTTGAACTCGTGACACCTAGGTCACAATGTAGCAACCTTACTCTTGTGCCGAAGTCTTCCATTATTTGAAATTCTTTCATTCAAAGGATTATAATAAAATATTGCTCTTCTTACTCTACTCTATCTTCCTTCTTAGTTACTAAACTATCAATAATAACAGGCAACTCTCCTATATTTTTATAAACTTCAACTTCAAATCCCTTCAAGGGAATGGTGGGTTTGGAGGAGGAGTAATTTAACGCCATTGCAGAGGAGACGATGATGCTGAACTGATAAGGCGCGTATTTTAGTGGGAGTAGTGAATGGTAAGGGCACAACAAGGGTTGGTTCAGCTGGTAACGTTTGTTCCCTTCGCTAATTTGGTTTAGATTTGAGTCCTGCTCATTTAGTTTAGGTTTGAGTCATGCTGCTGGTAGTTTTTTTTGATTGATGGGCGATATTGTGTAACGCTTTTTCTGATTCTTTGTTTGACTCTTTGTTGATGGGCAACATTGCGTAACCTTTTCCTAATCCTGGAATGGAGTAACCTCTTTCCTCCTAAACTTTTTATTGGATAAAAAAAATAAAAAAATAAAAAATAAATGGTAAGGGCGCCAAATACAACTAACTTTATTTCATGAGTTATGAAAGGAACTGGATCCCTTTGCCCGCACCACATTTCGTTCCGATTATTCAAATGTTGATTTTATCGACCCTTTCGTGTCATTTATAAAAATAATTAACGCTCGTTTGGGTATTAAAAAAAAAAATTTGTACTTTTTATATTTGGTAAAATAAAAAATAACGAAAAACACTTTTAAAATTTTCATGGTCAATAAAAAAGTACTTTTTATATTTGGTAAAATAAAAATAACGAAAAACACTTTTTAAAATTTTCATGGTCAATAAAAAATAAATTCATATGAATCATTACAACAAAAATTATTTTAGTAACATTATACTAGTGGCATGTTTTTAAAAAATGTCAAAAAAAAAATATTTGGTGATATATTTTAGAAAAATGTCATAGAGTCACAAACATACAAGGCTCTAGTGACATTTTAATTACAAAAAAGTGCCACTTCACTACAACAAAAATGTCACTACAACAAATTTACACTTTAATGACACTACACTAGTGGCATGTTTTTCGAAAATGCCACAAAAATAAAATTTGGTGACATGTTTTAAAAAAAAATCACAGAACCACAAACATATAAGGCTCTAGTGACATTTCAATAAAAAAATGTCACATCAATTTTATGACATTTTGTAAAATAATGACACAAGAAATTATGTTCGTGACATTTTTCAACAGATGTCACTAAATTTTAGTAACAATGACATTTTTTAAAAAATGTCACTACACTAAGTAGGTGCAAGTTACTTTTTATGTCATTAGGTGAAAAGTGTCATAAACAAATATTTTATAACATTTTGAGAAATGCCACTAAGTCAAAAACTTTCCATGCATTTTTGAAAAAGCAAAAAATGCCAATATATTTTCTAACTTTTTAAAATGCACAAAATGATTAAAAAAATAAATAAATAAAACTCAATATAACATGTTTTTTTAATTGTACTTGGCACATGTACAAAATTGATCAATGGCTTTATATGACTTCAGGAAAAATAAAATTCGAAATTGCTTTCATGTACAATGATAAAGTTTCATAAATTTTAGTCCCTGTATTTTCAATTAACTTGATTTTCACTCTGAGTTTACGGATTTATCTCAATTTCTTTCAATTGCTTATAATTGTCGGGTAAATTACTTCAATAATCCTTACATTTAGTTTTTGCATATAGTTTTAATTGACTCACTTTTGACAGTTAATTTTAGATTTTACGTCAATTTAGTTGAATTCATAACATCTTTAGGGTCTTTAATAGAAAATTTTCATTGAATTGGTTAAGGTTAAGTCACTGAATTGACTAGTATTTTGTTTTACTCCTAAAACGATGATAGGTTGCGTTTGTCATAAAAAAAAAATTATCAATTTGATCAATTTGAGAAAAAATTAAAAATTCAAGATCAAAATCGATTCAATTGAAATTACAAATACTAAAATGACATAATAGCCAAAATAGAGGGACTAATAGTGTAATGAACCCTAATTGTTAGCATTTTTTAATGACAAGTATGCATATAAGTGAGCTATGTCATTCTTTTAGAGGTAAAACAATAAATTTGTTCAACTCGTTCAGTTAATCTCAACAAATTCAATGATCATTTTTCATTAAAAACACTAACGGTATTATTAACTAGACCAAATTAATACAAAATTAAAAATTACAGGTTACAATTGATTTAATAAAAAATATAAGGACTAAAGTTAAATTTTTTTTTATTATTATTATTTACAATATAAACAAACTCAATCCAGCATCATTACTCATTCAGCCAAACTCTTTTTATATATATATATATATACATATATTATACAACCAAGGAAATAACGAAATTGAAGGAAACAAACCAAATCTGATGAGGCAAAATTCGCAGAGACGATCGAGATAGAGACAGAGGGAGAAGTTTGGTTTTTCTGAATTTGGTGAAGAAAATTTGATCTTGGTGGGTCAAAGAGGCGGGAGCCAAAATATGAAGCAAGTGTTTATCATTCTTTGTCTTTCATTCAATCTTTATCTACCATCTACACCACAAATTTATTATGTTTTCATCTTTTTCGATCAGAGTTCATTAGGTGTTCTTTCTCTCTTTTTCACACTCATTAGACACACACAATACCTCTATCTTTCTCACTTATTTATGATCTTCTTGTTTTAGGCATAAAACTTTATACAGTCTGAAAATCTAATCTTTTAACTCAGGAATTTATTAATTTTCATCTTTCAATATAAAATGTTAGTTGTAATTTACTATTATTTTATTTATGTTGTGATTTTATATAATGTCTTGCAAGTGTTTGTTTAAATGCTTCAGTGAGATTTGTGGCAATTCGTTACTCTATTTTTTTTAGAAATTACTTAGTTAGATCAAATAAACAAGCTAGTTACATCAATAGACCACTTTGAAAACCATAATACCGATTGTATGAGAAGAATACAGACTTCAACTCAACTCTCTACACAATATTGCATGGAAAAAATGCAGAATACTATAACAGAAGAAACCAATTCTGGAAATTAATTCCACTCTATTTTAAGCACTGAACTAAGATTGATCTTCCAGGGATTTAATATTTTACATGTAAATTTAGAGTTATGGTCTTGAAGGCATGACTAAATAGATTTAGAAATATAAGCAGCCGTAATAGATTCAGAAACATAAGCAGCCAAAGACTGTAGAAAAACAAATATATTAAGAATTGTGTTTATTGTACGTGCATGTGTAGAGCAGGCAAACGTTTGCAGCAGTATGAATTTCTACGTGTGTATTACATGGATGAATGGTCATCACTAATTAACAAATTTACGTACCAATGCCAATTGCAGTGGATAGAGTTAATTGGCATAAAAAATTAATTTAACAAAATTTAGGATTTAGCATGTCTACAATTCCCTTAAGACAAAATATGTGCCAAATGCCTAGATTAAGTGTACCAATCCAAATGTCCAAGGGACATTGGGATCCTCTTGTGTTGGTAAAATTGAGACACAGCACAAGAAGTGAGTAATAGGTTGCTTCAGGTGTGTATCAAGAGCAATATTACGGGTCTTAAGTGATAGGTGTTGAGTGTGTTTGTTGTATAAATGGTATCTCTAGTTAAGTGTGTCGGGTCAAGTGTGTATTTGTGCTTGTGAAATTTCCTAGTGTGTACTTGAGTGTATTATCTTCTCTTACAGAAGTGTTTTCCTAGTGTGTTTTCAAGAATCTCACAACCTACCAAACAACCTCTAAATTGGAGTTTTTAAGCAATATGAAAATGGTAATCTCTAAATGGAATAAAATAGACTCCATTGGACTTCCAAAATAAGTCATTCATTTCAATTCTATATAAGAATGCCCCTTAAAAAAATGCCCCTTTTTACTTGCATCATCAAACAGAGTTTTCACTAAAAATCAACTTAAACCTTAGGGACAATAGCATTCTAGCAGGTGTACATATTGTGAAGACAAGGATAGCGTTTTAGGCTAAGAGCAATCTAGCAGTTGTGTATTCACAGTGCATGATTTTGTTTATAATCTACAACAAGTCAGACATAGCTTGAGGTGAAAGGTGCATGACTTTGTTGTTGCTGTGGCCTTTTACTGTTTTTTTTTTTTTGCTACAAGTGTTGTACCTGTTGTGTGATGGTAGTGTTTTGACATAGCAGTTGCACCCCAGAAGTTCACTTAGCACCTACACATTTCCTCTGCTTTATACACCAGTACCTATCAATAGCCCCATCATGTCTCACTTGATACATCTCCTGATCCTACATTCTCAAGCTATTACCAGTTCATACTTGTATTTTCCATTGCTGACAACAATTAGCAGCAAGTAAAATAAATCAGCCACAGCAACAATTAGCAAAAGTTTTTAGTGAAAACTCTGCTGCTGCTATGTTAGGATATTGAATTTGTGGAGGTAAAATAAAAGAGAGGGAAAAAGTGAATGAACAAGCATTAGATGGCATTAAATAGAGAGATTATAACTTACCCACAGTTGGCAATGCTTTGTGGTCCTATCCATTCCCAATTAACATTAGCTGATGTTCATTTAAGCCTTGTTTGGGATACTCTAAAAAAGTTAAAAAGTCAAAAAGTCACTATCCTATTTAAGTCACATCATCTTATTTAAGTCACGTCACCTCTCTACCACATCACTTCAAACCCAACCCATACCCAACTCATATTTCACAAAAAGTTAAAAAGTGCACTTATTTAGATCATCCCAAACCACCCCTTAGTGTATTGGCATTAGATAGAGATATTAGAACTTATCCACAGCTAGCTAAACCAACAACAGTTAGCTTACATAATAACATATAAAATCTTTGCCTGGAGCTTTTTTTGGGTAAGTAAGTCATAAATTAAAAACAAAAAGCTTACATAACATACAAGGGGCATGCCCCAGGCCCTACCCAAGACTATACATCAGAAAACCAAAGAAAAATGGACTGCAACATGGCAGACCCATCCAAAAGATTTGCAGAAGGGCCTGCAACATATACCAAAACTACCATCTATCCAACAAGATATTCACCAGTATAAACTCAATGCAACACACAACACCCTTAACAGATAGGGTAGATACTGATTAAAAAAACGTTGAAATGTTCATGGGCCCCATAGAAGAAATATGTGGACCGTGAACATCCATATCAGCAATAACAGTCCTCATAGAAAATAACATCCCTTGCACATCCCGCAAGGGTAGGCTCAAAAAGATACTAGAAAGGTTGACACAAGTTCTAAACAGATATATACATATCAAGTAAAAACAACTTTATTCACTCGAACGGCGCTTCTAGTAGCCATACACCTTGTTACCATGCTTCCAAATTTTGATGATTCCAGCAGAGGATAGTATGTTGGGATCAGGCCCAGTGTTGCTTCCTGGAGCAGAGGACTTATTTAGTTGGAAAGCTGATAACTCTAGGATTTGTAAAGTCAAATCAATATTCAACTGGTGAGAATCACTTTGGGGTCCAGATTTAGCCTTACCTCATCTTATTTGGAATAATCATGCCTCTCCAAAGGCACAGTTCTGTACTTGGTTTTGAAGGGCAGATTAAAATACATGATGGTGTAGATTTGCTCTGCCCCTGCTACTGTAATGTGGCCTACTGATATTGTGTGTAATGTTGCTGTGCCTCTGTTGATGTTAGGTGTATGGGTTAGTAGGAGCAACTTTGTCCATGGAGAGCAGCAGCAGCCCTCAGTGGTTTGGTATATACTCTGCAATGTCCTGGTGATTTATTTCAATCTAAGGCAGATTAGGACTTTGTTGTTGCTGCTGTATTATGGCTCTGTCTGTTCTGTATTTGTGACTACTTGGGTTGATCTTTTGCTTATGTTTTCACTTGAGCCTGTTATTGCTGATATTTACTAGAGCCTGTGCTGATTTGTTCTGTGCTACAGTGATCTGGTATGGAGGTTTGATCTAGTTCTGCCCTGTCTACCTGTGCTGATCTGTTATTTAACTGTGATAGAATTTGATAATTCCATGAAATCTTTGTGTGTTTGTGTTTTTTTCTTTAGGTATCATAGTGAGAAATTTACCTTAAATTTTATAAGTATTAGAGCATCAGGCTTGTTATATTAGTTTTGGGGCCTATATTAGTTAGATAAGATTTAAAAACACTCTTGTATTAGGTTAGTTATGGCAAAATAAATTTTGTCATTATTATAATACATCTCTTGATGTAATAATGGCATGTCAACAAGTTATAAAATAGTATTATCTGGACTACAAAATGGTTTGAGGTATTGCTGATGGAGTCTGTTATTGCTGATATGCTTTTTTGGAATGGTGGCACTTTGGTCTATTCTTTGGCTACCACACTTTCCAGCAGCCACTTTGCCTAACCCCATGCTTCTTTTGTTTAGCAAAGCCTATCCAAAACAGATAGTATGAACATCTACTATACACAGGAAATGATGCCACAGTATCATCCAGAACATAGCACCAACACACATTATAAAAGCTCACTACACTTGGCCCACAATATAGAATCTCACGACACTCAAAATACTTCTGCTCAAAGTACCTGCATAGAAAAGAGGATATAGTATGCAAGAATATTTCAAAAACACTCAATGTGGTCATTGACAAGTGGGTATGGATTTTTATTCTCCTCCCAAAACTCTCAACCCACCGATATTGGTTTCTTACACTCACAGTTTGCATATCAAGCTTATCTATGTACCTACAAAATGAGCAAACTTGAGAGAAGCCTGGAGCTAGATCACTGCCAAATCCAACTGAGAACAACAACAAATTTGATAAAATCAGATCAACAATATCAGGACACAGAATTTGATTAAATCAAATCAACAAGTTAGCTTACAGAAATGATGTACACAAAATTTCTCCTTTAGAAGCTTAGAAACAAAGTGTCGATGCATATAAAAACATAAAGTGAGAGAGGAAAATAGATATCAGTAAGAGAGTCAATTTCTATTGAGAAAATTTTGTAACTAAATCCAACAAACATATCTTGTAATGACCTGTCTACCTTTAGACACAAAGTACTATCATATATCATATGAAGGTTTGATGCCTCTACCCTAATCTAAGTTATATGCTTCACCTATAATGTTAACCAAAACTTTAAATTTTAAATTATGAAGCCCATACTAGACTAGTGTTGGCACGAATTCCACTATTGTCGTAGAAGATTAGAGAGGGAAAAAGTGAATGAACAAGCATTAGATGACATAGATAGAGAGGCACGAATTCCTATGTGTTAGTTGTTTTTTTTATTTTATTTTATTTTATTTTTTTATGTTTATATATGTGAATGTCAAGACTGTCTACCCTATGTTTTGATTGAAGTCACTGAACTCTGTAATATTTATGTTTTATTGGTTATGCTGTTAATTAGTTGAAATCTTGGACGAGCTCATGAATAATTGGAAATAATTTTTGTTTATGTCAGATTGCTGTGGTATATGTTGATTAAGCTGCAAAAAACATGATATATATATATGGTTCTGTAACTATGATCTGATCTCATATAGCCTTTTATGCAAAACTCTACTTCACAAGATCTAGATGTACTTAGCTAATTCCAACATTGATTAAGACAATCATCCATTACTTAAAGAATAGCAACCATCATTAAAGGAACAAAATAATCACATCATTTGGGTAGAGTACCAAAATATAAATTTCACAACCTTAAAATATAGCATATAAAAAGCTTAAGTCCTGAATTTGTCCATGTAAAGGTCAAAATAATCCCCATTCACTCAAATACCCCACTCCTTCATCTATGAATTTCTCATCCTTCAAGCTTGCTTCTCATACGAAGTTGATCCTTCTTCTTCATAAAAAAGCCTGCAAAAGAACAATTAATTAGATCCTCATGGTCAAAAGATAAATTAAAAAAATAAAAGTACGTGCATCTGAACAATCCATAAGCCCAAGTGATTCAATCTTGGTTTCATACCCAATGAAGTAATAAAGTTGACTTCATTCAAGAATTAAATATCTAAGTTAGTAACTGTAGATTGATTATATAAGTAAATCAACAGACACAAAAAAAAAAAAAATGTTATCATAAATATGAAATGGAGAGTATCTCTTTATATGCCAGATTAAAAAAATAAAATGAGTAGAATGTCAATATTTTAGAGTTCTTTTTTTAAATCCATTGCCACTATATTACTTGGTCCAGCATATAAAAGTAGAACACAAGTCATTTGGTTCTGTCATCTATCTCATTATTACTTTCTGGAAATAAGAAATAAAAAATTTTATAAAAAAAAAATCCAAAAAGAGTTCAAAATCATCATATTAGATCCAAGATCACAACAATTCACATCATGCTAAAGGATTTAGTCAAATAAATTACTAATTTTTGGCTCCAACAAAAATTAGACAATGGAATTTAAGGTAAACAACATTTTATAGTTACTATGGTTAATCTGATATAATTTTTATACTCATTATGTGCTATATGTGGATATACCCAAGAATTGAAATATCTCATAAATAGGGAGCACCTTTCAAAGTTATATCTAAACACCTTGCAAAGGCCTCGAATCAAAGAAACTCATGTAAATCAAGAAGTTCAATTTTCAAATAGTAATACTATAAATTTAGAAATTTTATTGACAAATTACTAAATATTAATATGTGGTTTGGATTCATTCTATACATGGACCTCACAATGCACACTTTTAATCTCCACTAAACACTTATATTCTTGACACGAATGTGAAAATTTATGTCTCGGTTCCTAGATTACACCACTTTCAAAACCAGTTCTTATAACATTCATTACCATTAGTTGTTCGTTGAATAGAAATTATTAGTACAAGAAAATGAATTGTATATTACACACACACACACACACACACACACACACATATATATATACACAAAAGCAAAATTAACTTAATTTATAAATTATAGCAAACCAACATACATACATCGAATCACTCCAAGAAAACTACAAAAAAAAAAAAAAAAAAATACTCACAATTTGTTCGCCGAATCTTCTCTTTTCTCTACTGCACTTAAGATCAATTAATGGCCTTTAAGGCCTCTATATCAAATCCAATAGAAACTATAATCAATATTTATTACATATAATTGATGAGTAGAATTGAGAGAGAGAGAGAGAGAGAGAGAGAGAGAGAGAGAGTATTACCTTTGAGTTAAGAAGAAAAATATTGAACCATGAAACTTTATGGAGCAAGAGTCCTAGTAGTATTGTTTTGGATTATCCATAATGAAAGAGAAATTAGGAAACTACTTGAAACTGGGATCATGGGATACCTTTTGTGCTAAAATTTTGGAATTTATATTTTAATATTTAAGATAGCATTATGTTTTCATTTATAACATTTACAAAATGTCATTAAAATCATAAACACGCTTAATTTTTAACAACAATTGTAAAAGGCTATTAAAATTAGAATAAATGCTATAGAAAATATAGTGTTATCACCTAATACTATTTTATTAGAAAATACTGTAGATGTATCATATTTGATAGCAAATATAAAAAAATGTTATTAAAAATACTTTTTGTTGTAGTGATTGACTTTGCAATACTTGAATTCTTTTACATGTTTTCTCTTGACATGAGTTGCCTTATAGTCATGCAACAATATATTGAATATGTTATGTTATTCATTGTTGTTAGTATCTTATAGTTCTTGCAAAATCAAGCTTAGTTGTTTTTGTCAATTATAACTTTCAAATACTTGTTATTGATATATGCATGTTTTAATGTTCTAGAAACACTTTGGACACTTGTTTAATCGAGATTGTTTACTTATGGATAAGACATGGATGTATCAATCAAGATTAGGTGATGTATATCAGAAAGGAGTTGACATGTTTCTCGATTTTGCATTTACTAATGCAAGTTATGAGGATAAGATCATATGTCCATGCATCAAGTGTGAACTTACACTTCCCATCACTCGATCAGTTGCATATGATCACTTAGTATGTGATGGCTTCACAAAGGGTTACACTAAATGGGTTTTACATGGTGGAGTATCATCTGTTGCAACAACAAGTCTTGATACGCACATGCAGAATGGGCTACAATTAAATATTGATATACATGGTTTAGTACACGAGGCATTTGGAATCTCAAATGACGATGACAAAGTCGATGGAGACAACCCTGAAGATCTGGGAGATAAACCAAATCCACAAGCAGAGAAGTTCTACAAGTTGATACATGATGGACAAAAGGAGCTTTATCTACAATGTAGGAATTTTACAAAGCTCTCATTCATCCTTCAGTTATTTCATATCAAGAATTTAGGCAGATGGAGTAATAATTCGTTCACTATGTTATTAGAGTTATTGAAGGAGGCATTCCCAGAGGGTGTAACACTGCCTAATACTGTTTATGAAGTTGAGTAGATAGTTATGGAGTTAGGACCTAATTACGAGAAGATTCATGCATGTCCCAATGATTGCATGTTGTATAGGAATGAGCACAAAACCGATTCTGAATGTTATGTTTGCCATACATCTAGGTATGTAACAAACCAAAATGATTCAGGCAACGAGGCATCCTCTAAAAAAGGCAGCTATAAAATATCTTCTAAGGTTCTGCATTACTTTCCTTTGATACCAAGGCTACAAAGGTTATTCATGTAATCTAAAACAGTATCATCTATGAAGTGGCATAAAGAAAGTCGCACTAATGATGGTTGTATGAGACATCCTGCCGAATCTCCAGCTTGGATTACTTTTGACCACCTACATCCTAATTTCGCAGCAGATTGTAGAAATGTCAGACTTGGTTTGGCGTGTGATGGTGTGAACCTTTTCAGAACATTGAGCAGCACATATAGCACATAGCTTGTAATTCTTATACCATATAATTTACCTTCATGGATGTGTATGAAGCAGACCAATTTTCTATTATCATTGATTATCCCTAGTCATAATGCACCTGGAAATAATATTGATGTGTATTTGCAACCTTTAATAGATGAATTAAAGGAATTATGGGTGGATGGAGTAGAGACATATGATGCATCAATTAAACAAAATTTCCAATTGCGTGCAGCATTAATGTGGACTATCAGGGACTTCCCTGCTTATGCTTATTTGTCAGGGTGGAGTACTAAGGGGAAGTATGTATGCCCTTCATGCCACAAAGACACATGCTTCCAGTGGTTAAAGCATGGCCGAAAACATTGTTCCATGGGTCATCGTCGATTCTTGGACAAACGTCATGCATTTCGAGATGATGAGTGATCTTTTGATGGTACTAAAGAAAAAAGAACTGGACCCAATCCTTTAACTGGTTCTATGGTATTGGATATGTTGCATGGCTTCAATATCACTTATGGAAAGATGAGTACTAATCCAGAATTACCATATAATTGGAAGAAAAGAAGCATATTCTTTGAATTACAATATTGGAAGGATAATCTAGTGCGTCACAATCTTGATATAATGCATATTGAGAAAAATGTATGTGAGGGTGTGCTTGGAACACTACTGAATTTAGAGGGGAAGACAAAGGATAATCTAAATGCACGTCTTGACTTGAAATTTCAAGGTTTAAGGCCTGAACTCCATCCAAAAGAAAATGCAGCAAATAAAACCATCTTGCCTCCTTCTTGTTTCTCATTAAAGAAACAAGAAAAAGATTCTTTTTGTAAATTTTTAAAGACTGTTAAAGTTCCTGATGGTTATGCAGCGAATATTTCACGATGCATCAACTTAAGGCAACGTAGAATCTTTGGACTTAAAAGTCATGATTGTCATATTTTGATGCAACAATTACTCCTTTAGCAATTCAAGGAATGTTGAGTTCACATGTGACTTCACTTTTGATTGAGTTGAGTAATCTTTCGAGAGTAATGTTCTAAAGTTGGTTTGGCACAAGACTTTATGCGTCTTGAAAGGCAAATTCCAATAACACTTTGTAGATTTGAAAAAATATTTTCCTCTAACTTTTTTGATATTATGGTGCATTTGGTGGTTCACTTAGCATCTGAGGCTAGATTAGCAGGACTTGTGCATTATCCTTGGATGTATTCTATTAAGAGGTAAAGTTTATATTAAATTACATATTTCTTTACCATCATTATGATATTTTATTTTTGTTATTATTGAACATCATTCAAAATTTTGTTTTTTGAACTTACCAAAACATAGGTATTTGAGTAGATTAAAGTCATATGTGCGAAATAGAAGTCGACCAGAGGATAGTATGGCAAAAGGATACCTTGCAAATGAATGCTTGACATTTTGCTTGAGGTATATGGAAGGTGTTGAGACACGGTTCAACCGAATGTCTCGAAATTATGATGATGGGGTTAATGGTACAGAAAGATTATCTATTTTCTCAATGCCTGGCCGACCATTAGGTAAGGGCGTGATAGACACAATGGATGATGGCACAAAAGAAAAAGCACATCGATATGTGCTATTTAATTATGAAATAGTCAACAAATTTATTGAGTAAGACACTCCACATCTGTAATCAATTTTATTATTATTATTATTATTATTATTATTATTATTATTATTTTACATACTTTTCCACGCACTCACAAATCATTTATATGGCATACAGACAACACCGTAGACTTGTTGCCATACAAAATCCACGTCTTCGTGAAATGGCCATTGTCACGACCCAAACCCGCCCCTATAGGTTTGGCACCGTAACCGGCCAGTAATCCGGGGATTACCTACGGCCTCTGAACGGATTAACAAAATATAAGGGGCTAGCGGAAGCAAATATATAAAGTAAACAAGGTCCAATGAGCTGTGATGACGTACATGGGACAGAAAATTTCAAAACTTATTTATATACATAAACATGCTAGTCAGATACGTTAAATATGTACAAAGTATTTACATAAAGTGTAACCCAAGATCCAACATTACAAGACACAAACATAAACATTGACTAGCATGAAACAAAACAGCCACAGCGCTAGACTTTGACCGGAACCTCCTCGGGAGGCACAATAGCTAGCTGACAAAAAGGGAACAAGAGGCCCTCAACTCTGGCCCTGGTCATGTGCCGGCTCACCTACATATATATAGTAAACTGTGAGCGAAAGCCCAGTGAATAATAAACAGAGTAAAAGGGTTTCAATGAATGAGTCCACACAGATTTCAGAAGTCAATTCACATTGTATCAAAATCATAATTGATCAGATCGAAATCATAATTCATAGTTTCATTTACGTGATACATCCATTAGTTTAACTAAACGTGCAATGCGTAAGGTTATGAATAACCTCCTTAGCTCCGGTGAAGGAGCCTCCGGATCCGGGTAACAAAACAGCTAAGCCCCCATGGCGGGCCTCCGGTACGGGCATCAGTGCACAAATTCACATAACAAGACGCATAAAGCGTAACATCACAGGACGCATAAAGCGTAAAGTTCCATAAGGAACCTCCGATACCGGGTCAAGGCTGTAAATCTCACATGGTACTAAGGATGTCACGGATACATGTCAAAAATTAGACAATCATTCATTGTACATAACATATCATTTTAGAAAACAGATCTCATTTTCATCACACAGAAAATAAGTACAGTTGAACATATCTTTACAATGTTATTACTCACAGTGGGCGTTGAAACCGATAGGTGGAGCCAAAAGGTCAAACAGAATGCGGCACACGACCTACATAACACATAACGGATACACCCTTGAGATACGCATTTCTAAATGTACAAAACTCACACCAATGATTCTAAGTGTGTACCTAACCCCTTATCCTTATTGGGGAGCCTTAAATATGGCCTAGGGATGCCTAGGATGGAATGTGGATGCTTAAATGCCTTAGAAAACATTTTTCAAGAGTTGCTGAAAACAGGGGTCTCGCTCGAGCGAGCCTTTCTTCGCTCGAGCGAGCTTGCAAAATCAAAGGGTTCGCTCGAGCGAGAGCTCCTTCGCTCGAGCGATCTGCAAAGATGAAAAAGTACTGGTTGTTGATTTTTTTCCGCTCGATGCTCGCTCGAGCGTGAGACACAGCTCTTCGCTCGAGCGTAGGTCTCTTCGCTCGAGCGTACGCCTGCGCGCACCAAGATTCTGATAGCTTGAAATTTACGCTCGAGCCACCATTTCTTCGCTCGAGCGGAGCTCTAAACAAACGATAGTCGCTCGAGCGAGTAATCCTTCGCTCGAGCGAGGAAGCCAAATTCTGGAATTTCCAGATTTGCCTCCCAAGTTCGAACCAAGCATTCTCCAACCCAAAACTCAACCTCTTGGGCCCAAATTCTGGAAAAACACTTTAAACTCAAAGTACATGAAGTTTCAAAAGCCAATTTGGAAAATCAAGGGCCAAGAGTGAGTCAATTTGAGCACCATTTCCAAAAATCTTCAAGAACATGGATTAATCAAACATGCATGAACTCAAATGAATTTCAAAGCTCCAAACCATGATCAAATGGTCAATTTGGTGGAAAAACATGATGAATACATGGATGATACTTAGGAAATGGACATGCATGTAAGTTTTCATGGAAAACAACTTCAACATCTAAGAACAAGTGCATGCATGTATGAACTAAGTTCTAACTCAACATATTAATCCATAACTTGGTTCAAAGCTTCAAAATGAACATGGATTATGCAAGACACAACTCAAGATCAACATTAAGGAGAGGAATTCACTACCTTAGACCTTGAGTGCAAGATGTATGAGGTTGAATATGCAATGCTCCTTCAATCTTCCTAATTTCCAAGCAATTCCTTGATGAAACCAAGTTTTCTCCTATCTCTCCCTTGCCTACGTTTTTTCCTCAGCCAAAAATGATGAAATGGTGTAATGACACCTCTCACAAGATGAAACAAGGGAGCCCACTCACAATGGCAAAAGGGTAAATACCTAGGTTTATTATTAAAATGTTATTTAATCAGATTTAAACATTCCAAATCGAATTTTGATTGAACCTACCATAAAATTACATAAAATCTAACTAGTCCAAAACACTAATCAATTTCGGAATCGGGCGCCGATAAGGCTTCCAATTGCAGTTTAAAGTTTAAAATACGAACAGATATTCCGACACCGAACAGATAAGAACACATAATTCAAGCAATGCACACGCAAATTAATTCCAGATTTCCTCTTAATTATTATTAGGCATAATTAAGTTCTAATTAGCGTTAATCAGGGTCGGGGTTATTACAGCCATTGATCGCATTCATAGTGAAACATTTTCAACATGGTTTGATAAACATGTAAGCAGGGTTTTGAAGTTCCTTAAAATTTGACTTTATATTAACTTCAATTTCATTCCACATTTACAGAAGTTATGTCGTCAATTGTCTGAAAACAGGTTGAGGAATTGCATAATATAGGGGATAGTCAAATAACTGAAGAGCTTAGATGTTTGGCTCATGGTCCAAATAAAATTTTCACAAAATATAAGTGATACTTGATAAATGGTTTTTGGTTCCATACTAAGGTGATCGAGCGAAAGAGAAAAACTCAAAAATAGTGGGATTATTGTTGCGGCAAAAACACGAAGCTTTGCAAGTGGTAGAGATGGAAATCCTGTCTCTGGAGATGTTACATTTTATGGTGTGTTACTAGATATAATTGAGTTAGATTATTTGTTTGGGAAGAGGGTTGTGTTATTTAAAGGTGAATGGGTGTCACAATCAGGGAAAAGACAAGATAAAGATTGCACACTAATCAACTTTGCACGATTAATGAAAGATGCTGAGCCTTTTGTGTTGGCTTCTCAAGCAGAACAGGTAATGTATGTAGAAGACCTCAAACACAAAGATTGGCAAGTTGCTATCAAGATAAATCCGAGAGATTTTTATGATATGAATGCGGGGTCTTCTATGGATAATGTGGAGGCATACTTGCAGAGTGTTGTATGCAATACACGAAGTGGTGATGGGGACAATAATTTTGATTTGGTTAGGACAAACATGTCTGCTGCAATTGTAGATGCACCACTTTCTCAGGTGTTGAGAGACAACGATGTTCATGATGATGGAGGTGATGACGGAGATGAGGAAGAATTAGATCTTATGTGACTGTTAAACTTGTTGAACATTGCTAGTTATTTATATTTGAAAACAATTCTATAGTTTCATTTTGCTCTCTTTCTTTATCATTGTTTTTGTTAATTTCATTGATTGTTTGAAGAATGAATAATGCGTTTTTAATTTAACTATGCGATTTTCATATGTGGCTACAAAATATTTATTCACTATATGTTACATTTAGTCACTATCAAGATAGCAACGCAATAAAGGTGAATACACAATTTTTTTTTGTTAATTTTCTTCAAGTATTTTGTTTATTTGTTTATAATTTATTTGGATCATTCTATGTTTACAATTTGATTTGTCTATTTTGCTTGAATCATACTAGGATTCATCTATAAAGCAAAAAGCCTATGAACCCATATCTTCAGTTTCACTCAAGCAATATTGGTGAGTTTAGTGAGTCAACTCCATCTGAGATTCAAACAAACTCTAGTCAGCCCAATGATAATACAAGTTCAAACCTTATAAAAATGTCATTATTTTCGTATATAATTTATTATTACTATTATTATTATTTATTTTTTTAACTAGATGGTGCTAGTGGTCAAAAGAAAACTAGAGGTCCCACTCAAATGCGTAATATTTGGGGTACTCGTGATGATGAGCGCCTAACAATCAATTGGCAACCAACTTATCATTATTCATTGGAACTATTGTGCGTGATGGGAAAAATGCACCACTCATTTACAAGAATTGACATAAAGTCCCAGAACATTACAAAGATTACATATGGATACTTGTACAGGTAAATAACACAATATTGTGCAAAGATCACATGTGAAAAATAGTAAACATGAGTAATATGATTAAAACAACACTCTTTATAATTTTTTTTTTATTTTTAATTTTTTATGTGGAAAGATTAATTTTCTATTATTTTATTCTTCTCTCTCTCTCTCTCTCTCTCTCGCTCTTTTTCTCTCTTTTCAGTCAAAGTTTGATCTTCCAAGTCATGCTACGAATTGGGTTATGAAGTGCTCTGGTAAGAAATTAAAAGACTGGAAGGCAAACATAAAGAAAAATTATTATAAAAACCACTTGAGTTTTGACCAACAAAAGCATTACAAAGATAGTAGAGTATATGCTAATCAGTGGGAACACCTTATTAAGTATTGGGCCATTGAAGAAGTAAAGGTATACTCGATTTAATCATTATATGTTATTTTACTTGCTATAGTTTGGGCACCATTAATTTATACATTTGTAATTTTAGGCACAAAGTGATAAAAACAAAGCAAGTCGTGCAGAGCAAAAGTATAATCATACTACTAGAACGTTTTCCACGTGTTCGAAAGGAGCAGGTTAATTCATCTTTTCATGTTGTATATTTAATATGATAATGTATGCATGATGTGACAGAATGATATAATTTATATTTTGGAATATATTATTTTGTAGAAGAATAAGTTGGGACACTCTCCAACACGTGCTCACATGTTTAAAGTATGTTATACAAAGGAGACTGGAACCCCTGAGGCAACGAAAGCAATGATAGTATGTACCAAATATTATATGTCCATTTGAACTTGTAGATTAGTTAAAATTCCCACATTATAGTGTTAATGATTGAAATGTATATATTAAGTTATGTTTATTGCAACCTTATAGGATGAAATGAATGAGAGGACAACCTTAAATGCAAATTCATCAAATGAGGGCCCAAATGATACATTTGGACAAGTGATGGGTAAAGAAAAACATGGACGAGTTCACATGTATGGATTAGGTGTCTCCCCGTCTAATTTATGGAGAGATACATCTGGTCATAAAGCAAACCAAGACACAACAATGGACGCTATGGCAGCTGAAAATTCGGAGTGCTCTGAATAACTTGACAAACACATCTAAACAGGTAAATTTTTTAATAGAATTTATAAATTATTAATGTTTTCCTACACTTATATATACATACAAATATCTATGTGTGTGTGTTTGTAAAATTAATTAATTCAAATTTGGTTAGGCCATAACAACTTCTAGTCCTCTTGACATGGCAGCTCGACATCAAGCATGGTCTTTGTCATCGATACAAGATACCTCTCTTACTCAGGTACCCACTAAGAGCTAATCATATATATCACATTACTTTAAGCTTTATTTTAGAATAGCATGCAACACTTATCTTACAATTAAACAAGGAATGAATATTGCGGACATAAAATCCATTGTTTAAATCTAGACAAAATGTGCTACATAGTCAAAATCATGACATGACGAAGTTTGTGTTTTTTTAACAAGCCATCTCTCCATCATTTATTACCGCATGGGCTCTTTCTGATTCTCTCAAAATATTGCTTGAAAGTAATTAGTTGATTGTCATTTTTCACAATTACATTTGATTTACATCGTTGAGGTTAGGGGATCCTGATATTGATAATGGGCATGGCTTTGATTGTTGTTGATTGGTGCTTTTGGTTGTTATTGATTTTTTAAGCTATTGTTTGATATGGTCTAAAGACTTACGGTTGTTACTTTTATATAATTTGTTGCAACGCGAACCAATTAAGTGATTAAAGCATTTGACTTGCTTATCTACTAGAGAAATGTATATCACTTTCAGTTATGATCATCTTCACTCTAGCACTTTGTACTAGTTTTTTTTTTAACTATTATTTATTAATTTTAAATATACAATTACTTAAGTAGTTAAATCTTGATTTACAAGTGGGAGATATAGTTGTTCTAAAAAGTATCATTAGGCCAATAGAAACAGTTGCAATCGGAGTACTTAAAAGCACAGATGCATCTAAAGAAGTAGAAGGGGAAGAACTAGGACTTGACTATTGGGAGGTACATGTTCAAGTGCCAGTCAAACCTAATGAGAGCTTGATCCGATCATATGGACTTGTCAAAACAGTTGGACAAGCTATTGGAGCTCATGTTGCTTGGCCTGTTCCATTTGTGGTAAATTTCTTTTGTAAATACTAATTTCATTAACAAATTTACATCAACTTAATATAGTTCCAATTACTTTTATATGTTTATCTTTTGGATGCAGATTTCACAAGTTATGGATGCTAGCCGAGAATATTTATACAAGTGAGATTGAGAATTTGGGAACTAATTTTATTTTTGATAATTTTTCTCTTCGGAATATGGATATCACTATGGCTTTTCAAAACTTATGATTGGAATAATTTTCTTTTAAATTGTTTTTGCTTTAACTTTGTTAGTGTGGTAGAATATTTTATAATTTTGGCAAGGGATTTTTATTGCAATATAAATAAATTTATATTTCAATAATAAATAATTGATTGTGGTTTGAATTTTTTTTGTTTTTGATGTGATGATCTTATGGTGATAATATTTGTTTATTATTATGAAAATATTACAAGATGAATGGATGTCAAATTAATATATAATGTTGCAATTAATATTCAATTGTTTATAAAATCGATTCAATTTTTATAGGCATTTACGCATGCATTGTAGCTTTTAAAAGTGTCAATGAAAAGAAAATATAAGTGACATTTTGTAGTAGTGATAGTAGCTTTGCAAAGTGTCACTAAAATAAGTTCCAATGGCACTTATATCTATTTAATGGCACAAATGAATTGGATTTAGTGGCATTTATGAAGGTGTTATAAATATCAATTGTGGCATAATAAGCGTTATTAAAAATCCATATCGTGACATTTTTTAGATTGCAAGTCTTCTTTAATGGCACTTGATAGCGTCACGAATAGTGTCTACCATGACATTAAAGTGTCACTGAAAGTTTTTAGCCTTGATGGTGTAATGGCACTTATAAGTGTCACTAAAGTGTCACTAACTCTTTTGTTAATGGCGCTTGATAGTGTCACAAATAATATCTACCATGACATCAAAATATCAGTGAAAGTTTTTAGCCATGATGGTGTAGTGGCACTTGCAAGTATCTACCGTGGCACTAGTATCTACCGTGGCACGGTTATAAATGACACTTGTTCAAAATGTCACAAGACTAAAAAATGTCATTAAACCAATAGTTTTGTGGCACTTTCAAATGTCACTAAACTAAGAAAATATTGTAGTGAGTAGAAAATATTATTCATTTTTAAAAGGCGAAAAATATTTTTCAGACTAAAATTTTACTAATGTCATTACACTATTACTACCACTCTCACCTCTATCACCATGCCACCATCATCACGCCCACTGCAATCATCATCGTCGCTTCCCCACCACCATGCACCACCTCCACTCCCACCAAACATAAAAAAATATTTTTTCCAGAAAATATTTTCCGCCAAAATAAATGAAACGCAAGTCAATTTGATATTGGTAATCTATGCAATTTACTATAAAAAAAATAGAAATAGATAGTCTATTTTTAAAACATATTTATTGTCTATTTTTTTTATTATAAATAAATATGATAAATTGAATAAGTTATGTTTAACATATATATCTAATTTTTTGTATGGATGATATATATGAAGAGTTTGACAAAATAAACAGTTTGAATTATTAAAACGGAACTCGTAGTGGAGAGAAGCTAAGTCCTTAATGAAAAATCCAAGCTCGTGTCTTATTTATTTTTGTTGATGATTTGAATCATTGAACTTTTGAGACACTTTCTAAAATATTATTCATTTAAAAAAATTGAATTAATCGCAATTACATAATTAAATTATATTTATTTTAAAAAAAGGTAAATTGTATTTTTAATTTATATTTATCAATCATTAAAAAAAGAAGAAGGTAAATATGATCTGATTTGATTATTTGTCCCAATAATGTTTGATGGCCTTACAAGTTTAATAATTTGAATTACTAAGGCTCCGTTTGGAGAGTGTGGTTTGTAGCAAAAAAAATTATTATAAGTTATTAGATCACTCTCTCTATTTTTTTACATATCTAATAGTAAATATTTAATTAAAACAATCAAATTCCAAACAAGCCTAAGATAAGTATGGGGCAGAGCTACATTTATGAAAATAACGAATCTTGTAATCCAAAATATTAATTGGAAACAAGCTTGGTTTTTAACATAAAAATTGGACTTTGACACGAGCATGGGATGATTGTATTGTTCATTTTTATTTTTGGTGTAGATTATTAATAAAAAAATTATATTAATTTGGTAATTCTAATTACTTAATTCCATCTTTTGTTTTGTTTTGTTTTGTTTTTTTTTAACAAGAAACTAATTTTTTTAAAATGATAAATTTGTCTCTAGTCCAGTTTATGATTAGGCCAGTTTAATTTGGGTTGTGGGTGGACTATGAACCCACTCAGCTAATTTGATATTCATTTTACGGAACCGCTACGTAGCTCGAAAGTGCTTGGCTCGAAAGGGCTCGAAATTGCGTTTTACTCACCTGTTGCGTTGCTGTAGCCACTGGGTACATACACCCCTTTCATTTCATTTCATTTCAAAAACAAAACCAAAAAAAAAGAGAAGCAAAGAACAGAGTAGAGAAGAGATACAGGAGCAACGTCTACGACCTAGCTTGTGCCGCCGCCGCTGCTGTTTCATCGGGGTGGAAGAGGAGGAAGTTTGCTTGAGTTGTGGATAAGGTATTTCCCCTTCAAACATTGCTCTGTCATTGTGGATGCCATGACAGCTACCTAAGATGATTGTGGCTGCCATGGTTGCTCTTCCATTGGTCTATCATAAAATTAGGAAAATGATTCAAAGCTTAGAACTCTGTGGTTGCTCTTCCATTGGTTACTCTGTGAATCACATCCATTGGTCTATCATAAATCCAATCTGCTCGAAAATTTTCATTCAATAACAGATGTGATTCACAATGAAAATAACATTATTGTGAAAATAAGAGGTACCCAAAAACAAATTAGCAGATTGGATTTACTGCCATGTCTTCCATTGCTGTATTAGTTGAGGATTTTTTTTTTCAGATTCATTGTCTAAAAAATAAATAAATAAATAAATAAATAAACTCACACTGTCTGATTAATTTTCCAGATTATTAAAAAATCTTTATGTACCCTGAATCTTTCTAAAGAACACATTGTCCGAGATTATTAAAAAAAAAAATTTGTGCCTTATAATGTGATACCTTCACACTATCTACTATTATTTTAAAAAAAAAATTGGATTTATTTATTCTTTCACATGCATTGTCTGAGATTCAGATTTATTTATTCAAGTTAATCATCCACATATACCTTAACAGTATAATTTTTGTGCCTTATAATGTGAACTTTGATCATGCTCTTGCATGCATCTTTAAGTATTTGGAGTATGTGCTTTTATTTTTATTATATAGTTGTGTTCATATGCTTAACAGTTGTTATCTGATCCTACTAGCCACATGACCTATTTTGTTGATCACTTCTAAATTATGTGCCATTTTTTGATGTTACCCTTGCCAATTTTGAAATATTTATTCAGTTTGCTCTTTTACTAATTTGTCTATTGTATTTAACTTTGAAGCTACAATGGATATTGATTCAAACAATAATTCAGTAAATGGGAGTGAGGAATTTGAAGAACAGGATAACAATCTTGATATTAACGAAATTGGCGAAGTTGAAGAACCCAAGAAGGGGATGTATTTTAGCTCAAAACAAGAAGTGTACGCATTTTATGCACAATATGCGAAACACTGTGGATTTGCTATAGCTTTTAGATCACAAAATCTAACAAGTGATGGGGAAGTGAAGTACTTTGGAATTGAATGTACTCGGGCGAGGTTGAGAACAAAAAGATCAGAAATCAATCCCTTGGAACCATCTTTGTCATCCAAAATTGATTGTAAAGCAAGGGTCAGAGCTAGTCTACAAAACGATGGCAGATATAAGTTAACCACAGTTGTGCTTGAGCACACTCATGATTTAGTTCCTACAGACTCACGGCATTTTGCAATGAATAAGAGGATTCATACTCCGGTCAAGAGAAGACTAGAAGTGAATGATGCAGCAGGGATTGGGGTGCCGCACGATGTCATAACATTGTCTTACTATATAATCATAAGGTGCCGCACGATGAAGCTTACTATTTTCCTTCTATGGTGGGCACAAAAGACAACATGTCTGTACCGGTACGTGTTCAATATATGAGTACACATTTGTAATGATGAATGTATTGGTCAATATTTTTTTAAATCATTTTGTAATATGTACTTTGTTTTTATAGGCACGGGTTTGCACAATGGGAACGCCAGACAATATTGGAAGCACATCAGGAATGGTCAACAATCTAAGCAGTCAAAGTTCTACAGTACCATCACTATTGGATCCAAATGCCCCATTTTATTTTTAATGTAATACACTGTTCAATGTCTGTTCAATGTAATACACTATTCAACCTGTTGAACAAATAGAAACCTGTTCAATGTCTGTGTTCTACTATTTTTGTCTCCTTTGATAAACAGGTTCAATGTCTTTGTAAACAGGTTCTGTGTTGTAAACAGGTTCTGGATGATATGTAATTTCATGTCATATGGTCCCATTTGAATGGATGACTTGAATGGATGGTTTGGTTTTTATTTATTCTTGTGTCCCTGTTTTGATTCATGATGGATTTGAGAGCCCAGCCCTCTTACTTTCAGATTAATCACTCAGCTTTTTGTGTGCTTGGGATCAGCGGACCTAGTTGTTTTTATGAGAATAGATACACTATCTACTTTTGCTTTTGGTGACTGGTATATGCATTGTTTCTATTTGCAACTTCGGTGCTCTTGTGGCCAATTCTAATACCGTAAACAGTTTTTATATTTTTATCAGCAGGTGAAGATGCCCAATTTTTATAATCGGGTTGACCTGGTTTTTGAATGTACATGAGTTACACTTAACTGTCACTGGATGTATCAGAATCTGCATTTTTCACCATGTCAAAACCACATGAACCAACATGAAAGACAATCTTCAAGCTACATTTTTTTGTTAAGTTTGCTTGCATTATATTCATGAATTTGGTACTGCTAAGAATTGAGTTTGTGGGATTTCACTCACAAAAAAATTGAGGGACACCAAGTATAGGTGCTTGAAGTTAGGGAAAACCCAATTAAGCAGGGAAAACCCAAAAAATTGAGGGACACCAAGTGTACTGACATATTGAAACAATCATGATATACCAAAAATCCATTAGTCCAGCACCTGCTGTTTATGCTTTCTAATAGTCACAACACAATCCATTAGTCCAACACCAATCCAGCAAACAATCCATCATCAATAACTATCTACTACTATTAGTCTATCACAATCAATAACAATCCATCACAACACGACATTCAATTCATAACAAAATTGAAGAGGTAACATATATTCTTCATCCATCACGTCTACTACATCCATAATTACATCATGTCTACTACATCCATAATTACATCATGTCCAATACTATAGCGATCCCGGTTTTCCCTTCCTTTGTATACTGTATTCCGGACTTGGTTCTGTGGACTTGTTGTTGTATCATTCTCATTTCTAGCCTTTTCTCTTTGTATTTGAGTCTTGGGTTGTGTTGGGCAGGTTCGAAACAGGTTGGTTGTACTTTGAAACCAAAAGTTGATGCCCAGATTTTGGCCTTCACGCTCGAGCGGGGAGCTTGACGCTCGAGCGGGCCCTTCGTTGTTGCTTCTCTGCTCGAGCGGGATTTTTGACGCTCGAGCGTAATTTTCCATCTCCCAGTACTTTGCTCTGCAGTTCGTCTGCTCAAGCGGTATTTTTGACGCTCAAGCGTGACCCCTTTGATTTTTGTCCCTCCGCTCGAGCGGGGAGTTTGACGCTCGAGCGGGGACCATCACCTGCAAAACTTCTGGAAGCGTGCGATCGACGCTTGAGCGGCTCTTTTCACGCTCGAGCGTGAGTCTATGTCTGACGCTCGAGCGGGGAGTCGATTACATCAGTCTGAGATTTCACTTTTTGGATCACTTTTTGACCTACTTTCTCTCTCTTAACTTTTAAAAACCGCCATTTGAGAGCTTCTCTCTCTACTTTTACCTTCTCTCTAAGATTTGATCTACTCCCGGTGGTCTTCTACCCTAGTTCCTTTGGAAGAAAGGTAGAGCTTCGCGAGGGCTTTCTTTTAATCTGAAAAAGAGAGGATTTGGAGCACTTTGGGTTTTGGTCATCTTCTCCTTTGGTCTTCTATTTTCGAGGTAGGGATACCCTACTCCATTCTATACGTTTTGTCATAAGTTTTGGTCACTTTGATATGTTGGTATAATTTTGGTAATTTTTGGGAAAGGTAGGGTTTGATTTATAAATTGGGAAAAATGGGGTTTTCATATATTAAACTCCATGTGGTTGTAAGACTTGAAAAATGGCATTGATAGTGTCAAATAGAGAAAATTGAACCGTAGGGTTGATTTTGAGAAAAGGGGGAGAAGTCCTAACTGTTGAAAACAAATTAATGTGTATAATTAATTTTGGTAAAAATATGGAATTAAGTTTAATTAATGAAATTGGGGAATTATGAGATTGAATGGTGTAGTTGGATAATTTAATCACTCACCTAAGAAAATGTTGAGATTATATCTGTGGGTACATTTATTTCTGTTTAGAAATAACTGTTTTGGGCTATCGGTGGAGGATAGTCGTGATTGTTGTAGACATTGCATGCTGATTAGGGAAAACTGAAACTAATCACATTGAATAAGTCATTGAATATGACAGTTGAATTAATACAGCAAATACGTGTATTGATTGAATATTGTATATGACAAGTGTTAAATACATTGTATATGCATATTGTTTGGGAGGAGATAGGGGATGTACTCCTGGTTTGAGGGAAGATAGGGGATGGACTCTCAAACCTGTTTGGGAGGAGAAAGGGGATGGACTCCATTAGTACAGCAAATCTGTGTACTTATTGATGTATGGAAGTATTTTAGTACAGCAAATACGTGTACTTATCAATTGATGGAAGTGTTTTATTATGAGCCTTAGCCTCATTTAATTGTTGATATTGGAAGTAATGTTAATGTGAGATGTAGTCTCATTTTATAATTTGGCCAGGTTCTGAGCCATGTCTGTATAAAATGGAAAGTTGAATAATAACGGAAAGTGAAACATGTCATGGACATTATTGTCATGAAACTGTATAGTGATATAATGGATTTATAAGTATTAACCATCTATCGAATGCTATTACTTTAGTCAATTCTTATATTTGGTTTAGTATATTTCTGCTGGGCTGTGGCTCACCCTATATGGGAACATCATTTTCAGGTCCAGGTGATATGCTACCTCCAAGGACTTAGCTTGGGAGGATTTGGAGTTGAAGACTCTGTTTAGTTAGTTGTTATTTTGTTTTATTTTGATATTACATGTAAACTCAAGCCAAGGGCTTAATGTGTAATTGAGTTAGTACTCAGACTTTTGTGTCCAAGTGTTGGCTTGGAAAGCTGTAAGCCCGTAGGGCATTTATTTTCGATGTTACATGTAATGTCTTTTAATAAGAATACTCTGATGAATGAAATAATGTTTTGTTTTCTTTTACCAATGCATGTCAATATTGTGTATATTATGGGTTTATTTTGAGGGCGTTACAACTTGGTATCAGAGCGTACCGGGTTTGAATACTTTGGGTACGTGGGAAGTGATTAGTATCACAATGGGTTTGTCTCGCTTGTTAGAGACTTATGTATGATAGTATGTGTTTATTTGATAACATGCTTATATGACTATTTGGGTATGGGATTTAATTTCTAGGATGTTGATTGGATCCTTGAGTTTCTATGAGTCTTGTTGGAAAAGCACTTGATCAATGTTGTTTCCAACCGGAACTCTAGCAACGCCTCGGGACTGTCATTATCCAGGAATGAAATTCGTAGGTGCTTATGTGATTATGTGCTTACGTGGAATGAATTACTGTTGTCCAATGCATTAGGACGCGAGTGTTATAGCTTCGGCACATTTATTAATGTGCAAACGTATTAATTGTCTTTGTTACCTTTATTAGGATGTCAGGACGAGGACGAGGACGTGGTAGGCGTGGTAGGCAGGAGATGCCTATACCGGAGGAAATTCCGGGGCAGCAGGAGGGTGTTGGTCAGGTCAATGTGGCCGAGCCAGTAGGTCAGCAGGCTATGGGCGCCTTAGCCCGCGAGATAGCAGGAGCATTCAGGGAGTCCGTGGGCATTCTCAGAGCTGAGAATCAAGCCCAGGTTCATGTTGCAGATGCAGGATCTGCATTTCTGAAGAGAGAGTTCTTCCGGTCTAACCCGGACGAGTTTGTGGGTGATCCAAAAGAGCCGCTTAAGGCAGATGAATGGCTCGAACAGACAACGAAGACGTTTGAGATGCTTGGCATCGAGGACGGGGTTCTGAAGGTGACCTTGGCATCTTTCCAGCTTAAGGGGGATGCGGGTCAGTGGTGGAAATTCACCAGAGGCCGTATAGGAGGGACTTGGGAGGCCTTCGTAGCTGCTTTCCAGGAGAAGTTCCTGTCTCCAGCTGTCAGGGAGAGGTTGAGGGAGCAGTTCTGCCAACTTAAGCAGCTGAGTTCTTCTGTGGCCGAGTTTGAGGCCGCATTTACCAGTTTGTCCAGGTTTGCGCCTGAGCTTGTGGCGTCTGAGGAACGCCGCTGTTTAGAGTTCGAGAAGAAGTTGAGGCATGGCCTCAAGATGAGAGTTGGGGGTTCTATGACCCGAGAGTATGGGCGTCTGGTGGATGCTGCAGCCCATATGGAGATCATGATGCAGGAGGAGGAGGAGAGGCAGAGGGCTCCAAGAGGAGTCAGGATGGCCAGAGTGATGGCAGGAGACAGAGAGGTTTTACCCCTCAGCAGTCTCAGGGTAGCTTTACTAGATCGACTTTTCCAGTGCCGAGTGCAGGTCCTGGGAAAGGCAGCCAGGGAGACGTGACTTGTTTTAAATGTGGCCAACTGGGTCACAAGTCTCCAGCTTGCCCGCAGAAGGGAGGAGGTCAGAGAGCTGCTTCATCTTCAGCTAGACCGCAGGGCCAGAGTCAGGGCAGAGGTCAGCCACTGTCTTGTTATCAGTGTGGTCAGGCGGGGCACCTGAAGAGGTTTTGCCCGCAGTTGAGTGGCACATCTGGTGCATCTGGGCAGAGGCAGAGTTTTCAGCCAGCTCAGTCAGTTCAGGCCTCGAGGGCCAATCAGGGAGCTTCATCGTCCCAGTCTGCGCAGCAGTCTTATGCTCCTAGAGGTGAGCAGGTAGACCAGAGACCGTCAGGGCGCGTGTATGCTGTTACCGCGCAGGATCTTGTGCCTGCTCCATCTGTCGTGAGAGGTACCTTCTTGTTTTGCAACTCGGTTGCTAGTGTATTGATTGATACGGGTGCGTCTCATTCTTTTGTATCTGCTGCATTTGCATCTGTCTTGGAATTGGAGTTGGCACAATTAGCATCTCCTATATGTGTTGTATCACCTCTTGGGGGTGAATTGATTTTGAAGCACGGGTGTAGAGGTTGTGATATAGAGGTCGCCGATCATCGGCTTCCGTTCCCTTTTGTAGTTATGCCCATGAAGGGTTTTGATGTTATTTTGGGTATGGACTGGCTATCGTCATACCGGGCTGTTATCGATTGCTACCGCCAGAGGGTCACAGTATGTACCTTGAGCGGGGAGTGTTTCCATTTCTTGGGGGATCGGGTTGGTAGTGTGTTGCCACCGATGTATGATCCGCGAGGGCGGAGTGAGCTTAGTGGTCTACTTGCTAGCTTTTTGAGTGGTGAGTGTGATGAGACCCAGATTGTGTTACCGAGAGTGGTTTGTGAGTATTCGGATGTTTTTCCCGAGGATCTCGTTGGTTTGCCACCTCACCGTGAGATAGAGTTCTCCATTGATTTGGTGCCCGGCACGGCGCCGATTTCTATGGCACCTTATCGTTTTGCCCCAGCCGAGCTGAGTGAGTTGAAGATTCAGCTCCAGGAGTTGCTAGATAAGGGCTACATACGCCCTAGTGTTTCGCCGTGGGGAGCACCGGCCCTCTTTGCTAAAAAGAAAGATGGTGCCTTGAGACTATGTATTGATTACCGGAAATTGAACCGGGCTACGGTCAAGAATAAGTACCCAATGCCTCGTATAGATAATCTGTTCGATCAGTTGAAGGGTTCCCGTTGTTTCTCTAAGATAGACTTGAGATCGGGTTACCACCAGTTGAGGGTCAGGGAGGAGGATATCCCGAAGACGGCATTCCGTACGCGGTATGGCCATTATGAGTTTCTGGTGATGCCTTTTGGGCTCACCAATGCACCGGCAGTCTTTATGGACTTGATGAACCGGATCTTCCGGGAATTCTTAGATCGTTTTGTAGTCGTCTTCGTGGACGACATTCTGATTTATTCACCTTCTGAGGAGGAGCACGAGGAACACTTGAGAGTGGTGCTTGAGTTGCTTAGAGCCCATAAGCTTTATGCGAAGTTTGGGAAGTGTGAGTTCTGGCTAGGAGAAGTCAAGTTCTTAGGCCATGTGGTCTCCGGGGAAGGGGTGTCTGTTGATACATCCAAGATTGAGGCAGTGCAAGATTGGGCACAGCCTAAGAGTGTTTTTGAGATCCGCAGTTTTCTGGGATTAGCTGGGTATTACCGTCGGTTTGTGAAAGATTTCTCCAGGTTAGCTTCGCCGTTGACTAGACTGACTCGGAAGGGAGTCAAATTTGTATAGAGTGAGATTTGTGAAAAGTCGTTCCAAGAGCTGAAAGTTAGATTGACCACCGCTCCAGTCTTGATTATTCCGGAGAGAGGGTTGGGTTATGCAGTCTATTGTGATGCCTCACGAGAGGGTTTGGGTTGTGTGTTGATGCAAGAGGGGAAAGTGGTAGCCTATGGCTCACGTCAGTTGAAAATACACGAGAAGAATTACCCTACACATGACCTAGAGTTAGCAGCCGTGATTTTTGCCTTGAAGATTTGGAGGCATTATCTGTATGGTGAGAAATTCGAGGTGTTCTCGGATCATAAGAGTCTGAAATATCTGTTTACACAGAAAGACTTGAACTTGAGGCAGAGGAGGTGGATGGAGTTTATTGAAGATTACGACTTTGAGTTGCATTATCATCCGGGGAAGGCCAATGTGGTGGCCGATGCCCTTAGCAGGAAATCCATAGGTGATGTAGCTGGTATAGCCATCCGGGAGTGGGAGATGCTGGGTGCACTTGGGGAGTTTGATTTGCTTCTGGGCGAATCCGTTGAGGCTGCGGCCTTGTTTTCTGTTGTTGCGCAGCCTACACTTGTGACTCGAGTGTTAGAGGCACAGAGAGGTGACCTTGAGGTAGAATCCCTCCGAGAGAAGATCTCCAATGGGAAGGTTGAGAAGGGTTTGACGGTGTATCCCGACTGAGTGTGAGATACCGAGACCGTCTGTTTGTGCCGGAGTCTTGCCGAGAGGAGGTACTCCGAGAGTTTCATCATTCACGTCTTGCGGTGCATCCGGGAGGCACTAAGATGTATCGTGATTTGGGTCGCCAGTTTTGGTGGCGGGTTATGAAGAGAGATGTGGCGGTTTTCGTGTCTAAGTGCCTTACTTGTCAGCAAGTGAAGGCCGAGCATCAGAGGCCAGCGGGTTTGTTGCAACCCTTGCCTATTGCCGAGTGAAAGTGGAAGCATGTCACTATGGACTTCGTTGTAGGTCTTCCGAGGACTCAGCGAGGCAGTGATGCTATTTGGGTGGTTGTAGACCGGTTGACTAAGTCGGCGCACTTCATTCCTATGCGCGTGAAAGATTCGGTAGATCATCTTGCCGACTTGTATATTCGGGACATAGTGAGGTTGCACGGGGTCCCAGTGACGATCGTCTCGGATAGAGATCCTCGTTTTACTGCCAGGTTGTGGCAGAGTTTGCAGAGTGCCTTGGGCACTAAGTTGACCTTTAGTACGGCTTATCATCCTCAGACTGACGGGCAGTCCGAGCGTACCATTCAGATCCTTGAGGATATGCTTCGGGGTTGTGTTCTTGACTTTAGTGGGTCGTGGGAGAGGCACTTGCCCTTAGTGGAGTTTGCCTACAACAACAGTTTCCAGTCTAGTATCGGCATGGCACCGTTTGAGGCCTTGTATGGCCGACCGTGTAGGTCTCCAGTTTGTTGGGCCGAGGTGGGTGATGCACCTTTGTTGGGTCCGGAGTTGGTGAGGGAAACGACGGAGAAAGTTGAGCTTATCCGTAGGAGGCTTGTTACAGCCCAGAGTCGTCAGAAATCTTATGCCGACCGTAGGAGGAGACCTTTGGTATTTGAGGTGGGTGATCATGTCTTTCTAAAGATATCACCTAGGCGGGGATTGATGAGGTTTGGGAAGAGTGGGAAGTTGTCCCCTTGGTTTATTGGCCCTTTTGAGATCCTTGAGGGGATTGGCGAGGTTGCTTATCGTTTAGCCTTGCCGCGCAGTTGTCCGGAGTTCATGATGTGTTTCATGTGAGTATGCTTCGGAAGTATGAGCCGGATCCATCGCATGTATTGGATTGGACCGACTTAGAGGTAGATGAGGATGCCTCGTATGAGGAGAGGTCGGTTCAGGTCTTGGATAGGCGGGATCAAGCCTTGCGAGGCAAGACCATTCCCTTGGTAAAAGTTCTGTGGAAACATCACGGAGTGAAGGAAGCCACTTGGGAACGTGAGTTGGAAGTCCGTGAGAAATATCCGGACATGTTTGTTGATGTGTAATCATGTATTGAGATTTTGTAATATTATTAAACGTTAAGAGCATTATATATGTCTTAAGTTGTAAAACCTTGTAAATGTTTTGGTTTATGGAAATGTAGTAGAACTTGCCTTGAAATGGAAGTTTGTTTTAACATTGTGTATGTTAAATATATTGTGGAAATGCAAGCATGATATTAATGTTGCAAATGTTATAGAATTGTGGAGAATGTGTTGAGATTGGTAAATTTCAAGGGAAAACGTGTTAATAATGCATATTGAGTTATATGATGGGATTTGCCTCTTGAAAAGAGATGAGATTGACCGGTAATGGGTCAGGTTGTTAATATTATGTTGTCATATCGTGGAAATAGAGAAAACTTGTTTTTGAAAACTTGTACTTAATTTCGGGGACGAAATTCTTTAAGGGGGGAAGGTTATAGCGATCCCGGTTTTCCCTTCCTTTGTATACTGTATTCCGGACTTGGTTCCGTGGACTTGTTGTTGTATCATTCTCATTTCTAGCCTTTTCTCTTTGTATTTGAGTCTTGGGTTGTGTTGGGCAGGTTCGAAACAGGTTGGTTGTACTTTGAAACCAAAAGTTGATGCCCAGATTTTGGCCTTCACGCTCGAGCGGGCCCTTCGTTGTTGCTTCTCCGCTCGAGCGGGATTTTTGACGCTCGAGCGTAATTTTCCATCTCCCAGTACTTTGCTCTGCAGTTCGTCCGCTCGAGCGGTATTTTTGACGCTCGAGCGTGACCCCTTTGATTTTTGTCCCTCCGCTCGAGCGGGGACCATCACCTGCAAAACTTCTGGAAGTGTGCGATCGACGCTCGAGCGGCTCTTTTCACGCTCGAGCGTGAGTCTGTGTCTGACGCTCGAGCGGGGCTTTCCACGCTCGAGCGGGAGTCGATTACATCAGTCCGAGATTTCACTTTTTGGATCACTTTTTGACCTACTTTCTCTCTCTTAACTTTTAAAAACCACCATTTGAGAGCTTCTCTCTCTACTCTTACCTTCTCTCTAAGATTTGATCTACTCCCGGTAGTCTTCTACCCTAGTTCCTTTGGAAGAAAGGTAGAGCTTCGCAAGGGCTTTCTTTTAATCTGAAAAAGAGAGGATTTGGAGCACTTTGGGTTTTGGTCATCTTCTCCTTTGGTCTTCTATTTTCGAGGTAGGGATACCCTACTCCACTCTATACGTTTTGTCATAAGTTTTGGTCACTTTGATATGTTGGTATAATTTTGGTAATTTTTGGGAAAGGTAGGGTTTGATTTATAAATTGGGAAAAGAGGGGTTTTCATGTATTAAACTCCATATGGTTGTAAGACTTGAAAAATGGCATTGATAGTGTCAAATAGAGAAAATTGAACCGTAGGGTTGATTTTGAGAAAAGGGAGAGAAGCCCTAACTGTTGAAAACAAATTAATGTGTATAATTAATTTTGGTAAAAATATGGAATTAAGTTTAATTCATGAAATTGGGGAATTATGAGATTGAATGGTGTAGTTGGATAATTTAATCACTCACCTAAGAAAATGTTGAGATTATATCTGTGGGTACATTTATTTCCTGTTTAGAAATAACTGTTTTGGGCTATCGGTGGAGGATAGTCGTGATTGTTGTAGACATTGCATGCTGATTAGGGAAAACTGAAACTAATCACATTGAATAAGTCATTGAATATGACAGTTGAATTAATACAGCAAATACGTGTATTGATTGAATATTGTATATGACAAGTGTTAAATACATTGTATATGCATATTGTTTGGGAGGAGATAGGGGATGTACTCCTGGTTTGAGGGAAGATAGGGGATGGACTCTCAAACCTGTTTGGGAGGAGAAAGGGGATGGACTCCATTAGTACAGCAAATCTGTGTACTTATTGATGTATGGAAGTATTTTAGTACAGCAAATACGTGTACTTATCAATTGATGGAAGTGTTTTATTATGAGCCTTAGCCTCATTTAATTGTTGATATTGGAAGTAATGTTAATGTGAGATGTAGTCTCATTTTATAGTTTGGCCAGGTTCTGAGCCATGTCTGTGTAAAATGGAAAGTTGAATAATAACGGAAAGTGAAACATGTCTTGGACATTATTGTCATGAAACTGTATAGTGATATAAAGGATTTATAAGTGTTAACCATCTATTGAATGCTATTACTTTAGTCAATTCTTATATTTGGTTTAGTATATTTCTGCTGGGCTGTGGCTCACCCTATATGGGAACATCATTTTCAGGTCCAGGTGATATGCTACCTCCAAGGACTTAGCTTGGGAGGATTTGGAGTTGAAGACTCTGTTTAGTTAGTTGTTATTTTTTTTTTTATTTTGATATTACATGTAAACTCAAGCCAAGGGCTTAATGTGTAATTGAGTTAGTACTCAAACTTTTGTGTCCAAGTGTTGGCTTGGAAAGCTGTAAGCCCCTAGGGCATTTATTTTCGATGTTACGTGCAATGTCTTTTAATAAGAATACTCTGATGAATGAAATAATGTTTTGTTTTCTTTTACCAATGCATGTCAATATTGTGAATATTATGGGTTTATTTTGAGGGCGTTACAAATACATCCATAATTACATTCATCAAATTCCCCAAAAACTAAATTTTTAAGTCATTTAAATTACAAAGTACAAAATGATACATAATACAATCACATAAATCATCGCCTTGAAATTCTCTTTCATCCTTTGAAGCCTTCTACTCTGCTCCTGAATGTTATTGTCCATCTCCGAAAGCCTTGTCATTCTTGGTCGCCTAAAATGGAAGAGTTTAATGAATATTTGCTTAAATCAGATTTGGAAGATCTTGGGTACTTTGGCCATAAGTTCACTTGGTCAAATAAGCAAGAGAGGGGTGAGTATATCTCCACAAAAATAGATAGGTTGCTTGTCAATGAGGAGTGGGTCACTAAATTCTGTTATGTGGCTGTTGAATTTGTTGCACAAGAGGTGTCAGATCACACTCTTCAGCTATCCTGCATATGAAGTTAGAAGAGGGAAGATCAAAGAAGCCTTTCAAATTTTTAGACTGTTGGGCAGCGCATTATACATTTATTCCTTTGGTGGAGGTGGTGTGGAACCAAGACACTCAGGGAACTCCTATGTTTCAAGTGTGCCACAAACTTAAGAAGTTAAAGGTAGAACTTAAGATCCTCAATACCAAGGTGTTTAGTGATCTGTCTAGAAGATTGGATGTTTTGAGGGCTAAGTTGATCAGGTGCCAGGGGGATCTTGACAAGAATCCACAGCATGTAACTCTGCAACAACAAGAAAGGGGAATGTTGACAAGAAAAAAAATTTAAAATATAACTTATTTTAATAATATGTTAAATGTCACATCAATTAGTAAAAAATCAAGTATGAAACTTTATTAGTTGGTATAGTATTAATCATATTTTTATGTAAAAATAAAGAAACTAATAAATGAACTAATATAATAGTTGAGTGCAAGTTTTATGGTTTTGTAATATAATTTATTCTTTCTCTATTTTCCTCTATTTATGTATGTATATATATATGACCCAAAATTTGATTGATGATGGAACATATGTTTCATAAATCTAGATGCATGCACAACATGCACCGTACCAAGGACTATATGTTTACATGCACTGAATAAGGATTGTGTGACCGTGTGATCAAATATAAAGTACATACTTTCTTTTGTTTGTTCTTTTAGTTTGCTTATAATTTGTGGATGCGAAAATGGTGGGTATCATAGATAAGTTATGAAATTTGTGAGATTGATTATTATAAATGTCATAATTGAATCTTTTTTTAGTCATAACTAAAAAAAATGTGTCATAACTAAGTACTACATAACGTATAATAAAAAATCTTTTAGATTATAATTAAAATAATATCATAACAACATCACAATGAGTTATAACTTTCACTACAATGTGTATAATCAAGTCATAACAAACTATAATAGGTGAAAGCCAAAAACTACCAACGTTGTAATTGTACACACCCTAAAAGAGGGTGTATATCATAGAATTTCCAATAATTTATTTGTTTCAAAATTGAGGAAATATAAATGCATATATGTTCTTATTTGTTTCAAAATTGAGGAATTTCCAACAGTTCTTACAGTCAAAGGATTGACATGGATTGCCAAACAAAATTGACATGGATTGACATGGATTGCCAAACAAAATTTCATACAATGTAAAATAAATTTTAATTACAAGATGATAATTTTGAATAATTTTTGATGGTTAGCTCTCTTTCTCTTTTTCTTTCTCGCTTATGTAGGCTTATTTTTACAATTGGATTAAAAGTTAAAAAGTTAGCGTTTTGAATTTTTTAAATCACATCACCTCTCTATTTTTCTTATAAAAGTTTAAAAAATCAAAAAAAATAGCTTTTAACCTATTTTTCTAAATAAGCTATAATGTATTTGGTTGAAATATTTGATAAGAGGAATTGAAAGAGAAAATATATATATATATATATATATATAAAATCTTACTTTTTGTTTGCTTATAATAGAAAACATAAAGAAAAAGAAAGTGATAGAGAAATGCAATTTCATTTTTTATTTTTTGAGTTAACTTGGGCTATTTCATTTCTCTATTTCTCAACTCAACCAAACATAATTTAGAATTCGAATCCTATAAATTCTTGGAGAATTGACTAGTAAATCTCATTTTGTAGACTTGTAATCCATAAGGTCTTAAATATTTTTTTGGTGATTGAGTGGTCCCTTAAATTATTTGTTGATTGTTTTGCCATTGTTAGTACAGTTGGGGGATAGGTGGCGTGGTTATATATGGGGAAGGTGGTGGAGTGTTTGTGTGTCATGTTGTTCGAAAAACACACTAGTAGTTTTTTAAAATTTGGTTGTTTTTAACACGCACGGTGTGTGATGTGAATTCCTTACTAATTGTTTTTTAGTGCGTGACGTGAAGGCACGCAGTAATTCAATCAAATTAGGTCTGTTACGTTGGAGTGTCACATGTCACGTTTAGGAAAAGTACAGTAAGGAGTTTTTAATTTTTTTAGAGTGTCACAACATATCTGCCACGTTATCACATTTTAAAAAATGTATACTAAGGAGTTTTTTATTTTTTTTGGAGTGTCATATCATACCTACTACGCTGTCACATTTGGAAAAAGCACACTAAGGATGAGTAAAAATTTTGGAGTGTCATATCATACCTACCACGTTGTTACATTTGGAAAAAGTACACTAAAGAATTTTTAATTTTTTTGCAATGTCTCATCGTTGGAGTGTTACATTAATACATGCCACACTGGAATATCACACCATACCTGTCAAACATTCCAAAAACAAAACAAAACAAACTTTCCCAATTAACTAGTGAGGGTATATTTGTGTAACCAATACCCATCCATGTTTGAAAAAAGACTTACTAGTCACATACTACACCTAATAAAGACTCCTCAATCAACCATTTAAAACATGAGACCAAATGGTATAGAAGTTTCCAAAATAGGACTTTCTAATAAATTTTTCTAAATTGTTTCTCATTTTCTTTCATTTTCTATTTCTTTTGTCAAATCCTCCAATTAAACACAAACCTAACGATTTGGAAACTCCCAAATAAATTACTTGTTTTCAACTATATATTTTAGCAAAAAATCAAAAAGTTACCATAAGTTGTCACATCATTCTCTTTATTTTTCTGCATATCTTTTTGTAAAAAGTTAAAAATTACTCAAATAGCCTATTTCCAAACGAGATGATTGGTGGTTGAACATATGGTTCATCACTCGATTTTTTGTTTTGTTTTGTTTTGTTTTGGTGTAGATAATTAATAAAAAAATTATGTTAATTCAATAAAATGTGCTTGCTTAATTCAATAAAATGTGCTTGCTTATTTTCCTTATTATTTATAATAATAATAATAAAAGAACAGTGCAAACTTATCTTCTGTTCGCTTATCATTCATTAAAAAAATTAATTGATTTAATAAGTATAGTTATATTTTATTATATTTATATTAAAAAAATAAAGGATGAACATGATTCTGTTCAATAGTCCAGTTGCCTTTTAGTTGGGGGATTCTATTTGTACCCCAAAGTCATTAAGTACGTCTAATTTCTTAATATATTATATTAAATTATTTATAATTATAAGGGTAAATTAAACTGACCTCCCTTGAGGTTTACCTTAATTACATGGACCTCCCTTATAGTTTCAAAAATAACATTGACCTCCCCTACTTTTAAAAATAATACATAGATTCCCCATACTATTAGAAGGACGTCAATAAAGTAACAAAAACAGTGACACCAGTCACAATAAACATGCAAATGCCCCAAATATCCTTGTCATCCTTTTTAAACAATACACCCCTTCTAACTATTTGTCTCTAATTTCCAACACTTGTGAACTTTCCTTCCAAACTCTCTCTCTCTCTCTCTCTACAACTTTGCTTGACATGGATGAAGATTTCATGCGAGCTCTCTCTCTCTCTTAGTTCTGTGTATTTTTATATATTTTTTTTGGGTGAACTATGTATTTTTATATATATATATATTGTATGCATGCACAGGTACAGTGATATGGCATCATCAAACAATAGAAGCAACATATTGAAATATAGAAGCAAAACATGTCTTTATGGTCAAAAGGCAGCTATCAAGGTGACACAATCTAAAAGAAACAAAAACAAATGAAAGTTGTATTATGCTTGTGCAGAAAGGAAATGCAAATTCTGAGATTGGTGCAAACCTGTTAACTCAACTGATGAAAGTATTGATACTGTTTAAAGGCCACTACCTCAAGGCAATTTCAAGGATGTGCATACAAGAGTGTAAGTACTTGAAGACAACCAAAGATATATGAAGCTATTGATAATCATTAGTTTAGTCATAAATTTGTTTGTCCTGTTTGTTGTCATTTGACTCCTCATTACCCTTATCACTCAAACTCTTAGTGCCATTTGATTTATGTTCATTATCAACAGTTGCATTCCAATCCCTATCCTCATCACTAAACCCATAGACATTGTCCTCATGGTACTCTTCTTCTACATCTACATTAAGTACTTCATCACCTTCACTATTTCTATCTCCAACATCATTTCTAATTCCACCATCTTCCATTCCAAGAGAATATGCAATATCAACAAATAAGTTAATTGTTTTACTCTTACCTTGCACATAAAACATATCCAACACATCAAGATCATTTTCTATTAATCTCTTATTCTCAGTACCAGGCATATAAAAATGCAATGTGATAGCTATTGCTTCACTACAAGCAATGTAAGAGAGAACTGTTGCAGTCACATCCTTCAAGGCATCAATGTAGCAATACATATTTGGGTCCACATCATACACTCTGCCCACTTTGCCTTTATAGTTGATGATTAGATCAAAATAAGAGAATGCAGCCATATTGTGATCACAATGAGTAACAATTAAATTCACCAATTACTCACCCAAATGTAACAAAATTTATAAGCAGAGGATATAAAAAAAAAAAAAAACCATAATAAAGCTCATATAATCATAATTGCATAATAAAAAGAATAAAAAAAATTCTTTAATCATTATTCTAAGAAAATCAAGAAGAAAACTGTTCTTTTACAGTAAATTAACAAAACCAAATCCCCACTTTCATAACAAACATAAATAAAAGTTCATATAATACAATCATAATTGCATAAAATAAAAAATTATAACAAAAAGAAGACAAAAAACAATGCCGAACATGTAAAAAAAATAAAATGAAAACAAAGCCTTGGTCGGTTAATCGGTCGGATATCTGGCTGGATGTCTGGTAAGACATCCCTACAGACGACCGGTCACCCAAAATCTCCCAACCAGACTACTCATCCGTTTGTAAAGGCGTACAAATCTGAAAGGGAGTACAAATCCAGAGTTTCAAAATGAAAACAAACATGAGCTAGATGGATTGCTACTCCAGAAAACAAACAGGGATAAAGTATGAAAGAACTGGATTGCTACTCTAGAAAACAAACGGGGATGAAACATAAAAGGTTTGAAATCTTACCTAGAAGCCCTAAAACCAACCAACTTCTCACCGATCAAACTCTTTTACATTTTGCACTGGGAACGATGATCTCACCAAAATCTCACCAAAATCTCAAGCTTCTTTGTCGTTTGTTCACACCGATCAGTCTTTTTCAAAACTTTCGTCTCTCTCCCTCTCTCTCTCTCTCTCTTCTTTCTCCCACAAATTTGATCGAAATCAGAATAGATAGTGAATTAGGGATTTAGGGTATGAAGGTTATTATCGTCTTTTTGTGCTCCAAAGCAAGGGTAATAAGGTCATTTAGTAATGTAAGTAACATCATTTGTGCCAATTTGACGGAATGGAGGAATCTTGACAATGTCAGGTAAAGCAGGGGAGGTTTGTGTAATTATTCAAACCACATGGGAAGTCTCTATATTTGTCAGAAACCTCAGGGAATGTAATTTACCCTAATTATAATTTACTTTCAATACACCTTATTGTTTTGAATGTTATTATTAACACTTCATTAATTATTTTGGACCTCCCATTTCTTTGGACCCCCACTTATAAATTCTAAAATCTTTAAAATTTCTTTTTTCTCCCCAAATAATACCAAAAATATTCTTGTAAAAACATTCCACCCATTTAATTGAATGCACACCCCCACACCCCAAAAAACCTCTCTCCAAAAAACCCTAACAAAACTCACGAAGGTGATTACTACTTCATCTCAACATACTTGTCCATGATTTGAGAAAATAAATGTAGGATTTTTTTATTGTTAATTCAAAATTCCCCTTTTATGGGTTTTGCAATCTCCATGAGTTTTGGTTATCCATTCTTGAACAAATAAGAAATGTTCAGCTACCTGTTCTTGAACAAATGAACAATGTTTGAACTTGTGTTCCCAAATTTTGGTCATATGTTCGGGAGTTTAGTCCCAAAAAAATGACAAACAGTTATTATTATTTTTGCCATTTTTTTTCAAGAAACTTACCCTTACAAGGTCAATCTCCTCTGAACTAAGAACACCATCAAAGCTATGAATCTCTTCTAAGCTTTTATTGTTGTACTCTTCTCGTCTCATAGAGTTGTGGTTGTTGGAAAAATTTCCACTCATTATCATTGTCGAAGAAATGTAGGTAATTAAATGGTTGCCACCATTACTGCCAGAATATTCGCCAAAGGGCTTTCAAGGTTTTGAGGGTGGGTAGGTTTTGAAGTTGGGATTTGGAAAAGATAAATGGATGGTGATGAAGGTAGGTGTTCTCATAAATCCTAACTCATGATGTAGTGGGTGTGTGAGCTTAATTGTGAGATGGGGTGTCTCAAAATTATTGAGGTATTTTTTAGTAATTTCATTTGAGGTTATTATTGTAATAAAAAAAAGCTAAAAATGAGAGGTTCAAAATAATTGATGGGGTGCTAATAGCAGCATTCTTATTTTTTTTCTTCTAAATTACCCTTTAAGGTATACTCAAATAATAAACAAATCAAAAACCCTAAATTAAATCACTTTGAAAAGCATGGTACCTCCACTATGTCAATATCAATTAAATACATTAATATTAATTGTAGATATGTAAATGGGGTCAAGGAAGTGGAGCAGAGGGTGCGTATGTTTATTCATGATTTGCCTCAGTTAGGAATGTGACCAAATGTTCTATGGCAGAAGGGTTGGGAACAAGGTTGCTCATTTGATGGCTAAGTTTGGGATTAATAGAAGTGGGTGTTGTACTTGGGAGGGTGTCCCTCCTACGTGGTTGTTGGGCCCTCTGAGGAGTGAGGGTGGTGCTGTGTATTGTGTTTCAACTATCTATAATATCTTTGCTATCGTTTTCACTACACAATATATATATATATATATTATTTAATTTATTAATTGATTTTTTTAATTTGTAAATAATAAAATAATAAGAACATTGGTATTTATAATAATGGTGAGTTTTGGTAGGGTAGATTGGAGTTTTAGAGTGAAGAAGAAGATGAAAAAAAATAATTAAAATTTGATAAAGAAGATAAAGATAGTTGAATATGAAGAATACTTATAAATGGTTTGGGTGTACCATAAGAAAAAAAATAATATTTTATTTTAGAATTTAATGTGTATTATCTTTATTAGTAAATTTATATTAAAGTATAATAGGAACTCAAATTTCAAAATTTTAATTAAGAATATGAACTTATTATTTGAGTGCAAATAGAATAAGGGTTTTTTTACTGGCCGGTCCTATTTTTTTTAATTTTTCTCCTCTTAGTCCTGAAGATTGCTCTTGTGCACCAATAGGTCCTGAGCCTTTTTTTTTGGTACCGTTTTACCCCTGTTTTCCCCTCCCTTTTTTGGCGCATTTGTATTTGATTTTTGCCATCAAAATATTGTGTTGTGAGTATGGGTTTGTGATTTGGATTTCTATGGAACTTCACGATTTGCTAATGCATTATTGTGGAGCTTCGTGATTTGTGATTTCGCGCTTGGTGTATCTTCATGATTTGTGATTTGTGATTTCGCGCTTGGTGAACCTTCCTGTTTTGCAATTTTGCATTTGGTTTATAGTTAGATTTTGTGATTTACGATTTGTAGATGGAGCTCGACTAGTATGTTTGATTTTGATTTCAATTTTGATTTTTGGTGTTTTTTAGTTTGAGTTGGCGATTTTGATTTTGTTGTAATATTGTTGTTATTATGTTGTTTCTGCGATTGAATTTATATTTTGATCATGATATTGACAGCTTTGAGATATGTATATGTAATGAATTTTATATATTTTTTTTGGTTACAAAATTGTTTTGGTTGAACACATGTGCTGGTTTGTTATTTTCTACAGTGATAATTTTATCACTGAGTATTTTGATAGTGTAAGCCTTATTCACTGTTCCATTCTCTTGGTCTTTCGGTAGTGTTAACTGTTAAATTTATCACTGTTAGTTTTTGGATGTGTTTGAGTTGGTTGATAATTTTATCACTGTATTAGATTTTGTTTTAGGTTGTTTGAGTTGTTTGCTGAAATATAATTGTAGTTTGTTACTGGATTTATAGTGATGGAGAATTCTTTGTTTCTTATGTGCAAGTTTAGAGGTGTGACATTGGTTATCAAGTATAATGATAAATTTAATTTCAAGGATGTAGTATATAAATTGTGTGCAAAGTGGAGTGAGTTAGTTGGTAGTTCTTTGAATATATCATATTTAATGCTTGGACATTCTTGTTGTGGTCTACAAAGTGAAGAGGATTTGGAGGTTATGGTTGGACTCGCACTTTCTTGTGATATTCATTGTATTGATGTTTTTGTTAAGTGTTGTTCTTTGGGTGAAGGTTATATGATTTGTGACGGTGAAGCTAGTAGTAGTAGTAGTGTTGTTTGTGAAACTGACTTTTTGCCTTCATTTTATTCAAATCAATGGAAATCTTTGCTCTTTGATGTTTGGGTTAATTATATGAAAGGAGTGGGACAAAGGTTTGCTCAAGGAGTTGTTGAATTTCGAGATGCGTTGTCAAAATATTCTATTCATTCCGGTTTTGATTTTGATTTTGTTAAGAATGACAAGGATCGTGTCACTGTTCATTGTAAGAGAATGGCTGATTTAGGATATTTATGGAGTGTGCATGCTAGAGTGGAAAATTCTAGTAAAGCTTTTGTTATTAAACAATTTGATGATGTTCATACGTGTGGATCTTCTTTTCATATAGTTAACCATGCTAGGATGACTTCGAGTATAATTGGTGGGCTAATTTCAAGTGAGATTCGTAATAAGGCTTAGACATCGGTTAGTGAGGTGGTTTGTGATTTCAAGGACTATTATGGAACATAAGTTTCTTATCGATGAGCTTGGATGGGTGTTGAAAAAGCAAGGGGCGTTGTTTTTAGTGACTATTCACCATCATTTGATGATCTTTGTTAGTATGTTGATGCCGCTAATGATTGTAATCCGGGGAGTATTTTTGATATGGAATTTGATGTTGATAGTAAATGAAGACATTTCAAATACTTGCTTTTCGCTTTTAAGGCACATATTCATGGTTTCAAGTATTGTCGGCCTGTGTTGATGTTGATGGAACTTTTTGAAAGGAAGACACAAAGGTTATTTATTGGCTGCTACGGCAAAAGACGGTAACTAAGGTATATTCTGTGTCTATTTGTTATTATTATTAAAATAGTGATAATTTTATCATTTTTGTTACTAGAGAGTGTTGATAAAACAGTCAATCTATTAGTGATAAATTTATGATGTATACTTTTGTATGCTGTATACTTTTGTTAAATTTTTATATTTATACTGTGATAAATTTACTATGCATTGATTCTATATGTTGTATGTTGCTATTGATTTTTTCTAGTTATACAGTGATAAATTTATCTATGGTTGGTGCTATATGTTATATACTTTGCGTTTTGCTTTTGTTTTGTAATCTTTTTTATTTGTTACTGATAAAGTGTATATATTTTGTTTGTAGGTTTATATCCGTTATGTTTTGCCATTGTTGATAGTGAAAGTTATGACATTGGCATTGGTTCTTGTCAAAGTTATTTGTTATTTTGACTCTGGGGAGGGATATTGCGTTTGCTACTGATTGGCATGGAGGTTTGTTGAAAGCTTTAGCTGAGGTTTTTCCGTTTTCTTATCATTCTTTTTGTCTGATGCATTTGAAGACAAACTTGAAGAATTATTTGTCAGTGAAAAGTCGTGAATCTAAAGAGTATTTGCTTACTCTTTTTAGTAGATGTGCATATGCTCCTACTATTGAGTTGTTTAATGAGCTATTTGAAGAATTTAAGGGTCGTTGTGGTCGTAGTGTTCAGAAGTTGCTTGAGGATTTGCCTAATGAGTGTTGGTGTAACGTTTATTTTCAAGGCAAGAGATATGGTGAAATGTGCACAAATGCTGCGAAATCTTTTAATTCATGGATTAAGGATGAGCGCCATTTGTTTTTAACTAGTCTTGTTGATGCTATACAGGTGAAACTAATAGAGCAATTCTAAAAAAGGAGAGAAGTTGGGAATAAGTGGAATCGTATTGTTTGTCTTTTTGCAGAGAAAAAGTTAGAAGAAGCTATTAATGATACAAATGCATGGATAGTTAAGAAATGTAGCGATGACATTTATAAAATCCAATTGGATCATTCAGTTATAGTTGATATTGGGAAACGTTCTTGTTCTTGTCGATTGTGGGAAACTGATTCTTTTCTTTGCAAACATGGTTTTTGTGCTATCAAGAGGAGTGAGAAGTATCTGAATTGTTTTCTTGATGATTACTACTGTGTTTGTAGTTATTGTGATTCTTATTCGCATTTTATCTATCTAGTTCCAAGTATGTGGAAGCCAAATATGTTATTGATGATGACGTTATTTTACCTCCTATTTGTAAGAGACCAGCTGAATGTCCAAAAAAGGAGAGACTACCTTCTAAGGGCGAAATCAAGAGAATTAGGTGCAGTAGGTGTGGAAAGATGGGAACTCATAATCGAAAGACATTTAAAGAAGCTTTACTTTAGTTGTATTGATTTTAATTGAATTAGTTTGTTGAGAATTGAGAGGTGTTACTTGCATTGAATGATTGAGTATTTTTGGAAAGATATATCATTTCGGTACTTGCATTGAATGATTGAGGAATTTTTTGAACAGAAATTATATTTTTTGCTAATATTTTTACAAGATTAAGTTTCACAGATTTATATTATTTGATTTTGCTTAAATGTAGTTGCTGTTTTTGGTGTTTTATATAGTGGTAAATTTATCACTGGTGAGTTGTTGGATTATTTTTTTGTAAAAGTGATAAATTTACCATTGTCTGAAGGAAGCAATCAAGTATTAATGGAGTGCCTGAATTTTGTTATTTTCAAGAATGATAAATTTACCACTAACTGTATGGGAAGAGTTGATGGTTCATTACATTTATGTCAGTGGTTGAGAAATTTATCACTGTCATATCAAACCAAATGTTCTTTTTTACAGTAATAAATTTATCACGTCATACCCAGAATGCCATGTTCTTACATTCATTATCAAACTTGGAAATATCTACAAACTGTAACAGTATTTTAATTTCCAATTTGGATAATGTAATAGTGTTTGTGTTTTAATTTTCAATTTAGGTAAATTTATTATTATTTTTTATAGTGTTTTGTTTACTTGAATTGGGAAAAAAGAATGAGAGAGAGAGAGAGAGAGAGAGAGAGTTGCTATTTTTTTGTTTGAATAGTGATAAATTTATCAGTGTCAAAAAGAATGAAAAAAAAAGATTGTCATGTTAATAATGAAGGGGTCCAAACCTGTTATTAACCTTTAAATTTGACACAAATAATCAGATTATAATTAACATTTTGAATGAAATTCGCATAAAACAAGATTGATATCGAAAGCCAGATCTGGTAACAATATTACTAAAAAAGACTGAATGTTTCATTTAGCATATTATCCGTAAATTTGACATTGTAACAACCAAGCATTGTAATATTCATTGAAGCAAAGTAACAACCAAAATGATCAAAATATAGGTAACACTGTAACAACCAAACGAGCAAAATGTATGAAGTATTCACATTCTAACAACCATATAAATCAATGTTTCCTTTTTGTTATGCTGTAACATTGTAACAACCAAACAAGCAAAATGTTTTATTCTCTTTGAGATCTGTTGGTTATTGGGGAGGCAAGCCATCAATATTTTCATCAACTATTTGTTGTTGAGTAGTTTGTTGGTCAGTCAAGAAGATAGTTAATATATCGGCTCTCAATTGATTGCATTCTTCCTTGCAAAAAGTAGGCATTATGTTGTAGTTGGAAACATATTGCCTCATGATATAGCAAACAATGATTCCACAATCAAGCTTGCAAAAACATTTTGAAAATAAAATATTATAATTTGGTTTTGTTGTATTTTTTTTATAAGAGTGTTTTGTTATTAATCAACTTTTGAAGTGTCTTCTTGTTGTGGGCTGTTGATGACTCTCTCTGTCTCCTGTTGAAATTTATTAAGGGCAATGAGAGTTGGTTTCTCATCCTTTATGTACTTGTCAATAATCTTTCTCTTCAACATATAGATTTGTATAATTGTTCTATTAGAAAGTTAGTTGAAACAATTAATGAGAAACCATGGATTTAAAGAATGATAAATATATTACTGTATAAATTTTTGATGTATAATTGAGCATGCATCAGGATTGATGTGTTGGATTAATGGTAAGTTTGATAGTGAAAACATTTTTACTACTTCATTTGTGGCATTGAAGTGTGGATCTTTACGCATTGCTCCCCTTGGTCTTATGGAATTGTAGAATTTCCATGAACCTTCTCAATGTCAAGGACAAGTATTGTCCAATGAAAATTTTGGTGGATTGGGAAGAGAATGTATCTTCCTTTCATGGCTTTATGCATCAATTTGTTCAGCATTCTTTTTGTTGCTTCCTTATCTTTTGTTGTCAACAAGTGCTAACAAATATAAATAAAAAAATATTGTTAATTTAAAATTTTTCAAATTAAATAGGTGGCGAGTATGCAATTTATAGTGATAAATTGAAGTACTTGTATTATTATCAAATTATAATACTTTGTTTTTAACTTAATTAAGCAAACAAAGTATTATAAAGTCACAACAATGAACTCAACCACACAACATAAACAGAAAGGCTTAAATAATTTGTTACCACAAAATTAAGTAAATTTATCACTGTGATCAAAATTTTATCATTCCATATCAAAATTTATTACTGCATTGCAAAATTTATTACTCAGTTAAGCAAACAAACGTTATACACTGATAAACTTATTTCTTGAATAATTTGCTAGCATAGATGAGATGCCGTGAAGATTACAAAGAATTTTTTTCATTAAACAATACACAAATATTTGAAAAAATGACAAATACTATGTATTGCTTACATGGCAACTTGAAATGAATATGAATGATGTTATTCCTTATTTTTGTGCAAGCAAGTGTTCTGCGTATGCGTTTATTACCTGTGTTGAAAAAAAAAAACAAAACAAGGAATTAATATAAATCAAACAATAAAATGTTATTTTAATGAGTTATAAATTTAACTTACAATGCCTGCCAAATCTTCACCCTTTAATATTTTGTCAATGTCATTTAAATAGACATAGGTTGCATGGTCAGCTTCTTGCCACACTGGCTCATCCCTGAAAAAAGAGTTATTAGTGTTGGAATAATAATTTATTAATATTTTTGGAATATTTGATACTTATAAATTCAATATGAGTTAATGATAAATAGTTGGCAAAAGTGAACTACAGGAGTTACGAGAGAAGATTGTTACTTTTTCTTTGTATTTGCCCAATGTGCAATGAAATTTTGTCTTTATTTTTTTGGTAGGATGTTGAAAACTTCGTGTGAAGTTTTCAATTTCTTCATCGCAGGCTGTTCTTGTGTGTGTTGTTCTTCCGAGTGCTTATTTGCCTCAGCCAAGATTGCAATTCTCTCATGGAGTATCTTAATTTCTTCATCTTCCTTTGCATTTGATTTTTTGTAGTTTTCTGCTGATCTTGCATGTCTTTTGTTAGCTTCTTGAGTTGCTGCTGCAGGTTATCATTTATAGTTTGAAGAATTTTCTTTTCCATTTGTAACTTTTCAATTTTGAGCATATCGTCTTCTATTTTCTGAAAAACAAGTACTTCTACCAGATTTTCATCTGCTTCAGGCTCATTGTCAACTTTCCTTCTTTCATTCTCTTGTGATTCAAAGGGTACTGATTTCTTTTTCTTTTCAGGACATTTTTCGTATGGATGTGGTTGCCATGTTTCATCTTTGGATTTCTCTTCAATCAATGTTTGTTCTTCTTTGTTTAGGATTTTCAATCTGATTTTGTTGCTAAAAATCAGCATCTTCATCTTTATCTTCATCTTCGTCTTCGTCTTCGCCTTTATCTTCATCTTTATCATTATGCTCAATTTCTCCTGGCAACATTCGGTATATTTTTATCTCTTCATCTGTGTGCTTCAAATTTTTTGTAATAACCCGACCCTCTTATATGCTTTAAGCCTTTCATTATATGTGTAATTATATGCTTGATGTGAAATTTCATGTGAAATTGTGTTTAATTATGTGAATTATATGATTATGGAATCATATCTGTCAGTTGTGAGAAAAATTTGTTAAAATTGCAATGTTTGGACTAGAAATTGGAAACCTTAGATAAACTTAGATAACTCGAAATTGATTTTACAGTTTTGATCAACATGATTTTTAGGCCATAATATGAATTTTTGTAAAAATTTAATTCGTAACGAATTAAATTGATTTAATTAAGTTAGCTGTAGATAAACTTGATTTTGTAGGCTCACTTGAGTTTAAGCCTTGGGTATAAGACATACATGGGTTAGAGGCAACACTTACAATAAAAAACATAAAATATCTCTTGGAGAGGAAGAAAAGAGGAGAGAAAAGAGAGAGAAAGGGGGAATCAACTAAAAGCTTGAAGAAATTAAGAGAGTTCAAAGATTGGAACTTAAGGTGAGTATAAATCAACTCAAATACCCTAAAACTTCCTTCAATTGATTGTCATTAAGCATTTAAATGAAGTTTCTCACTCATATAAGTTAGGGTTTTGATAGAAAGACTTTGTTTGAGAAAATGTCCATGGAAATCATCAAGAGTCATTAAATTTATGTAAATTGAAAGTTGATTCTTGTATTTTAAGAGTATTTTGAGTTAGCTTTAGAGGACTCATCTTCTAATCTTTAATTCTTGCATATTGTGAACTCTCTCTATATGTGTGTGTGTGTATCTATTTTGCTTACCCATGAGAAAACGAGGAATTGGATGGAATATAATTGTTTGAGTTATACATGTTTTACTAAAATGGAGTTATAATCTATTTAGGGTTGAGAATCATGTTTAATATGATCTTATGTTGTGTTGTTGAAAGGAATTTTGGTTGTATTTGAGCCTTGAGATGCTTTTGAAAAGTTAGATTTTTGATGAATTTTGGACTGCTCAAACAGAGCATGCGACTGCATGTGCGGGGCCCATGGCTGCATGTGCGGATGTACAACCGCACGTGCGGGGCTCACAGCCGCACGTGCGAAAAACAGGGGAGACAGATTGGAGCTTACTACAATAAAAACACGTGCGGGCCGCACGTGCGGTGGGACACGTGCAGCACATGGGGAAAATTTCTTTTACTTTTTTTTGGCTCTGTTTGACCCTCTAAAAATATTAATATGTACGTTTGATCCTTCTGAAGTGCTTACAATTTCACGCGGATTAACAAATCGAACATTGAGTAGAAAAAGAAAGCTAAACGGAAGTGACTTACTTGTGAGTTATATATTATGTGTAGGTCACGTATAGGAAGGGATTGTTGCTCATCCACATCACTGTGAGTAATAGTAGTATAACGATATGCTTTATTCACGTATTGTACTCATATGTTTTATTCAATTCCTAATCTATTTTGCTAGTGAATGGCATATGTTGTATGAGTTGTGTTTGATAGAATGACTAGAATGATTGGACAATAGCATATGAGATATGGACCCGAGGTCGTTTTGGTTCTGTTGTAAATGATGGGCCTGAGGCCGTTTTGATATGGACTATTTATGATTCATGGCCTTAAGGCCAAAGGAGATGGAGACATGCCGATGTTCCATCTACCCTATTCGTTACAAACAGCTGTTGATATGTTGGGCCTAAGGCCGTTCTGTATTATGTTGGGCCTAAGGCCATTCTGTATAATGTTGGGCCTGAGGCTGTTTTGCTATGAATTCAGGACTGAGGCAAACAAATAACCTATGAAATTATATACTACATATCTTATGCCTATTCACATGAATCTCCTTATATTGTTATTATTCACTGAGCCTTGCTCACTCTTAATTTGTGTATGTTTATGTAGGTGATATTCCCGGGGGCCAGCCCTAGTTAGTTTTGGTAGCCTTTTGTTGACTCTATTGTATCAAGCCGAGCAAAGTAGAGTCTTTTGCCTTTTGCAGAGTTCCCTCTTATAGCACATGTGTAATAACCCTGTCCCGTGTTATATTAATTAATCTTAATTATGATTGTGGTTATATGCTTAATATGATTTTGAGTGCCATTTATATGACTATATGTGTTTTTTAATTTCTATCTGTTCACCGTAGGAAAATTTGTTTGATTCTCTAATCTAAAAGTTTAATTGAAGGCCGTAGAGGCATCAGAAAGCAGAATTGACTGTGTTTTTACGATTAGCATGATTTTTAGAATCTACGGTGAAATTTAATTGAAAACTAATTCGGAGCAAATTAATTAGTTTAAATTAAATTAATTAAGTACCATTGATTAGTTATAATTAAGTGTGATTAGGGAAAGCCTATATAAATGAGCTAAGTATGCTTAAGCTCATATTTTTGAGCTCAGATCAGATTCTACACTCTAGAGAGAGAGGGTGAACCGAATTTAGAGAGAGAGAGGAGCCATTCTTGAAGATTTTGCAAGAGAACTCAAGTTTTGGAAGGCTAAGCTCTAGAACTAGCTAAAACTGTAAAGGTTAAAGCTCCTAGGTGAGTAATTGAGCACAAATTCATGAGTTGAGTTTGTAATTTTGTGAATTCAAAGTTAAATAATAATCAAGGACAAGAATTAAGTTGCATTTGATGAATTTGAAGTCATTATAAACATGCATGTAAAAGATTGCCATGAATTTGTGTATTTGAGCATGAAACATATGATCCATGTTGAATTTGATTAAGATTCATGCTTTTGATCATCTTTTGTATCACTTAAGTTGAGAATGGAAGTTATATTCCACATGCAGGCACAATTCAAGGAGGTATAAGTTTTGGTTGCATGAATTTGAAGTATTGGAAATAAGTTTGGTATAAATTGAGCATGCATGTAATTAATTCATGGAAATTGAGCTTCATAATGTTGTAAATTTAATATTTGTATCATGTTAGAAGATGTATAAGTGAATTATGAGTCATAACAAGCAAGTTACATCAATTGGAATGCAAATTTGAAGCTCAAACAAAGTTTTGGAAAACCCAGAATTCGACTTGTCTGCTTGAGTGAGGAAAGCCTTGCTGGAGTGTGAATTTGTGGCTCCCAGAAGTTTTGCAGAGATTGCACGGTGGCTCGAGCGGCCGAATCTGCGCTTGAGCGTACCCTGCTTTGTATGACCCTTCGCTCGAGCGTCAATAGTCTCGCTCGAGCGTAAATTACAAGCAACCAGAACTTTTGTAGACCAAAGGGGTCCGCTCAAGCGACCAAAACTGCGTTCGAGCAGAGAACCCTGTTTCAGAAATTTTAACAAGGCATTTTATGTTTTGTTTTCTGTTCTCTTTCATTTCTAAGAACTCTTAGGCATGTATTGGGCATTGTAAAGGACCTAAAAGGATAAGAAAGAGGCCTAAGAGAAATAGATAAATTAAGAACAGATTGAATCGCTTGTAACATGATATGTTATGAAATGTGTAGGGTCAAGCGCTAGGGCAAATCCATCGGCAGAACACTGTGAGTAATATCTTAGTACAGATATGTTCAAATATGTTGTTTTCCAAACGTTACTTCTGTATATGCCTTATGGATTTGTATGTTTGAATTAAGAATGAGTATTCTAAATGTCAATCTTTTGTTTAAGACTAAGTGAATACAAATACGATCATGATCATGAGTATGAAACACACATAAAGGCTGTTTGATATAGATGATTGGGCCAAAGGCCGTTTGATATAAATGATTGGGCCAAAGGCCGTTTGATATGAATAATTGGGCCAAAGGCCATTTGATATAGATGATTAGGCTAAAGGCCGTTTGAGGTGAATGATTGGGCCAAAGGCCGTTTGACGTGAATGATTGGGCCAAAGGCCGTTTAACGTGAATGTTTGGGCCTGAGGTCATTTGACATGAAATAATTGGGCCCGAGGCCGTTTGATATGTTTGGGGCCGAGGCCGTATGATGTACTAGATAGAAATATGAATGGGCCTAAGGCCGTTTGTTATGTTCGTTACGAATTTCATTCATGTAACTTCTTTATTTTGATATTATTCACTGGGCTATCGCTCACTCTCATTTATGTATGTGTAGGTGAGCAAAGAGATGTCCGAACCCAGCCCCAGTGAAGAATATGAGACGAAGTTAGTTTTGTGGAGTCAGCCCGAAGGTCTCACGCATGTGTAGACACCCCATTTTTGACTGTCCTCAAGACTTGGACATCATCGTTTGAACACTCGATGATCATCCATGTTCGTGTTTTTGAGTTCCCGAAGGTCTCGGCCGCGCGCCTTGCCTCAAGATCTCTCAACTTGTCTGTTTTGTGCTTGGTTGTGGACCAAACACTTGTGTTTTTGCTTCTGAGGGAAGAGGGTGGCTTGTTGGCCATCCCCTCAACCCATCAGCCAAGGCATGAAGCCATCGGCCTTGTTTTCTTGCCATCGGCAAAAAGTGTTGGCCGATCGGCCATGTTTTCTGGCCGAACCCTGTTCATCTGCTTTATGCAGATATTTTGTGCCAGCTGTAACAGCTGGCATGCACAATTCCCCCTCCATACACGTGTATGGAGGGATTTGCCCTTTGTTTAGCTTGCTTAGGAAGCTTTGAATTTGGATTTCTATAAGAGGGGAGGCCCTCCTCCCTTCTCAAGGGTTCCAAAAAATCTGAGATAGACGATATATATCTATTATCTCTATAGCTCCCTCTCTCTATATATTTGTGTGTGTATTTGTGCTCAAAAGGGTATTTTGTTCACACTATTGCACACACACACCTAGCAATACACCATCCTTGGTTGCTGAGGTCCCTTGAGGTTGATTTCAGAGTTCTTGGAGTGGTTTAAGCTTGGAAAAGTTGCTGGAGCCTTGTTATTGAAAGTGTTCTTTAAGGGTGAGCATTCTTGCTTGTAATACCCCATTCTTGCTTAAGATTTTAGCCCTTCTTTCTTATTGTTTTAAGCTTAACTCTTAACTGATAAAAGTTCTATTTTTACTTGCTTTAGACCTTTGTTTAAGGTCACTTTTTGGTTTGGGGTTGTTTACCCCCTCTTAGGCCTTGTTTGGCCTTATTTTAGGCCATCCCTTTTGGCTCTTGTTCTTGGCTTTGCATGACCTTTCTACCACTGAAATCCAGAGGATTTTCAGTGGTGGGAAGGTGGTTTTGGAGTCCTAAATAGGAGAGGGTCATCCCCTCTCCTTATTGTCTTGTATGCTAGTATAAATGGCTTATATTGGTAGCATGTTTGCTTAGCTTGTTTTAGCTCCATTTCAGCAAGTATTTGGTGTTATTTTGCCATGTTTTACCTCTGTTTCAAGTTGGTTTAATGGCCTTTTACATGCTTCATGTACTTGTCTTGCAATCCCCTCATTTGCCTTAATATGCATCATGTTGTAACATGTCATTCTAGCATGATTTTGGCTCAACTCCATGAAGCTTTTAGCCTTGTTGTAACATGCTTAAGGTCTGATTTGAGTTTTTTTGAACATATATGCCATGCTTTGTATAGCCATAAGGCATTCTAGCTTGTTAGCCTTAAGTGTCCAAGTCTCTAGCATGCATTACTTGGCTTATTTCAATGATTTGGCATCATTTGTTATGGTATTTCAGTCCATGTTTCATGCTCAAACACTTGCACTTGTTGCTCCTTTAATGCTTTAAAGAGTTGATGTTTTATGTCTCATGAATGGATCATTGTGTATGCTTCCATGTTTAGGTCTTTGGGATGCCATCTAAGTGGGTTTTTGGTCTTGTTTTACCATGCCATAACTCTGTTTTTCATTGCTTAATTCATGCCATGTTTGGTTTTGATAGGTGTAGTGTAACACCTCTTTTGTAGCCTTGCATGCCTCATGCTTTCGGCCATTTGTTCTAGCTTATTTTGGCTTTGGTCCTTGCATGTTTTAGGCTTACTTTGGCATGCTTTAGGATTGTTTTGGTTCACTTTGGCCATTTGCTTCATGTTTCACATAGCCATGGTTTGAGTCCTTGGATAGCCTTAAGCTTTGGGCTTTCTTGCATGCCTTGCTTGCTTTGTTTGGTTGGTTTGGCACCTTTCCTAACATGATTTCAGAGCTTATAATGTATGTCACTTGCATGCTTTGTCCTCTTTTAAGTGTTCTTGAAAGTTGCTCTCCTATGCTTAGGTGATAGGCCAATTGGCATGCATGTTTGTATGTACCTTTGTCTTCATTTCCATAGCATTTCGGCCACTGATTTGGGCATGTTGAGAGCTATCCATTTTAGTTTAAGTCCATCTTCTCATGTTGTTGCATGTTTACCTCGCATGTTGTCATATGCTTGTTGCATACTTGGTACATTATATGTTGTTGCATATTAGTTTCCTTGCATGTTGTGGCATGCTAGTCCTATTATATTATGCTTACATGCATGTTTGCATGCTTAGGTTGCATATCGCTTGCTTGCATGCTCATGTTGCATTAGCTTGCTTGCATGCTTAGGTTGCATTGTATTGAGTGTGCATTCCCTTGCCTCTTGATCAAGCATGATAGAGGTTGGGGCCCCTTGTGTGTTTTTGTGCATTTCATTCCATATTGAATTGCACACTTGGCTCCTTTGGCCATCATGCATTAGAATGTGTGATTGGTGGCCCGATGGTCGAGAACTACACTCCTTTGAGTCTCAAATATGATAAGGAGTGTGGTTGTGCAGACATTGTCTTGCAAATGTATTGCCATGCTCTGTCTGTCCTCTGCTGCAGCAGCAGAAGCATTTAGCAAGAAGAGATGGCCGATCGACCATATCCAGTGCCGGTCGACTACAAACATTTGGCCGAGAGCCTTAGCTTTGGTCGATGACCAGTTTCCCTTGGCCGATGGCTCTATATTTTAGCCGATGGCCTCTTAGTATGCCCACAAGGTGGTTCAGAAGTGTCACAGAAGTTGGCACAATTTTCAGAGGTACAGAGCAGTGCAAACAGAGGCAACATGAAGCATGGCGATTGATTTCCGAGCGAAGCCGTCCAAGCATGCATTCATCCCTCGTCTCGAGGCCATTTCAGTGTTTTAATAACTTAGAATAGTTATTTATTTCGATTTGGTTGTGTAATTAATTAATTAGCTTGTTAGTTAGTTAATTAGTTGATTTGTATTATTCTTTCGGTCTCTCCGTCGAGAGGGCGCAATTGATGTAATAAGCGTGCGTGTGTGTGATGCATGTCTTCCAACCCCACTTCTTTCTCCCTTTTACTTAACCGCTTACGATGGTTAGCTTTAGGGCATATTTCATTTAGCATCCTTATGCTATGCATGTCTGCATCATTCACTTGTATTGCATGCACCGGGCTCGACGCATCATACTAACTGCATTGTATTTCAATTCCCACTTGAATACATGTATCGAATTGTCGCATCTCATATGCCATTTTAGATTAGCCGAGCCTATTTAAGTTGCACTTTGCATGCGATGCATTAGCCATTTTAACATGAACTAGGATCATGCATGATTACTAACTAGTTTCTTGTTTTGGCTCGGAGTACACTGTGAGTGTTTATGCTTTAGCATCTTGCATGTGTGAGTGTTAACATGACAGCATGCTTGCCATGAGGCTAATTGCTTATGTGATATAACTGCTTGAATGCCTGTGGGTGAAGGTTGGATTACTTGAATTGGAACGACTCATTGAAATTCGTGTTTTAGCCTACTTACGAGTAGCAAACTTGAAACCGTTTTCAAACAAACGGGTATGCGATGCTTTGTTCCAAATTAGGCGATCTAGTCTATACTTGTGTGTTGTGCGCATCACATAGTAATTCTAGCTAATTAACCGGAATAGGAACGCATGTGTTTTAAAAAAAACAAGATATCATCTTTGATCAGGCGAGCGGGGGTGCTCATAGATGACCTTCCCCAATCGTACCCAAGTTCCCGAGCCGAGGCAACTTTGGTGATGACGGACACGTGGCCTTAGGCACGAGTCAGGGTTTCCTAAATTCCCCCAAAATAAAATATTTAGGTGGCGACTCTGTATCTGGCAAAGCAGTCCATGTTTGGCACTTCTTTCTTAAAAATCAGTTTTCCAAAATGATTTGCCGGATTTGGACTCTTTGGTGATTTATCGGTCTCGTATTGCACTTTGCGAGATTAGATTCAGAACCGTGACATTTGAGTCCGAACTGTAGTAGCAAAGCCCAAGGGCGCGTCTACAGTTTCTGGCGACTCTGCTAGGGAGATAGAGAACTTGACTCGAACTCATGATATCTTGTTTTGACTACACTTATGTGTTTCTTTGCATTGTATTTGCATTGGTGCGCCTAGGACACCGTGTTTGCCGTATGCTATTCCTGAACGGTTTGCCGGAGGCTCGCTTCGAGAAGCATGCCATAAGGCTGACCGGTTGCGGGCTCTGCCACGACGGGAACACAAACCCCGGTTTTTACCGGGGCACCCTCTTTGACCATTCGACCTAGTGCATATCGGAATCCATAGTGACTATTCCAAATTAGGACAGGTTGCTGCCCGATTGTAGGTTGTTTGAAACTGCTGTGTGCGTAGTGAAACCCTAGCTTCTGACAAAATAGGATAGGGAAACCCTCCCCCAACATAGGGGTGTTTTGGCTCTCATTTACTTGCTATGTGCTTTTAGAGTGTGTCTCTACAGGAATGTGTAGACACCCCATTTTTGACCGTCCTCAAGACTTGGACGTCACTGATTGAACACTCAGTGATCACCCTTGTTTGTGTTCGTCCTGAGTTCCCGGAAGCCTTGGCAACGCGCCTCGCCTCAGGATCTCTCGACTCGACTGTTTTGTGCTTGGTTTGACACCAAACACTTGTGTTTTGCCTTTGAGAGGCAGGGTAGGGCTTGTAGAGCATCCCCACCCATCACCGGCCATGGCTTGAGGCCACCGGCTGTGTTTTGTAGCCACCGGCCAAATGTTTGGCCGGCCGGCACTATAGATGGCCGGCTGGCTATCTTTTTTTGGTCAAATGCATCTTTGGCCGGCCGACTACTGTGCATCTGCTTTTGCAGATATTTTGTCACAGCTGGCTTGCATTTGGCTCCCCTCCATACACGTATATGGAGGGATCTCTCTCTTTAGAAGCTTGTCTTGTAAGCTTTACAAGACAAAAAGCTCTATAAAGAGAGGTCTTCTCTCTTGTTGGAGGGTTAGACATTTTAGACAATATTTTTAGGGTTTGAGTTCTAGGGTTAGGGTTTCTCCATATCCTACCTCCATATCTCTCTCTTTTGTGTGTGTTTAAGCTTAGATTTGCACACAAACACCCACCATCACACCTTTTCTTGGAGCTGAGGTCCTTGAGGGTTGGTTTTGGATTTTGGAGCTGGTTTAAGCTCAAAGAAGCTGCTGGAGCTTCATTTGTGAAGAGAGTCTTCAAGGGTAACAACTTTGCTCCTTTTTACCCCTATCTTGCATTGTATTTTTGCTTGCCTTGCAACTGTTTTTTGGCTTCGCATATAACATATAAAAGTTCTATTTTTAAGGCCTTTAAATAGTTTGTTGAGAGTACTTTAAGCTTTGGGGTTGTTTGACCCCTCTTAAGCCTTGTTTGGCCCTTGTTTTGTACCATTTTGTGTGAGCTCCGGGACCATAGTGTTTGGGCCTCCCCACCACTGAAATCTTGAGGGATTTCAGAGGTGAGGATGGTGCCTTGAGGTCCTAGGAAGGAGAGGGCCACTCCCTCTCCTTGTTGTCCTTGAAAAGGGCTATTTTTGCCTCTTGAGGGAGCACTATGCTTAAGTGTGTGTTGGCCATGCCTTAGCTGATTTTTGTGCTTGTTATGTCATCATATAGCCCTGTTTTGGGTTGGTTTTGGTACACCATGCTTGCTTAGCATACATGCCTTGTAATGCCATTTTGTTGCCTTAACATGCATCTAAGTGTTGACCCTTGTTTTAGCATGTTTTTGGCTAAGCTTTGTGAAGCTTATATGCATGTCTTGATGTGCTAAGGGACTGTTTTAAGTCATTGGAGTCATTCATGCCTTGCTTTGTATAGCTACCATGTAATCCCTCTTGTATGCCTTAAGCTTTGGCCCTTCTAGCATGCCATCCTTGCTTCATTTCAGTGGTTCAGAACCACTTAACATGTTATTTCAGTCCTTATAACATGCTTATATGCTTGCATTTAATCCTCCTTCAATGTACTTAAAGGTTGTTACCTTATGCCCTTTGTTTAGGCCTCGGAGTATGCTTGCATTTTTAGACCACTTAGATGCCATCTAAGTACATTCTTGGCTTTGTCTAGGTCTGCATTAGACCTATTTTAAGTCCCTTGGCCTTATGAGGCTTGGTTGACTTAGCTTGGTTTAACCCCTTTGGTTTGCCTCAACCCTTTGGTTTGCCTCAAGTATTGGGACCTTAATTGCATGCCATGCTTACCTTGTTCATTTGGTTTGGCACCATTTTAGCATGATTTCAGAGCCTTCCATTGCATGCTAATTGCCCATGTTTGTATCTTCTTAAGTGTGCTTAGAAGTTGCTCTTTATGTTTGAATGTTGGTCCATGTTTGCATGCATGTTTGTGTGTCAATTGGCCCTCATTCCTTAGCATCTTGGCCACTGTTTTAGGCCTAGTTAGGACTGCCTAAATCATGTTTAAATCCATCTCTTTGTTTGTTGCATGTACTCTTTGTATGTTGTAGCATATTGGTGAGTTGGTGCATGCTTGAAATTGCATGATTGAATGAAGTCACATGCTTGTTTGCATGCTTAAAACCTCACATTGTGCCTTGCATAATTGTTGGTTGCATTATTTCATGCCTTGCATGTCTTGTATGCTTGCTTGCATTACCCATGTTGCATACTAGTCAACATGTTTAGGATTGCATTGCATTGGCATGCATGCTACACCTCTTGAGTTGAGCATGATAGAGGTTGAGCCCTTTGGTTTGTTTATTTGCATTGCATTTCATTTGAGATTGAAGTTGCATGCTTGATTCTTTGGGCCATCATGCATGGAAGTGCGTGATTGGTGGTCCGAGAATCGAGGTTCATGTCCTTTGAGTCATAAACATGATAGGGATGTGATTGGTGCATACATTGCTTGAAATGCATTGCCATGCCAAGTATTGCCCTCTGCTGCTGTCAACCAGATTCTGCAGGAACTTTTGTCCGACCGGCCACATTTAGTGCCGACCGGCCACCATTGTTGGCCGATGGATCAAAGTGATGGCCGGTGACCATTCTACATGGCCGGTGGTGTTCTCCCCCAGCCGGTGGTGTTCCCTGGCATCCATAGAGCAAATCCTGAGACTTTGGCAGTCTTCAGAGGAGTAAAGTAGGGGAAACAGAGGCATCTTGGGCATGTCGGTGGATTTCCGGGCAAAGCCGAGTATGCACTGCATTGAGCCTTCATCCCGGGACTGTTTATTGCTTTATTAGATTAATTAATTTGCTTAATTAATTTAGTTGGCCTGTAATAATTAATTAGCTAGAATAGTTGATTATTTATTCAGTCTGTATTATTCTTTCAGTCCCTCCGAGCGAGGGCAAATTTGTAATAAGTGTGGGTGAGTGTGTGTATGTCTTCCAACCCCCACTTCTTTCTCCCTTTTACTTACCTGCTTTGATGGTTAGTATTAGGGCATGTTTACTTTAGCATACCTCATGTTATGCATGCGTGCATCATTCGTCAGTATTGATGCACCGGGCTCGGCGCATCATGCTAATTGCATTATATTTCAATTTAACTTTGAATACATGCTTCCTGTGCACATCACATGTCATCCTTAGATTAGCCGAGCCTATTCTAGTGACATTTTGCATGTGATGCATTAGGCACTCAACATGGACTTGGATCATGCATTGATCGCTAACATGTTCTTGTTCTAGGCACGGAGTACTTTGTAAGTATTTTATGCTTTAGCATCCTTGCATGCGTGTGAGTGTTACCATGACAGCATGCTTACCATGTGGCTAGATGCTTACGTGATAAACTGCCTGAATGCCTGTGGGTGAAGGTTGGATTGTGTGAGTTGGAACAACTCATTGAAATCCGTGTTTTAGCCTACTTGTGAGTAGCAAAACCCAAAGCATTTTCCAAAACAACGGATATGCAATGCTTATTTTCAAGTTAGGCGATCTAATCTATACTTGTTTGCTGTGCGCACAACATAGTAATTCTAGGCTAATAACCGGAATAAGAACATATAGTGTTTTCAAAACAAGATATCACGGTTAGTAGAGGCCGATCTTCGGATCGGGCGAGAGGGGGTGCTCATAGCTGACCTTCCCCAATCGTACCCAAGTTCCCGAGCCGAGGCAACTTTGGTGATGACGGACACGTGGCCTTTGGCACCGAGTCAGGGTTTCCTAAATTCTCCCATTAAAAAATATTTAGGTGGCTACTCTGTATCTGGCAAAGCAGTCCATGTTTGGCACTTCTTTCAAAAATCTGTTTTCTCAAAACGATTTGCTGGATTTGGACTCTTTGGTTCAGATTAAGAACCGTGACAATTTGAGTCCGAACTGTAGCGAGGTCCCCCGCGGGCATGTTACAGAATGCATATATCAATTTGCAAGTCTGGGTATCAGGCCTGCGGGCATCAGTATTTCGAGAATCAGTTATATTTGTGGGTATCAGATTCAGATTTGGGGCAATGATTTTTGGGAACAGTGATCAGTGGTTGAGAACGGTTCATTCAGCTTGTGTTTGCCAACTGTGTGTTGTCTTTATTTAAGCTGTTATGCTGTCCGTTTTTTTTTTTCATTATTTCCTTATTATGCTTTATTTATCTTTTTGCAAGGTAGTTTAGCACAATTGCATTCGACTAGGTAGATATCCCTCGAGCACTCTGGGTTAGAGGTCGTAGACTTAATCGATCTAGAGATCTGATAGACGGACAAGCAGTGTTCCTTTCTTTACCCCCGGTTACTAGACAGAGGTCAAGAGGACGCAGTGTATCGGTGCAGCGGTCGCCAGATCAGTGGTTTACCCTACCAGTGAACAGTCAGGCTGAGGTCTCAGTTTCTATTACAGGGACAGATATACCAGGTATTCAGCTAGAACAACACAATATGGCAGGCTTAGAGGAGATGATGCATCAGCTCCAGGAGAGTATGAAAACCATGCAGCAGGATGCTGCCCGTCAAGCAGAATTTGCCAAACAACAGATCGAGGTCATGACCCAACAGGCAGAGTTAATTGCCAGGCTACAGCAGCAAACTGGAGTATCAGTTTCACACCAAGTTCCTCCTCACCAAGAGTTCCCATACTCGGAGAGACAGCACCCGTCCAGGATGATACGGACGTTCCAATAGGGCCGGCTCCACCCCCGATTCTACCCCAGCTATCCAAAGTACAAACTAACCTGCCGGATTCTCCCTTTGAGTTCGAGGCGGACCCCACAGCGTTAAAAGTGAGCAAGCTTGAAAAGCTGTTCAAGAAATCTCAGGGTGTGAAGCCCATTCTGGATATTGAGGATGGGTATACCGACTCGGCCGTGACGCTGCCAGACCGGTTTAAAATGCCGCACATAGATCGTTTCGATGGGTCTGGGGATCCAATGGTGCATTTGCGGCTCTTTTCAGACATACTAAGGCCGATGGGCCTATCCAGATTGCAGAAGCTTTCTTTGTTTGGCCGGACCCTGTCGGGTGTAGTAGCCATTTGGTATGCAAAACTGGAAGATTCCGTCAAGAGGAGTTGGGAGGAGATGGCCGAGGCCTTCATAGCTCAATACTCCTACAATACACAGATCGAGGTCACAACCCGTGATCTTGAGACAACTAGGCAAGAGCCGAAGGAGAGTTTCTCCGATTTTGTGACCCGGTGGAGGGCCAAGGCCTCGATGATGACCATCAGGCCCATTGACAAAGATCAGATTCGGATGGTTGTGCGCAACCTCCAGCCCAAGCTTATGCAGAAGATGATCGTTCTCCCCCTCCCCACCTTTGCAGATCTACATGAGATAGGGGTGCAGATCGAGGACGCTATGAAACAGGGTCTGATTGACCAAGATAGAGAGCAGCCTAAGAGGGCATTCAACCGTAGTACAAATGCAGGTACAAGTAGTGCTGCAGCTACCAGATCTTCAGATGTGGGAATGGTCACTACCACCACCGCCCGGAGAACACTTGCAGCTACACCATTCACCGGCGCGTCCGAAAGTGGCTCACAAACAACCAAGTATTCACCTCGAGGCCAAAGAACCTTCACTCCACTATACATGCCCCTGTCCAAAGCTTTAGGGGTTTTGATCAAGAAAGGGCACTTGAAGCCCCTAGAGTCGCGGCCACTACCAGATAAACTCCCCGCTTCCCATAACCCGGCCAAGTACTGCGCCTTTCACCAACAGCATGGTCATGACACCGACCAGTGCTTTCGATTGCGTCATGAGATTCAGGATCTCATTGACAATAGGGTGATCGTGCCTCCGGAGAAACCGAATGTCACAACCAACCCTCTCCCACCACATAACCAAGCTCCACCTGCCAAACGCATCAATCTTATCCAAACTGGGGTTGTGTCATACGACCCTAGCATATACATCACCCCTTCTCACCTACCCAAGCCGGAGGTGTTCATTCTTGACAGCACTGACTTGTGCATGTTGGACAACTCCCAAACCCAACCTAAGGTGGTGGTGGCTATCGAAGATAGAACCGGTTCAACTGCGGGTGCAGATCAGAATGATTATACAGAACCTAAGGGGTCTCAGAGTTGTATGTACAACCCGAGTGGTTACATTATATCAGCAGGCCAGGCTAGGCCGGATGTGGAATTACCAGTGGGAGCAGAGATTTGTGTAGTATGAGAGGATGGACCTAATCAGGGGCTAGATGACCTAGCGGATCTAGAAGAAGACATTGCAAATCTGCAGTTCTTTGAAAAACAGGATTCGGGGGACGTGGCAGTCAATTGGTTTGATGAGTCAGCAGAGTCTACTGGGTGGCTTGATGACCAGCCGGATATTGTTGAACAAATTTAGCTAGAACAGGGTCCGTCAGGGACGGGGACATCAACAGTGGCCGGAAGGGCCGAAGAGCAGAGTGCATCGCCGGAGAGCACCGGTGTAAAGAATTTTGCTCAGAATACGGGCAGTTTGGAAACAGAAGAGACTGAACAGCAGGTTACACTGAAGCAGTTTGAGCGGGAAAGGATTGAAGATTCTGAGAGAGTTAGAAAGGCCAAAGCCCCTGAGAGAATAGGACATGCTGTGTGCACAAGAACGGAGCCAGACAAGTGTCTTTCGGTTGCCGATAGCATGTGGTGGGAAGATGACGATCTATGTCTTGCTCACATAGATGAAGACTGGGGGAATAACCAGCCGGATGATACCTGGTACATTGGAGAAGTTGACCACATGACTAGGAGAGGGCGTTATTTCAAGCCCCGCACTTAGATCAACCAGAGGCGTCCGGAAAAGACAAGGAGGCGGAGAAGCAGAAAGAAAAGCTGCTCGAAGAGGAGGCTGTGCTGAAACAGCTGAAGAAGATACAAGCAGACATTTCCATCTGGGGGCTGCTTATGGCTTCAAGAGTACATAGACAGGCTGTCCTTTTTGCAATGGACAAAGCCAAACTTTCGATAGACACCACGCCTGAGTAGCTGGTAGGATTGGTTTTTCCGGGAGGAGCTTCCCCGACGTTGACATTTTCCGACAAGGAATTGCCGCCTAAGGGCGCAAATCACAACAAACCTCTCTACATCTCAGTGGAATGTAGAAACAAATGGGTACCGGTGGTTTTTGTCGATACAGGATCCGCTATTAACGTATACCCGTCAAGGACAGCATATGCAATCGGGTTGAAGCCCGTGGACTTTGAGCCAACTGCCCAGGTAATAAGGGCCTATGACAATACTAGCAGAGAAGTGATGGGGACCGTGAAGATTCACACTCAGGTTGGTCCAGGACAACACGAGATTGATTTTCATGTCTTGGACGTTCCTGCAACCTTTAATCTACTCTTGGGGCGGCCGTGGCTGCACCAGGTAAAGGCAGTCTCTTCCACCCTGCATCAGATGTTGAAATACCCCCACGGGAAAGGGGTGGCTATAGTTTTTGGGAATTCGTCAATTCATCCACCGCCAGAGGTGTCTACACCGGTTTTGGAAATCGAGCATGGCGCGGAGGATGTGTTCCTATCAGGATTTACCCTAGCCGAGGCCCGGGTTGTTCAGAACATTTTAGCTATTGATGAGGGGTTGTATGTCAGCGCACAGTCAGTGTACCTTATGAACAAGCTCCAGCACATCCCTGGGATGGGACTAGGAAAAAGTGGCCGGAAAGGCATTGCAGTATCGGCCGAAGTGCCGCACAACCCGCATACCTTTGGCCTGGGTTATCTGCCCACCAAAGAGGACTGGGTGAAAAAAGGCAAAGAAATGGCTGGGAGAGCCAGAGCCAAGCAGACCGGGAGGCATTTTGACTTGATGCATCGGCCTATTCAGGGCAGCCTGAACGGACGCTTCGTCCGGGAAGGGGAAGATTTTCCATTCTGCGGCTTCCTAGAGCCATGGTTGAACGCAGAGAAGAGGCGCTTGCCGGGATTTGAGATCTTCTTCGACTTGCAGTTATCCGGGGATGATGTTGCCGAAGAGCAGACAGACCCATCAGCTGAGGTTGAGCAGTGTAAGGAAGTGGATTTCGGGAGCACCGAGTTTGAAATGGGGGTAGCACTGGCCTGTCTACTATCAGATCCTCCGATCGTACATGAGTGCTTAGGGGATAATCTCTCAGTGTCTATGATTGGAAATGAAACGGCTGCGAGCCTATCTTCAAATATTTTGGATGCCTCCATCGCACCCTCCCTCGTCTGGCAGTACGAGGAGGGATTCTTATCGAGCAGCACCGGGTCAGGTAGTGAGCCGGAATCTGATTCCACCGAGTCTGTAGAGTCGGAATCAGGTTCCAGCTCGTCTGAGTCTGAGTCCGGTATTCCTGGGAGTGATAACCCGGATGCCACAGTCTTGTCTAGGTCGTCTTTTTCTTTCTCTTTTGAGTCTGTTGTAACAGAGGAATCAGATGGACTGGATGAAGTGATTAATGAGAATTGTGCGGCTGTGGCCTTCGATTACTTTTCTGTACCCTTGATTTATTGCATTAATTCAGACTTTCAAAACTTCGATGAAAACGACGAGGAAGAAATTCCTCCGGTTTTGAAATATTTGCTAGAACAAGAGCAGGAGAGGTTTGTAAAACCGCTGGTTGATGAAATCACCCAAATTAATGTTGGTACTGAGAAGGACCCGCGGCTGGTCCAGATCGGGTCCACGTTGTCTTCGGAGGAGCGCGAGCGCTTAGTCGCTTTATTAAAAGATTTCAAAGATGTTTTCGCGTGGTCCTACGAAGACATGCCTGGAATCGATCCTGAGATTGTACAGCACCGGATCCCTCTTGACCCAGAGGCCCGACCTGTTAAACAGAAGCTCAGAAGGATCCGCCCAGACTGGGCTATCAAGATCAAAGAAGAGGTCACCAAGCAAATTGACGCAGGGTTCCTGCTGGTATCTGAATACTCTACTTGGTTGGCCAACATAGTTCCAGTGCCGAAGAAAGACGGTAGAATTCGGGTATGTGTGGACTTCAGGGATTTGAACAAAGCCAGTCCGAAGGACGACTTTCCTCTGCCGCATATCGACGAGTTAGTGGATTTTACTGCGGGGCATGCATTGCTCTCATTCATGGATGGCTTTTCAGGCTACAACCAGATTGTAATGGCACCCGAAGACCGGGAGAAGACTGCTTTTACCACCCCGTGGGGGACCTATTGTTATAGGGTGATGCCGTTTGGGCTGAAGAATGCTGGAGCTACATATCAACGGGCTGCGACCACAATATTGCACGACATGATCCACAAAGAGGTTGAGGTGTACGTGGACGACATGATTGTCAAGTCCAAGGAAAGAGAGGGCCACTACACCGCCTTGCAAAAGTTCTTCCAAAGGATCAGAGAATTTCGGTTGCGGCTGAATCCTCAGAAATGTACGTTTGGTGTTACAGCAGGGAAAATGCTGGGGTTCTTGATTACACAGAGAGGTATCGAAGTCGACCCTTCCAAAATCAAGGCCATCTTAGAAATGCCACCACCAATGACTGAAAAGGAGGTGCGAGGCTTTCTGGGTAAAGTGCAATTCATAAGACGGTTTATTACTAAATTAACCTTGACTTGTGAACCACTCTTTGGTCTCCTGAAGAAAGGAACGAAGTTCCAATGGGACGGCCGATGCCAAGCTGCTTTTGAACAGATTAAGCAATACTTACAGAACCCACCCGTGTTGTCATCGCCTGAGCCGGGAAACCGTTGATTTTGTATCTTTCAGTGACTGAAACTACAATGGGCTGCATGCTTGCACAAGAGTCTGAGGACAAAGTGGAGAGAGCTATCTACTACCTGAGCAAGAAGATACTGGGTTATGAGACCCGCTACACTTCGCTGGAGAAGGCTTGTCTGGCCTTGGTATGGGCTACCAGGAAGCTGCGGCACTACCTGTTAGCTCACTCTGTAATGTTGGTTTCGAGATTAGATCCCATCAAATATCTCTTCGAGAAACCGGCACTTACGGGTAGGCTAGCTCGTTGGTTGCTTCTGCTTTCCGAATTCGATCTGAAATATGTGACGCGCAAGTCAGTAAAGGGAAGAGCGGTAGCAGAGTTCCTAGCCGATCACCCAGTGGAAGGGGATGAAGCAGTTGAGTACCTATTCCCAGACGAGGCCATTTTGCATGTCGAAGACGAAACTTGGACGATGTACTTTGACGGAGCGTCAAACCAATATGGGTATGGGATAGGGGTGTTGCTGATAGCACCTGACAATTCCCGTATCCCTCTAGCATTCAAACTCCGGTTCAAAGTCTCGAACAATGAGGCAGAGTATGAGGCATGCATTGCCGGTTTAGAAGCCGCCCTAGAACTAGGGGCAAAACGGTTGGACGTCATCGGGGACTCGAACCTTGTTGTATCTCAAGCTAAAGGAGATTGGAAAGTCAAAGAAGAAAAGATGAGAATTTACCACCAGACCTTGGACTTGCTGATTCCTCGGTTTGAGAAACTGAATTTCGCTCATCTGTTAAGAGAGAACAACAGGTTCGCAGATTCACTAGCAACTCTATCTTCTATGATAGACATCCCTTTTGGAGTCCGGATGCGTCCGATCATCATTGACCAGAAATTTGTGCCAGCCTACGAGTTGATTGCTGCCATAGATGAGGTTCAAGATGAGAACCCCTGGTATTACGATGTCTGGAACTTCTTGGAAAAAGAGGCGTATCCACCAGGGGCAAATGCCAAAGATAAGAGGGCAATTAGAAGAATGGCTGCTCAGTTCATCGTCTGCGGGGGTAAACTGTACAAGAGAGGTCATCTGGGAATGCATAAGCTGTGTGTTGATGCTGAAGAATCGAAGCGCCTGATGGAAGCCATCCATGGAGGAGAGTGCGGAGCGCACATGAACGGGGTGATGCTAGCCCGGAAAATCCTTAGACAGGGTTACTACTGGTCCACCATGGAGGAGGATTGTATTGGCTTTGTCCGGCGATGCCACAAATGTCAGATCCATGCAAACCGCATGAACATTCCGCCGTCAAAGCTATACAACATGACTTCGCCGTGGCCATTTTCAGTCTGGGGGATTGATGTGATCGGGGCTGTCACTCCGAAGGGGTCCAATGGGCATGAGTTCATTCTGGTCGCGATAGACTATTTCACAAAGTGGGTTGAGGCCCAATCTTATGCGGTGTTGAAGGCTTCGCATGTTGCTAAGTTCATCAGGAACAACATCATCTGTCGCTACGGGGTCCCGAACGAGATCATTTCAGATAATGGTTCCCACTTCAAGAAAGAAGTGATCGACTTGTTGGACAAATACAACGTGGCTTTTCACAAGTCATCTACATATCGGCCGCAGACCAACGGAGCAGTTGAGACCGCCAACAAGAACATCAAACACATTTTGCAGAAAATGGTGGAAACCTACCGGGACTGGCCGGATAAGCTGCCATTTGCTCTGTGGGGCTACCGGACTTCAATTAGAACTTCTACTGGGGCGACTCCGTATTCCTTGGTCTATGGGATGGAGGCCGTTCTACCTATCGAAATTGAGGTTCCGTCATTGCGAGTATTGGCTGAGTGTTAGATAGCTGAGGCAGATTGGCAGCAGAGCAGGTTCGAAGAACTCATGCTGTTTGATGAGAGAAGGCTGAAAGCACTGTACCATGTTCAGGGTTATCAACGCAGAATTGCCACGGCTTTCAATAAGAAAATTAAGTCCAGGAATTTGAAAGAAGGAGATTTGGTGCTCAAAGACAACCGAGCTCCCATCCACGACCCTAGGGGCAAGTTCAGACCTAATTGGACTGTTCCCTACATCATCAAGTCTATCTGGTCGGGTGGAGCTGTCGTTCTGATGGACCTAGATGGCCTAGAGTTCTCCCAACTGATCAACATGGACAAGTTGAAGAAATATTTTCCCTGAGTGGCTCGCTAGGCCGAAAACCCGAAAGGGCGACCTAGGCAAAAATTAGAGCACGAAAAATTTGAAATTATAAAAACTGAGCTCGCAAGGTTGAAAACCCGCAAAGGGCGGCTTTGGCAAAAGTTAGAGCGCAAAAGGAGAGTGTATATACTCGAGTGAACCCAAGCCGAACTACGTAAGGCTTGATTCCCATTTTTGGGATATGTAGGCAACTTCATCTTGAAGTCCAGCCATAAACACTTCCCCGATCAACTTTGTCCATGTGATCGTGTTTGGTCATCTTTGTCTATTCAGCATTCAAGAGCTCGGTTGTGATCTCTAGTGCAGTGCTACTCAGACTAAGGGCAACTTTCTAGTTGCTGGAGTCCGGGGTTGTGCATCTCAGTGACAGATCTCAGGCATGTCCAGTTCTGATCCATATCGAAAATGATTTTGAAAAGTTTTAATAAAAGTTGATTTTGCTCAAATTAATCTTTTTTTTACAACTTAGACCATTTTTGGACCAAACGAAAAATTTTCAGTACCCATAACCTTCAATTTCATTGATTTCAATACAGAGTTCTCTTGCTCTTGAATACAAAATTGAAGTTGCTTTTTATTACATTCATAAAGAAAACTTGAAAGTTCTGATTAAAGCAAATAAATTCGGGGCATAGTCAGGTGTTCCTGCGTCCCCTACCAGAGCTGGTCGAAGCCTCTGATGCCAAACAGGGCCCAACTTGTGCCTCTTCATTGAGCCAATCTATGCACTCGTCAGAGAGGGTGTAGCTGAAAGTAGGAGCGGGGGCCAGAAGCTCTCTCGTCCTCCATGCTGTGGCATACCGGGCTAGCTGCGCTCCTCGGACCGGAAATGTAGCAGGGTACTCAATCCCCTCTTCTGGGCAAGTCTGATCATGTCCGAACTGGCGCCGGAACCAGAATGGAAAGTAAAACACGCAGTGTGTCAGGCCAATCAACTGGATCCCGGCCTGGCGAGTCATGCTATAGCTCATCGCCGGCAGGTTGAGCCAAGGGCAGCGCCAAGCAATGTGGTCCGCGGACAAATTGCACATCTAGTTGTACCACCATCCTTCATCCGGAGCATCGACTAGACGTCGTCGGAGAAATAGCTGCGAGCTGAATATGCCGGACATGAGTCCACCACTCTCAACTTGTCCATCAACCATACCTGGGGAGGGATGAAAAATGAGAGATTAAAGAATAGAGAGGTGTGAGTCGAGAGAAAAAGTGAGCAAAGGGTTTTTGAAAAAAAAAAAACGAGCCTGAGGGCCGAGTGATGTGAGCAATATATATGTGAGATGGGGTGGGAAACATTACCTGCAATAGTAGTGGACTCCCTACAAACCTAGCCGTCTCCCGGCAATGAAAAGCATCCAATCCCATCAACGTTTCGGCTAGCGTCATGGCGATACAGCTTTTGCCCTCTTTCAAGCCCTCGGCGACCTCAATCAAACAAGTGCTAAACCCACCTGAGCCTGGGGCAAGTAAGAAATGAGACAACATGTACAAGCAAAGCGCATGTCGCCGAAAACCCTGCCAATCATGGTCGCCACGGTCACCGGCATCAGAGAACCGACAAACCAAGCTCGGAATGTCCAGCTCTCCGTCATGAATCAATGACCGAGCGTTGTGCAAAGTAAGGCCGCACATTCGTCCTAAGGCTTGGACGTGGCCGAACCGGAGTTGAGGCAAGATTTCTTCGTTGCGTTCGGATTCCATTAAAGCTTGGAAATCCTCGAAAGTGGGACACATCTCTTGACCGCGAAAGCTAAAGACGTGTGTTACCGGATTCCAAAACCTTGCCGCGGCATAGAGGAACGGAAAACGTAGCGGGGTGCGACCCAACGTGAATAGTGCATTTATGCCGAAGCCCGGAAATTCAACTTTTCTGAGCCATCCAAGTTGGCAATCCAAGTTGTGAGATTTTGGACAAGGAACTTTTCCATTTGGTGCAAATCAATGTTGAAATGAGAAAAACTACGAAGCTGAGGCTTTTGTAGAAGATAAGGTTTTGAGTGGAAGACAGGTGTCAACATTTTGGAGGTGCTTGCCATTTTTGGCCGATCGGCCAAAAATAGTGCCGACCGACCATCCTTTTTGGCCAATCGGCTAAAAATGTTGGCCGATGGCCATTTCTTGTGGCCGATGGCCTCTCCCTATGGCCGATGGCCTTTTCCCTTGTTCCATGAGTAGTCTATGTGTTGAACATGCTGAGAACTTGTGATTAGTTCCACTTCCAATGCCTTCCAGTGTTGATTTTGCGAAGCCACGCCTATTTGCTTATCGAGTTGTATTTACAATTGGTTAGCTTGTTGAGGTCTTTGCTTTGTTTATCGAGTTGTCTTGTTGTTAGTTGGTTCACTACCTGATTAATTGCGATTCGAGTGTTTGGTTTTCAAAACAAAAGTTCAATCTCATTTACATTGTTATGTAATGCAATGCGATGCGATGCATAGAATGTACAGATGTAACGCTTTTTGAACAAAATAGTTGTTTCATTTCATCATATGTCTTTTGCAAAAGTACATAGTTTTGAGAAAATAAAACCTGCCTGAGGTAGTACAATGTGCTCAAACTACTAGCAAAAAAGGGAAATAAAGCAAAAAGGAAAAGAAAAGCAACAAAGTGTCTGAACAAAGCTAAAAAGAAGAAAAGCAGCAAAAGTCTGGATCAATATCAGTCATCTCGAGTGCGGGAATCCGTCCTGGTCCTCTTCCTGGACGAGGGTCCAGGATCACCATCGCCGACTCCGTAGTCAGAGTCTAAGTTATCTCCGGCCTCACCTTGGGACGACACCGCCTCATCATCAGAATCATCAAGGGAGGGCTCTCGTGAACTGCTCTCAGCACGGGCGCGCCTGTGTCTGCCTCGGCTGTGGATAGTCATCATCCGCCTGACTCCCCCTCCTCCTCGGGCAGGTACGGATGGTCCAGCTGGAACACCTCCCGCGGCCGGAATCTGGAATGGGGCCTGAAAGGAACAAATGGCAAACGCATCAGTTATGCTACGCAAAGCAAGGTATGAATACCGAATACAGTGTATGAATGTTGTGGGCAATGTGTGAGTACAGTGTATGAATGCTGTGAGCAGTGTCCGAGTATAGTGTATGAATGCCGTGAGCAATGCTGTGAGCAATATGTGAATTACAACGTATCAGTGCCGTGAGTGCTGTGTATCGAATGCCTTATCGACAATGTGGTACATCAGATCAGTATGGAACAGATTATGTAAAGTTTGAAACCGAGTTTGAAGGAACTTATTGGGATACCGTAGATGGTCAACAGGTCGATGCTCCGCTGCAGCATCCCCATCACAGAGGCAGTCAGCTCCAGAGACTGGCGAGTGTACTCAACAGAAGCCTGCAAAAGTGTTGAAGTCATTAGTATTCTGCAGAATATCAAATGAAATGAACTAACTGTACAGAATGCAAAGTATAGTAGTACATATCGGGGTCGAGCCGTAGACTCCGATAAGCTCATGATTAGCCAGAGGAGGAGCGATGGGTATCTGGTACGTCTCCCCACCCTGTCCTCGACATGTCATCGTCGTAGGCAGCTTTGGCCATCCAATTCCCTGTCCTCTCCGGGACCCACTCCTCCTACGGGCCTGAGGTGCCCTCAATGCTCCTGCTCCGGTCGATGGCGCTACAGGTCTCTCTCGCTCAGCTTGGCGGGCACCGGTCAGAGGCCGCATAAGATTGGTCTGGATGAACTCGGTGTAGTCACCCTCGTCTCTAAAGGGCTCCGAGTCCCAGCCGATCGTATAATCCATCATCTCTTCAAAGGTGTACCTCTCGGTATGCCTCATATGGGAAGGAGGTGGACTCGGAACTATCTGCTCCGACAAGCCAAGGGTCTGGCACAGGAAGCGCTCACCCAGGTACCAAGCCTGACAGACCGGGCCCTCCAGCAGAATCTTGAATCGGGCAGTCTCCCGAGCGCCCGCATACTGATCTCTGACTGCCTCCAGCAACGGGGCCCAGGGCTGTCAGGTGATCTGCAAATGATATACAGTTTGTTAGCTATTGTTGAATGTACAATGTAAAGTGAAGCTTAAATGAACTGTAAACTTTGAAATACCTCTGCGGCGGTGATGGTATCGAAATATCGGCAAAAGAACACAAAAGACTCCCGTGGCCTCCGCTCGCATCTCACATCGAAGCGATGAGAAAATAGAACGCCGAGGGGGATCTCCTCATCTAGCACTGGGGCAAGCCTAGGGAAGTAGGCATACACCCACAACTGTATAGTGTAACATGAGTATGCTTATCAGATAAAGCAGAATGCAGATAGAGCAGGAATCGCAGAACAGTGTGCAGATTGTGCAGTGTGTGCAGTGTATAGTCAGTGTAAAGCAGATTGCATGTTTGCAGTGTGTGTAGTGTACAGATAATGTAAAGCAAAATTGAAAAGACAGAAAGGGAAAATATACCTCCCTGGCCCGCCAGTATCCTCCGAGCAGGTGTCCGCTGCGGCGAGAAGATGAACCCATATATCTGTAGAGAGTGGCCAAGCCTACGCCACCCCAATCATAGCAGCGGATCCTGGTCACGTCCACCAGTGCACTCAGCAAATAAAGGGCGACAGTGTTCGCCCGGTCAGCGAAGAGTGTGGTCCCCAGCAGGAACATGATGAAGTCGCGGGCGTACTACTCCTCCTCCGCTCGGGTCATGGGTGCCTGAATCCGGAAGTGGTCCTCGAACCATGAGTACCTCACGAACCCTGGCCAGGCAAGAGGTGGTTGAGCGCCGAGAAAGTGTATCTGGGCGGCATCCCACTCGTCCATATCTGTATCAAAGGGGATCAGATCACCCCCTACCCCGATGCCGGTGGGCATCAAGAAGTCGAACGGAGTCATCGTCATCTCCCCGGCAGTAGAAAGGTGAAAGGAGTCAGTGGTGTCCCACCACCTCTCCACCAAAGCAGCAAGAAGGGGCCTACTCACAGTGAGACGCGAGAGTCCCATGCAAAAAGTCCCAAAGCCGGCCTAGTCGACAATATGACGGACTGCGTCGGGCAGCTCCATATACCAACCTCGGGGCGACAGTGTTCCCATACCCCCGGAAGGCATGGGAATCTCCCTGTGTTCAAAACAAACAGTTGCGAAGCAATGTTAGAAATATAGTGTTGATTGCACTCAGAATTGGTGAAAATGCAGTGTGTGTGCATGTGTCCAAGATTACACAGATATTGGGCGGGTGTGCTCACAGTGAACTAAGCACATGATGTATTAGTGTGTTCGGGTTATTTAGTTGGAAATGCAGTGTGTGTGTGCATGTGTCCGAGTCTACACAGATGTTGGGTGCAGGTGTGCTCACGATGAACTACAGCATATGATGTATCAGTGTGTTCAGGTTATTCAATTGAAAATGCAGTGTGTGTGCATGTGTTCAAGTTTATATAGATATCGGGTGTGGGTGTGCTCACGGTGAACTAAGCATATGACGTATCAGTATATCTGGCTTAAGCAGTTAAAGAACAGAATCGACTATTGCAGTTATATGTTCTACATTGCGAAAAATGAAACAGAGGAAGAGTGTACCTCAGTGGCGCCGTAAGACAGATGTGACTCTGGCTCGTGCAACAAAATCTCCAGTGGCGCGTCCCTCGCATAGCTCCTGAAGTGGCGGATGCCGTTGGGAGGCAACACATGTACCGCCGACTTGTAGGTCGCCGGGTCGAATGGTCGGACACGGAGAGGCAAGAGCTCGACCTCAGGGTCCATGTCCAGCTCCGGGGGAGTCCCACCTCGTGGAATGTTGTCTGCCATCTCAAGAAGAGAACGAAAATGGCTGAGGATGTGAAAAATGGGTGAGAATGCGAAAAGTCAACCCAAAAGTCAACCCCGAGAGGGTGAAAAATGGGAGGAAAGGTCGGAGTGTGGAAAAGGCACGAAGACCGAGGTATAACTCAGGAGAAACAAACCCAGGAGGTGGAAACCAAGAAAAGGGCACCGAAACCGAGTTTTGTTCGGTTCAAAGTGTGCGAAATGAGAAGGGTTTCGCGAATCAAACGATGGAAAAGGCTCGAAAACAAGAGAAAAACACGGATTGAAGCGAAGAAAATCACCTAGAGAGAAAGAAGGAGGATTTTCGAGCTAGGGTGAAGTGAAAATATAAGGTTTGGAACCTTATATTTAAAGACCCGAGGCTAAAAGACAAAACTACCCCGAAACTGCCATTTTTGGCCGGTGGCCAAATTGTTAGCCGATCGGCTAAATATTTGGCCGATGAGCTTATTCTGTGGCCGATGGATGGCCGATGGACTCTCCTTGTGATCGATGCACCTCCAACACCCTTGTTTGGGTCATTAATGTTGTTTGGGGCCTTCACTTCTCAAGATAGTGCAAGAAAGTAGACTTTTGAAGCTCAACCGGCCTTCGTGTTGACCTCGAATCGTGCCTTCCAAGTGCGGCACTTGATACGTACGAGGTGTATCCTTTTTCGTATCCTTTTGTCTCTTACGAGATTCGGAAATTGCTTTAAATACATCGCATTACAACGTTTTGTTGTGTTTATAACAAGCGCGCATTGGTTATACATCATTTCGCTCTTGCATTGTTATGCACACCTCTTATGCGTTGTAGTGCACACCATCCTTGCATTGTAATGCACATCTCTTATGCGTTGTAGCGCACACCATGCTTGCATTGTTATGCACATCTCTTATGCGTTGTCGCGCACGCCATGCTTACATTGTCATGCACATCCCTTAGGTCGCATTGTCTTGCACCCCTTCATTTGCGTTGTTTCGCATATCTCATTTGCATCATCATACATCTTATTATGTTACATGCATTATCATGCATTTCAGTACATGCATTGTCATGTACATCTCATTTGCATAGACATGCATTTCAGTACATGCATTGTCATGCACACGTCATTCGCATTGTCATGCATTTCCTCATCTGAATTGTCATGCGCATGCTTCATTTGCATTGTCATGCATTTCCTTACCATGCATTGTCATGCACATATCATTTGCATTGACATGCATTTCAGTACATGCATTGTCATGCACACTCCATTTGCATTGTCATGCATTTTCATTACCTTGCATTGTCATGCATTTCATTACATGCATCGTCTCGCATACTCCATTTGCATTGTCATGCATTTTTCCTACCTTGCATTGTCTTGCACGTTTCATTTGCATTATCATGTATTTCAGTACATGCATTGTCATGCACACGTCATTTGCATTGTCATGCATTCCTCACCTTGCATTGTCATACACGTCATTTGCATTGTCATGCATTTTCCTACCTTGCATTGTCTTGCACGTTTCATTTGCATTGTCATGCATTCTCAGTACATGCATTGTCATGCACACGTCATTTGCATTGTCATGCATTCCTAACCTGTGCATTGTCTTGCACTCCCTTCTAACTTGTGCATTGTCTTACACCCCTTCTAACTTGTGCATTGTTTTGCACACCCTATAACTGGCATTGTCTTGCTCGTTATGTGCATTGTTTTGCACCCCTTATAACTGGTATTGTCTTGCTCGTTATGTGCATTGTTTTGCACCCCCTATAACTAGCATTGTCTTGCTCGTTATGTGCATTGTTTTGCACCCCCTATAACTGGCATTGTCTTGCTCATTATGTGCATTGTTTTGCACCCCTTATAACTGGCATTGTCTTGCTCGTTATTTGCATTGTTTTGCAACCTATCTAACTTGCATTGTTTTGCAAACCCCTCTAACTTGCATTGTTTTGCAATCTATCTAACTTGCATTGTTTTGCAAACCCCTTTAACTTGCATTGTTTTGCAAATCTATCTAACTTGCATTGTTTTGCAAACCCCTCTAACTTGCATTGTTTTGCAATCTATCTAACTTATATTGTTTTGCAAACCCATCTAACTTGCATTGTCTTGCAACTTCACTAACTTGCGTTGTTTCGCACTTTCTCTAATTTGCGTTGTTTCGCACGTCCTACTTGCGTTGTTTCGCACGTCCTACTTGCGTTGTTTCGCACCCTCTCTTACTTGCGTTGTTTCGCACGTTCTACCTGCATTGTCATGCACTTCACACTTCACTCGCGTTGTCACGCACTTCTCAGTTGTATTGCTATGCATGTTTCTAACGATATTGTACCTGTTAAGTTTCTTTCTTTTGCAGGCACGATATTGTATGTACGGTTCATTTGAAGCTGGCGCGACCAGACGAACCAGACAGGTATTGTACATCCTCCGCGTGAGACGTAGCGAGAATTGTATAATTCTCTTACATCCTTTCTGCATGTAATGTAGTTAGATTTGTACTCGCTTGCTTAAAACTGTTGCATGTTATGCTTCATTACAACTTTCTTTGCATGATCATAAGTTATGTTCGGCATCATGCATTGTCCTTTTCATTTTGCCCCCGCCCTCGAGCACATATCTTGCTATCTTGTATGCTTGTCTAAGTCTTCGGCCTCGTCAAAAATGGGTCGTCTTTGGGCTTTGACATTTACTCCCGTCATTTTTATGACTTTCGAGTTCTGTCAAAGAGGGGCAACTGTAGACACCCCATTTTTGACCGTTCTCAAGACTTGGATGTCATCGTTTGAACACTCGATGATCATCCATGTTCGTGTTCGTTTTGAGTTCCCGAAGGTCTCGGCCGCGCGCCTTGCCTCAAGATCTCTCAACTTGTCTGTTTTGTGTTTGGTTATGGACCAAGCACTTGTGTTTTTGCTTCTGAGGGAAGAGGGTGGCTTGTTGGCCATCCCCTCAACCCATCGGCCAAGGCATGAAGCCATCGGCCTTGTTTTCTTGCCATCGGCCAAAAGTGTTGGCCGATTGGCACTTTATTTGGTCGGCCAGCCCTTGTGTTGGTCGATCGGCAATGTTTTCTGGCCGAACCCTGTTCATCTGCTTTATGCAGATATTTTGTGCCAGCTGTCACAGTTGGCATGCACAATTCCCCCCCTCCATACACGTGTATGGAGGGATTTGCCCCTTGTTTAGCTTGCTTAGGAAGCTTTGAATTTGGATTTCTATAAGAGAGGAGGCCCTCCTCCCTTCTCAAGGGTTCCAAAAATCTGAGATAGAAGATATATATCTATCTATCTCTATAGCTCCCTCTCTCTATATATTTGTGTGTGTATTTGTGCTCAAAAGGGTATTTTGTTCACACTATTGCATACACACACCTAGCAATACACCATCCTTGGTTGCTGAGGTACCTTGAGGTTGATTTCAGAGTTCTTAGAGTGGTTTAAGCTTGGAAAAGTTACTGGAGCCTTGTTCTTGAAAGTGTTCTTCAAGAGTGAGCATTCTTGCTTTTAATACCCCATTCTTGCTTAAGCTTTTAGCCCTTCTTACTTATTGTTTTAAGCTTAACTCTTAACTGATAAAAGTTCTATTTTTACTTGCTTTAGACCTTTGTTTAAGGTCACTTTTTGGTTTGGGGTTGTTTACCTCCTCTTAGGCCTTGTTTGGCCTTATTTTAGGCCATCCCTTTTGGCTCTTGTTCTTGGCTTTGCATGACCTTCCTACCACTGAAATCCAGAGGATTTTCAGTGGTGGGAAGGTGGTTTTGGAGTCCTAAATAAGAGAGGGTCATCCCCTCTCCTTGTTGTCTTGTATGCTAGTATAAATGGCTTATATTGGTAGCATGTTTGCTTAGTTTGTTTTAGCTCCATTTCAGCAAGTATTTGGTGTTATTTTGTCATGTTTTACCTTTGTTTCAAGTTGGTTTAATGGCCTCTTACATGCTCCATATACTTGTCTTGCAATCCCCTCATTTGCCTTAATATGCATCATGTTGTAACATGTCATTCTAGCATGATTTTGGCTCAACTCCATGAAGCTTTTAGCCTTGTTGTAACATGCTTAAGGTCTGATTTGAGTTGTTTTGAACATATATGCCATGCTTTGTATAGCCATAAGGCATTCTAGCTTGTTAGCCTTAAGTGTCCAAGTCTCTAGCATGCATTACTTGGCTTATTTCAATGATTTGGCATCATTTGTTATGGTATTTTAGTCCATGTTTCATGCTCAAATACTTACACTTGTCACTCCTTTAATGCTTTAAAGAGTTGATGTTTTATGCCTCATGAATGGATCATTGTGTATGCTTCCATGTTTAGGTCTTTGGGATGCCATCTAAGTGGGTTTTTGGTCTTATTTTACCATGCCATAACTCTATTTTTCATTGCTTAATTCATGCCATGTTTGGTTTTGATAGGTGTAGTGTAACATCTCTTTTGTAGCCTTGCATGCCTCATGCTTTTGGCCTTTTGTTCTAGCTTATTTTGGCTTTGGTCCTTGCATGTTTTAGGCTTACTTTGGCATGCTTTAGGACTGTTTTGGTTCACTTTGGCCATTTGCTTCATGTTTCACATAGCCATGGTTTGAGTCCCTTAGATAGCCTTAAGCTTTGGGCTTTCTTGCATGCCTTGCTTGCTGTGTTTGGTTGGTTTGGCACCTTTCCTAACATGATTTCAGAGCTTATAATGTATGTCACTTGCATGCTTTGTCCTCTTTTAAGTGTTCTTGAAAGTTGCTCTCCTATGCTTAGGTGATAGGCCAATTGGCATGCATGTTTGTATGTATCTTTGTCTTCATTTCCATAGCATTTCGGCCACTGATTTGGGCATGTTGAGAGCTGTCCATTTTAGTTTAAGTCCATCTTCGCATGTTGTTGCATATTAGTTTCCTTGCATGTTGTGGCATGCTAGTCCTATTATATTATGCTTACATGCATGTTTGCATGCTTAGGTTGCATATCGCTTGCTTGCATGCTCATGTTGCATTAGCTTGCTTGTATGCTTAGGTTACATTGTATTGAGTGTGCATTCCCTTGCCTCTTGATCAAGCATGATAGAGGTTGGGGCCCCTTGTGTGTTTTTGTGCATTTCATTCCATATTGAATTGCACACTTGGCTCCTTTGGCCATCATGCATTGAAATGCGTGATTGGTGGCCCGAGGGTCGAGAACTACACTTCTTTGAGTCTCAAACATGATAAGGAGTGTGGTTGTGCAGACATTGTCTTGCAAATGTATTGCCATGCTCTGTCTTTCCTCTGCTGCAGCAACAGAAGCATTCAGCAAGAAGAGATGGCCGATCGACCATATCCAGTACCGGTCGGCTACAAACATTTGGCCGAGAGCCTTAGCTTTGGTCTATGACCAGTTTCCCTTGGCTGATGGCTCTATATTTTGGCCGATGGCCTCTCAGTATGCCCACAAGGTGGTTCAGAAGTGTCACAGAAGTTGGCACAATTTTCAGAGGTACAGAGCAGTGCAAACAGAGGCAACATGAAGCATGGCGATGGATTTCCGAGCAAAGTCGTCCAAGCATGCATTCATCATTCGTCTCGAGGCCATTTCAGTGTTTTAATAACTTAGAATAGTTATTTATTTCGATTTGGTTGTGTAATTAATTAATTAGCTTTTTAGTTAGTTAATTAGTTGATTTGTATTATTCTTTCGGTCTCTTCGTCGAGAGGGCGCAATTGATGTAATAAGCGTGCGTGTGTGTGATGCATGTCTTCCAACCCCACTTCTTTCTCCCTTTTACTTAACCGCTTACGATGGTTAGCTTTAGGGCATATTTCATTTACCATCCTAATGCTATGCATGTCTGCATCATTCACTTGTATTGCATGCACCGGGCTCGGCACATCATACTAACTGCATTGTATTTCAATTCCTACTTGAATACATGTATCGAACTGTCGCATCTCATATGCCATTTTAGATTAGCCGAGCCTATTCAAGTTGCACTTTGCATGCGATGCATTAGCCATTTTAACATGAACTAGGATTATGCATGATTACTAACTAGTTTCTTGTTTTGGCTCGGAGTACACTGTGAGTGTTTATGCTTTAGCATCTTGTATGTGTGAGTGTTAACATGACAGCATGCTTGCCATGAGGCTAATTGCTTATGTGATATAACTGCTTAAATGCCTGTGGGTGAAGGTTGGATTACTTGAATTGGTACGACTCATTGAAATCCGTGTTTTAGCCTACTTACGAGTAGCAAACTTCAAACCGTTTTCAAACAAACGGGTATACGATGCTTTGTTCCAAATTAGGCGATCTAGTCTATACTTGTGTGTTGTGCGCATCACATAGTAATTCTAGCTAATTAACCGGAATAGGAACGCATGTGTTTTCAAAAAAACCAGATATCATGTTTGGTATAGGCCGATCTTTGATCGGGCGAGCGAGGGTGCTCATAGATGACCTTCTCCAATCGTACCCAAGTTCCCGAGCCGAGGCAACTTTGGTGATGACGGACACGTGGCCTTAGGCACGAGTCAGGGTTTCCTAAATTCCCCCAAAATAAAATATTTAGGTGGCGACTCTGTATCTGGCAAAGCAGTCCATGTTTGGCACTTCTTTCTTAAAAATCAGTTTTTCAAAACGATTTGCCGGATTTGGACTCTTTGGTGATTTATCGGTCTCGCATTGCACTTCGCAGGATTAGATTCAGAACCGTGACATTTGAGTTCGAACTGTAGTAGCAAAGCCCAAGGGCGCGTCTACTGCATGAGACGTTGTTTTTGTTATTTTGTTTTCCATTTTTTGCTATCTTGGTGAATATAATAGATCACATATGTATATATATACTTTTGTTTGGCTAACTAGCTGTTTGAAGTTCCTGGTATATAAGACGTTAATTCTGCATATACGTGTGAGTTATTATGAAATACTTTTGGAATGATTTTGCTATACCACGTAAGCACAGTTCATTGGACAAAGTTTTTAAATTTGCTTCCGTTTTGGCCCCTTTACATTTCTGAAATTGTTTGAGGTCGTAGATAATCTCATGATTATTGGCCGGTTATGACCTTAACCTTAGGGACAGGATCGGGTCATGACAGAGTGGTATCAGAACACGAGTTAATAACTCACAAACCTGTCCTAATGAGCAATAAGCATCTAGAAAAGATCTAGGATGCATTCATGTGATAAGTATGAACTTGAAGACATCGAGAATATGCTTAAATGTTCCAAAACGAATGACTATGTGCTATATGTTTTGTGATACTTGCATTGTGAATTATTTGAATATGTATGCCCTTTTGTATATGCATACTTGTGAATATTTTGTATAAAGAATAATGCAAGTTTAATTAGATAATGGTGAGAACAAGAGGTGATGAGTTAGAGGAGTCCTCTACTGCCAGAATGGATAGGATGGAAAGATTGATTCAGGAAATGGCAGAAACATTGAGACAACAATAACAGTGCCAACAACAATGGTAACAGCCACACCCTCCGCCTCTACCTCCGGAACCGCCTGTGCAATACCTACAGAATGATGACCAGACAATAGCTCTTACCAAAGAATTCAAGAAGATGAAACCGCCAAAGTTTCATGGGGGATTGGATCCGTTGAAGGCTGAAGCATGGGTCCTTGGCATAGAAAAGCTGTTTGAAGTGTTTCCTTGTCTAGAAACACAGAAAGTAATGCTAGCCACCTTCACATTAGAAGACGAAGCAAGGAGGTGGTGGATGTTGATCCGTGAGAGTAATAAAGATATTGGCTGGACACGATTCTTGGAAATTTTCTATGACAAATATTTTCCACAATGTGTCCGAGACAGGAAAGTGTCAAAGTTTATGGAACTCAAGCAAAACAACATGTCAGTAGTAGAGTACAAGGCCAAGTTTACTGAATTGGCCAGATTTGCACCACACATGGTCGATATCGACTATAAGAAAGCGAGACATTTTGAGGGAGGCCTTCGAGATGAAATCTTAGATAAGGTGAATGTACTAAAGCTAGAAACTTACATTGATGTATTGGATCGGGCCATAATATCAAAAAAATCTAGCTAGGTAGAGCAAATCACCGTCTGATTGGAAAAGTGGCTTTTTCTCAAAGAAAAGGGTTTCAAAGAAACAAAATACGGGCTCCTCAAGTACTTCTAATTCTTCCTGAGACACGTCTCTAATGTGCAACATTTGTAGTAAAAGACATCGCAGAGTTTGCTATCGTATGTCAGGGGCCAGCTTTAAATGTGGTAAAACAAGGCATATGGCCAGGGATCACTATAACAAAACTGGGTTTTTACGGCTTCACATCAACGACATACAATAAATGCAAGCCGTGGTTTCTCACTTTTACAATTTGCTTTTTTTTGCATGTCGTAAATAATTTCTCACCACGACGTGTCTATTGCGTACGTTGTGAATGCTAATAACAATGATTTTTTTACGGCTTGCAACGTTAGCCGTAAATAATAAAACTTTCTATGACGTGCATATGGTATGCCGTTAATATATCAACTATACATGACACGCGTACACCAACCGTTAAAAAATATTGAACATTTCACGGCGCACAAAAGCCAGTCGTTAAAAATTACACTTTTCATGACACACAAAAGCAAGCCGTTTAAAATATTACACTTTTCACAACACGCAATTGCTGTCGTGAAAGGTACGATCGAAAAAAAAATAGCGCCAAATGAAAATTCCAAGTGCCAAAATGAAAAATTTAGCAACAAACAAACAAAAAAATTCAATAAAAACACTAGCACTATCAGAATTAAAAGAAATAAAGTAAATAAAGAGACACATATGGAGAGGGAAAATTACCCATAGGTCCCATGTGAAACATGTGGTCTCCATTTAATCCCAAAACTTTTTCACTGCACACCCAAATCCTTTTCCCCTCTCTCTCTGTGTTTTTTGCTTCCCTTCCTCTTTCGTTTTTTTTTCTGGTTTTTTTGCTTCCCTCTTTACGACCTTCCGATCTGAACATCTATGCCGATCTAAAACCTCTGCGGCACCACCGTCGCCACTTTCTTCTCACCACGCAGATCGATTATTGACGCCGAAGATCTGATCAGAGCCCAGATTTGGTACGATGCAGAACTGAAGACAAGAGACGATGATAACAAGACAAGAAGACGCTCATCCTCATTCTGTTTAGATTGAACAGATTTTGTATATATCTTGTCAAATTTCTCTCTCTTTCTCTCTCTATTTACAGATTTTTTTTGGGATAGTTGTTGATCTATGGTTGTTGTTGTTGATGATGAAATAGATCTATAATATCATTGAAACAGATCTGTAATGACTCAGATTTGTACAGCTATCACAAATTTGTATGAGAAATTTTCGAATTCTGAACAAGTAATTTTTGAGTTTTTAGTTACAGGCGGTGAAAATTGTAAAATTTTGCAGTTTTTGAATTTTTTTTTTTTGGTGTGAATGAATCACGGTTTTAAAACTGTAAAATTTTGCAGTTTATAACATGCTTTAGAACTGTAAAATTTTACAGTTTCTAACATGTTTTAACATTCCGACGATTTTCCGGCGATGTTGAACATATCCACGATCTCCGGCGACCGTTTGACGGAAGTCCGACGATAAAAATGTGAACAGTGTCTAAATTTTAAAAAAAAAAAAAAAATTTTTTATAACAATTAAAAAATATATATAGACTAATTGATACCAATATTTTAATTTTAGAATAGCTAGATCTTGAACTTAGTACACGGACTTATCAGTACGTTCCCCTATGGAGAATAGCAGAACCATTTTCTCCATCATCGACTGAAGTTCGTCGGCGACCAGTGCTTCCGTTGGCGACTATTTCTTCCGTCAACGACCTTTTCTTCCTCTGTCAGGTGTGTAATTCTATCATTCTTTGTATCTCAGTCCCTCTTCTCAGTCCTCTTTGTCCAAATTTAAGGTAATTCGTGATGAAGCATAAGGCGATTAAAACCAACGCCTCAACACCTTGAAGCTATTTTCTGAATCTTTGAAGCTATTTTTCGAATATTTGAAGCTATCTAATATCTATCTATGTTTTTCTCGCATAGCCCTAAAGTTGTTCCACATCAATCGGTTTAGGGTAAACAGAAGTTGCGACTCTTATTCTTGAACAGAGCTTCGATTCTTTTTCTTTTTCAATGTAGCTTTGATTCTTCTTCTTCTTCAGCATAGCTTCGACTTGCAGCCCTAACAGGTTAGTTTCGACGTTTCCTCTTCTTCTTCTCTATTTTTTGATCCTTCTATGTTCTTCGATTCTTCTTTTCGGGTTTGAAATTCGAAGTTTTTATGCGAGTATTTTCGCAATTTGACCTCAAAACCCAAAATCAAGTGCAACTTATATACTTGTAATTTGAAAATACTGCTATAAAGTTTGGTTTTCATTTTTTAATTATGTATTATTATTGTCATTATTGAGTTCAAGCATGTGTTGTTGATGAATTTCGCTTATCTTTCTGCATTTTTTTAGTTTTATTTTTTAATCTAACATTGTGATATGAATTACTTTTGGCAAATTTGGTCAGATTTGTTAAGTTGATCCCAGTCCTCCTGAAGAAGATGGCTCAGAAGAATGCCCTTGTTCAAAAATTGCCCAGTGTTGAAATTCTTGGTTGCACAATCGTGATCTGTTTTGATAAAACAGGTACCCTGACTGCGAATCAGATGGTGGCAACAAAGCTTGTGGCTATGGGTTCCAGGGCAAATGCTATCCGAATTTTTAATGTGGAAGGGACCACATATAATCCTTTGGATGGAAAAATTCAAGATTGGCCTGTGGGTAGAATAGATGCTAATCTCCAAATGATTGCAAAGATTGTTACTGTGTGTAATGATGCTGGCATTGAACAAGCTGTGAATCATTATGTAGCTACTGGAATGCCTACTGAGGCCGCTTTGAAGGTTAGATCTTCTAATTTTGTTTCTTGTGGTTTAAAATCATGTTTGCCTTTATAGTTAAATTACAGGAAAAAAAAGGGAAAGAAATAAAAAGCACTGGAATCTAGTGTCATATTCCCCAAATTGCTAAGAGTATTGAGGTTGGATTCTAGTGTCATATTCCCCAAATTGCTAAGAGCATTGAGAAATAAAACATTAGTTTCATCCATTTGTTTCAATAATCCATGCTTTGCTATGTCATAAGCATAAGACACCATACTACATATATTGTTTGTAGAGAGTGCTAAGTTGAAGTTGCTGCAAAGCAATAAATATTGAGCTGAAGCAATTTTCTCATAGTGATTGTTTATGTTTTTTCAAGTTATGGTTGAGAAAATGGGACTTCCTGATGGATTGGATTCTGGTACATCTAGAGGTTATGGTGATGTTCTACGTAAGTTATAGTTATAAATAACTTATGTTTATGTTGTTTACTAAATATGTTTACGTGGTTGCTAATGTGTTCCATTTAATTTTATGTAATTGAAGGTTGTTGTCGGACATGGAGTAAGATTGAAAAACAGATTGCCACTCTTAAGTCTGACCATGATAGGAAATCGATGGGAGTTATAGTGAGTTCCAGCTCATGAAGAAAGTCATTGCTTGTAAAGGTTCATACACCACCTTTTCCCTCCCTCACTCTTCTTTCATTCAGCGACGTGGTGTTTTACAGTTTTTAATTCTATATATTGTCACACAGGAGAAACAAATTTTCTGATAAGAATTGCAAAACTATAAAATGTGGTTCCACCATTTTAATCTTTGTTTCAATTTTTTTTCGTCTCTTTGCTAGTATTTTTTGCTACTTCAACTTGTGTGCGAGATACATTGTGAACAAATTTACTTGGAACTTTAATGGAGAAGAGTACGATGAATGGGTGCCCAATGAACAAACAGAAAAAGGGTTGATGGACCATGGGATCTTGCTACAATTTCTGCACTTCTAACACTGATCTGGAAGCACTAAGTTATTTAACTTTTAAAAGGATTCACACAGTGGTCTAATTTTTGACTTGCAATCATTTTCCAACTGTTTGCACTCTAGCTTAGTGGAGTATTTTTTATTTTTTATTTTTATAGTTTTTTACTAGGTAACACACGGTGGTAATTAAATTTCTTATTTGGCTACAAGACCTGATAATTTAATCTCTGTTTAGAATGCCTTTACAGTATGAGAGTAGCAATGATGTGATATTTAATGGACATTACATGCAGACAGATAGAGACAGTGTCTATATATAATTAAATAATTGAACACATCTACACTTGTTCAAGTATAGGCTACAATATGATCAATAAAATACCCAAAGCAAAGTAATTAGATTAATTATTTGATCATACTTTGTCTATGACTTACTTGAGAATGTTAATATCTTGATGAAGTATATGGAATTTCAAATAACAAACAGTTTCTTTAGTAAATATATAATTGCCAAATAAAGTTGGTTTGTACTAGGCCACGTGTTCCTTGCATTAAGTCGGCATACATGAATTTTTATGTACCTAACATTGGACATATTAGCATAATTTCAACAGAAAATTAATTTCTTGGCCATGCAAGGAAATAATGTCATTTAATTATGAAAATTATTACTTGGATACACCTGAGGTTATGGATTACAGGAATCAGAGACCTTATTTGAAAGATTTTTTTTTGAAATTTTATAAAAAGTAAGTCTAGCAATGTACTAGAGCTCATGGTTTGTCACGCACTCTCCTTCTGATTAGTTCACCTTGGCCACTAAAGAACACACATGGCATGTGTGTCTTTCTCTAACACACTCCCACATGTTAAGATCAGAACAAAGTACCTAGAAGTAAATGCACTGGTTGAATGGCATATTTCAAATATGATGAATTTGGGTCAAGTAGAGTGCTTATCTTTGACTGGTATGATTAATTCTACCTAATAGAATTTTGATGTGAAAAATTAACTGTTAGATTACAATGCAATGCTTGATCAAATGTAGCCATTCTATAGGGCTTGTATGCATGATTAGAATTGAAAATAAGCGTACATTTTTTCCTGTGGGGTGTGTTAATGATATAAGCAGTCCACTGGTGGCTTTATTGCTGTGTCAAGATATGCAAGTGCAACTTATTTGCCTCCTGCTATTCTCAGCCGTGGTGTTGGTTGGCAGGTAAATTGAAAACTTGTTGCTTTCTTTTTTAGTGGTATGATTACACTTAAGAATATGAGTTTAAGATTCCCAATTTGTCCTCTGATTTTCTCTAGTGTTGAAGCTTTGCGAGGATGATCCTTATATTAGCCAAGTTTCTCTGTTTTGCTGTCTAAAACAACAAATTACAATTTCCCAAACTTCTTTCAGGTGAACATAGAATGCCCGTTAGCTTTGATCTAATTGTTCATTTATTGTCTCAGGGAATTGGTATTTTGCTGTTTGGGTTGTTTGGAACTGTGAATGGATCCTCCGTGTCTATGTAAGACACCAACAACAAAAACCTTTATAATTCATTAGCATTTCTAATTGTATTTATATCAATCGAGACAAGACTGAATAATGATTTTTCTTGGTTTAAATGCAGTGAGAATGCTGGTCTTTTAGGTTTGACTCGTATTGGCAGTAGAAGGGTTGTGCAAATATCTGCTGGCTTCATGATTTTCTTTTCCATTCTTGGTGAGTTGTTTGCAGATAAGGTTTTGAATAACAAAAATTAATTTCCATTATCGATCTACTTTTTTGTTAATTTCTGTGAATATTATTTTGTTAATTGTCAATCAAATCCACTTGTTTAGGAAAATTTGGAGCAGTCTTTGCCTCAATTCCAGCATCAATTGTTGCTTCTTTATATTGCCTTCTCTTTGCTTACGTTGGTAAGTGTCAATGATGCAACTAGTTAGCTACTAGACATTCTCAAAATCTGATTATTGTCCATTGTTAAGTTTGATCTTTGCTACATGTAGATTTTCTCATGCTATCTCATATCTTATTAATTTCAGAGGCCAAGTGCCAAGGAACTTCTAAAGCACCGTTTTATCAGGAATGCTAAGAAGAATCCAAGGCTTTTGGAGAGAATAAGGTGTGTTGTGTTGCTATTGTCTCATTTTTTAACAATGTACTTCGGAAGTGTGGCTATAGCATTTGGAGTTACATGCGAAAACAAACTAACTCACACACTTGGGATTCAAAACACATGACATAATGGAGGCATTCATATTAACTTTGCTATTTTTGAAGCTCTAGTACTTACCGTATTAAAAAAAATAAATAAAAAAAATTCAGCAGTCAACAGCAGTCACAGTCCTTGGTTCTGTAGGCTGCAATGATTGGCATAGTTTATTTATGTAAGAGTATTTGTTGGTAGATCAAGGGATACAATAGTACAAATAACTAGTATGTAACCAACTAAATTTTCCTTTCCTCATCGTATTCTATGAAGTTAAGTTCATACATTTTTTGATAAGTAAAGATGTATGTGAAAAAACCACTAGAAGGCAGCAAACCTCTACACAAAATAAAGAAATAACAAAAGGCTCAGCATAGATTATTTCTCAAAAAAGTATTTGACAGTAGATTGAGGCATCCCAATAGCAACAATAATTATGTAATCACTAAATTTAGATCTCCTCGTCTTAGCTTAGATAATTAAATTGCATACATACAATTAACTCATTGGTGAAAGCAAAAGAAAGTAATATAGCACTATCATGCAACCTTTTCTTTGTAGCTCATCCTCATAATGCAAGGCATACACTACTATGTATGCTTAAGTATTACACCAAATAAATAGGCTCCTTTCAACCCCTCCCAACAAAAAAAAAGTAGGTAGAGAACTAGAGCACAAGAGCTTGGAACAATGAGAACAGAAAAGTGTCGAACATTTTGGCCCCATTTAACTTGGCTCTTTACCTCAGGAATCAAAGTAGACCAAAGAGGAGTTCGAAGTTAATGAATTAGTACCCTGCTTGATACTTCACTCAGGTGAGCAGCTAGCACAGTGGGCAGTGCGAGGCTTATTGCCCTGCGGCTTCCGTCTTTAAGAACAATTTTCTTTTAACAATTACACATCAAACAAAATGTTGCTTCTTTTTCCAAAAAGCCATGTGCCATACAAGCCCTTAATAGTTTTCTTTGATACAACTTAAGCTTAGAGCTTGATCCCCTAGGCAATTCAAGTAGATCTTTGGTGCTTCCATGTCTTTAACTCTGATGCTTTTTTGTTGAGGATTGATGTTGATTTAGGAAGCAAAGTTTCAGCTTTGCCCTTAGTAGTCCCCACATTCAACTCACATTGAAATTCAAAGTGAGTTTAATGTGCAGAAGAATCACATGTTCTTTTTCTTCTAAATAATAAAGCAATTGGTGGATATCTCTTATACATTGTGTTCTTTTCTTAAAAGCCAAACTCTTGTTTAATACCCTTTACTGCATATAAAAGCCATACACCAAGAATGGAAAAACTAGAGGTTGAGCCATTAAGGTGAATGCTTGATATATCTCTATTGTTCCTCCCAGTGAACTTTTTAACTGATAACATAATGATGATAGATGTGTTACAAGTGTTACTTTATGCCTTGGAAATTATGATAAGATGGATATCAAGTTCATATTATTGCAGCATTACAATTTCATGTGCCATAATTCTCATCTTGGCATGGCTTACTCCTTAATCATGGCACTTAATTTGCATATTTACTAACCATGACTTTTCAGGAAGTTGTTAAACTGCAGCTTCTTTTCATAGTATTGATTTCATTTTGTATTTATCTTGCTATGTGGACTTGTTTTTTGGTATGAGCAATCTATGATTCTATTTGCCTTGTCTATGATTTTATATTTTACATCTATTCATTCATATTACTGTTGAAATGCCTGCCAAACATACATCAAGCAATAGTTCTCGCCTATTCATTCATATTACTCTTGCTATGATTTTACATACGTGCATAGTATTACTCATGTCCAACTGTTGATTATGAAGATTGGAGCTTGTTTCTTAATTGCCAACCCTATAATCATATGCTATACTACCATCTTATCCAACAACTTAAAACCTTTTTTGTGTTAATTGGTTTATTTATTTATTTATATTTGCCATGCTTGGTTTATTTATTAATTGGATTAAAGCATAAATTAAGCACCTGAGATTCAATCTTTAGATTTTAAGCACTTTGAATCAATCCAGTTAATGATCGGCTCACTAGTCTTGATACAACGAGAAAAAAATTTGACTTACACTGTGTTCGTCTTTGCTATTCATTTTAGATGGCTCGCAGTTTTTATCTATGGCATATTAGGTATTTACTCTTGAAACATATTCTAATGAAAGTGTTCTTCTGTTCGAGGATGTCAAACAGACTGAAGAATTTCTTGCTGAACTGGACCTCTTGTCATGTTATGATTTTATCGAGCAATCCTCTGAATACATATTAAAGCAGCTTTCTGTCATGCAAAAACAAAGGTATGGGCTGATAGTTGTGGTCTAATTATAAAATGTACTTTTTTGCTTTTATGTGATGTTATTCATGGCCAGTAAAAATATTCTATAAACCATATATAGAACAATTGTAGTAACCATTTATTTACCAGTTCTGTTGTTTTGTTTTTTTGTTAGGGACTTGGATCAATTGGTGGATTATAGATATATATGTACTTGTCAAAAGTACTTAACATTCAGTGATTGGTGTGGTCTCAATACTCAATAGTGTAATATACATAAACGTAGTTTTTTCTTTGGCAAGAGACCTTATAGAAGTTGCCACATAGAATGTATGCACTCAATTGATAATTGAAAATTTACTTGTGGCTTGGTGTTGGTTGTAGTAGTGGGGACTCATGGCCAAACTATGATATATATTGCAAATTAGATGAATTCAAAAGGCCTAGATCAAGTAAGTGGATTTTCTCTCTTTCCTCTAGACTCTAGAGCACTAACACTAGAACATTAACCTAGGGTATAATTTCAATAAATTGAGGTAACGAGAAGAATGTGATTCATTTTTAAAAAAATCTGTTTGTATATACAAGAGCACTTCATAGTGGTTTAAATATTCATGGAAATTTTTGTTATGGTAGCAAAATTTTTGACATACTTTGTATCAATTTCAATGTCATTGTCCAATTGGGTTAACGATTATACTCAACTGGCCCACTTTTTGTTGTTAAATTTCAATTTTGTGTTGCACTAGTTGACTAATTTATACATCAAAATCTTACTCAAAGGGCATCGAACAACTAACATTATGAAGTTTCCTTTGTCATGCAGACAAGAAATGCAATAGGGTTAGTTGCTCCAGTTTTAACACATACATTGGGCATCCTCGTCCTTGTGATAGGAGCAAGTGGATTTGCTACAGTTGCAGCTGCAATTGCTGTAGGAACTGTTGTCGGTAGTTTTAGATAATCTCTTAATAGTTGTCGATATGTTTAGAAAGTTAGATATGCATAGTTTTGGATGGTTTAAACTTTTTGTACAGTTTAGAACTTAAGGATTAGTTTTCGAATGTTTGGAATGTATAGACAATTGTTGAATGTTTATAATTTATGGATATAGTTTTTTTTTGATGTTTCAAACAATATTTTGGTGGTTGATTGATGTTTTGTGATGTTTGTAATATTTGTTAGATTGTACAAAATTGGTCAAATAGAATCTGCTAAATTTAAAAATAAAATTTTAAAAAAGCTGCATATTCTACGATAGGCATAATATGTCGTTGTATTACATATTTTACGGCATGCAATCAGTGTCGTTATTTGTCTCACCAATTAATGGCATACAAAAGTAGTCGTAGAAAAAGTAACAACAATGCACAAAATTTGCCATTAAATAGTTTTAAAGATGTACTATAGCATATCGTAGAAAAAGTAACAACGGCGCACAAAATCTGTCGTTAAATAGTTTTTAACGGCGTACAAAGCATATCGTTAAAAGTGAATCACTTTTCATGACTGGTCATAATATGACACGCGCTGCACGTTGTAGAAGGGTTTTTACAGCGTGTATTGTGCACCGTGAAAACCTTTTTTTGTTATAGTGGATTGTAAACAAAACAGTGGGAAGTTAGCTGATAACTCAACTGCATCAATCCCACGAGGCCTACTACCACTGGAGACACTGTGAGACAGGGGAGAGTCTTTGCACTCGTTTCGAGCGATACATGAAATGCAGAAGCCGTTGTATCAGGTACTGTCTCTATATGTAATTAGGATGCTTTTGTGTTAATTGACTCTAGATCAACACATTCCTTTGTGACTTATGCATTTGTATCTAGATTGAGTAGAGCTCTAGAATCATTACCATATTTGTTATGTGTATCTGCTCCATCCAGGGAATTTGTGTTGTGTACATTTGTGTGTCGATTTTGCGATATGCATATTGGGAATGCTACTTTGTATGTAGATCTACTGCCTTTGGATTTTAGACACTTTGATGTAATTCTGGGCATGGACTGGTTATCTAAATACTGTGCCACCATTGATTATGTACTGGAACGGGTCGTATTTAGACCACCGAGACAGGAAGAAATCGTGTTTGTGGGTAATGGGGTAGTGTCACCACCTTATTTGATATCTACAATGAAAGTATGTAAATTGATCAGAAAAAGGTGTTAGGGCTATTTGTGTTGTGTATTGTCTGAACAATCTGTGAATGTTGAATTGAATAGTATTTCTGTTGTTAGAGAATTTCCAGATGTGTTCCCAGATGAATTGCCAGGGGAATTGGTTGACCGGGAAATAGAGTTTGCTATTAATGTTATACCAGGCACTCAGCCTATTTCAAAAACCCCTTATAGAATGGCTACTGCTGAAATGAAAGAACTAAAAGAACAATTGCAAGACCTACTTGACAAAGGGTTTATTCAACCAACTACCTCACCATGGGGTGTGCTGGTATTATTTGTGAAAAAGAAAGATGAAATCTTGTGCTTGTGTATCGACTACTGTGAATTGAATAAGGTAACAATAGAGAATAAATATCCCTTACCTTGTATTGATGACTTGTTTGACCAGTTACAGGGATCACAAGTGCTTTCCAAAATTGATTTGAGATCCAGATACCACCAGTTAAAGGTAAAAGCAGAGGATGTTGAGAAAATTGTGTTTCAGACAAGGTATGGCCATTATGAATTTCTTGTTATGCCATTTGGGGTGACTAATGCTCCTGCAGCATTTATAGACCTAATGAACTGAATTTTGTGGAAGTTTTTATTGATGATATCTTGATATATTCAAAGAGTAGACTTGAACATGAATACCACTTGAGAACTGTCTTGCAAACACTTAGAGAAAAAAAATTATTTGCCAAACTAAAGAAATGTGAATTTTGGTTGGATGAAGATATTTTCTTAGGGCATGTTATCAACAAGGGGGGGATTTCAGTAGATCCACAGAAGATAGAGGTTATTGTGAATTGGCTTACTCCAACAAATGTAACAGAAGTCCGCAGTTTCATGGGCCTGGCTGGGTATTACAGACGATTTGTAAAGGATTTTTCAACAATAGTTGTACCACTTACCCAACTCACACGCAAAGGACAACCATTTAAGTGGACTGATGAAAGAGAGTCTGCCTTTCAGGAATTGAAGACAAGACTAACCACTGCACCAGTTTTGACATTGCCCTCAGGTATGGAAAACTTTGTGATATATAGTGACGCTTCTTATAAAGGTTTGGGCTGTGTACTAATGCAGAATGGAAAGGAGATCGCCTATGCCTTTCATCAATTGAGACCGCATGAAAAGAACTACCCAACACATGATTTGAAGTTAGCCGCAGTTATGTTTGCTTTGAAAATCTGGCCGCATTATTTGTATGAGGCAAAATGCGAAGTCTACACGGATCACAAAAGTTTGAAGTACTTCTTTACTTAGAAAGAGTTGAACATGCGACAAAGAATATGGCTTGAACTGATAAAAGATTACGACCTTCAGATTCAGTATCACCCAGGAAAGGCCAATATAGTTGCCGACACACTATGCAGAAAATCAACGGGGAACCTAGCTTGCCTACTCACGAAACAAAAAGAAATCTTGCAAGACTTCGAGAAAACTGAAATCGAAGTCGTGTTACAGGAACAAGCTGGGTTGATGGCAGCCATTTCCGCCGAGTCAGCAATAATTACTGAAATCAAACAAAGGCAACGAGAAGATGAGACCCTCAAAACAATAATTGATGAGTTTGAAACGAAACCAAAATCAAAATTCAGCATTGATGGTGAAATGTTGAGATTTCAAAACCGAATGTGTGTCCCAAATATTTCTAAATTAAAGAAGAGAATCCTAGATGAAGCTCACAAGTCAATGTTCGCTATGCATCCAGGTAACAACAAAATGTATCCGGACTTGAAGCAAAGCTATTGGTGGCCAAAATGAAGAAGGAATTGTAGAGTATGTGTCCAAGTGCCTTCAATGTCAGCAAGTTAAAGCTGGCCCAAACATTCATGTCAAACGGCCTTTGGCCCAATCATTCACGTCAAACGGCCTTTGGCACAATCATCTATATCAAACGGCCTTTGGCCCAATCATCTATATCAAAGGCCTTTGGCCTAATCATTTATATCAAATGGCCTTTGGCCCAATCATCTATATCAAACGGCCTTTGGCCCAATCATTCATATCAAATGACCTTTGGCCCAATCATTCATATCAAACGGCCTTTGGCCCAATCATCTATATCAAACGGCCTTTATGTGTGTTTCATACTCATGATCATTATCGTATTTGTATTCACTTAGTCTTAAACAAAAGACTAACATTTAGAATACTCATTCTTTATTCAAACATACAAATCCATAAGGCATATACAGAAGTAACGTTTCGAAAACAACATACTTGAACATATCTTTACTAAGATATCACTCACAGTGTTCTTCCGATGGATTTGTCTTTGCACTTGACCCTACACATTTCATAACATATCGGGTTACAAGCAATTCAATCCGTTCTTAATTTATCTATTTCTCTTAGGCCTCTTTCTTATCCTTTTAGGTCCTTTACAATGCCCAATGCATGCCTAATAGTGCTTAGAAATGAAAGAGAACGGAAAACAAAACATAAAATGCCTTGTCAAAATTTCTGAAACAGGGCTCTCCGCTCAAGCGCAACTTTGGTCGCTCAAGCGGACCCCTTTGATCTGCAAAAGTTCTGGTTGCTTGTAATTTACGCTCGAACAAGACTATTGATGCTCGAGCAAGGAGTCATGCAAAGCAAGGCACGCTCGAGCACAGATTCGGCCGCTCAAGCCATCGTGCAATCTCTGCAAAACTTCTGGGAGCCACAAATTCACACTCTAGCGAGGCTTTCCTCGCTTGAGCGGACAAGTCGAATTCTGGGTTTTCCAGAACGCTGTTTGAGCTTTAAATTTGCATTCGAATTAATGTAACTTGCTTGTTATGACTCATAATTCACTTGTACATCTTCTAACATGATACAAATATTAAATTTACGACATTATGAAGCTCAATTTCCATGAATTAATTACATGCATGCTCAATTTATACCAAACTTATTTCCAATACTTCAAATTCATGCAACAAAAACTTATGCCACCATTAATTGTGCTTGCATGTGGAATATAACTTCCATTCTCAACTTAAGTGATACAAAAGATGATCAAAAGCATAAATCTTAATCAAAATTCAACATGGATCATATGTTTCATGCTCAAATACACAAATTCATGGCAGTCTTTTACATGCATGTTTATAATGACTTCAAATTCATCAAATGCAACTTAATTCTTGTTCTTGATTACTATTTAACTTTGAATTCACAAAATTACAAACTCAACTCATGAATTTATTCTTAATTACTCACCCAGGAGCTTCAACTTTTACAATTTTAGCTAGTTCTAGAGCCTAGCCTTCCAAAACTTGAGTTCTCTTGCAAAATCTTCAAGAATGGCTCCTCTCTCTCTCTCTAAATTTGGTTCACTCTCTCTCTCTAGAGTGTAGAATCTGATTTGAGCTAAAAAATATGAGCTTAAGGCCTTGTTTGGGAAGACTAAATAAGTGTACTTTTTGTCTTTTTTGACTAAAAAAGTGAGGTTGAAAATATGGATGTTTGGGTTAACTTTTTGACTTTTTATGGAAAAATGTGTAATAAAAAATTTTAAAAATTGGTTTTTAGAGAAAAATTTGAATTGGGAGTTGTGCAGCCGTAATTGTTGACTTTTGGTGAATAGTGTTAACTTTTTAACTTTTTGAGTAACTTTTTGGCTTTTTGGATTATTTGGGATATCCCAAACTTAGCCTAAGCATACTTAGCTCATTTATATAGGCTTTCCCTAATCACACTTAATTAGAACTAATCAATGGTACTTAATCAATTCAATTTAAACTAATTAATTCACTCCGAAACAGTTTTCAATTAAATTTCACCATAGGTTCTAAAAATCATTCTAATCGTAAAAACACAGTCAATTCTACTTTTTGACGTCTCTACGACCTTCAATTAAATTTTTATAGTAGAGAATCAAAAAGATTTTCCTACGGTGAACAGATAGAAATTCAAAAACACATATAGTCATATAAATGGCACTCAAAATCATATTAAGTATATAACCACAATCATAATTAAGATTAATTAACATAACACAGGACTAGCTTATCATAATCTTCCCCCCCCTTTAGGACGTTTGGTCCTCCAAACTTGTTTTACCTCCATTCGGAAACAAATGTGGGTAGTGAACTCGCATTTCATCCTCTTTTTCCCATGTGGCGTCCTTTCCATAGTGTTCCTTCCATTCTACTTTCACCATCGAGATGGACTTGTTCCTCAACTATTTCACTTGCCGGTCAATGATCAGTTCTGGCCATTCTTCGTATTCCATATTCTCATCTAGAGCTATCCGGTGATAATCAATCACATGAAACAGAGCTCGAAGATAACCCCTCAACATTGATACATGGAACACATTATGTATTTGTTCAAATCCCGGTGGCAAAGCAACTCTGTAAGCAACTAGACCAAGTCTTTCTACAATTTGAAATGATCCAATGTAACGGGGTGACAATTTACCTTTCTTACCAAATCTTGGTTGACCTTTCATCGGAACCACACGAATAAATACATGGTCGCCAACCTCATACTCAAGAGGTCTTCTTCGAACATTCGCATAATTCTTCTGCCGGCTCTATGTTGTCTTGAGCCTTTGTTGGATGATTTTAATTTTCTCGGAAGTGTCTTGCACAATTTCGGGCCCAAGTAAAGCCCTGTCTCCAACTTCTGTCCAACAAATTGGCGATCTACACTTCTTGCCATACAAGGCTTCGTATGGAGCCATATCAATGCTAGAGTGGAAGCTGTTGTTGTATGCAAATTTTGCTAGTGGCAAATAATCCTCTCAACTCCCTTGGAAATCCAAGGCACACATTCTGAGCATGTCCTCTAAAGTCTGTATGGTCCGTTCTGATTGACCGTCTGTCTATGGGTGGAATGCGGTACTAAACCTCAGTTCTGTTCCCATAGCTCTTTGTAAACTTTTCCACAGTCTGGATACAAATTTTGGATCTCTATCCGAGACAATAGATACCGGAACCCCATGTAAATGAACAATTTCATCAACATATATAATGGCCAATCTATAAGCATCAAAAGTAGTCTTCACAGGTAGAAAATGTGCAGATTTAGTCAGTCTATCAACTATGACCCAAATAGAATCCATACCTCTAGAAGTTCAAGGTAGGCCAATAACAAAATCCATGGTCACATGTTCCCACTTCCATTCCGAGATAGGGAGAGGTTGAAGTAGACTGCCTGGTTTCTGAGGCCGTTTGATACGAAATAATTGGGCCCGAGGCCGTTTGATATGTTTGGGGCCGAGGTCGTATGATGTACTAGATAGAAACATGAATGGGCCTAAGGCCATTTGTTATGTTCGTTACGAATTTCATTCATGTAACTTCTTCATTTTGATATTATTCACTGGGCTATCGCTCACTCTCATTTATATGTGTGTAGGTGAGCAAAGAGATGTCCAAACCCAGCTTCAGTGAAGAATGTGAGAGGAAGTCGGTTTTGTGGAGTCAGCCCGAATGTCTCACGCATGAGACGTTGTTTTTGTTATTTTGTTTACCACTTTTTGCTATCTTGGTGAATATGATGGATCACATATGTATATATATATACTTTTGTTTGGCTGACTAGCTGTTTGAAGTTCCTGGATGTATAAGACGTTCATTCTGCATATACGTGTGAGTTATTATGAAATACTTTTGGAATCATTTTGCTATACCACATAAGCACAGCTCATTGGACAGAATTTTTAAATTTGCTTCCGTTTTGGCCCCTTTAACATTTCTGAAATTGTTTGACGTCGTAGATAATCTCATGATTATTGACCGGTTATAACCTTAATCCTTAAGGGCGGAGTTGGGCCATGACAATACGGGCATAGACACCTCATTTTTTACGGCCCTTACGACTGGGACGTCCTCGCATGCACACCCAATGATGAGTCTGTTTGCTCGCCAAATGCTCGAAGTCTTCAGCGGAATGCCACAACTTTGAGCCTTTCAAACCCTACATCCTTGTTGCCTCATTTTTGGACTATGCCTTGGTCTTTCCAGCCTGCAGCACCGTCTGCCGGCCATCCCTAGAGGTTGCCGACCATCACTTTTGGGTTGCCAGCCACTGATGTGGCTTGTCGGTCACCAGTGATGACCAGCCAACCACCAGTGTTTTCTGCAGATATTTTATGCCAGCTGTTTGCACAGATGCATTCATCTATCCCTACGTGTAGGCTAGATCTCCTTGAGGGAATTTCATGTTTTCTATATATAGAGACCCCCTCTCTCTTGTAGCTAGGTTAGAAAATTTTGAACTCAAAAATTTTCCTCCCTCTCTACAAATTCTCTACACTTTAGCCTCCAATTCCTTAACCTTTGCCTATACACCCTTAACCAAAGTTGATCATCTTTGAGTTGAGGTTCCTTGAGGCCTTCTTTGAGCTCTAGAAGTTGGTTTTGGCTTGAATTGTTGCCTAGAATTGACCTTTGCTTCAAGAGGTATAATACTTCCCCTTTTACTTTGCTTTGCATACTTGGTTTTCTATCTTTTTCCCACTGATTTTTGTCTTGTTTTTGGGCTATAAAAACTCTATCTTTTTGGGCTGAAACTTGTGGTTTAAGGCCAATAAGGGTTGAGAGGTGGTTCACCCTTCTTTACACCTTGGTTTCAAGGGCTTTACCCATGTGTTTCCCATCTTTACACTATCTTTTTTTAAGCTTTTAAACACTGATTTTCAGAGTAATTTTAGTGGTGAAAATCATGTTTTGAAGTTCAAATTGGAGAGGTTAGCCTCCACTCCTTGTGTCTTGTTTGCTAGCCTAGATAGCTCTATGTGTTAGCTTAATTTTCTAGTCTTTTGTAGCTTAATTCCAGCATGTTTTAGCCTCTGATTTGGACTGTTTTAACTTTGTTTTGGGTTGGTTAAGTCATTTGAGTCTTGTATTGCATGCTTGTAGTGTAAGTGTTTTCACAAGCTTGGTGTTTTAGGCCTTTAGACACCACTTGTTTGAGTTGATTGTATTGTTTTAGTGTTTTTCTCACTTAAATTCAGCAAGCATAATCTCCGCAACCTCTCTCATTTCTTGACTTTTTGTTTGTTTTGAGGGTTGTTTCAACCTTAGGATTGTTTAAGCTTGAGATTAAGGTCCATGCTTAATGGTTTAATCCTCTTTTGGAGGTTCATTATCAACGGCATGATATCTCTCTCTTGCCTTAAACTACCCCTTGTTTGACACTTCCTTCTCTTTTAGAGGACTCAACTCACCAATGGACTTAATTGGTTAAAGAATGAAAAGGTAAATTAAAATAAGTAACTAAAACTTGGGACTAAAAGTGAGCAAGCTAATAACTTGTTGTGTTCAATCGGACGTTAATTGAACACATGGAAGCTTGAACCATTTCTTACTCATTAGTGATGAAATGATTCAAGGTTCCAAGGTCAACTTCTTCCCTTGATTTTTCATGAAAATGAGGAGGTTTGTGTCTTGTTTTGCATTTATTGAAATTGCACATCTTGAGTCATGAGCCATCATGCAATGAAATTGCTTGAATTGGTGGTTTGTGGCTTAAGTTCACCACTCTTTGGATTTGATCATGAAAAGGAGGGGTGAGTTGTGCAAACAATCCTTGAAAATACCTTATATATGCTCTATTTGTCCTCTGTTGCAGCAAGATGAACTTGTACATCAATGGCCGGCAGACTTTACCAATGGCCGGCTAGCCACTGATGCAAAGATCAGCAGTGAGTTTGTAAGGCAGAGTAGAGTGGGTAGTAGTGTTGGTGTTCAACTCTGCAAACAGAGGCATTCAGAAGCAAAACGGTGGCATTTTCGGGGTGGAAACCGTACATGCGCATGAACATCTCTCATTTCTCGAGGTGGAGTAGTTAATTGTTTAGTTTAATTTTTAATTGCAATTGTGTTGTAATTATTTAATTAGTTAGTTTAATTAGTTATTCAATTTCGTGTTGTAATAATTAGTTAACTAGAATAGTTAGTTAATTCATTTGTTGTAATAATTAGTTAAGTAGTTTAGCTAAGTCCATTTGTTTTGTAATAATTAGCTTAATTAGCCTAGTTTAGTTAGCTAGTTAGCTTAAATCATTCGGACTCTTCTTCGTGAGAGCGTAATGTAATAATGTGTATGTCTTCCAACCCCACGTCTTTCTTCCTTTTATTTATCCGCTTTTGATGGTTAGATTAGGGGCATCACGTTTCAATTAGCATATCGCATGTTTGCATCCATTTGTATTGCATGCACCGAGGCTCGGTTCATCATTCTAACTGTGATAACCTTGTTCCATATTTTGCTAATTAATCTTAATTATGATTGTGATTATGTGTTTAATATGATTTTGAGTGCCATTTATTTGATTATATGTGGTTTTGAATTTCTATTTGTTCATCGAAGGAAAATCTGTTCAACTTACTATTATGAACTAAAAATTGAAGGCCCTATTGACCACAGAAACCGAAATTGACTACGTCATTGTGATTGGCGTAATTTTTAGAGCCTATGGTGAAATTTAATTGAAAATTGATTCGGACCAAAATAATTAGATTCAGAACGATTGTATTAGACTCAATTACTTAGCCTTAATCAATTTGATTAGGAAAGCTTATATAAGGGGCCCTATTACACTTAACTTCATTCTTTTGAGCTCAAATATGAAAATCACACTCTAGAGAGAGAGGGCCAGTTCTAGAGAGAGGAAAGGAAGAATGGTGTATTTTAGCTCAAAGTTTGTGAATTTGGAAGCTACACTCAAGACTTAACTACATTTGTGAAGGTTGGAGCTCCTAGGTGAGTAAATTCATGAGTATGAGTTTGTGATTTTGTGAATTCAAGATTAAATAGTAATCAAGGACATGAATTGAATTGATCATGATGAGATTGAAGTCTATATGCACATGCATGCATAGAATTGCTATGAATTGCCAAGATTTTGCATAATCAAGCATGAGGCATGTTCAATTTGATGAATTGAGCACCAAATCATACATGCATGCATATTTCTAATAGATTCCATGTTTTTGAACATCATGGAGAAATGAATTGTATGAAGTTGAATGCATGAGATTTGAAATTTATGAAGGGAACTCAAGATGATTTTGTGAATGGACCATGATTTTGAATAATTGGCCTCATATTACTTATGTCCTCATGATATGTAATGTGTTCCCACGTTATTGAACCAAAAACATGAGTTTTGGGCCTTTGAATGCTAAGTTTGAACTTCAAGAACAATTTTGGAAATTCTAGAATTTGGCATATCCGCTCAAGCGGGAAGAATGCCGTTCAAGCGTGAAATGTTATTTCCCAGAACTTTTGCAGACGTTGATGTCCGCTCGAGCGGGTAGAGTTACGCTCGAGCGTCTGTACACGTATTTTGACTCTCAGCTTGAGCGTCCAAAGTGGAGCTCGAGCGCAAAAATGAGGTAACCAGAACTTTTGTAGACCAAAGGGGTTCGCTCAAGCGGGAGGCCTTGTTTCAGAAATTTTATAGGAGTATTGTATGGCTTGTTTTTCGTTCTCTTTCACTTCTAAGCACTCTTAGGCATGCATTGAGCATTGTGAATGGATTAAGAAGATAAGAAAGAGGCCTAAGAGGAATGAATAAATTAAGAATGGATTGAATTGCTTGTGACCCATTATGTGTTATGATTTATGTAGGGTCGAGCACAAGGACGAATCCTCCAACAGAACACTGTGAGTAATATCCTAGTAAAGATAATTTGCAATATGCTATTTGTCCAATTGCTTACTTCTGTTTGAGTTTCATAAGTCTGTTAATCTGAATTAGGGACAAATGTTCGCTTGACATAATTGATTGGGCCAAAGGCCGTTGGATATGAATGATTGGGCCAAAGGCCGTCGGACATGAATGAATGGGCCAAAGGCCGTCTAATATAACAATTGGGCCAAAGGCTGTCGGATATGAATGATTGGGCCAAAGGCCGTTGGACATGAATGAATGGGCCAAAGGCCGTCTGATATAAACAATTGGGCCAAAGGCCGTTTGATACAAATGAATTGGGCCCAAGGCCGTCTGATGCATTTTTTTTAAATTTCATTCATGTATCTTCTCTATTTGATATTATTCACTACGCTTTCGCTCACTCTCATTTATGTGTATATAGGTGAGCCAAGAGATGTTCAAACCCAGCCTCGGTGAAGTGTGTGTGAAACAGTCCAAGTTTTGAGAAATCAGCCCTAACGTCTCACGCATGAGACTTGTTTTGCCCTTTTGTTCTATTGATATATCTTTGCTATGTGGGCGAAAACGTTGAATCACCTTTGTATATATGTTTTGTTTGGCTGACTGTATGACTGAAGGTTCCTGGATATAGATTAACTCTATGGGTATATGTGAGTTATTACGAAATATTTTTGGAATGATTTTGCTATATCATGTAAGCACAGCTCTATGGACAACGTTTTTAATTTTACTTCTGTTTTGGCCCCTTAACTCTGTTCAGATATGTCTGTGAATCGTTTGAGGCTGCAAGTAATCCCTTGATTGCTGGCTGGTTATGACCCTAATCCTTGGGGGCGGGTTCGGGTCATGACAGAGTGGTATCAGAGCACGAGTTAATAACTCACACACTTGTCCAATGAGCAATAGGCATCTAGAAAAGATCTAGGATGCATTCATGTGCTAAGTAAGAATCTAAAAGTATCAAGAACATGCTTAAATGCTTCAAGATGAATGACTATGTGCTAAATGTTGTGATTTACTTGCATTGCAAATTATTTGAATATGTATGTTCTTTAGTATATGCATACTTGTGAATTGTTTGTATAAGGAATAATGCAAGTCTAATCAGATGGTGAGAACAAGAGGTAATGAGATGGAGGAATCTTCTACTGCCAGAATGGATAGGATAGAAAGATTGATACAAGCAATGGCAGAAACATTGAGGCAACAACAACAGTGGCAACAACCACACCCTCCGCTTCCTCCTCCAGTACCACCTGTCCAAGATCTTCAGAATGATGACCGAATAATAGCTCTCACCAAGGAATTTAAGAAAATGAAACCGCTACAGTTTCATGGGAGATTGGATTCGTTAAAGGTAGAAGCATGGGTCCTTGGAATAGAAAAGTTATTTGAAGTGTTTCCTTACCTAGAGACACAAAAAGTATTGCTAGCCACTTTCACTCTTGAAGATGAGGCAAGAAGATAGTCGATGCTAATGCGTGAAAACAATAAAGATATTAGTTGGGCCCGATTCTTGGAAATGTTCTATGACAAATATTTTCCACAATGCGTTCATGACAGAAAGGTGTCGAAGTTCATGGAACTTAAACAGAACAGCATGACAGTAGCTGAGTATGAGGCCAAGTTCACTGAATTGGCCAGATTTGCACCACATGTGGTTGACACCGACTACAAGAAAGCGAGAAATTTTGAAGGAGGACTTCGAGATGATATTTTAGAAAGGGTAAATGTTCTCAAGCTGGAAACTTACATTGAGGTGCTGGATCGGGCCATAATATCAGAAGCTAACATAGCCAACCAGACCAAATCAACAACTGACTGGAAGGGTAGTAAAAGGCAAGGCTTCTTTTCGAAGAAGAAATTTTCAAAGAAGCAGAATACGGGTTCCTCAAGTACTTCTAATTCTTCCCGAGACACATCTCCGATGTGTAATATTTGCAGTAAAAGGCACCGCGGAGTTTGTTACCGTGTGTCAGGAACTTGTTTTAAGTGTGGAAAAACGAGGCATATGGCTAGAGATTGTAATCAGAATAGTGGAAAGTTAGCTACTAGCTCCACTGCATCGATCCTGAAACCGGGAAATACTACGAGATCTACTACGACAGGAGATACCGTGAGGCAAGGAAGAGTTTTTGCGCTTGTTCCGGGCGATACACGGAATGCTGAAGCCATTGTCTCAGGTACCATCTCTATATGTAATCAGGATGCTTTTGTGTTAATTGACTTTGGATCAACACACTCTTTTGTAACTTGTGCATTTGCATCTAGACTGATTAGACCTCTAGAATCATTGCCATATTTGCTATATGTATCTGCTCCATCCAGGGAATCTGTGTTGTGTGCATCTGTATATCGATTTTGTGACATGTGACATGCGTATTAGGAATGCTATTCTGTATGTGGATTTGTTGCCCTTGAACTTTAGACATTTTGATATAATTCTGGGCATGGATTGGTTAACTAAATATTGTGCCACCATTGATTGTGTAACGAAACGAGTCGTATTTAAACCACCGGAACAAGAAGAAATTGTGTTTGTGGGTAATGGGGTAGTGCTTCCACCTTACTTGATATCTGCAATGAAAGCATGTAAATTGATCAGGAAAGGGTGCCAGGGTTATTTGTGTTGTATGCTATCTGAACAAAGTGTGAACGTTGAATTGAGTAGTATCCCTATTGTCAGTGAATTTCCAGATGTATTCCCAGATGAATTGCCAGGGGAACTAGTGGACAGGGAAATAGAGTTTACTATTGAAATTGTGCCAGGCACCCAGCCTATCTCTAAAACTCCTTACAGGATGGCTACTGCTGAAATGAAAGAACTGAAAGAACAGTTGCAAGACCTGCTTGACAAAGGGTTTATTCGACCTAGTACTTCACCATGGGGTACACCAGTGTTATTTGTGAAAAAGAAAGATGGAACCTCGTGCTTGTGTATTGACTATCGAGAACTGAACAAGGTAACAATAAAGAATAAATACCCCTTACCTCGTATTGATGACCTGTTTGACCAGTTGCAGGGATCACAAGTGTTTTCCAAAATTGATTTGAGGTCCGGGTATCACCAGTTGAAAGTAAAAGCAGAAGATGTTGAGAAAACTGCATTTTGAACAAGGTATGGCCATTATGAATTTCTTGTTATGCCATTTGGGGTGACCAATGCTCCTGCAGCATTTATGGACCTAATGAACCGAATTTTTAAGACCTACCTTGATGAATTTGTTGTAGTTTTTATTGATGATATTTTGATATATTCAAAGAATAGACTTGAACATGAACAACATCTGAGGACTGTTTTGCAAACACTTAGGGAAAAGAAATTATTTGCCAAACTAAAGAAATGTGAATTTTGGTTGGATGAAGTAATCTTCTTAGGGCATGTTATCAACAAGGGAGAAATTTCAGTAGACCCGCAAAAAGTAGAGGCAATTGTGAATTGGCCTACACCGACAAATGTAACAGAGGTCCGCAGTTTCATGGGCTTAGCTAGGTACTACAGAAGATTTGTGAAGGACTTTTCAAAAATAGTTGTGACTCTTACCCAACTAACATGCAAAGGGCAACCGTTTGAATGGAATGATGAAAGAGAATCTGCTTTTCATGAACTGAAAACGAGATTGACCACTGTGCCAGTTTTGACATTATCATCAGGTACGGAAAACTTTGTGATTTTTAGTGATGCATCTTGTAAAGGGTTAGGTTGTGTATTAATGCAGAATGAAAGGGTGATTGCCTACGCCTCCCGATAGTTGAGGCCACACGAGAAGAACTACCCAACACATGACTTAGAATTGTCGCAGTTGTATTTGCTTTAAAAATCTGGCGGCATTATTTGTATGGGGCAAAATGCGAAGTCTACACGGATCACATAGTAAATGCTAGCCTAATAAACCAGAACAAGAACATATAATGTTGATAAAAATCATATCATGATTAGTAGAGGCCGACCTTTGATCGGGCGAGCGGGGGTGCTCAATTCATGACCTTCCCCTCTCGTACCTAAGTTCCCGAGCCGAGACAATCTTGGTGATGACGGACACATGGCCTTTGGTACGAGTCATGGGTTTCCTAAATTTTTTCAAAATAAAATATTTAGGTGGCGACTCTGTATCTGGCAAAGAAGTCCATTTTTGGCATTTTTGATTCAAAATCAATTTTCCAAATGATTTACCAGATTTGGACTCTTTGGTGTTTATCTATTTCATATTGCACTTGTGAGATTAGATTCAAAACTGCGGGAGTCCGAACTGTAGGGCTTCTTTCGAGTTTCCGAAAAGGGCGCGAAAAAGTCGAGCTACAGTTTCTGGCGACTCTGCTGGGGAAATTGGAGAACTTGAAATTCATGATATGAAATTTTATTTACACTTACATGTTTCTTTGCATTGGTGCGCCTAAGTCACTGTGTTTGCCATCTGCTATTCCTGGACGGTTTGTTGGAGGCTTGCCTAAAAGCTTGCCAAAAGGCTGACCGGTCGCGGGCTCTACCACGATGGTAACATAACCCTTGGATCTGGACTACTGCTGTACTGTTTGATCCTCCTTTCACTTCTCGGTGTTAGGTGTGAGAGGTATATTAGATAGTCTTGCTGAGGTATCCTTTTTGACCATTTGGCCTAGTTGCATATTGAAAGCCATAGAGACTGTTCCAAACTAGGGCAGATTGCTCACCCGAATACAGGATTGTGTGAAATCACTTTGTTTGAATAGTGAATCCTAGTTCTTGACGAAATTAGGACAGGGTAACCCTACCCCCTCGTAGGGATGTTTTGGTTCTTACTTAACTGGTATGTGCTTTTAGAGTGAAACTCTACAAGAACGTGCGTATCAATTGCAAGTTTGGGTATCAGATTTTGGGGGCAGAAATCAGTGTGGAGTGCAGTTTTGCAGCTTCTGATTACAACTGTGTGTTGTTAACATCTGAGCTAAGGTGCTGTGTGGTTTTGATTATTACTATCCTTTTTGCTTTATTTCTTTTTGCTAGGTAGTTTATTACAATTGCTTCGGACAGTTCGGATACCCCCCAAACGCTCTGGACCCGCGTCAGGAGACTTTACAGATTCGGAGATCTTGTTAGGGGACAACCTGTGTTTGCTTCGCTCCCACTGGTTACTAGATGGAGGAGAGTTAGGCACAATTCACCAGTTCAGCAATCACCTGCCTTTAGTCAGGCTCAAACTTCTACATCTAGGCTAGCAAGAGATCACTCGCCTATTCAGATGACTCAGTATCCTGCTGTAGACACCCCATTTTTGACCGACCTTAAGACTCAGACGTCATCGATTGAGCGCTCGGTGATTGTGTATGTTGTGCTCGTTTCGAGGTTTCGGAGTTTTGGCTGAGAGCCTTGCCTCCGGGCCTCTGAACTCTTTGTGTTTTTGGCTCGGTTTGCGGACCGAACCTTGTTTCTCTTCCCTGGAGGGAGGGAGTGGTCTTGTAGACCACCTTTTTGTGGTCGTAGACCACTTTTCGTGGTCCTAGACCACTTTTCTCGTTTGGAGACCAGTTTTCGGTTTTCAGAGTCTTCGTCCGCACGCCTTGACTCGGGACCACTTAATGTTCTCCATTTGGCATGGTTTTTGAACCACACCTTGTTGCCTCTGCCTAGAGGAACACTATGGTCCGGGAGACCACTTTTGTGGTCATAGACCATTTTTTGTGCTGGTAGACTAGTTTTCGAGACTTTTGGCAGCGTGCCTTGCCTCTCGAACTTTCGTCTTGCATCCGTTTTGGTTTGTTTTTGGTACAAACCTTATTTTCCTTGTTTGGAAGGTGGTACAAGGGTGGGAGACCACTTCTTCCCCTTGGAGACCACTTTTCCTCCAGCCAGCCAGTTTTCTAGTTTGACAACTGGTTTTCTTAGTCTTTAGGCCACCTTTTCTGGTTGGCCACCCCACCACTAGCTTGTTTTTAGTGTGCTGACTCTCTCCTACCTTGGCCGACCACTTGTTGTCTTAGGAGACCACTTGTGGTGGTCGGCCAACCACTTCAAGTAGCTGGCCGACCACTTCAAGTGGTCGGCTGCTTTTTGACACCTTTTTGGAGATATTTTCTTCTAGTTGGCACAGCTGGAAGGCACTACGTGTATGGAGGGATGGCCTTGAGTCCTTAGCTTCCTCAAGAAGCTTGACCTTTTGTTCTCTATAAGAGAGAACCACCTCCTCCCTCCTCTAGGTTCAGAAATTTGAGGCTTGAGAGTTATACGTACATACTTGTATCCATCTTGCTCTTGTTCTTCATTTTGTGCTTCAAAAGTGTCATTTTACCACACTTTGACACACAAACACACACTCAAACACCATCCTTTTGTTGCTAAGGTGCTTAGGAGCTGGTTTTGGTGTTGTTGGATTGGTTTAAGCTTGAAAAACCTACTGGAGTTGTGGTTTTGAAGGTGTTCATCAAGGGTGAGCTTCTAAACCTTTAAACCCCTATCTTTGCTTAAGCTTTTGCACCTGTTTGCATATTGTTTTAAGCTTAACTCTAAACTACAAAAAGTTCTGATTTTTTATGCTTAAAATCTTTACTTAAGGTCACTTTTGTGTTGGGGGTTGTCTACCCCCTCTTAGGCCTTGTTTGGCCTTGCTTTTGTGTCTTCCTTGTGAGCCTTTGGGACCACATTGTTTTGGCCTTCTCACCATTGAAACTCAGAGGAATTTCAGTGGTGGGAAGGTGGTTTTGAGGTCTCAAATGGGAGAGGGTCATCCCCTCTCCTTGTGTCTTATATACTTGCTTCATATGCCTCATGTTTGAGCATGTTTATTAAGCTTATGTTGGCCTTATCTTAGCTTGTATTTGGGCTTATTTTGCTGTGGCATACCACTGTTTTTACTTGTTTTTGTCTCCCCTTGCATGCCTAATACACTTGTAGTGTAAATCACACAAACTAGTCTTGTATGCTTCATGAAGTAGCATGTCATTCTAGCTTGATTTGAGTCCATTTCAGCATGTTCTTGGTGTTGTTTTGCCATGTCATACCTCTTTTAGGGTTTGGTTTGGTAGCTCCTTGCATGCTCCATACACTTGTAGTGCAATTTCCTTCAATAGCCTAACATGCATCATGCTTTAACATGTCATTCTAGCATGCTTTTGGCTTAACTTCAAGAAGCTTTTGTCTATGTTTTCACATGCTTAAGCTCTGATTTGCATTGTTTTGGTCATACATACCATGCTTTGTATAGCTATAATACATTCTAGCTTGTTAACTTTGTGTATCAAGTCCACTAGCATGCATTGCTTGGCCTATTTCCATGATTTGGCTTCATTTGGAATGTGATTTCAGTCCATGTTTCATGGTCTTACTCTTGCATCTTTCACTTATTCCATGCTTTGAGGAGTTGGTGTTTTATGCTCTTAACATGAATCATTGCGTATGCCTTCATGCCTAAGCTTGCGAGCTATCATTTCAATGTGTTTTTGGGTTTATTTTGCCATGATATAACTCTGATTTTTGTTGGTTAAGCCATCTCATGCTTGGTTTTGGTAGGTGTAGTGTAATCTACCTTATTTGCCTTGCATATTCCATGCCTTATGCCCTTCATGCTAGCATATTTTGGCTTCCTTCCATACATGTTTTAGACTCATTTTGACATGTTCTAGGACTATTTTGGGTTGCCTTTTCCATATGCTTCATGTTTTGCATAGCTATAGTGTAAGTGCCTATGCTAGTTTCAAGCTTTGAGCTTCATAGCATGCTTCATTTGTGTTGAGTACATGATTTGGCATCCTTTAACATGACATTTCAGAGCATCTAGGACTGCCATGTTCCTATTTCTTTCATGCTTTCAGTGCTTTTGAGTGCTATGCATTGTTGCCTAGTTTGTGGCCTAGCATGTATGCCATCTTTCCTAGGCATTTGAGCCCCCATCTTAGCATGTTTTGGTCATTGTCTTGACCTATTTCAGCTCTGCCCATGGTTGTTTCATGCATTTGTGCCATGTATTGCATGCCCCATTTGTAGTCCTCTTTGTTAGCTTTAATGTTTAAGGACCTTTGCATGCCATGCTTGCTTCGTTTGAATGATTTGGCATCATTTCATACCTTATTTCAGTGCATTTAGTGTTGTTACACTTCCATGTTTATCACTCCGTGAGCACCCCTGAGGGTTGTGCTCTTAGGCCTAGTCGAATGGTCAATGCATTATGCATGCATGCCTTGCCTTTTGTGCCTTTGTTTTGGTGTTATGGCCACTGTTTTGGACATGGCTGAGGTCTGCCTACATTCGGTTTAAGTCCATTGAGCATTGTATGTTATGTTGTTGTTCGCATTGTGCATGCTATGTTCTTGTTTGCATTGTGTATGCCTTTTTGTTGCTTTGCATTGAGTATGCATGCCATTAGCATTAAGTATGCTCTGTTACATTGCATTGCATGTTTGCATGCTTATTTTATTGCATTATATGTTTGCATGCTTGAGTCGCATTGCATGTTTGCATGCTTGATATTTGATTGCATTGTGTATGCCATGTTATTTGTTGCATTTTGTTTGGATTGGGTGTTAGTCCAAACACGAGAATCGAGGGACGTTTCATACATGAAGTGATGAAACGTGCCTCAATTCTCGGTCGCCGATGCTCTTGATCATACATGATAGAGTTCTAGGCCTTATGTGTTTATTTGTGCATTCATTTTACATTGAATTGTGCAATTTGGCTTCTCGGCCATCATGCATCGAGATGTGTGATTGGTGGCCCGAGGGTCGAGAACCAGACTCCCTTGAGCTTATGAAATGATAGGGAGGGTGGTTGTGCACACATATCTTGCAAATACATTGCCATGCCCTTTCTTGCTCTCTGTTGCAGCAAACTGGAGGAGTGCAGCAACAACTGGTCAGCCGACCAGTAAAGCTAGCTGGCCGACCACTTTATCTGGTCTGCAGCAAAGAAAGTGGTCAGCAGGTGGTCTCCCTCCTCAACAACTGATCGGCCACCCTCCCACAGGTTCTCATGGTGGAGTTAAAGCTTTGTGGAGCTTTGTACAGTGTTCTGAGAACAATTGCAAACAGAGGCAAGTTGGGGCATCGCGACAGATTTCCGAACGAGGCGACCGGGCATGCATGCACTTTTCTCCCTCTGAGGACCTTGCTTTACTGCTTTACTCAGCTGATTTGATTAGCTAGTTAGATATTTGGTTTGTACTTAATTAGTTAATGCGTTTAACTATTCGATTTGTGTTGTAATAGTTTAATTAGTTAACTAGGATTAGTTAATTAGTTTTTTTTGTAATAATTAGTTTAATTAGCTTAGATTATCTAGTTAGCTTCTTATTCGGTCCCTCCGTCGAGAAGGCCAACTGTTGTAATAAGCGTGCGTGTGTGTGATGCATGTCTTCCAACCCCCATTTCTTTCTCCCTTTTACTTAACCGCTTACGATGGTTAGTTTTAGGGCATATTTTAATTAGCATACCTTATGCTATGCATGCGTGCATCATTCATCTGTATTGCATGCACCGAACTCGGCGCATCATACTAACTGCATTGTACTTCAATTCCAATTTGAATACATGTATCAAGTTGTATTTCACATGCCATTCTAGAATAGCCTAGCCTATTTTGAGTTACATCTTCGCATTTGTTGCATTAGCCATCTTAACATGAACTAGGATCATGCATGATTTCTAACTAGTTCTCTGTTTTGGCTCGGAGTACACTGTGAGTGTTTACGCTTTAGCATACTGCATGCGTGTTAATGTTGCCATGAAAGCATGCTTGCCATGAGGCTAACTGCTTAGTTGATTAACTGTCTGAATGCCTGTGGGTGAAGGTTAGATTACTTGAATTGGAACAATTCATTGAAATCCTCGATTTAGCCTACTTGCGAGTAGCAAACTTCAAATCATTTTCAAAACGAACATGCAATGTTTTGTTCCAAATTAGGCGATCTAGTCTATACTTGTATGTTGTGCGCATCACGTAGTAAGATTAGCTAATTAACCGGAATAAGAACACATGTGTTTTCAAAAACAACATATCATGTTAGTAAAGGCCGATCTTTGATCGGGCGAGCGAGGGTGCTCATTGCATGACCTTCCCCTCTCGTACCCAAGTTCCCGAGCCGAGGCAACTTTGGTGATGACGGACACGTGGCCTTAGGCACGAGTCAGGGTTTCCTAAATTCCCCAAAATAAAATATTTAGGTGGCGACTTCGTATCTGGCAAAGCAGTCCATGTTTGGCGTTTCTTTATAAAAATCAGTTTTCCAAAACGATTTGCCAGATTTGGACTCTTTGGTGATTTATCGGTCTCGCATTGCACTTTGTGAGATTTAGATTCAGAACCATGACATTGAGTCCGAACTGTGGTAGCTCAGAGAACAAAACGGGATTTGCGCCTTCGCAGGCGCGGAGCCTGGGGAGTTCTCGCGGGGCCCGTCTACACCTGCAAACAGTGGAAACCATGCAGCAAGATGCTGCCCGCCAAGCTGAAGTTATAGCCCATCAAGCTGAAGTGATAAATAGGCTGCAGCAACAGCAACCATAGCCGGCAGCGGCTTCTGCTTCCCATGCACCTCCTGAGGGTATCCCAGCACCCAAAATCACTGCTAATGTCCAAGAGAATCTGGGCAATCCGGTAGACCCGATCCCACCACAAGCCTCGAAGGCACCAGTGTACCAAATTGAGGCGCCTTTTAAATTCAAAGTTGACACGACTGCACTTAAGGTCAACAAGCTGGAGAAGTTTTTCAAGTGGGCACAGGGTGTAAACTCTATCCCCGACATCGAAGATGGATATACTGACTCTGTAGTAACCTTGCCAGACCGGTTTAAAATGCCACACATAGATTGGTTTGATGGCTCTAGAGATCCCATGGTTCATCTACATTTGTTTTCTGATATCCTGCAGCCGATGGGCCTCACTAGACTTCAAAAACTGTCACTTTTCGGCTGGACCTTGTCAAGAATAACGGCTATCTGATATGCAAAGCTAGAGGATTCAGTAAAGCAGAGTTGGGAGGAAATGGCTGAGGCCTTCATCGCACAATACTCATACAATACGTAGATCGAGGTCACAGCTCGTGATCTTGAGGCAACCCGTCAGGAGACAAAGGAGGGCTTCTCAGACTTTGTAACGAGGTGGAGGGCCAAGGCTTCGATGATGACTACTAGGTCGTCAGAGAAGGATCAAATCAAGATGGTGGTCCTCAATCTGCAAGGGAAATTATTGCAGAAGATGATCGTCTTACCGTTGTTCACATTCACTGAGCTCCATGAGATAGGGGTTCAGATCAAAGATGAAATGAAATAGGGATTAATAACCGATGAGAAGGAGCAGGCTAAGATGCCTTTTGCACGCAGTTCCAATGCAACCACTACTGATAGCACAGCTGCACGGCCGTCGGATGTGAGTGTTGTCACCGCCACAAACAAAACCACCAACCCCTTTGCCAATACAACTCCACAAACTTCAAACAACCAAGCCTGATCCCAGAGGACCTTCACCCCACTCTACATGCCTTTATCATAAGCCCTAAGGGTGCTGATAAAAAAAGGGCATCTTAATCCATTAGAGCCTCGCCCACTACCCGATCCTCTCCCACCTAAACATAACCTAGCTAAGTACTGTGTGTTTCACCAGCAGCACGGTCACGACACCGACCAATGCTTTAGACTGCGTCATGAGATTCAAGATCTCATCGACAACAAGGTGATAGCGCCACCCCAAAAGTCAAATGTAACCACCAACCCCCTCCCGGCCCATAATCAAGTTTCCTTACACTGGAACCTAAACATAATACATACACTGGCTATCCCCTATGACCCTAGCGTATATATTACCCATTTTCACCTACCCAGACCAATGTTGTTCATCCCTGAAAGCACGGACTTGTGCATGATGGACACGTCTACACTTCAACTTGAACCCGTGGTGGTGACAATGGCAGAAGGAGGGAAGTTAACCTTGGAGGAGAATGTCAGTCCATAGACTAAGAGCCCTGTGGACTTATCTGAAGGGGTGTATGACCCGTGCTGCTACATTGTGCCAACTGATCAAGCCAAACTAGAAGTGGTATTGTCGACAGCAGCGGAGGTCAATGTGGTTAGAGAGGATGGCCCAAGTTAGGAACTGGATGATCTAGCGGAGCTAGAAGAGGACTTAGACAATCTGCAGTTCTATGACGAACAAGATCAAGGGGACATGCAGATAGACTGGTTTAATTTGAATGGGTCCACGGACAACTCAGGATGGTTAAGTGATGAACCTGACAGGGAGGAAGGAATTGAACCAAAACCTGAAGAAAAGGAAGCAAGAATAGCTGCAGTGGCTGGAATGGCCAAGGAAAAGGAGAAACTGCCGAAAAGCACTGGCATCAAGAATTTAGCTCAGGAACTAGGCGCCGTGAGTACTGCGGATACAGAACATGAAGCCGCATTGAAGCAGTTTGTGTAAGAAAGGGATCAAGACAAACAAGAAGCTGGAAAAACCTAATACCTTGCGGGGGATACTTCTAATGTGAGAATGATCAGACCGGAGCCAGACAATTATTTGTCAGTTCCCGGAGAGGTATGGTGGGAGGACGACAACTTACTTCTGGCCCATACCGATGAAGACTAGGGCGGATCCCTGCCAAATAACACGTGGTACACTAAAGAGATTGACCACATGACGAGAAGTGGGCGGTATTTCAAGCCGCCACACTTGGACCAAGCTGAAGCCTCCGGGAAAGATAGAGAAGTTGAAAAGCAGAAGGAAAAACAACTGGAAGAAGAGGCGGTGCTAAAACAGCTACGGAAAAGTCAAGCCGATATTTCAATCTGGGGTTTGCTTATGGCTTCTCGGGTGCATCGACAGGCTGTGCTATCGGCAATGGACAAAGCCAAATTGTCCATTGACACGACTCCTGAACAGCTTGTGGGATTAGTCTTCCCAGGAGGCGTTGTGCCAACTTTAACCTTCTCGGACAAGGAGCTGCCGTCGAAAAGCTCAGCACACAACAAAACTCTGTACATATCTATTGAGTGTAAAGAAAAATGGGTGCCAGTGGTGTTAGTTGACACCGAATCAGCTATCAACATCTATCCGTCTCGCACAGCTTATGTCATTGGCCTGAAACCAGTAGATTTCATGCCTACAGCCCAAGTGATCCAGGCATATGACAACACAAGCAAGGAGGTGAAGGCACAGTACAAATCAGAGTTCAGGTCGGCCCAGCTCAACAGGACATCGAGTTTCATGTCCTACACGTCCCGGCCACTTTCAATCTACTGCTAGGCAGACCTTGGTTGCACCAGGTGAAAGCAGTCTCTTCTACCCTCCACCAAATGCTGAAATACCCTCACGGGAAGGGAGTCGCCATTGTGTTCGGGAATTCGTCCATACATTCTCCACCAGAGGTAACTACACCACTATTGGAGATTGTTCATAGCGAGAAGGATGTATTTCTTTCAGGTTTTACTCTGGCCAAGGCTCGGGCAGTGCAGAACATCTTAGCAACTGATGAGGGCTTGTATGTCAGCGTCCAATCAATTGTTTCATGAACAAAATCCAACATGTGCCAGGAATGGGGTTGGGAAGAAGTGGCCAGAAAGGCATTACAGCATTGGCCGATGTGCCGCATAATCCATATGCCTTTGGTCTTGGCTATACATCCACCAAAGAGGATTGGGTCAGGAAAGGAAAAGAGATAGCAGGCAGAGCTAGAGCCAAGCAGGCTGGGAAACGCTATGAGCTTGTTCACAGGCTGATCCAGGGAACACTAAATGGTTATTTTGTTCAGGAAGGTGAAGACTTCCCATTTTGCAGCTTTCCCGAGCCCTGGATGAAGTCTGCGAAGCAGCGCGTCCCCGATTTCTAAATTTTCTTCGACTTGCAGTTGCAAGACAGTGTTACAGAGGAAAAGGTTGAGCCAACTGCTGAAGCTGAGAAGAGCATGGAAAATGACTTGGACAGTAGCGAGCTTAGAGTAGGGGCAGCACTGGCATATCTCATTTCAGATCCTCCGGCCGACTCAGAGAGCTTGGGGGATAACTTGACTATTTCCATGATCGAGGACCAACCGGGTGTGAACCCGTCTAGCAACATTTTGGATGCATCTGAAGCACCATCTCTCATTTGGCACCTAGAGGAGGGCTATCTATCTAATAGTTTTGAGTCAGGTAATGAGCCAGAATCTGATTCCACAGAGTTTGTGGAGTCGGAATCAGATTCCGGTTCTTCTTAGTCTAAGTCCGATATTCTTAGGGGTTATAACCCGGATGCCAAGGTCTTGTCCAGGTCGTCCTTTTCTTTTGCTTTTGAGTCGGTTGTAACCGAAGAGCTAGATGAGTTGGACTTTATGAATGAGAATACCGCTGCAAATTCTGAGTATTTCTCTATGCCGCTTGTTTATTGCATTGATCAGGATTTTCAAAGTTTTAATGAAAACGATGAGGAAGGAATTCCTTTGGTTTTGAAAATTTTGATTAATCGAGAGGAGGAGAGGTTTGCAAAATCCCTTGCTGATGAAATCATTGCTTTTAATGTGGGTATTGAGAAGGATCCGCGTCTGGTCCAGATCAAGTTCACATTGTCTTCGGAGGAGTGCGAGCGCTTAGTCGCTTTATTAAAAAATTTCAAAGATGTTTTCGCGTGGTCTTATGAAGACATGCCTGGAATCAATTCTGAGATTATACAGTATCAAATCCCTCTTGACACCGAGGCCCGACCCGTCAAACAGAAATTGCTAAGAATTCGCCCAGATTGGGTAGTAAAGATTAAGAAAGAAGTAACCAAACAGATTAAGGCAGGGTTCTTGCTTATCCAACGTGGTTGGCCAACATTGTTCTAGTCCCAAAGAAGGATGGCAGAATCAGAGTTTGTGTCGACTTCAGGGATCTGAATAAGGCTAGTTTAAAGGATGATTTTCCCCTGCCACATATTGATGAGTTAGTAGACTTCAGCGCGGGTCATGCATTGCTCTCCTTCATGGATGGATTTTCCGAGTATAACCAGATTTTGATGGCGCCCGAGGATAGAGAGAAAACTACATTTACTATGCCGTGGGGAACCTATGCTACAGGGTGATGCCGTTTGGGTTGAAGAATGCCAAGGCTACCTATCAACGAGCTACGACCACTATTCTGCGTGATATGATCCATAAAGAGGTCGAGGTGTACATGGATGACATGATTGTCAAGTCTAAAGAAAGACACCGCCTTGGAGAAATTCATTCAACAGATTAGGGAATTCAAACTGAGGTTGAACAAGCAAAAGTGTACTTTCGGCGTAACAGTAGGGAAAATGCTGGGTTTCTTGATCACACAGAGGGGCATCGAGGTAGATCCTTCCAAAATCAAGGCCATCCTAAAAATGCCACCACCGAGGACTGAAAAGGAGGTGCGAGGCTTTCTGGGTAAAGTACAATTCATAAGGCAGTTTATTTCTAAATTAACCTTGACTTGTGAACTACTATTTGGTCTCCTGAAGAAAGGAAAGAAATTTCGATGGGATGATCGATGTCAATTCGCTTTTGAGCAGATCAAGCAGTACCTTTAGAATCCGTCTGTGTTGTTGCTGCCAGAGCCGGGGAGGCCTTTGATTTTATATCTATCAGTAACGGACACAATGACAAGATGCATGCTTGCTCAGGAATTTGAGGATAGGGTGGAGAAAGCCATCTATTATTTGAGTAAGAAAATGTTGGAATACGAGACACATTACACCTCGTTAGAGAAAGCTTGCTTAGCCTTGGTATGGGCTACCAGGAAGTTGAGGCACTACTTGTTAGCTCACTCTATAATTCTGGTTTCGAGATTAGATCCCATCAAATATCTCTTTGAGAAACCAGCGCTTAAGGGTAGGCTAGCCTATTGGTTGCTTCTTCTCTCCGAATTTGATCTGAAGTATGTCACTCGCAAGTCGGTTAAAGGGAGAGCTGTAGCGAAGTTCTTGGCAGATCACCCAGTAGAAGGGGATGAAGCAGTAGAATACATTTTCCTAGATGAAGCCATGCTGCAAGTTGAGGAGGAGAGTTGGACAATGTACTTTGATGAAGCGTCCAATCAATATGGTTATGGGATAGGTGTGTTGCTGATAACATCCGAAAATTCCCATATACCTTTAGCCTTCAAACTTCGGTTCAAGGTCTCTAACAACGAAGCAGAATATGAGGCGTGTATCGCTGGTTTGGAAGCTGCCCTGGAACTAGGGGCAAAAAGGTTAGATGTTATCGGGGACTCGAACCTAGTTGTTTCTCAAGCAAATGGAGATTGGAAGGTTAAAGAAGAAAAGATAAAGATTTATCACCAGACCCTGGACATTCTGATTCTTAGGTTTGAGAAGCTAACTTTCATGCATCTACTAAGAGAGAACAATAGGTTCACTGATGCTTTATCAACTCTAACATCCATGATAGACATCCCACTTGAAGTCCGGATGCGTCCGATCATCATTGAGTAGAGATATACACCGGCCTACAAAACTATCACCGCAATAGATGAAGTGCAAGATCAAAACCCTTGGTACTATGATATCTAGAACTTCTTGGAAAATGAGGTTTATCCACCAAGGGCAAATGCCAAAGACAAGAGGGCAAGACGGCGGATGGTTGTCCAATTTATCATTTGCGGAGGTAAACTGTACAAGAGAGGTCATCTGGGAATGCACAAGTTATGTGTCGAAGTAGAGGAATCAAAGCACCTGACGGAGGCCATTCATTGAGGAGAGTGCGGAGCACACATGAACGGAGTAATGTTAGCCAAGAAGATTCTCAGGCAGGGTTACTACTGGTCTACCATGGAGGAGGATTGTATTGGTTTTGTTCGGCGATGTCATAAATGCCAAATTCATGCCAATCGCATGAATATCCCGCCGTCGAAACTGTACAACATGACTTCACCATGGCCTTTTTCAGTCTGGGGAATTGACGTCATCGGCGCTGTTACATCGAAAGGGTTGAATGGGCATGAATACATTCTGGTGGCAATTGATTACTTCACAAAGTGGGTGGAAGCTCAGTCTTGCGCAGTGTTGAAAGCAGCGCATGTGGCTAAGTTCATCTGAAACAACATCATTTGCCATTGTGGAGTCCCGAATGAGATTATATCAGATAATGGCTTCCACTCCAAGAAAGAAGTGATCGACTTGTTAGAGAAATACAATGTGACTTTCCATAAGTCATCTACATACCGGCCGCAAACCAAAGGAGCTGTTGAGGCCGCCAACAAGAACATCAAGCATATTCTGCAGAAGATGGTTGAGACCTACAGGGACTGGCCAAATAAATTGCCATTCGCACTCTGGGGCTATAGAACTTCAATCCAGACGTCTACAGGGGCAACACCTTATTCTCTTGTGTATGGGATGGAAGCTGTTCTGCCAATCGAAATAGAAGTCCCATCGCTGCGGGTTATGGCTGAGTATCAAATAGCAAAGGCGGATTGGTAGTAGAGTAGGTTTAAAGAACTGATGTTGTTTGATGAGAGAAGGTTGAAAGCATTGTACCATGTTTAGGGTTATCAACGCAGGATTGCTAGGGCTTTTAACAAGAAAGTTAAGTCCCGGAATCTGAAAGAAGGGGGTGTGGTGTTGAAAGACAACCGAGCTCTCATCCATGACCCTAGGGGCAAGTTCAGACCCAATTGGACTGGTCCTTACATCATCAAAACTATCTAGTCGGGTAGAGCTGTTATTCTCATGGACCTAGATGGCCTAGAATTTTCCTAACCGATCAACATGGACAAGTTAAAGAAATACAATCTCGGAGAGGCTTGCTAGGCCGAAAACCTGGAAGGGCGACCTAGGCAAAAGTTAGATCACAAAAAATTAGAAATAAAGAAAAACTGAGCTCGCAAGGTTGAAAACCCTAAAGGGCGACTTTGGCAAAAGTTAGAGCGCAAAAGGAGAGAGTTAATACTCGAGTGAACCCGAACCAAACTACGTAAGGCCTGATTCCCATCTCCAGGATACGTAGGCAACTTCATCCCGAAGTTTGGCCATAAACACCTCAAATTCAACTGTCTTGTCCATGTGTCTGATCAGGTCATCTTTGTTTGTTCTTTACTTGAGAGTTCGGTTGTGATCTCTACTCTGAGAGAAGAGCTTGTTACAATGCTGAGCAGTGGTGTTCAGTCAAGAGGTAAGTTGTGATCTTTGGATTCGGGGTGGTACATTTCGAAGATTGATTCTATGCATGTCAAGTGGTGATCCTTTTCGAAAATGGTTTTGAAAAGTTTTGATAAAAGCTGATTTTGCTCAAATTTTACCTTTTTCAACTTGGACCATTTTTGGACCAAAAGGAAAATTTTCTGTGCTCATAATTTTAATTTCATTGATTTCAATACAAAGTTCTACAACTCTCTGATACAAATCAAAGTTGTTTTTATTACATCATAAAAACTTAAAAAGAAAGATCAAACTAATAAACTAGGGGTATAGATGAGTCAGGTGCTCCTGCGTCCCCCGCTCGTGCTTGTGGAAGCTTCTAATGCCAAAGTGGGCCCGGTTTGTGCCTCATCCTCAAACCAAGCCAGGCACTCTCCAGAAAGGGCGCAATTAAAACTAGGGGCTGGGGCTGGAAGCTCTCTCGTCCTCCAAGCAGTGAAGTACCTAGCCAAATGTGAACCTCGAATGGGGAATGAAGTCGGGTACTCTACCCCCTCTTCTGGGCGGGTCTGGTCATGCCCGAACTGATGTTTGAACCAGACAGGGAAGTAGAATACACAGTGTGTAAGGCCGATCAGCAGAATGCCAGGTTTCTGAGTTATGCTGTAGCTCATTTCGGTCAGGTTAAGCCAGGGTCAATGCCAAGCAATGTCAACAGCAGACCTGTTGCACATCCAGCGGCACCACCATCTCTCATTTGGGAAATCCACTAGTCGATGGCGAAAGAAGTATGCTCGAGCTGAGTATGCAGGGCAAGAGTCTACTACCTTCATCTTATCTATTAGCCATACTTGGGGAGGGATGAAAGAAAAGAGAGATTGAAGAATAGAGAGATATATGTTGAGAGAAAAGTGAGAAAAGGGCTTTGAGAGAAAAACAGAGCATGAGTACTGAGCGATGTGAGAAACACATATGAGAAATGGTGGAAAACAATACCTGCAGAAGTAGTGGATTTCCCACAAATTTGGTAGTCTCTCACCGATGGAAGGCGTCTAAGCCCATCAAAGTCTCGGCCAGTGCTGAGCCAATGCAACTCTTGGCCTCTTTTAAACCTTGGGCCACTTTAATCAGCCGAATGCTGGACCCGCCGAAACTAGAGGCAAGAAAGAAATGAGCCAGCATACATAAGCAAAGGGTGTGTTACCTAAAACCCTGCCAAAGAAGGTCACCTTGGTCACTGACGTTAGAAAATCGATGAATCAGGCTGGAAATATCCAGCTCTCCGTTGTGAACCAAAGATCGAGCCTTGTGTAGACTGAGTCCACACATCTATCCTAAAGCTTGGATGTGGCCGAAATGGGGCTGAGGTATGACTTCCTCATCGCACCGGGATTCCATTAGTGCCTAAAATTCTTCGATTGTCGGCCATATCTCTTGTCCCTCGAAGCTAAAGACATGTGTAATCGGGTTCCAACATCTAGCCGCAGCATGAAGGAATGGAAAACAAAGCGAAGAACAGCTCAGCAGGAAAAGTGCATTTATGCCTAAACCCCAAAAATTCACCTTTTTCGAGCTGTCTAAAGTCGCAATCCAATCCAAGAGTTTTTCGGCAAAAAATGGCTCCATTTGTGAAGAATTTACAGCTGAAATGAAGAAATCACGAAGCTCAACCTGTTGTAGAAGATAAGGCAGTGAGTGAAAGCCAAGTGTCAACAATCTGGAGGTCCTTCACATTGGTGGCCAGCAGGTGGTTGGCAGGTAGCCAACAAGCTGCATTGGTGGCTGGCAAGAGACATTGGCCACCTCTCATGGTCGGCATGTGGCCGGCAACCCCTATTTGTGGCCGACAGTCTCTCACTTTGACCTGCTATCCACCTGTGCGTTAGGCAGTGCTGGAAACATATGTTTTGTTTTGATCTTCGAGTGTTTTAAGGTCTTGTTTTGAGTCTTTTTAGCTTTAGCAAGTTTGTCATTTTGTATTTAAGTTGTTATTGCGTTGTTTTTTTTGCTTTATCAAGTTGTATGTTGTTTTGTTTATTGAGTTGTATATTGCTTTTTGTATTTCAGTTGTTGGTCGGTTCATTACCCGATTAAGATTTTGTTTCAAATCAAAAGTGTTATCTTGACCAATTCGATTCCATGTCCATTTCATGCTATGTGGTGCTCATGATGCGTAAATACAACTTTTTTTATAAAAACTGCAAGGTTTTTATTCCGATCATAGTTTTTACAAAAGAGGAGTACAAGTTTTTAAAGCAAATGGAACCTGTCTAAAGCTATACAATGTGCTAATGCTATAAACAAAAAGAAACTAAGCAAAAATACAAAAAATCAGCGTTGGTCGTCCCTCTTCCTTGGAGGAGAAGACTCTAGGGCATTATCTTCATTAGCGCCACTATATGAACCTGAACCAGAGCCCGAGCCGGTGTCATCTCCGCTCTCCACCTCAGAGCTCACCTCGGCGTCACCTCCACTCTCGGAACCCGAGCCAGCATCGTCTTCTCTCTCAGATGACCTCGAATGCTGACTCATTGCCTCTTCAGAGTCGCTCGTCTCAGCATCATCATCACTCAAAATGGGCTTTGAAGGGCCGCTCTCGTCTCGGGTGCCCCTAGCACTGACTTGGCCGCGTGCTGGAGCCTGTCTCTCTCCCCTCCTTGCTGCTGGAGGAGGTACTGTTGGTGCAAGTGCTGTAGCTATCGATGGTGCCGTCGGTATGGGTGGGATTTGAAAAGACAGTTGTCATATATCAGTTACAACGTGTGTATCAGATGCAAGCATGATGTGCAGAATGAGTGTATGCAAAAATCAGATACAGTGTATGAATACAGTGTGTAAATGCGGTGTATCGATGTAGTGTATCAGTGTAGTTTAGGAAGTTTTCATTTGAAATGTCAATGTCAGTGTGTCAGTGGAAATTTGATGCCTGGAGTGCAAACTAAAGAACTTATCAGATACCGTGGAGACCGAGTAGCGTCTCCCTCCTCTGTACCATTCCCATCAACGAGGCTATCAGCTTGAGAGAGCCTCCCGTGTACTTGATGGATGCCTGCAAATGTATTTGAATGATCAGTGTTCACAGTAAACATATCTGAAATGAAATGTTGGGTGCAAATGTAAAGAATGGTCCATACTTAAGTCGAGCCTCGAACCCCGACAAGCTCATGCCTAGCCGCTGTGGGCATAATCGAAACTTGGTAAGCATCCCCAATATGCTGCCAGCATGTCAACGCGGTCGGAAGCTCTGGCCAACCGGTCCTCTGTCTCATCCGGAAAGCCCCTCTACCACAGGCCCTGGTCGCCCTGGTCACCCGAGTCACTCTAGGCGCCTCCCGTAAAGCAGGAGCTCTCACCTCCTCACCTCCACGGGCGCCTGTCAAAGGTGGCATGAAATGCATCTGAATGAAGGCTGCATAGTCTCCCTCTGCTTGGAAGTAGTCGGCATCCAGGCCCACCATAAACTAAATGACCTCTTCAACAGATAGGCTATCTGCTGATCGCATGGACTCTAGCGGCGCCATCGGAATGATCAGATCAGGCAGTCCCACAGTCTGGTGCACGAATCACGTGCTCAGGAACCAGGCCCGGCAGACTGGGCCCTTGAGTAGAATGCCGAAGTGGGAAATGGCCCAAGCCCTAGTATACTGGTCCCGAATCCCTGCCTGCATCATAGCCCATGGCTACTACATGATCTGCAAATAGAAGTTGTACAGATGATTAGTTGTTGTCAGTTACTAAATGTGAATTAAAACAACGTTAAAGTGAAAATGACTGTGTTTCGGGTCACCTCATGAGCAGCCACGGTGTCGAAGTAGTGGCGGAAGAAGGTGAAGGGCTCGCGGGTCCTACGCTGGAGCTGACCGTCATAGCTCCATGAATAGGGAACTACCAGTGGAAGCTCCTCCACGGGCTCTGGGACTAGAATCGGAAAATCTGCATAGACCCATAACTGCGGAGAAAATGCAGTGATATGTGATCATTATAGTAGAACAGGTACAGAAAGTGCAAAGCAGAGAGCACAATGTATGAACAGATGCATAAAATGCAAAGCAGAAAGCACAGGTATTGACCAGATGTAAAGCAGAAAACGTAAAGTATAAAGAGGAAACTGAGATGCATACCTCCCAAGCTCGCCAGTAGCCTCCAATCAGGTCCCCTCTCAGATGGGAGGTTGAGCTCATGTAGCCATATAAGGTGGCGAGGCCGACTCCGCCCTAGTCATAAAAATGAACCCGAGGAAGGGTCACTAGGGCACTCAGCAGATATAAGTCGATGGTGTTCCACCTGTTCAAAAACAACGTGGTACCGAAGACGAACATCAGAAAGCCCTTAGCGTACTGCTCTGTCTCCTCTACCGTCTCGGGCTCGCTCCCTTTGAATCGCTCGGCGAACCAAGTGTATCTGAACATCCCTGTCCGATATATGGGTAGATGTGCTCCTAGCAGCTCGAACCAGGCCGCCTCTCACTCTTTCATGTCTATATCGAAAGGGATTGGATCACCTCCTACGTCTAAGTTGGTGATCATGGCGAAGTCATAGGGAGTCATCATCATCTCCCCTATAGTAGAAAAGTGGAAGGAGTTGGTGGTGTCCCACCACCTCTCCACAAGCGCTCCCAGAAGAGGACGGCTCGCGATGACCTGCGTCAGGCCAGAGCAGAAAAGGCCAAAGCCATCCTCATCTATGATGTCGTGAACTCTAGCGAGGAGCTCGTCGTACTAGTCTCGGGCGGTCGTAGCACCGTACCCTCTGAAGGCACGAGACTCACCCTGTGGCAGAGAACAGATGCAACAAATAAATGATAGATGGATTAGATAAAGCAATAATGATAGTATAGTCAAATAAAAGTCAGTGCAAGAAATGCAAGTAAAGAAAGGCAGAAATGCATGAAAACAGAGTTTATACCTCAACAGCAATAGCTGACAGGTGAGAAGCTGGCTCCCTCAACATGAGATCCTCTGGTGCACCGCGAGCAAACTCAATGAAGCGTCTGATGCCTCCGGTAGGTAAGATATGTGTCTGGGGATGGTATCTCTCAAGATCGAAAGGTCGTGCCCTCAGCGGTAACGGCTCTAGCTCAACCTCAGGCTCAAACTCTGCCTCAAGGTCGGCCTCAAGGACAGCTGCCGGCTCCTCTACCTCAGGAACAAGAGGAAATGCGGGGGGAATCTCTAGAGGAGCCCCGTTATAGGGTACATCATCCGCCATCTGAAGAATGGGTGCGAAGTAGGTAAAAAAATGAAGAAAAATGCCGAAAAGAGGGTAAACTTGGAAAAAGTTAACCCTAGGAGAGAGAAAATGGTAGAAAAAGTCAAAGCCAAGAAAAGTGCACCGAACCCGAGAGAAACTCGACGGAAATAAGCCTAGAATGGTGGAAATGAGGAAAGAAGGGTCGAAATCAAATTTTAATCGGTTCAAAAGGAAGAGAATTAAGAGGGTTTAGCAAATAAAATTTGCGTGGGGTGTTGGAAAACGAGTAAAAAGCTCAAATCTAGAGAGAAGAAGCATCTAGAGAGAGAGAGGGAAGAATTTTGGGCATGAGGTTGTGTGGAAATGAAGTGGCAAGACCTGTACTTAAAGACCCGAGGCAAAAGGTCCAAAATGCCCTGAGTTTGCCATCGGTGGCCAACATGGGGCCGGCAAGGCTCATTGGTGGCTGGCACATGGCCGGCGGCCTCCTCTTGTGGCTGGCAGGAGGCCGGTGGCCTCCCTTGGGTTCCTGATACTGTTTTGTGTCCTTGGTTTCCAAGAAGTGTAGGGATGGTTCACTGTTGGGTTCAGATTGTCCCTACGGAAGCCAAAACTGTGTTTTCGGTGCACGATGCTCGTCACTTGTCAACATGAACAAAGTGTATCCTTTAAACATATTGTAACTCTTCCGAGAGGTAAATCGGAAGTTGTTACTGAATTTGTTTTTGTCAAATTATGCTTTTGTACCTTGCGTAGAATATGCATTTTACTTTGTTGCACAAAGTATGCATTTCACATATGTTGTTACATAAGATATGCATTTCACAATATATATTGCATGTGCGTCTTGCATCCGTTATGAATCATGCATAGAATATACTTTCACTCATGTTTCAAGCATAGAATCCGCTTTTGTTTCTCGCATGGAACGTGCCTTCGATTAACATTTTATGTTGGTTATTTGTCTTGCATAGAACATGCATTCTTACTGTATCGCACTTGTTAAGTTTCTTTCTTACACAGGCAAACAATATTGTACGTACGTTTCATTCAGAGGAGTTCCAGTTGAAGACTTTTGTGCATCTATCCCACTTGTTCACTTTTGTGCATCTATCCCACTTGTTCACTTTTGTGCATCTATCCCACTTGTTCACTTTTGTGCATCCATCACACTTGTTCACTTTTGTGCATCTATCGCACTTGTTCACCTTTGTGCATCTATCGCACTTGTTCACTTTGTGCATCTATTGCACTTGTTCACCTTCGTGCATCTATCGTACACCCTTCTGTTTTTTTACCTCGGGACGTACGAAGTACACGCCCGAGCAGTTGTTTCTTAGGATACATGAAACACGGCCCTGGGCAGGTTTTACCTCGGGACATACGAATTACGCGCCGGAGTGGTTGTTTCTCAAGACACGTGAAACACGGCCCTGGGCGGGTTTTACCTCAGGACGTACGAAATGCGCACCCGAGTGGTTGTTTCTTAGGACCCGTGACATGCGGCCCTGGGCGGGTTTTACCTCGGGACATACAAAGTATGCGCCCAAGTGGTTGTTTCTCAGGACCCGTGAAATGCGGCCCTGGGTGAGTTTTTACCTCGGGACGTATGAAGTACATGCCCGAGTAGTTGTTTCTCATGACGCGTGAAACGCGACCCTGGACGGGTTTTACCTCGGGACGTACGAAGTACATGCCCAAGTGGTTATTTTTCAAGACGCGTGAAACGCGGCCCTGGGCGGGTTTTACCTCGGGACATACGAAGTACACGCCCGAGTGGTTGTTTCTCAGGAAACGTGAAACGCGGTCCTGTACGGGTTTTATCTCGAGACGTACGACGTACGCACCCAAGTGGTTTTTTCTTGGGATGCATGAAACACAACCCTAAGCGGTGTTTTCTTTCCTTGTCCGTGTCTTGGCATGGTTAGAGTGTGTTTTGGATCTTTTCGCTTTTAAGCTTGAAGTTGTTCATTCATATGTCGCTATCATATTCTTGCTTATTATACTTGCTATTACTTATTGCATCATCTCGCATGATCATAAGATTTCAAAATCACTGGCATCGCGTAGTGTGTGAGTCCAGCTTTCAAAGTTGCATTGTGCATGTCGTTTGCATTTTGCCCCAGAACTGAGTTGGTTTGATTCCTTGCAAAAGGATACGTAAGCAGCCTGCGGGCGCAACCATTTATTTTTGTTTTAATTGTTTGTCCAAGTCTTACGGCTTTGTTAAAATGGGGCGTCTTTGGGCTTTGACATTCACTCACGTCATTTCATGACTCCGAGTTCTGTGAAAGAAGGGCAACTGTAGACACCCCATTTTTGATGGCCCTTACGACTTGGACGTCCTCACATGCACACCCAATGATGAGTCTGTTTGCTAGCCAAATGCTCGAAGTCCTTAGCGGAATGCCACAACTTTGAGCCTTTCAAACCCTGCATCCTTGTTGCCTCATTTTTGGACCATGCCTTGGTCTTTCCAACCTGCAGCTTATGGTGGCCTGCCGGCCATCCCTAGAGGCTACCGGCCATCACTTTTGGGCTGCCGGCCACCAGTGTTTTTTGCAGATATTTTATGCCAGTTGTGCCAGCTGTTTGCACAGATGCATTCATCTATCCCCACATGTAGGGCTGGATCTCCTTGAGGCAATTTCATGTTTTCTATATATATAGAGACCTCCTCTCTCTTGTAGCAAGGTTAGAAAATTTTGAACTCAAATATTTTCCTCTCTCTACAATTCTCTCTCTCTCTCTCTCTACAAATTCTCTACACTTTAGCCTCCAATTTCTTAACCTTTGCCTATACACCCTTAACCAAAGTTGATCATCTTTGATCTAAGGTTCCTTGAGGCCTTCTTGGAGCTCTAGAAGTTGGTTTTGGCTTGAATTGTTGCCTAGAATTGACCTTTGCTTCAAGAGGTATAATACTTCCCCTTTTACTTTGCTTTGCATACTTGTTTTTCTATCTTTTTTGCCACTGATTTTGGGTTGTTTTTTGGGATATAAAAACTTTGTTTTTTGGGTTGAAACTTGTGGTTTAAGGCCAATAAGGATTGAGGGGTAGTTCACCCTTCTTTACACCTTGGTTTCAAGGCCTTTACCCTTGTGTTTCCCACCTGTACACTATCTTTTTTTGAGCTTTTAAACACTGATTTTCAAGGTAATTTTAGTAGTGAAAATCATGTTTTGAAGTCTAAATTTGGAGGGGTTAGCCTCCTCTCCTTGTGTCTTGTTTGCTAGCCTAGATAACTCTGTGTTAGCTTAATTTTCTAGCCTTTTGTAGCTTAATTCCAACATGTTCCAGCATGTTTAGCCTCTGATTTGGACTGTTTTGACTCTGTTTTGGGTTGGTTAAGTCATTTGAGTCATGTATTGCATGCTTGTAGTGTAAGTGTCCTCACAAGCTTGGTGTTTTAGGCCTTTAAACACCACTTCTTTGAGTTGATTGTATTGTTTTAGTGTTTTTCTCACTTAAATTCAGCAAGCACAATCTCCGCAACCTCCCTTATTTCTTGACTTTTTGTTTGCTTTGAGGGTTGTTTTAACCTTAGGATTGTTTAAGCTTGAGATTGAGGTCCATGCTTAATGGTTTAATCCTCTTTTTGGGGTTCATTGTCAACGGCATGATATCTCTCTCTTGCCTTAAACTACCCCTTGTTTGACACTTCCTTCTCTTTTAGAGGACTCAACTCACCAATGGACTTTATTGGTTAAATGATGGAAAGGTAAATTAAAATGAGTAACTAAAACTTGGGACTAAAAGTGGGCAAGTTAATAACTTGTTGTGTTCAATGGGACGTTAATTGAACACATGCAAGCTTGAACCATTTCATACTCATTAGTGATGAAATGATTCAAGGTTCCAAGGTCAACTTCTTTCCTTAATTTTCATGAAAGGGAGGAGGTTTGTGTTTTGTTTTGCATTTATTGAAATTGCACATCTTGAGTCATAAGCCATCATGCAATGAAATTGCTTGAATTGGTGATTTGTGGCTTAAGTTCACCACTCCTTGGATTTGCTCATGAAAATGAGGGTGAGTTGTGCAAACAATCCTTGAAAATTACCTGTATATGCTCTATTTGTCCTCTGTTGCAGCAAGATAAACCTGTACATCAGTGGCTGGCAGGTGGCTGGCAGACTTTACCAATGGCCGGCTGGCCACTGATGCGATGATCAACAATGAGTTTGTAAGGCAGAGCAGAGTGGGCAGCAGTGTTGGTGTTCAACTCTGCAAACAGAGGCATTCAAAAGCAAAACAGTGGCGTTTTCGGGTGGAAACCATGCATGTGCATGAACATCTCTCATTTCTAGAGGCGGAGTAGTTAATTGTTTATTTTAATTTTTAATTGCAATTGTGTTGTAATTATTTAATTAGTTAGTTTAACTAGTTATTCAATTTCGTGTTGTAATAATTAGTTAACTAGAATAGTTAGTTAATTCATTTGTTGTAATAATTAATTAAGTAGTTTAGCTAAGTCCATTTGTTTTGTAATAATTAGCTTAATTAGCTTAGCTTAGTTAGCTAGTTAGCTTAAATCATTCAGACTCTCCTTCGTGAGAGCGTAATGTAATAATATGTATGTCTTCCAACCCCACGTCTTTCTCCCTTTTATTTATCCACTTTTGATGGTTAGATTAGGGGTATCACGTTTCAATTAACATATCGCATGTTTGCCTCCATTCGTATTGCATGCACTGAGGCTCGGTTCATCATTCTAACTGCATTGTCGTTTCAATACTTCTTTGCATACATGCTTAGACCGCATGCTATCAAATCGATTCATATGCTATGTTAAGTAGCCGAGCCTATTTTAGTTGCATATTGCATGTGTTGCATTAGTCATATCGCATAGTTAGGAATCATGTATTTTTCTAACTCTTTTGTTTTATCTTAGCTTAGAGTACTAGGTGAGTTTTAATGCTTTAGCATACTTGCATGAGTGTGAGTGACTGCCATGATTAGCATGCTTGCCATGAGGCTAAATGCTTATTTGCTAAATTGTTTGAGTGCCTGTGGATGAAGGCTTGTTGCTTGAATTGGAATGATTCAATGAATGTACGTTTTAAGCCCACTTTGTCAAGTGGCAAATTCACGAACTTTAAGCCCACTTTGTTAAGTGGCAAAATCAAACTATTTTCGAAAAACAAACATGAAATTGAATTGTTTCAATTCTGGCAAACTAGTCTATACCTTGTGTGTGCGTATCACATAGTAAATCCTAGCCTAATAAACCGGAACAAGAATATATAATGTTGATAAAAATCATATCATGATTAGTAGAGGCCGATCTTTGATCGGGCGAGCGGGGGTGCTCAATTCATGACCTTCCCCTCTCGTATCTAAGTTCCCGAGCTGAGACAATCTTGGTGATGACGGCCACGTGGCCTTTGGCATGAGTCATGGGTTTCCTAAATTTCTCCAAAATAAAATATTTAGGTGGCGACTCTGTATCTGGCAGAGCAGTCCATTTTTGGCATTTTTTTTATCCAAAATCAATTTTCCAAATGATTTGCCGGATTTGGACTCTTTAGTGTTTATCTATTTCACATTGCACTTGTGAGATTAGATTCAGAACCGCGGGAGTCCGAACTGTAGGGCTTCTTTCAAGTTTCCGAAAGGGGGCGCGAAAAAGTCGAGCTACAATGGGTCATTGGTGATCTTGTCAAACATGTTGTCAGTATGTATAACTTTAAATTTCTCGACGTTTTGATTATACCCCACAAAGGGGGGCTTGTATATATTTGTATATACATATGTGGACCATGTATGTATTATGATATGTGATAAAATGTTTTGAGATCCTGGCATTTAGATATTGCTTAATGGGCGTTCCAGTTTGTTATCATTTGCTTCCGCTAGGCCCCAATATGATATAGAATATATGTTGCTTTTGAGTTCGAGGCCTAAGTTCGGGCCGGTTATGTCCAAACTTTTGAGGGCTAGTTTGGGTCGTGACAGTTGGTATCAAAACACGAGTTGCTATCTAACACACGAGTCCATTGAGCTTTAGGGAGTCTAGAAAAGACTTAAGTTACATGCATGTGACTTCTTGGTGCATGCAAAATGATATATAGCAATGAGATTCGTATATGCAATAATCACTAACATGCCTTTTGAAATGACTATTATCCATGTCTACTTGTGTCTCTTTTGTGTGTATTATAATTAATTGCTATGTAGATCATGGTGAGGACAAGGATGGATGATTCGGAGGATTCTACCTCCGTATGGCTAGATAGAATGGAAAGGATGATTATGGAGATAGCAGAAACTTTGAGGCAACAGCAGCAGCAACCACCACCGGCCACCGGCACCTATACCACTGCCAATGGTACAAGATCATCAAGTTGAGGACCAAACAATGACGCTTACGAAAGAATTCAAGAAGATGAAGTCGCCCTTGTTCAAAGGGGGAATTGAACCAATGAAAGCGGAAGCATAGATGTTGGGCATAGAAAAGTTATTTGAGGTCTTTCCATGCACCGAAGCCCAAAAAGTGCAACTTGCTGCCTTCACTCTTGAAGACGAAGCATGGAGGTGGTGGATACTCACAAGAATTGAACACCAAGGGTTAACATGGGCTCAATTTTTGGAGTTGTTCTATGATAAATACTTTCAACAATGTATGCGAAACAAGAAAGTGACCAAGTTTGAGACCTTGAGACAAGGGAACAAAACTGTTGCAGAGTATGAGGCTTAATTTAATGAATTGGCCCGTTTCGCACCACATATGGTGGATACGAACTACAAGAAGGCAAGAAAATTTGAAGGAGGATTACGGACTGCTATTCTCGACCGGATCAATGTGTTGAAATTACCTACATATGTTGATGTGCTGGAAAGGGCAGTAATAGCTGAAGGTAATATTGCCGCTCAAAATCGGGCCTCAAAGTGGAAAGAGAAGAGGCAGAATACCCAAGCCCCAAGGGGTTCAGTGGCACCACCAAGCAAGAAATTGAATCCAGAACTTCTAGTACTTCCGCCTTTACCCGTGACTTTGCACCAATTTGTTCGGATTGTGGAAAAAGGCACCATGGAACTTGCTACCGGGTAACGGGGGCATGCTTCAAGTGTGGCAAAACGGGTCATTTAGTAAGGGATTGCCCGCAAAGAGATTGACAAAATGGAAATAGAACTACCACAAGTTCAGCCAATTGCAAAACCCGTCAATGCTAAAGATACCACTAGGCAGGGAAGAGTATTTGCGCTAATTTCAGGTGACGTGCAGAATACCGAGGTTGTGGTATCAGGTAGATTTTCTATTAATGGTTACTCCGCACATGTGTTATTTGATTTGGGCTCTACCCACTCATTTGTGTCAAAAGCATTTGCTAGCCATTTAAATAGGCCTATGGAACCACTACCTTATGTCTTGTGTGTGTCCTCACCATCGGGGGAGTCTATGGTATGTGCGTCTATTTATCTTACATGTGAAATCCTAATTGGGGATGTTCGAGTAGATGCCAATTTGTTATCTCTTGATATGGCTTACTTTGACATAATTTTAGAGATGAATTGGTTAAGTGAATGTCGTGCGATTATTGATTGTATGTCTAAATAAGTTACTTTCCAACCTTCAAGACAGTCTAAGTTTATTTTCAAGGGGCAGGGGGTGATTTCTCCACCTTACTTGATTTTCGCAATGAAGGCGTGCAAATTATTACAAAAGGGTTGTTAGGGGTATTTATTTAGCATCTTGAGTGGACAACCACCGGATGGGGGCATTGATACAATTCCAATCATTCGTGATTTTTCAGATGTTTTTCCAGAGTAGTTACCGAGAGAGCTAGTTGATCGTGAAATTGAGTTTACAATTGATGTAGTGCCGGGAACTCAACCCATTTCCAAAACTCCTTATAGAATGTCACCGGCCGAGATGAAAGAGTTGAAGGTCCAATTGCAAGACTTACTCGACAAAGGGTTCATTCGCCCAAGCACTTCTCCTTAGGGTGCACCAGTTCCTTTTGTAAAGAAGAAAGATGGGACGTTTCGGTTGTGTGTGGACTATAGAGAGCTCAATAAAGTAACCATAAAGAATAAGTATCCTTTGCCTAGGATCGATGATTTGTTTGATCAACTACAGGGTGCACAAGTCTTCTCCCAAATAGATTTGCGATTCGAGTATCACCAACTAAAGGTCAAAGCCGAGGATATTGAAAAGACTGCTTTCTGAACCCGTTACGGACATATGAATTTTTGGTTATGCCGTTTGGGGTTACCAATGTGCCAATGGCCTTCATGGATCTAATGAATTGTGTTTTTAAACCTCATTTAGATGACTTTGTAGTTGTGTTCATTGACGACATCCTCATTTACTCACAAAGTGTGGAAGCCCATGAGAGCAATTACTGTTAATTCTTCAAACCCTTCGGGATAAGAAACTATATGCAAAACTGAAGAAATGTGAGTTTTGGCTATATGAGGTAGGATTCCTGGGACATGTAATAACAAAAGAGGGTGTTTCTGTTGATCTACACAAGATTGAAGCTATTGTGAATTGGCCGACTCCTACTAATGTGTCAGAGGTGCGTAGCTTCTTGGGTTTAGCCGGATGCTACCGAAGATTCGTTAAAGACTTTTCCAAAATTTCTGGGCCGCTTACCCAATTGACCCAAAAGGGTGTTTTGTTTGAGTGGTCAAAATAGAGAGAGTCTGCCTTTCAAGAGTTAAAGACAAGGCTAACTACGGCATCGGTTCTTGCCTTACCATCCGGCACTGAAGGATTTGTAATTTACAGTGATGCTTCTTATAAAGGATTGGGCTGTTTACTCATACAAAATGGGAGGGTCATCTCATACGCCTCTCACCAACTTAAGGCTCATGAAAAGAATTATCCCACACATGACCTCGAGTTAGCTACAGTCGTCTTTGCTTTGAATATATGGCGACATTATTTGTATGGTACTACATGCGAAGTGTGCACCGATCATAAGAGCCTTAAGTACTTCTTTACCCAAAAGGAGTTAAATATGCAATAAAGACGATGGTTAGAACTTATCAAAGATTATGACCTGCAAATTCATTACCACCTCGGTAAAGCTAATACCGTTGCCGATGCTCTTAGCCGAAAGGGTATGGGGAACTTGGCAAGTTTGCTCACAGGACGAAAGGAGTTATTACTTGAGTTGGAAAAGATGAATGTGGAAATTCTGTTGCATGGTCGAGAAGCAATATTGTCGACAATGTTAGCTCAACCGACACTTCTTGAAAAAATTAAGCAACGACAAGTAGAATATGAGATTTTAAAGAAAATCTATGATGAAATGGAAGTAAAGCCAAAACCTGGATTCGAAATTAAAAATTCGGTGTTGAAATTTCAAAATAGATTATGCATTTCAAATGTGCCAGAAATTAAGAGGAAACTTATGGAAGAAGCACATGCATTGAAATTTACAATACATCCTGGTAATACCAAGATGTATCAAGATTTAAAGCAAAATTTTTGGTGGATGAACAGAAGAAGGAAATTGCAGAATTTGTTTCAAAATGTTTACAGTGTCAGCAAGTAAAGGCAGAGCACCAGAGACTGGCGGGTTTACTTCAACCCCTTCCAATCCCGGAATGGAAGTGGAAACATCTGACCATGGATTTTATTGTTGGCTTACCCCAGACTCCTCGAGGCATGAATTCCATATGGGTTATTGTTGATAGACTAACTAAATCAGCCCATTTCCTACCTATGAAAACTCATTACAATGCAGATAAACTTGCTACCGGTTATATGAATAAAATTGTGCGGCTGTTCCAGTTTCAATTGTGTCCGACAAAGACCTGAACTTTGTGTCGAGGTTTTGGCGGAGCCTACAGGATGCTATGGGAACGAAGCTAAAGTTCAGTATGGCCTTCCACCCTCAAACAGATGGCCAATTTGAGAGAACAATGCAAACACTAGAAGGTATACTTCAGATGTATGTTTTAGACTTCCAAGGGAGCTGGGAAACTTATTTACCGTTGGCGGCGTTTGCATACAACGATAGTTACCACTCAAGCATAGGAATGGCACCCTATGAAGCTTTATATGGAAGAAAATGTCGCTCTCCCGTGTGCTGGACCGAAGTCGGTGATAGATCGTTGTTTGGACCTGAGATTGTTCAATTGACAACAAAGAAAATTAAACTATTCAAGAAAGGTTGAAGACCGCTCAGAGCAGACAAAAGAGTCATGCAGACCATCAGCGAAGGGATTTAGAATTCGAAGTGGGTAATCATGTTTTTGTGAAAGTCACACCAATAAAGGGACACCCAAGATTTGGCAAAAAGGGTAAGTTAGCACCCCGATATGTGGGTCCGTTTCAAATTATGGAAAGAGTGGGTCCGGTAGCCTATCATGTTGCTCTTCCGCCAAATATGGAACAAGTGCACAACGTGTTTCATGTGTCTATGTTACGAAGTTACTTACAAGATCCGTCCCATGTCATAGACTACCACCAGATTGCTTTGGATGACAACTTGGTTTATGAAGAGAAACTTATTCAAATTTTGGACTGACAAGTGAAGTAATTACGAAGCAAAATGATTCCAATAGTAAAAGTGGAATGGCAAGAACATTATGGGAAAGAAGCAACTTGGGAAAGAGAAGAGGAAATGAAACAACAATATCCAGAATTATTCCTAACTTAAGGTAAAGCAAGTTTGAGGGACCAAATTTATTTAAGGGGGGGAGAGTGTAATAACTCGACCCTCTTATATGCTTTAAGCCTTTCATTATATGTGTAATTATATGCTTGATCTGAAATTGTGTTTAATTATGTGAATTATATGATTATAGAATCATATCTGTCGGTTGTGAGAAAAATATGTTAAAATTGTGACGTTTGGACTAGAAATTGGAAGCCTTAAAAGCGCGATAACTCGAAATTGATTTTACAGTTTTGATCAACATGATTTTTAGGCCATAATATGAATTTTTGTAAAAATATAATTCGTAACGAATTAAATTGATTTAATTAAGTTAGCTATAGATAAACTTGATTTTGTAGGCTCACTTGAGTTTAAGCCTTGGGTATAAGAGATACATGGGTTAGAGGCAACACTTAGAATAAAAAACATAAAGTATCTCCTGGAGAAGAAGAAAGGGGAAGAGAAAAAAGAGAGAAAGAGGGAATCAACTAAAAGCTTGAAGAAATTAAGAGAGTTTAAAGATTGGAACTCAAGGTGAGTATAAATCAACTCAAATACCTTAAAACTTCCTTCAATTGATTGTCATTAAGCATTTAAATGAAGTTTCTCACTCATATAAGTTAGGGTTTTGATATAAAGACTTTGTTTGAGAAAATGTCCATGGAAATCATCAAGAGTCATTAAATTTATGTAAATTGAAAGTTAATTCTTGTATTTTAAGAGTATTTTGAGTTAGCTTTAAAGGACTCATCTTCTAATATATAATTCTTGCATATTGTGAACTACATATATGTGTGTGTATGTGTATCTATTATGCTTACCCATGAGAAGATGAGGAATTAGATGGAATATAATTGTTTGAGTTGCACATGTTTTACTAAAATGGAGTTATAATCTATTTAGGGTTGAGAATCATGTTTAATATGATCTTATGTTGTGTTGTTGAAAGGAATTTTGGTTGTATTTGAGCCTTAAGATGCCTTCGAAAAGTTAGATTTTTGATGAATTTTGGACTGCTCAAATAGAGCATACGATCGCACGTGCGGGGCCCATGGCCGCATGTGCAGGATGTACAGCCGCACATGTAGGGCTCACAGTCGCACATGCGGAAAACATGGGAGACGAATTGGAGCTTACTGCAATAAAAGCATGTGTGGGCCGGACGTGCGGCACACCTTCCCGTACGTGCGGTGGGAGACTTCCGCACGTGTGGCACATGGAGAAAATTTCTATCACTTTTTTTTGGCTCTGTTTAACCCTCTGAAATTATTAATATGTACGTTTGATCCTTCTGAAATGCTTACAATTTCACACGGATTAACGAATCAAACATTGAGTAGAAAGAGAAAGCTAAAGGGAAGTGACTTACTTGTGAGTTGTATGTTATGTGTAGGTCACGTACAGGAAGGGATTGTTGCTCATCCACATCACTGTGAGTAATAGTAGTATAACGATATGCTTTATTCACCTATTGTACTCATATGTTTTATTCAATTCCTAATCTATTTTGCTAGTGAATGGCATATGTTGTATGAGTTGTGTTGGATAGAATGACTAGAATGATTAGACAATAGCATATGAGATATGGACTCGAGGTCGTTTTGGTTCTATTGTAAATGATGGGCCCGTGGCCGTTCTAATATGGACTATTTATGACTCATGGCCTTAAGGCCAAAGGAGATTGAGACATGCCGATATTCCATCTACCCTATTCGTTACAAACAGCTGTTGATATGTTGGGCCTAAGGCCGTTCTGTATTATGTTGGGCCTAAGGCCATTATGTATAATGTTAGGCCCAAGGCCGTTTTGCTATGAATTCATGACTGAGGCAAACAAATAACCTATGAAATTATATGCTATGTATCTTATGCCTATTCACATGAATCTCCTTACATTGTCATTATTCACTGAGCCTTGCTCACTCTATATTTGTGTATGTTTATGTAGGAGATGGACCCGGGGGCCAGCCCTAGTTCAGTTCTGGTAGCCTTTTGTTGACCTTATTGTGTCAAGCCGGGCAAAGTAGAGTCTTTTTCCTTTTACGGAGTTCCCTCTTATAGCACATGGGTCATTGGTGATCTTGTCAAACATGTTGTCAATATATATAACTTTAAATTTCTCGACGTTTTGATTATACCCAATAAAGGAGGGCTTGTATATATTTGTATATACATATGTGGACCATGTATGTATTTTGATATGTGATAAAATGTTTTGAGATCCTGGCATTTAGATATTGCTCAATGGGCGCTCCAGTTTGCTATCATTTGCTTCCGCTAGGCCCCAATATGATATAGAATGTGTTGCTTTTGAGTTCGAGACCTAAGTTTGGGCTGGTCATGTCCAAACTTTTAGGGGCTAGTTTAGGTCGTGACATTGTTCTCTTATGTGGATGAAAATTAAAAAAATGAATGATATGATACAAATTTCAGTAATAAATGTATCATTGGTTGGTTCAATATGTTGGATGAAACTAAAAATGTCTAATTCAATTCATTTTTAGGGATAAATTTATCAATACGAAAACTCAATCAATTCTAGTCTAATATAAAGTAATACAAATAAAGTAAATATGAAACAAAACTGATGCACAGTAGAGAAATAGAAAAACATTTACTACATAGAAGAATTTATCACTCAATTAAGTAAACTAAGGGAAATTTGTCTCTCAATTAGGCAAATTAAGTAAATTTATCAGTGTGAACAAAAATTTATCACTGCATAAGAAAATCTATCATTCGTTTAAACAAAAGAAAGGTTAGCAATGCATACCACAAAATTTTTCAGATCTTGCAAGGATGAATTTGCCAATTGTTGTACCAGATGTGTGATGTTCCATTTTGCAAATCTTGGGATTGTATTATTGTTATTTGGTTTGATGATGCTTGTGTGTTCGCATATCTAATACTGTCGAGGACAAAAAAATTGTTATAAATAATTATTTAGTAAATGTAAATATTATGTCTTATAACTTGTAAGTGAGGTATTTACTTACCAATAAGACCATCACACATCCGGACACTTTATCGATTTGGTTCATGTTGTTTGCTATTGATCTTGTGAGCTGTTGTTTCGCTGCGCCACATCAATCATAAAACTTCATTTTGTTAATATCTTTGATATTTCATGAACCCCCAACCGATTGTAGTCCCAGTATCCGGACAAAAGCAAACAAATCAAGAGGCACACAAGCCTGACAACATCTTCTCTATCCTTCTTCTTGTTGCTTCTCAAAAGTTTGGCTATCAACTTTTGGATTGATGCACTTGTCATTTTATTCTATGTTATTTTCCTTCTTTTCACCATAGCTATCTCATTTTTTCTTCCACATGCAAGATTCATATTCTTTTGTCCACATGCAATCCCAAAAATCAACTTAAAGTCATTTCTTTTCAACTTCAGCTTCTTCTTACCAATTTCAAATGTGGTTCCATCCATTTCGTAAGTTTGCAAGATTTTTGCAACCACATCATCATATTTCATTGCGTCTGTTTTTTGCACCTTCTTCTTTGACAAAATGTCAACTAGAAGGAAGAAGGGAGTTGTAGCTCGACTTTTTTGCGCCCCCTTTCGGAAGCTAGAAAGAAGCCTTACAATTCAGATTCTCGCGGTTCTGAATCTAATCTCACAAGTGCAATGTGAAATTGATAAACACCAAAGAGTCCAAATCAAGCAAATCGTTTGGAAAATTGATTTTGAATAAAAAAATGCCAAAATTGGACTGCTTTTCCAGATATAGAGTCACCACCTAAATATTTTATTTTTTGGGGAGAAATTTAGGAAACCCATGACTCGTGCCAAAGGCCACGTGTCCGTCATCACCAAAGTTGCCTCGGCTCGGGAACTTAGGTGCCAGAGGGGAAGGTCATGAATTGAGCACCCCTGCTTGCCCGATCAAAGATCGGCCTCTACTAATCATGATATGACTTTTATGTACATTATGTGCTCTTGTTCCGGTTTATTAGGTTAGCATTACTACGTGATGCGCACAAGAAAGTATAGACTCGTTTGCTCAAATTGGAACAATTCAATTCATGTTTGTTTCGAAAAGAGTTTGAATTTGCCACTTCAACATGGGCTTAAAGTTTGCAACTTTGCCACTAGACATAGTGGGCTTAAAACGTACATTCGTTGAATCGTTCCAATTCAAACAACAAGCCTTCATCCACAGGCATTCAAATAGTTTATCAATTAAGCATTTAGCCTCATGGCGAGCATGCTAGACATGGCAATTACTCACACTCATGCAAGTATGCTAAAGCACTAAAAACTCACCTAGTACTCCAAGCTAAGAAAAACAAAGTTAGAAAAAATGCATGATTCCTAACTTATGCCAAATGACTAATGCAACACATGAGATAATGCAACTAAGATAGGCTCGGCTACTTAGCATTTTATTTCCAACAATTTGAGAGCATGCGTTTTAAACATGTATTCATTGAAGTATTAAAACGACAATGCAGTTTGAATGATGCGCTAATCCTCGGTGCATGCAATACAGAATGAATGGATGCAAGCATAAGGTATGTTAATTGAAACATGATGCTCCTAAACTAACCATCGAAAGCGGTTAAGTAAAAAGGAGAAAGACGTGGGGTTGGAAGACATACACATTATTACATTACGCTTTCACGAAGGAGATTCCAAATGAATAAAGCTAAGCTAACTAGCAACTAAATAAAGCTAAGCTAATTAAGCTAATTATTACAACACTTTGAATTTAACTAACTAGTAAGCTAATTAAATTACACAAATGAGAGTAAGCTAAGTAATTAAAGTATTTAACTACTCTACCACTACTCTGCCTTGGGAAATGGAAGATGTGCACGTGTATGCTCGGACATCACCCGAAAAGACCTCTGTTTGCAGAGTTGAACATTTCCAGAACCATTTTGCTCCACCTTACCAACACTTTGCTGAGGTTTGCATCAATGGCCAGCCGGCCACTGGTATAGACTGCCGGCCATGAAAGTGGCCTGCCGGCCATCAATGGTGCTCTGTCGGCCACCTGCGGGCCATGGATAGTGGCCTGCCGACCACTGATGCACAGGTCCATCTTGCTCCAACAGAGGACAAACAGAGCAAAAAGAGGGTATTCTCATAGGTTGTTTGCACAACTCACCCCTCCTTTTCATGAGCAAATCCAAGAAGTCGTGAACTTAAGTCATAAACCACCAACTCAAGCAATTTCATTGCATGATGGCTTATGATTCAAGATGTGCAGGCTCAATAAATGCAAAACAAGACACACAAAACCATCACCCTATCATGCATGATCAAGGGTAATGGAGACCTAGGAAAGTTGACACATTTCATCACTTTGAGTATGAAATGCCCCAATTTTCCTTGTGTTCAATTAACGTCCGATTGAACACACAAGTTATTATCTTGCTCATTTTTAGTCCCAAGTTTTAGTTACTCATTTTACTTTACCAACCATCCTTTAATCCAATCAAGTCCAAAAGGTGAGTTAAAGTCCTCTAATGGAAAGAAGGCTCAAAACACAAGTTGCTTTGGGTATGAAAGAAGCATCATACCATTGGTAATCAACCCCCTAAGGGATTAAACCATTAAGTATGAAACCTCAATTTCACACTTATGCAAACAAGTAACTTGAAACCACTTTCAAAGCAAAATTAAAAGCCAAGAAAGGAGGGAGCTTGCGGAGATTTTACTTGCTGAAATTAAGTATAAAAAGCACAAAATAAGTACTATCAACTCAAACAAGTGGTGTCTAATGGCCTAAAACACCAAGCTTGTGAGGACTATTACACTACAAGCATGCAAAACAAGACTCAAATGACTTAACCAACCCAAAATAGAGTTAAAAAAGTCTAAATCAGAGGCTAAAGCATGCTGGAATTAAGCTACAACAAGTTAGAAAAATAAGCTAACACATGGCACCAACTAGGCTAGCAAACTAGACACAAGGAGGGAAGGCTAACCCCTCCAAATTTGGACTTCAAAACATGATTTTCACCACTAAAAAAGCTCTGAAAATCAGTATTTAAAAGCTTGGAAAAAGATAGTTTGAAAGTGGGAAACACAGGTGGAAAAGCGTTACAAACAAGGTACAAAGAAGGATGAACCACCCCCTACCTTAAAATGGCCTCTAATCACAAATTTCAGCCCACAAAGACAGATTTTTTATAGCCCAAAAATAGTGGGAAAAAGATAGAAAAACAAGTATGCAAAGTAAGCTAATAAAGCAAATATTATACCTCTTGAAGAGAAGAATGATTCTAGGCAACAATTCAAGCCAAAACCAACTTCAAGAGCTCCAAGAAGGCCTCAAGGAACCTCAGCTCAAAGGTGATCAACTTTGGTTAAGGAAGTATAGGCAAGAGTGTAGTGTAAGTAGGCAAAAGTGTAGAGAATTTGTAGAGAGAGAGGAAAATTTTTGAGTTCAAAATTTTCTAACCATTCTACAAGGGAGAGGGGGTCTCTATATATAGAAAACATGAAATTTCTACAAAGAGATCCAGCCCTCCACGTGTGGACAAATGCATGCATCTGTGTTACCAGTTGGCACAGCTGGCATAAAATATCTACAGAAAACACTGGTGGCCAACCGGCCATTAGCGGTGGCCGACAAGCCACATCAGTGGCCGGCAAACCAAAAGTGATGGCCAGCAGCCTCTAGGGATCGCCGGAAGGCCACCAGAGATTGCAAGCTGGAAAGATCAAGGCCTGGTCCAAAAATGAGACAAAATGGATGCAGGGCTTGAAAGGCTCAAAGTTGTAGCGTTCCGCTGAGGACTTCGAGCACTCAGCGAGCAAATAGACTCATCATCGGGTGTACCTGCAAGGACGTCCAAGTCATGAGGGCCGTCAAAAATAGGGTGTCTACAAGAGTCTTTTTCAATATTTGGAAATGCTCCTTTCCAAGTTTTGTCACATTGAAGAATTTGATAAGAGATTGTATGTTTGAGCGGTACACATACTTTGCTTCATTGTCGTGAATTTGTTCAGTTCTTTTTTTCTTCCCTCTATTTTCTTCTTGCCTTTTGGTTTGCGCTGCTTTGGTTCTTGTTTCTTTTGTTGGAGTTTGCTTCTTGTTGTTCTTGTTTCTACTTGTTTCTGTTGTTAGTGTTTGCTTATTCTTTCTTTTGCTTCTCCTTGTTTTTCAGCTTCATTCGCAGGTTCATCCTTCTGCTGTCTTTGTCTTTTCTTCCTTTGTTGATGTTTGTTTGTTGTTTCTGTTGTTGTTGTTTTCTTTTTGTTATCTTGTTGCTTTTTTGTGTCGTTGTTATCTTCATTTTCTCACTTTTGTCTTTTTGCAGTTACAGATCTTGTTTCTAGCCTAGATAATCTCTTACATGAACTCATAACATCTATATGAAAGAAGGATATCAATGAATTAGGCAAACCATGCAAAATTTATGGATATACGACAAAATTTATCAGTTAATTAAGCAAAGAAAGGTTATACACTGATAAAACTTGAATATATCCATAATTCTTCTAGATTCATGAGTATTTAATTATCAATATCCCAATTCTCTTTATCTTTTTTTCATTTCATAAATGAATGCTAGTAATTTTCCTCCTTTCTGTTCTACCATCCAGATCGTGGCAAGTAGTGTTTCATATCTTACATGATGATTTAATAATGAAGACATACCAGGAACACCCACCACTGGTATGTTCTTATAATGGTTCGATGGTTTTCTCAACCAATTTATTAGAGCTTTTTTAATTTTCTTATTCAAAATAATCCTTGTTGTAGAAAAATTGAAAGCTCAATTTTACTTTTGTCAACCCCATACAAATAGATTTTTATTAAGTTGCTGATAAATTTGGTTAATGAAGCCTTGGAAACAAGCACGACAAGAATATTTATTTATCTACCAAATATGTGAAAGCAACTGAAAGGCCTACATCATTGGAACAAGCCATCTGATGATCAGAGAAGGCACAAGGATCAGTTATCTCTTAATCCAAAAAGAATGCCACTTCTCCTTTTTTAAAAGCAAGTCCAAAAGGAATGAGACATTAGCAGCATACCACTGCTATAGTCCTCTCAAATTTTCGACCATTGACACAACCAAAAGGAAAAGTTGAAAAAGAATATCAACACACCAAGTTCACAAATCTATAATTTACAACCTGATCTTTCTCTCTGCTTCAAGAAAATGACTTCGAGCTGAACAATTAGGCATTAGCTCTCATATGTTGACTGCGCCCTTTGAAGGCAGTGTAACGAGCTCAATTGTAAAACCTTATTTTTGGTAATAAAATGACTTACCAAGAAAAAGGAAGTCCAAGTGGTAAACACTAGAAACAGGGAACAACTAGTTCAGTGGTTAAAACTTGGCTTACTAACCTAGAGGTTAAGGGCTTTGAACGTAAGGGAAATCACTAATCACTTTGTACAGATTATGCAAAAAGTTAGGTTTGTACCCAAAAATGGACAATTTATGCTATAATTTACTCAATCTCTCTCCCTCTCTCTCTTTCATTCTTTATTTTGGTTATCTTTGTAAGCCGAAAAAGGTACTAATGATTAGGAATAAAAAAATCCTAGTTCTGGTATTGCCTCTAGACCGATTCCAATTTGCCAGAAACCTACTTTGAGATCAAATTTGGGGAAAAAAAAAGAAAAATAAACTGAGGCAAATTCTTTCCCAAAAGAGATCAAATTTGTTCAAGTTGGTGAGTCTATTGACTATTGTGCCAACCATCTTCTCCCTACATCAAAATTTTGTAAATGTATCACTACATAGAAATGGAGATGAATGTGTAACTGATAAACTTATCAGTTGGTTTGGTATGTGAATAAAACTTATCAGTTAATAAACTTATCAGTTGTATATATATATATATATATATGTATCTATGGTTACTATTATTTATGTGAACAATTCATTTTAGTCTTTTGAAACATACTCTCTTCTCTTGTTAAGTGAATTTTTTTATATCAAAAATGAAAAAAAAAAATTATAAAGTGAAATATACAAGATTTAAACCTAATCTTGAACTTGAAAACCAACATCCTTATCAATTGAAGAACAAACACTACATATATTTCACTATATATCTATATAATAAAGTAAAGTATAAAGTTATGTAGATGTAGCTGGCATATTTTATTTTCTGAAAATGCCCTAATATAATTGAAATTTACAAGTGGTAATTGAACCATATCTACATATTTGCAAACTCAATGACTATATATTTACCATTCTAACATTAAAAATGAATATCAACATCTAGGGTTTCAGAAATGTGTTTGACTAGGGAGAGAAGTTAGGGTTTGAGTTCCTTACGTTTTACAAGCATGTTTGGTTAGAATTTTTGTTCGAATCGCCTGAGTTATCGGATTCACTGTTCGAATGGCCTAAGTTGTCGGGTTCGTTGTTCCAATTGCCTGAGAATGGAAGGCTTTCAGCCGACAGTGAAGAATGATGCCTAAGAATGTGGTTTCAAACCGGTGGAGATTTAATCGGAATATGGCCTGAGAATGTAAGGATTTGAAATTGAAAGGGAGTGTGGAAGTGGTTCGGCTCAATCGATGGCCGTGAGAGTCGAAGTGGGAGTGGGAGTGAAAGGGTTTGAATCACATGTGACTCACACTTTTGTTTTGGCGCGTATGGCAAATATTTTTTCCGAAATAATATCAGTGATAATTTTGTCAGTGATTATTATCAGTTAATTTTTATTTGAAAATAAATTTATCAGTCTATTTTTGAGACCTAACATCTTGGGTTCAAATTTTGCTTACGTCTTTCAATAATAACAGTGATAAATTTATTAATCAAAAATTTTAAATAAATAAGTCTACGTAAATAATAACAGAGATAAATAATTTTTTTGTATCAGTGATAATTTTGTCAGTGATTATTATCAGTTAATTTTTATTCAGTAATAAATTTATCACTCTCTTTTATTATTTTAAATTAGTGGGTGGCAGGCATGAAGCGTGTGTAATTTAGATAAGTAAATATAAAAATAAATAATAAAGAAATTAATATCATAATACATATGTTATCTAAATTGTGGATTAATATCATAATACATACAACCATTGTTTTGTAATTTGGACAAATGTCGTAGTAGGATAAATGTGTGTATGACATTTTGAAAAACCTTCTTGTCTTATTATATAGATAGTACTACATTTAGTATTTACAACAATAATGGCCATGTAACCAATAGCGAAGAGAAGGCTTCCCCTAAACATGCTGGGAACAAAGAGGGGGAGAGAGATAGAGGGTTTAGTAAGGCAATGAAACCGTAAATTTCTCAACTAGAAAAAATTTATAACTCCATTATGCTTAATAGTCATATATTTATCAGTGAAAAAATAACAAAAAGTAAAAAGGTGTTCTTAACAATCAAGGAATTTTAAGCAAAATATTTGCATGTTTCATTCAAGCATCCAACATGTAATCAATCGTGAATATATCATTCAAGAAGTAAAAAACTATGAAACTATGAAATACTATTAACACCAAGTAATGTATTTGCAATCATCTACTTGAAAAAGGAGTACATAATTCACGAAAGAATTGTCAACTATCAGATCATTATAATTCCATTTTGTTCCAACAGTGATAAATGTATCCCAAAAACCATGAAATACTATATTGTTATTTGTTTCTACTTCCAACCATATACTTGGAAAGGAGTTGGTGTTTACTCAAGTATTGTCAACTATCAAATTATTCTACTTCATTGTTGTCATTGTGTATTGTCTTCCAAAAATCTTTGTCCTCAAGCACTGCTTCTATTACGTCATCAACAATTTGTTGTGTGTCTGTCTGTTTGTTAGTCAACAAAGCATCTATGATATCTGCTCTGATTTGTTGGCACTAGTCCTTTGTTAGTAGTCATCAATGATAATTTTATCACTGTAATGTGTTTTGGTTTTCAGACACTTACGAAAGATCAACTTGTTAAGGACAATTCATTGCAATTTCTGTTTCTTCATAAAACTTGTTACCTTCAATGAGTTTGGAATTATGATGTTGAAGGTATTTCTCAATAATCTTTCCCTGCAAAATAAATGCATAATTAATTGGTTTTTGACAAATAAATGCATAATAAAATTTGTTACTTTAAAAATTTCTTACCACTTTGTTTGCCTCATTTAAATGGTTATCTGTGTCTGTGGTTGATCTCATTGAATTGTAAAACTTCCATGAGCCATTTTCAGTATCAAGTACCAACAATGTCCAATGCTTTTTGTTAAAAATTGGGAAAAGAAGATATCTTTCCTTGAGAGCTTCTAACATCATTTTGTTCAACAATTGATTTGTTTGTCTCATCCTTTGTGGTGAACAAATACTATTTTTTGCAAATATATTAGTTTGATTACAATGCAATTTAGTAATAGTAATTTTATCACTATAACATTGGATAAATGAGAACTTATGTACTTAATATAGAGAAGGGGAATGGATGACATCATAATAAAAATGTATATATATATTTTACTTACGTGGCATGATGTCGTAAATATATATGTTGTTCCTGCTTGCGAACTCAAGCTAAACTTTGGTTTCGGTTGCTCTTCTCTCATTAAGATTTCCTTGTAGGCATTTATTGCCTGTTTTAAAAGCAAAAGCAAACAAGGTTAATGAGAGAATTCTTATTGTGTATTACAATTGATATTTGCACAAATAGGTATTTGATTTTACATTTCCAGAAAGTTCTTCACATTTGACTATTTTGTCAATATCATCCAAGTACAAATAGCTACCAATTTGCTTTCCTTGTAAGATTAGATCACTGCAAATATCATAACAAAATTTATCATTGTATAGAAAAATTTATTGCTCAATTAATCAAAGAAAGGTTAGGGGAAGAAATTGAGCGTCAAATTTTACTTGATGTATCAAATCCCAACAATGAACTCAAGTACACAACATAACCAGAAATGCCGAAAGAATTTCATACCACAGATGAGACACCATGAAGATTAGCAAAATATATCACTCAACTAAACAAATTAAGTAAAATTTATCAATGAATTAAGTAAACAAAGGTTATACATTGATAAATGCATGACTATATACTCAAATTTAGATTCCAAATTTGGAAATTTTGAGACCAAATCATGTTCTTACCTATTGGTTTTTGTTGCCCAAAGACTAGTGAGTTTTATCCTTAATCTTTTTAGCAATTTGTGAAACACTGGATAGGAAGTGTCTATGTCTTTTGTTGGATGTTGTTGGTGTGTCTCCTCTTCTTTTGTGGTATTTGCCCTTTCTTCAACCATTGGTTGTACTTCATCAACTGTTTGTTCTGGTTTGGTTGTTTTTTCGTTATGTGCCAAAAATCTGGATCCTTCTGCTCTCTTCTTGTTTCTCTATTTTTCACCCTTTTTATCATTGAGCTCAAGAGGCGATTTTTTGCTCTCTTCTAGCTGCTCAAAATAATGCTTAGTTTTTTGCACATGAACCGGAATTTCTTCAGTTTCATGCTGAAATTTGGCTTTCCTTCTTGCATTCTTTTCTGATTGCAATGTTGTTAATTCTCTCTTTTTTTAAGCGGCTGTTTCATGCTTGGGTTTCAGTGAATTTCTTCTTGGACTAAGACTGAATATCTTTTTGATAATTGGTTCTCCTTCCTTCATAGATATTTCAGTCTACTCTTGTTCCTCAAAGTTAGATGAAGTTAGGTCCCTACTTGTTGCCAATTCCGTGAACAAGTTTAGTTTAATTGAGTTATAATTTTTCCTTGGTTTTTGGTCTTTCTACTCGAGCGGCGTTTGCATGTTCTTAGTTGTTTGACTTGTCTGCAAACATACTAGGAGGCATGTTGTTGCGCTCAAGCATAGACCTGTTTAATCGCACGCGTTTTAGTGACTCCGCTCGAGCGGCAAGTCCTGCGCTAGAGCGGGGTACGCGGTCCATGTTTTCTATATATATGTGTTTTAGTCCGTTTTTAGGTTTAAGGGGCTCTAGGGTTTTCTTTTGGGGTTATTTTGCTAGTTTTCCTTTGATGCTTGCTTGAGTATTAAACTCACGTGGTTGGATAATACACATCAAAGAGTTGTTTGAGTGATCATCTTCAAGAGTGTTCTTCTTTGGTGGAATCCGGAGATTCAAGCATGGAGTGTTCGAAGGTGTTCGAAGCTGTGCGCCATCGTTGAGTCGACGTGGATGTTGTGGAATCAATATCAATCTAATCAATTCTGAGACGAAGGTTACAGTATAAGATATACAAAGCGTTGAAGACAAATTGACAGAGTTTGGGTAATTTGTTTGCTTTTTTTTGTATTCTTTCTTTCCTTCATAGTGGATTGATTTGTGGCGTTTCGCCCGTGGTTTTTTAATCACAATTGGAGGTGCTCAATGGTGATTTTTTCCACGTAAAAATCATTTCTGTCTATTTACTGTTTCTAAAACAACAATCTATATCACTTTCGTGGGTGCTTGATGATTCAGATTGTTAGTTTTAATTGTTTGAAAATTGGTATAATTAAATCTTGATCTAATCACGAATCACTTAGGTTTTTTAATTGGTATCAGAGCAGGTCACTCTTTGTTTTTATCAAAACTATAAGAGTGTGATTTTGTGTGATTGGTGATATGGATTCAATTGGTGAAGGTAACTCGACCCATAGACCTTTGTTATTTGATGGTACAAACTATTCTTATTGGAAAGATCGTATGAGAGTGTTTTTAAAATCTATCGATGAGAAAGTTTGGCACTGTGTGATCTATGGGTGGAGTAAACCTGTTGTCACCATTGATGGTGTTGATATTCCCAAACCTCTTGATAAATAGGACGCATTCGACTATCAAAACTCGAGTTGGAACAATAAGGCTCTCAATTCTCTCTTTTGCTCCGTCACACCTGAAGAGTTTTGTCATACTTGCACGTGTGAGGTAGCAAAAGAGGCTTGGGACATTCTTGAAACAATTCACGAGGTACTACTTCTGTTAAAAGGTCAAAACTTCAATGTCTCAAATCTTCTTTTGAAACTCTTTTTATGCTTGTGTAGCTTTGCTTTTCCGCGCCCCCTTTCAGAACTTCGAAAGAAGCCCTATAGTTCGGACTCCTGCGGTTCTGAATCTAATCTCACAAGTGCAATGTGAAATTGATAAACACCAAAGAGTCCAAATCTGACAAATCTTTTGGAAATTTGATTTTGAATCAAATTGCCAAAATTGGATTGCTTTACCAGATACAGAGTCGCCACCTAAATATTTTTGGGAAATCTAGGAAACCCATGACTCGTGCCAAAGGCCACGTGTCCGTCATCACCAAAGTTGCCTCAGCTCGGGAACTTGGGTACGAAAGGGAAAGGTCATGAATACTTTTGAGCACCCCCGCTCACCCGATCAAAGATCGGCCTCTACTAATCATGATATGATTTTTATTAACATTATATGCTCTTGTTCCGGTTTATTAGGCTAGCATTACTATGTGATGCGTGCACACAAGATATATACTAGTTTTCCTGAATTGGAACAATTCAATTTCATGTTTGTTTTTCGAAAAGAGTTTGAATTTGTCGCTTAACAAAGTGGGCTTAAAGTTTATGAATTTGCCACTTGACAAAGTGGGCTTAAACGTACATTCGTTGAATCGTTCTAATTCAAGCAACAAGCCTTCATCCACAGGTATTCAAACAGTTTATCAAGTAAGCACTTAGCCTCATGGCAAGCATGCTAATCATAGCAATCACTCACACTCATGCAAGTATGCTAAAGCACTAAAAACTCACCTAGTACTCCAAGCCAAGAAAAGAAACTAGTTAGAAAAATATATGCACCTAACTATGCGAGATGGCTAATGCAACACATACAATATACAACTAATAGGCTCAGCTACTAATATGGCATATGGATCAATTTAAATAGCATGCGGTCTAAGTACGTATTCAAAGAAGTATTGAACTAACAATGCAGTTAGAATGATGAACCGAGCCTCGATGCATGCAATACAAGATGCATGGATGCAAACATGAAGTATGATAAACAAAACATGATGCCCTTAATCTAACCATCAAAAGCAGATAAATAAAATGGAGAAAGACGTGGGGTTGGAAGACATACACATTATTACATTACGCTCTCACAAAGGAGAGTCCCAATGAATAAACTAGCTAAGCTAAACTACTTAACTAATTATTACCAAACTTGAATAAATAAATTAACTAACTATTCTAAACGAATTAATTAAGAATTTAACTAGGCTAAGCTAATCAAATATTACAACACAAACTAATTTAATTAATCAAAACTAATTAAATAAGCACAAAAACAAACTAATTAGCCATAACTAATTAATTACAACATAGATTAATTAACTAAGTACAACACTTCACTAACTAGCTACAACTAATTAAGTACAACAAATAAATAATTAATTTAAACTAATTAACTAGTCCGAGAAGCGAAGGAGGCCCATGCATGCTCAGTTTCCACCCGAAGAACATCTACTGTTTTGCTGCTGTATGCCTCTGTTACACAACACTTACACTTTTTCCTTCTCCAAATCAACTCTACCATGCTTCACAAGCACACTGCTCAAAAATCACTAGTGGCTGGCAAGCCACCATTGAGGGGTTGTCGTCCAACACTGGTGGCCAGTGGCCGGCCGGCCACTGGTGATGTATAATTCCATGCTACAACAGAGAGCAAACAGGGCAAAGAGAGGGTATTCTCACAGATTGTTTGTATTGTGTATCTCTCCTTATCATCAAAACATCTCAAAGAAGTGATACACTTGGCCATCTCAAAGTAGTGATACGCTTGGTCCTCAAACTATCAATCAAGCAATTTCATTGCATGATGACTAAGGAACCAATGTATACAAGTTCTATAAGTGCACAAACAAGACCAAAACTATCACCCTATCATGCATGATCAAGGGTAATGGAAACCTAGGAAACTTGGCACATTTCATCACTTTGAGTATGAAATGCCCCAATTTTCCTTGTGTTCAATTAACGTCCGATTGAAGACACCAAAAAAAGCAATCAAATTCTTATCTTTGCTCACTTTTAGTCCCAAGTTTTAGTTACTTATTTTACTTTACCAACCATTCTTTAAGCAAATTGAGTTCATTGGTGAGTTAAAGTCCTCTAATGGAAAGAGGGCTCAAAAACACAAGTTGCTTTGGGTATGAAAAAAGCATCATACCGTTGGTAATGAACCTCCTAGGGGATTAAACCATTAAGTATGAAACCTCAATTTCATGCTTAGGCAAACAAGTGACTCGAAACCACTTTCAAAGCAAAATAAAAAGCCAAGAAAGGAGGGAGATTACAGAGATAATTAATGCTGAAATGAAGTATGAAAAGCCCAAAATAAGTGCTATCAACTCAAATAAGTGATGTCTAAAGCCTAAAACATCAAGCTTATGAGGACTATTACACTAAAAGCATGCAAAACAAGACTCAAATGCAACAAGCAACCCAAAACAGAATTAAAATAGTCCAAAATAGAGCCTAAAACATGCTGGAATTAAGCTATAACAAGCTAGAAAAATAAGCTAACACAAGAGCTATCTAGGCTAGCAAACAAGACACAAGGAGGGGAGGCTAACCCTTCCAAATTTGGACTTCAAAACATGATTTTTACCACTGAAAATACTTTGAAATTCAGTGTTCAAAATCCCAAAAAAAGAAGGTTTGAAGTTGGGAAACAAAGGTGGAAAAGCCTTACAAGCAAGGAATAAAGAAGGGTGAACCATCCCCTAACCTTAAATGGCCTAAACCACCAATTTCAGCCCACAAAAACAGAGTTTTTTATAGCTCAAAACAGCCAAAAAAACAGTGGGAAAAGAAATAAAAGCAAGTATGCAAAACAAGTTTAAAAGACAAGTATTATACCTCTTGAAGCAAAGATCCCCTTTAGTCAACAATTCAAGCCAAAACCACCTTCAAGAGCTCCACGAAGGCTTCAAGGAACCTCAGCTCAAAGATGATCAACTTTCGTTAAGGAGGTGTAGGCAAAAGTGTGATGTATGTAGGTTAATGGCCCTGTTTGGTAGAGCTGTGGGAAAGTGCTTATAGCTTATGCCTAAACAGCTTATAGCTTATAACTTTCAGCTTAAGCTGATTTCCAGCTTATTCTTAAAGCATCTCCTGCCCCACTCAAAGAATAAGCTGATTTCTGACTTCCAAAAAGCTATAAGCTATAAGTTATAAGCTAAACCAAACACATCAAAATAGCTTAAATTAAGCTGAAAACTGAAATAAGCTGTAATTAAGCTCTGCCAAACAGGCACAATGTGCACAAATTTGAGAGAGAGAGAGATTTTTGTTCAAAATTTTCTAACCCTCAAAAATGAGGGAGGAGACCCCCTATCTATAGAAAAACATGCATTTGGCTGAGATAAATCCCTCCATACACGTGTTGGAGATGAAGCCAATTGTGCCAACAGTTGGAACAACTGTCAACAAAATATCTTTAAAAAGACAATGGTGGCCGACAGGCCACAAATATGGCCGGCAAGCCACCAGTGATGGCCGGCAGGGCACTTGGATGGCCGGCAGCCTCAATTGGTGGCTGGCAGCCACCAGGGGTTGCAGGCTTAAAGGTTTTGGTCCAAAACAAGGCATAGAATGAACAGGGTGTGAAGGCTCAAAGACAGGGCATTCTGCCGAGGACTTCAGGCACTAAAACGAGCACATATAGTCATAATTATCGAGTGCACAAGCGATGACGTCCAAGTCTTGAGGACAGTCAAAAATAGGTGTCTACAACGTGATGATGAGACGTTTGATGATTTTTATGCTAAACTTAGTAACATCGTGAATTTGTGTTTCACACTCGGTGAAAAAAATCCTTGAAGCTAAGGTTGTTGGAAAATTTTTGAGATCTTTACCTTAGAGGTTCCAATCAAAAGTTACAGTTATTGAGGAGGCTCAGAATGTTGATACCCTCAAGCTTGATCTGTTGGTTAGAAACTTGCAGACTTATGAAGCCCACCAAATTTCTAAGAAAAAATAAAAAAATAGTGTGGCTTTTACTAGTGCTCATGAGACTGCAAAGACCCCTAAGATTGAGTTTGATCTAGAGTCCGAAATAACGGCTATGTTTACTAAACAATTCAAAAAAAAAAATTAAAGAAAAAGAAACCTAATTTCAAGGATTCTATTTCAAAAGATAAGTGTAATAACCCTCACCACTGTTTACCGATAAGCTATCGATTACTGCTAAACTGAGACTGATTATGATAAGTAATTGAACTGATTAAAATACTGGACTGACTGACTGAAATCTGGAACTGAATTGATTGAGCATGTTAGTTAAATTGCATTTCTATCTGTTTGATTGCCAAATTATCTGTTCACGTTTTATCCTTTAAACTGCAAATTGAAGGCCTTATCGGCGGCCGAATCTAAAATCGATTGATGTTCTGTGTTAATTAGATTTTATGTGATTTTATGGTGTAATTACCTGAAAAGTGATTTGGTATGATTAAATCATATTAAAATAAGCTAATTTAAACAAGTTGCATTATTTATGGAATTGCCATGTTAGTGAGCCCTTTATCATAACATATTTGAGCCTTATTATTCATTCAACAAAGCATTTCATCAGCTCATTCCTTAGACTTAACCGACCAAGGGAGGGAGAGGGAGAGAAATTGAGTTCTATCTTGTGAATTGCTTGGAAATTGAAGAAATTGTAGAAGAGATTGCACATTTGAGCTCCCTTCTTGAACTACAAGACTTAAGGTAGATTCATTGTCTTCTTGTTTATGTTTTGAGTTGATTCTTGCATGGTTTAGAGCAAAGTTGAGTCTAGAGCCAATTTATGGCTCAAATTGTTGTGTTGAAGCTTAATTGTTGCATGCATGTATATATATTAAAGTTTTGAGGTTGTAGTTCATAATTCCTCACATGCATGCCCATGTTTTGAGAATAGATCATGAATTCATCTTGATTTTGTAAGATTTGGCTCTTTAGAGCATGAAATTGAAGCTTGAAAGTGGTTTAAACCCATGCATGTCATGTTTGTAGCATGTTCATGAAATTTGGTTTGAAATTGGATTTAATTGAAACACCCTTGGGCTTTGATTTATCAAATTGATCTTTGAAACATGTAATATTATGGGTTTTGAAGTATTTTCCAGAAAATTAGCCCAAGAGGATCGAAATTTGTGCATTTGAACTTGATTTGAGCTTGGAAGTTCAAATTTGGAAATTCCAGATTTTGGACTCCCGCTCGAGCGGGGAAAGTGGCGCTCGAGCGGGAAATTCGTGCTCCCAGTACTTTGTACTGTTTTGAAGTCCGCTCGAGCGGAAGGATTTACGCTCGAGCGGGACCTTGTGTCTTGTGCTTGAGTGCCTATCGAGCGCCTATCGAGCGTGATTTTCGAGCATCCAGTACTTTTGCCATGTTTTGCATTACGCTCGAGCATGGGAAGTGACGCTCGAGCGGAAACCTTTTTCTGCATGTCCGCTCGAGCGGGGAAACCTACGCTCGAGCGGGACCTCTGTTTTCTGAAAATTCTGAGAATGCTTTTAAAGTGCATCTTTGCATCCTCATTTCATCCTAGGCATTCTTAGGCCTAGTTTAAGGCATCTTAATGAGGATATAGATGTAGAACACACCGAGGCAATTAGGGATCTAGTTATTATCTTTCCCAATTGTGTAGCTTAGTGTGTGTTCAATCTGTAAACTGTGTAGGGTTGGCGACTGGGGACGCGCTCTAGCTTTACTGTAGCCCAGAACTCTATGAGTAACATCTGTGTAAAAATATGTTCAAAAATGATTATCTTCTGAACAATTGAACTGTACTGTTTTTGAATTGTTACTGTTAACTGAATGAATGTATGTCCTATATTCTGAACTGTATTGTGGCATCCTTAGCACCTACTGTTACTGACTATTACTGTTACAGAGATCTCTGTCGGTTCCCTTGTTGGAACCACTACTGTTTACTGATTGATGGCCATCATTGACTGTTCGGTCTTTTTAGACCTACTGTTTACTATACTGCTATGCTAATGGATGTACCACATATGACTGTTTATTGTACTGAACAATTGATATACTGATTGAAACAACTGTTTTCAAGACTGAAGGGCATTCATTCTAAACCCCTTTACGCTTTATGTTATTCACTGGGCTTTAGCTCACTGCTCATATATATATGTAGGTGTACAGGCACCAGACCGCGGCTAGGAGCGTCGGGGTAAACTCCAGTTTTGTCAAGCCAACTACTGTGCCTCACTGCGAGGTTCCGAGCCTGTCTAGCTATGGCTTAGGGGTGTTTTAATTTCCCCCATCTGTCTCCGTATCTGTTTTGTAATCTGTATAGCCTGTTACTGTACTGTTTAATAGGGATTAGGTCCCTGTTCTGAATGGTTGTATATATTGTACACACTGTTTTGCACTGACTACATATATGTATGAAAAATCTTTTTGCATACAGACTGTCACAGCTCATTGGACATTGTTTATTTACTGTTTTGGCTTCCGCCATGCCCCTGTACTCTATATTACTGTCTTACTGTTAAGCAAGCCTTCGGTAATCTCGGATTACTGGCCGATTACGGTGCTAAACCCATAGGGGCGGGTTTGGATCGTGACAATAAGAGTAATGAAAAACCTAAAACTTTTCCACCAAAAATTGCTCTAAAAACTGAAAAGAAGACTGTGAAGGGGCAAGGTGTCAAGTGTTACGAATGTCAAGGGTTTGGACATATTGCTCTTGAATGTCCTTCAAAAAAGAAGCGGAAGAAAGTCTATACAGTGACTTGGGATGATGAAAGCGGGTCAGAGCAAGAACTGAAGTAACCGAATCTTGTGAAGATGGAAATAGTACTTACATGGCATTCTGGTCTACTGTCACTCAACCTTCTCCAAAGCCAGTGGAATTTGCTCGTGGTCAAAATCTACACCGTGCTCCTACCTTTGATGGGAGTAATTACTTGTTCTAGAAGATCAGAATGAGGGTGTTTCTAAGAGCTTACAACTCTGAGGGGTTGGCAAGCCATTGAAGAGAATCTTGAAAGCGTTGACAATCCGAGTAATCAAAGAGTTCTGACTACCATTCGTGAAGCAATATCTGACGAAGAACAGCAACGGATTGCTCACTGCACAAAGGCCAAAGATGCATGGGACATTCTGAGTCAATTTCATGAAAGAGGAGAGTCTTCTTCACCACCACCTATCAATTTTCATGCCTTAGTTGCTTGACTAGATGAGGTCTAGGAGAAAGAGAAGCAAAAAGAAAATGATGTAACCTCGGAAGACAATGATGAGATTGATGGTGATGACCTACAACAAGCTTATGAAAAGCTTTACGATGAATCTATGAATTTGTCGAAGATCAATGACAAACTCACTCTTAAGCTCAAAGCATGTGAAAGCGAGAATGTTAAGCTAAAGGGAGAGATTGAAGCTGCAAAAAGGGATGTCATCAAAATCTCAAATGATAGGCATGACCTCTACGGAATCTAGCTTGTGAAATCGAAAGGAATGAACTTCTGAGCATCTATGCTACATTTGAAGAGAAGATTGGAATCCTTGAGATCTCACAAGCCACGTTGGAAGAGCTGATTGGTCAGAAAGAGGAAGGACTCAAAGTTGTTAGAGCCACAATTGATATGTGGAACAAAGGGTCAAAGACATTTGAAGGCATCATCGGGTCTTAACAAATGAGTGGTGATAAAAGTGGGATAGGCTATACTGCTATAACACTCCAAAAGGGACAGGCCTCTACATCACATGACTTGAAGACTCAAGCAAAGGGAAAGCTCAAGGGTGATACTTCTCTTCATCAACCCAAAGGGAGTAAGATTAACAAACTGGAGGTAAAACCTGTGTTTGTTTGTCATCATTGTGAGAGATATGGCCACATTTGTCTTTATTGTTTTGAGTTGTTTGGTAAAGTGACTAAAAATGGTAGAAATTCTAATACTCCGTGGGTTAGGAGGCAACCTTACATGTCTAGGCGGAACACCAAGATTCATGAGGGTGTTCACAACGTTAAGACGTCTACCAAGACTGCCAGTCCTACTTCCACTAAGACCAAAAAGATATGGGTTAGAAAGAGAGACTTAATGTGTTTCGTTGTTCACACTGCACTGAAAGCACGTGACTCACACATGTGGTATCTTGATAGTGGGTGCTCTCGTCACATATTTAGTGACAAATCCTATTTCACATCTCTTGATAAATATGAAGAAGGAAATGTTACCTTTGGAGATGGTGGCACTTCTAGAGTCATTGGTAAGGGCTCTACAAGTGTTGCTAGTCTTCCTAAACTTGAAAATGTTTTGCTTGTTGACGGCCTTTGTAACAACCCCGACCCATGATTAGCACTAATTCATGCTTAAGTATGCCTAACAAGTAATTAAGAAGTAATCCTGAGCTAATTACATGTGCATTGCATTGTCTTGTGTTTATATCTATTTAACGTAGAAAGATCTGTTCATGTTTTTATTCGGTTTGTGAATTGAAGCCTTATCAGCATCCGATTCAGAAATTGACTTGATTTATGTACTATTTGGAATTTTTAGAACATTATGGTAGGTTTAATCAAAATTCAATTTAGAACGATTAAATTAGATTAAATTAATGCCCACTTAATTAACCTTAATTAATTACCATTAAGTGAGCCTATATAAAACTTCTTATATGCCTTCACCCTTTTCTTTTCTTGATATTTTTTGAATACATTTGAGCTCGCACACACACAAGCAAAAATGTGGGAGAGAGACAGACAGAGACAGAGACAGAGATAGAAGAAAAATTGGGAGCAAAAGTTAGAATAGGGAAGAATTGCTAGGAATTATTGGAGATTTGCAAAGAATTTGGAAATTGAAGCTTCCTCACTTGTGCAATCTAGACTCTAGGTAAGAGTTTTAGTCTTTGGCCTTGTGATGTAGTTGAATAATGTATGAAAACCAATGAATTAGATGAATTCATGTAAGGATTGAGCTAGAATTGAAGAAAGATAAGTCATTTCATACATGCATGCATATTTATAACATTTTGAAGTTGTTGTCAAAGATTTTCTCCATGCAAGTTGTAATTCTAGCATAAGTTGAAGAATTCATAACATTTCTCATCAATGGATCATATTTGATCATGTCTTAGAAGCCATAAACTCAAGTGAACACATGCATGTCTTGTTCATACCATGTTTTTACATTTCAAGTTGAATTGTTGCATGTTTGACATACTTTTGAGCCTTGATTTCATGAAATGATCTTCAAACCATAGTATTTTACAAGTTCCTAGATGTTCTCCAGAATTTTGGCCCAAGAAAATGAGTTTTGGGTGTAGAATTCGAGCTTGGAACTGGGGAGTGCAATCTGGAAATTCCAGATTTTGCACTTCTGCTCAAGCGTCAGATTCTACGCTCGAGCGGAGACCTTGTAATCTTTCACTTCCACTCGAGCGACCAAAAGTTAGCTCTAGCGTGAAATGCATGCTCCCAGAAGTTCATATGTTTTTACAGATCACTCAAGCGACAAAATTTACGCTCGAGCAAAGGTCAGAGTCTCATGCTCGAGCGGGGATCGAGCGTCCGTCAAGCATAAAAATCAAGCAACCAATACTTTTTCAAAGTTTGCAGACCGCTCGAGTAAAGGAAGTTGTGCTCGAGTGGACCCTCACATTTTGCATGTATGCTCAAGCAAGGAAAGCCACGCTCGAGCGTGGACCTTGTTTTCAACAAGTTTTGAAAAATGTTTTCAAGCACATTTTTGTATCCTCATTCCATCCTAGGCATTCCTAGGCCGAGATTAAAACACTATGACGAGGATAAAGGCTAGAAACACACTAAGAACAAATGAAATAAGTCATGTACAATCCGAGTGTGTGTTCCAATGTATGTATCTATCATGTTATGTAGTCACGCACCTCAAGTTAAGTGAATTGCCTACTCTACTCGCCTATTTGGAGCCACCGGTTATCTGTGAGTAATAACTTAGTAAAGCCATGTTCAAGTTAAATTATTTTTTGTATATGGAATAAGATCTGTTCTATGCAATGTTATGTTTTGTACTATGAATGATTGTCCAACTCTGATAAATATTTGTGGTATTTATGCTGTGATTCAAGTATGCTATCTCTACCCGGATCGGAGGTTCCTTTATGGAACTGGCAAGTTATCTGTACCCGGCTGGAGGTTTCTTTATGGAACTGACAAGTTATCTATACCTAGTCCGAAGGTTCCTTTATGGAACTGGCAAGTTATCCGTACCCGGCCAGAGGTTCCTCTATGGAACTGACAAGTATGATCGATGATGTTCTGTATATGCTCTATTAGCGCTAACGGATGAACTATGAATGATTAAGCATGATTCCTGAACTCTGTATACGTATTGAATGAGAACACGAATATGAATTGGTTATATGTACGAACTTAATTATAGGGCATCATTCATTTAACCCTTTACTCTGTTATTATTCATTGGGCTCCCGCTCACTATTTATATTACATATGTAGGTGAACAAGCACGTGACCAAGCTCAGAGTTAAGGACCTGGAGTTTTAGTTTTGACAGCCAACCTTCGTGCCTCCTGAGGAGGTTCCGTTTTGAGTCAAGCCTCATGGCTGTGTTTTGGGGATGTATAAGTTTTTGTTCCTTTTGATTTACGAACAAGTTTTTTGTTGTGTATACATGAAGTGACTTAATTGCTGCATTTTGTTTTGATCACACGTATGGTTATGAAAGTTCGAAGTTATCAGTCCCATGTATGTCTTCACAGCTCGTTGGACTATGTATATTTCATGTATTTGCTTCCGCAGCCCCTATTTATATGCTATTATGTTAAGAGGCCTTCGGTAATCCAAGGATTACTGGCCGGTTACGACACTAAACCTATAGGGGCGGGTTTGGGTCGTGACAGCCTTAAAGCTAATCTGTTGAGCATTAGTCAAATGTGTGATTCCCATCATGAAGTATTATTTTCAAAAAATAAATTTGAAATTTTGGATAAGAAAGGAAATACTGTCATGTATGGAGTTCGCATATCTGATAATTGTTATGGTAGGGATTGTTACCACTAATAATCTTACTTGTCACTCGGCCGTCATAAGTAACATTGACCTGTGGCATCAAAGATTAGATCATATGAATTTCAAAGACCTAACTAAGATTGCCAACAAAGAGCTTGTGAGAGGAGTACCCAAAATAGGTAAGAATGTGAACCATGTGTGTGGTCTGTGTCAACTTGGGAAGCAAACTCGTGCTCCTCATAAAAAGGTGAACAGTTTCACAACCAAACGTCTTCTTGAATTGGTTCATATGGATCTTATGGGGCCCACTCGCACTAAAAGCATTGGAGGTAAAAGATATATTTTTTTAACCGTTGATGATTATACTCGTTTTTCATAGGTAAATTTTTTAAGAGAAAAATCTGATGTGTTTGATGCTTTCTAGGCCTTAGTCTTTAAAATCCAAAATGAACAGAGTGTTTCTATTGGGCGTATCATAAGAATCCGAACTGATCGTAGTCGTGAGTTTGAAAATAGTTCGTTTTCAGACTTTTGTGATATGCATGGAATTAAGCGTGAATTTTTTGCACCGATTACTCCACAACAAAATGAAGTTGTTGAGAGGAAGAACAAGGTTGTTCAAGAGATGGCTCGGGTCATGCTCCTTAGTAAGAAAGTTCCTCCAAGGTTTTGGGTTGAAGCCTTAAATACCGCTGTTTATGTTGTAAATCGTGTATATTTAAGGCCCGGTACTTTACAAACTCCATATGAATTGTGGAAGTGATTGAAACCTAATGTAAAATACTTCAAAACTTTTGGGAGTAAATGTTACATTTTCAAAGATGGAGAGCCCTTGGGAAAATTTGACTCCCAAAGTGATGAAGGTATTTTTCTAGGGTATTCAACCTCTAGTAGAGCTTTTCGTGTCTATAACCTGCGTACTTTGTCTTTAATGGAATCGATCAATGTGGTTATAGATAACACATGTTCTCCTACTTCAGCGTTAAATGAGGAAGAAAATGGTGAGTCTCCAATCCTGGATACTGAACCACAAAGTCAAGGAGAAGCAAAAGACCAAGCTCAAGAAGGTGAGCCAGCGCCAACTTCTAAGGTAAGTCCGAGTCCAAAGAGTGCACAAAGAGACACCTCTTCTGATGCTCTTGTCACTACAAGTCCGTAATTCAAACCATCGGCAAGGGTAAAACTGAATCATCCGACTCAACAGGTGATTAGAAGTATCTCAGATCGAATGAAAACCCGAATACAAATTCGAGAAGAGGTATCTCATATGTGTTATGTTTCCTTAATTGAACCTAAGAATATAAAAGAGGCCTTACTAGATGATAGTTGGGTCAATGTTATGCATGAAGAGTTAGGTCAATTTGAACGTAACAAAAGTTTGGACTCGTGTTCCCAGACCTAAAGACATGAATGTGATAGGTACCAAGTGGATCTTTAAAAATAAATCTGATGAGAATGGTACTATAGTTATAAATAAAGTTAGGTTGGTTACTCAAGGCTATACTTAAGTAGAGGATATTGACTATGATAAGATGTTTGCCCCAATTGCACGTCTCGAATCTATTCGTATTTTACTTGTGTTGCATGCTTTCTTGGGTTTAAATTGTTTCAAATGGATGTGAAAAGTGCATTTCTAAATGGGTACTTGAAAGAAGAGGCTTATGTAGAGCAACCAAAAGGGTTTGAGGACCCAAAATGTCCAAACTATGTCTACAAGTTAGACAAGGCTTTGTATGGGTTGAAACAAGCCCCGTGGGCTTGGTATGATAGACTTACTACCTTTCTTCTTGATAATGATTTTCAAAGGGGTAGTGTGGACAAGACTTTATTTGTGAAACATACTAAGTCTCATATACTTGTTGCTCAGATTTATGTTGATGATATTGTGTTTGGATTCACTGCTAATCATCTTGTGAAATATTTTTCAAATTGCATAACACATGAGTGTGAGATGAGCATGATGGGAGAGTTGTCTTATTTCTTAGGTCTTCAAATTAAACAGTCTTCTTCAGGTATGTTTGTTTCTCAAACTAAGTATGCCAAAAACCTTGTGTCAAAGTTCGATCTAGAGTCGACCAAACATGCTCGTACTCCCATAAGCACCAGTCTTCACCTTTCGAAAGATTTATCTGGTACTGATGTTGATCCTACCCTATATAGGAGTATGATAGAGAGTCTTCTTTACCTCACAGCCAGTCGACCTAACATTGCATTTAGTGTAGGTGTTTGTGCCCGTTACCAAGCTTGTCCTAAAGAGTCTCATCTTCTTGCAGTCAAACACATCATTAAGTATGTTAATAGGACATTAGGTTATGGGATTTGGTTCTCGACTGACACTACAGCTGAAATCACTGATTTTTCCGATGCCGACTGGGCAGGGTGTGCTGATGATCGTAAGAGTACATCTGGAGGGTGTTTTTACCTTGGGAATAATTTGGTTGCCTGGCATAGCAAAAAGCAAAATGCCATCTCTCTTTCGACCGCTGAAGCTGAGTAAGCAAATGCTTCATGATTATGGTATAGACCAGAACACTCTCACCCTTTTCTGTGATAATACTAGTGCCATTAATATTTCTAAAAATTCAGTCCAACACTCTCATACCAAACACATTGACATTTGTCATCATTTTATTCGAGAGTTAGTGGAAGAGGGCCTTGTTGTTAGCATCAAAAGGCTAATATTTTTACAAAACCCCTTGATCTTCTTAGGTTTGAGTTCCTTAGAAAGACCTTGGGTGTTGTGCTTAGTCACTAGGGTGTGACCTGCTACTAGAGTGGGTGAGAGTGATCGGCTTTATGTGTACTTGGATGATATAATCTCACTGTCATTGTTTCTGTCATCTCTGTATTTAGACTCATATGAACACCTCTCATGCTGCTTGCAAGATTTCATTCTTCTTTGTTCATAGCTCATTCTGAATGCCCATGATCATTGACTTCATGATATCATTATGTACACATTCTTGAGATAAGTTGTTGCAAGGGTTTTCGCACAAGTGATCAAAGTTCTCTATGGACCTCTAACAGTGTCGCTTATACATTCTCAGAGGAATTGACCTATATTGGCATATCATGGGTGATGTTGAGTCTCTTAACCATCTCCCATCGTTTTTCACTTCCACGGTTCCTCCCTCGGTTCATTGAAGTCCGGCCATTAGGAAAAGGCTACCTCAAAGGCACCAACTAGGCCATCCTTATTGATTTCATGCTTCTCTGGTTTGGTCTCCATACTTTTGAGCGTGCATATCACCAGTGAGTGCCCACAAGCAAGAAAAGTTTTTAAAAAAAAAAAGAAAAAAAGGGACTCATTGATTAAGGGGGAGCCTCTGCATTTACTCAACAAATATCCCTTGATTTATGGTGGTTTGACTTTTCTCAGTGGTGTTTAGTTACTCTTGCCGAAGGTCCAGCCATCCGATCACTACGAAGATTAACTCTAACTATGTGGCCTCTCAAGGATTGCACACATTCACTTTCTTTGTGTGAGCTCTCATGTTTGTCTTTGAGTTATGCATTCGCATGTAGTTTATGCTCATTGATCAATTTTTATCTGATTTGCTCATGATATTGTGGTTCATACTGTCAAAATTACGAGTTTATGGGCTTCATGGTTAATGGATTATCACATCTTAGTGTCACATTCTGGCTATTGTGCTCACCTCTAATTGTTTCAGGTCCCACTTGGTAGTGTGAGCTGGTTTTAACTGCTCAGAAGGGTGTTTTTTGCCATTGGTGATTTTTCTTTTCCGCTCGAGCGGACATTGTAGTGCTCGAGCGCGTGTTTACTTCATCCAGTTCTTTTGCAGCGTGCACGAGATTCTGAGAGCAGGTTTTTTACGCTCGAGCATCCTTTTCTTCGCTCGAGCGGAGAGACGCACATAAGTGAGTCCGCTTGAGCATTGAGTCTTACGCTCGAGTGGTAAGCCCTAGTACAAATTATTTCACCCGTCGTTTCAGACTTAGTTTTTCCTCTCTTTTTTGCGATTGTCTCTCTCTCTCTGTCTCTTCCCTAGGGCTTCGATTACGACTCCTTGGGCTGATTTTTTAGTCATTCTTCTTCTTTTTCCTCTCTCTGATTCACCTTTGGTAAGTTTCTCACCCTAAATTTCTTAGTTATTTCCTTTGCTCTCTCTCTCTTTCGGTCTGATTTGAGATTTGTTTGGTTTTTGCGCCTTGGTTTGTTTATGTGCTTAGTTTATGGTTTGTTCACTCATTCACACTTTCACACAGTAGGTTTTTGGGCTTATGGACGTCATTCTATGCTATATTGGTAGATTGGGCATGTTTTTTTTATCCATGTTAAATTATTCACATACTTGTCTATCTGTCCAGTTTGTTTATCTGTATGCTCCATTGCTGCTACTATGTAATTTTGTTTTGGCACGTGTCTTATGACTGGTTTACTAATGGATTATGCCTTGTTTGGTTTTTGTTAGTATTGGTTTTGTTCCCTCTCCTTTGTGCTGCTAATGCTTTTTGTTTTGCTCTTACTGTTTTTTTAAAATATGGTTTTGGGGGTTTGTTTAACTTGGTTTGGGTGTCCTTGGGTTAGTTATGTCTACTGCCAAACGTAGGAAGTCCACTACCTCTCGCCCATCTTATAACCCCGACCGGTTTCCATCCGCCGAAAAGGCTAAGTCCTATAGAGAGGCTTACGCTTCTGGAATTGTCTATCTTGAGCGTCATGTCCAACCCAACACTTTTGAGTCTTTACCTATACGTTCCTTGTTCGATCCGTTGCGGGATGATTTTGTGCTCTCTTTCATCGGCCGCCAAAACCTTGATTGGGTCCCAGAGTTTTATTGTAATATTGAGGGCATTGACGATGTTGGTCCTTCATTTCAAACCTGGGTTAGGTCTAAGTCCATTTCTATTACCCCAGATCTTATCCGAGAGTTGTTAGGTATAGACCGTGTCTTTCCCATCCACTATCCCTTTCTAGTCCGCCCAACTTGTGATTTCAACGAGGTGGCCACTACTTTGTGCGGTACACCTCGTACTTCGGTTAAGGGAGCTTTGATCAAACAACATGAGCTCCTTCTCCAGTTTTGTTTGCTCAACCTCATCATCTGTGCCAATATCATCATCACAACCGATAGTTCTGAAATTAATCAGGACCAAGGCTTTGTTCTCTTTTGCATTAATCGTCATTGTTCCATCAACCTTGCCACTCTCATTCTTCAAAAAATGATCGCCGCATTTGAGAGAAAGTCTTTGGGGCTGCCTTATGGCTGTCTTCTTAATCATCTCTTGTCCAAATTAAAAGTCCTGGTTCTTGAGGATGATGAGTTTGCCTTCCCTATTAAACCTTTCACTAAAAAGACCATCTCTCAAAGTCAGGCACGTGTTAAAGGGAAGTCTTCTAGGGCAGGTCCATCTTCTACAGGTGATGATGATCTTATGGTTAAGGAGGCTGAGTTTGATGCCGCCGTAGCAGGAGCAGAGGAGCCAGATGTACCTCCCCGGACTATGCGTAACCAGCTTCGCCGCTTTGAGCAGTCCATGACTCAGCGGTTGGTTCACCTGGATGCTCATCTAGATACTTTCGATGGTCGGCTTGGCCATCTTAAGCAGTCAGCTGCCCAGACCACTCTACAGCTGGATCAGATTCTTTCATTGCTTCAGTTACAGCCGCCACATCCACTGCCGCCAGATCATTGAGTTTGTTCTTTCTTTGGCCAGTTTATTTTTGGACATTTTTTGGACAGTTTCTCCTGTTTTGGTTGGTTTCTCCTGTTTTGTCTTATTGTCTCCCAGACAAAAAGAGGGAGTAGTTTTTGGTGGTTGTTGCTTTTGGATATTTTTGCCTATTATTTTGGATATTTTTGTCTATTGATTTGTACATGCTGGACACAAAACATAGACATTTCAAAAACTATTGGTTTATGTGCTATCTTGGAAATGCGATGGTTGTGGGTTGTTTTTTTGTTTATGACTTTCATGCATTATTTCTATTTGGATCTTATTTTGTTCCACAGTTTTGGTTTTTGGTCTTTGGTCGTTTCCGCAGGTGGATTGTTCAACATGTTTCTCAGTGTTTCTCTATCAAATCGGCATTGGTGTTTTTTTAGTTTTTTTTTGTGTCTGTTAGGCCGGATCTTTTGGTGTTGTTAGTGAGTGTGTCTAGTGCGTGTGTTGTTAGGAAAAATTGTTAGAAAAGTTTTGTCCGAGAATTGACAAAGGGGGAGATTGTTAGGTCCCTACTTGTTGCCAATTCTGCAAACAAGCTTAGTTTAATTGAGTTATAATTTTTTCTTGGTTTTTGGTCTTTTCGCTCGAGCGGCCAAAGTTGCACTCGAGCGGCGTTTGCATCTTCTTAGTTGTTTGGCTTTTCTGCAAACATACTGGGAGGCATGTTGTTACGCTCGAGCGTGAGTTCCAGCGCTCGAGCGTAGTCCTATTTAATCGCACGTGTTTTAGTGACTCCACTCAAGCGGCAAGTCCTACGCTCGAGCGGGGTACGCGGCCCCTGTTTTCTATATATATGCGTTTTAGTTCGTTTTTAAGTTTAAGGCTTTCAGATCTATTTTAGGGGCTCTAGGGTTTTCTTTTGGGGTTATTTTGCTAGTTTTCCTTTGATGCTTGCTTGAGTATTAAACTCACATGGTTGGATAATACACATCAAAGGGTTGTTTGAGTGATCATCTTCAAGAGTGTTCCTCTTCGGTGGAATTCGGAGATTCAAGCGTGGAGTGTTCGAAGGTGTTCGAAGTTGTGCACGGTCATTGAGTCAACGTGGATGTTATGGAATCAACATCAATCTAATCAATTCTGAGACGAATGTTACGGTAGAAGATATACAAAGCGTTGAAGACAAATTAACAGAGTTTGGGTAATTTGTTTGGATTTTTTTGTATTATTTCTTTTCTTCATAGGGGATTGATTTGTGGCATTTCGCTTGTGGTTTTTTAATCACAATTGGAGGTGCTCCAATAGTGATTTCTTTCACGTAAAAATCGTTTATGTCTATTTATTGTTTCTGAAGCAACAATCTAAATCACTTTCATACGTGCTTAATGATTTAGATTGTTAGTTTTAATTGTTTGAGAATTGGTACAATTAAATCTTGATCTAATCACGAATCACTTAGGTTTTTCAATCTTTATCCTCCTCTTTAGTTTGTGGTAGCAATTGTTGGTATATCTTTGTTATCATTGTTTCTTCTTCCTTTTCAGATATTTCAGTCTGTTCTTGTTCCTCAAAGTTAGGTTCTTCATCTTCATCCTCATCTTCTGTTTGTGGTAGCAATTGTTTGTATATTTGTTGTTCTTCATTTGTGTGTTTCAAATTGCTCTCTTACATGAATGAAAATTATTTAAAAGAATGATATGACACAAATTTCAGTAATAAATTTATACTTCAGTGATTCAAATTTATAATAAGACTGGAGATTTGGCCCATGATAACAAGATTTTATCACTGAATCAACAAAATTAACACAAATTTAGCACTCAATGAAGCAAACTAAGCAAATTTATAACTGTGAGCAAAAATTTATCACTCCATATCAAAATTTATCGCTGCATAGCAAAATTCCTCACTTAATTAAGGAAATAAAGGTTATATACTGATAAAACTTGTTTCTTAAATAATTTCCTAGCATAGATGAAATGCCTAAATAATTTTCTACCAGAAATGTGACAATATGAACATTAAAAGAATTTATCACTCAAGTAGGCGAACTAAGGAAAATTTATCACTGAATTAGGCAAATTGACTAAATTTATCAGTGTGAGCAAATATTTATCACTGCATAACAAAATCTATCATTCATTTAAACAAAACAAAGGTTATCAATGCATACCACAATATTTTTCAGATCATCCAAGGATGAATTTGCCAATTGTTGTCCCAGATGTGTGATGTTCCATTTTGCAAATCTTGGGATTGCATTCTTGTCATTTGGTTTGATGATGCTTGTATGCTCGCATATCCAATACTGTTGAGGACAAAAAAATTGTTATAAATAAGTATTTAGTAAATGTAAATATTATATCTTATAACTTGTAAGTGAGGTATTTACTTACCAATAAGACTATCACACATCCGGAGACTTTATCGATTTGGTTCATGTTGCTTGCTATTGATCTTGTGAGCTATTGTTTAGCTGCGCCACACTAATCATAAAACTTCATTCTATCAATATCCTCGATATATTTCATGAATCCCTAACCAATTGTAGTCCCAGTACCTGGATATAACAAAAGCAAACAGATCAAGAGGCATACAAGCCTGACAACATCTTCTAAATCCTCATTGTTGTTGCTTTCCAAAAGTTGAGTGATCAATTTTGTGATTGATATTCTTGTCATTCTACTCTCTGTTATGTTCCTTCTTTTAACCATATCTATCTCATTTTTTCTTCCATATGAGAGATTTATCTTCTTTTGTCCATATGCAATCCCAAAAATCAACTTAAAGTCATCACTTTTCAACTTCAACTTTTTAGCACCTATTTTGAAAGTTTCTCCATCCATTTGGTAAGTTTGTAAGATTTTTGCAACCACATCATCATATTTCATAGAATCTCTTCTTTTCACCTTGTTTTTACTCAATCTATCAACTAGAAGTGAAAAAGGAGTCTTTCTCAATAATGCCAAATGCTCTGCTCTGAGTTTTGTTGTCTTGAAAAACTTGATAAGAGATTGAATGTTAGAACGGTAGACATACTTTGCTTCATGATCATGTATCTGTTCCGTCCTAGTTTTTCTTCCATCAACCTTTTTCTTTCCTCTTGCTTTGTGGAGCTCTATAGTTTGTTTCAGTTGCTGCTATTTGGGCTCTCCATTGTCAATGTTAGATTCACGTTCAACTTCTGGTTGATTTTCACTTTCATCTGTTGTTGGCTCTATAACACATTTAACTTTGTCAATCTTTTTCTTCTTTGAAAAACTACTTGTTTCTTGACAACGTAATCTTTTACGATGACTGGGAACATCTGTACAAAAAAATCGAGCATAAACATTGAAGATTAAGAAGAATCTATCACTGAACTAGGCAAACTAAGAAGAATTTTATCACTGAATTAGGCAAAGTAAAGAAATTCGTCATTGTATAGCAAATATTATCACTCAATTAGGAAAAGTAAGCAAATCTATCATTCTTATAGCAAATGAACATGAAGATATGATTATTATGAATTTGAATATCACTGATAAATTAATACTGTATGGTATACATTGAAAATAGTATCAAGTTAATTATAATTATGAAAGAAGGGAAGCAAATCCATCATTATAATAAATTTTATCACTCAATTAAGCAAATTAAGCAAATCTATCATTGTTATAACAAATTTTATCACTGAATTAGGCAAAGTAAAGAAATTCGTCATTGTATAGCAAATGTTATCACTTAATTAGGAAAATTAAGCAAATTTATCATTCTTATAGCAAATTTTACAAAGTAATCAAATCTGTCATTGTATATCAAATTTTATCAAATTTTTTTTTTTTTTGGTACATCGGAAAATGAAAACAAACAGGAAACAAAAGAAGAGGGAAAGAAGACAAAGAAATCCAAACAAGTTGCCACAACTCAGGGCCTAAGGTAGCCCTACCTGACCATGTCAGTGATCACTAACACTCAAATATCTTCAGGAGCCTTGTCCATGACAACAAGAGGCTCAACTTGATTAGCTCCCAATTTAGCCAGACCATCCGCACTGCTATTGCCTTTGCGCAAAACATGCTGGATACCATAGCCACACCTTTGCATAAGGAATTTGAAATCCTCCACCAAGCTTCTAATCGAAGGAGACACCACACAACCTTTCTTTCAAAAGTAAATGAACATGAAGATGAAGATATGATTATTATCACTGAATTAGCAAAAGTAAGCAAATCCATAATTGTATAGCAAATGAACATGAAGATATAATTATTATGAAGTTGAATATCACTGATAAATTAATACTGTATGATATACATTGAAAATAGTTTCAAGTCGAATTTTATCACTTAATTATAGTTATGAAAGAAGAAGGGAAGAGGAGTACGACTCACGTTTGATTGGCATGTTTGTTGAAGATGAACTAAACAGGAAGAGTAGATGTCCAAATCGAAATATAGATCGAAACGGTGGAAGATTTACTGGGGATCTGTTCAGAATCGGTATGAAAACAATTGGCGATTTCTTTGGAAATGATAGGAGATTCGCTAAAAATCTCTTTGTTTGTTCCGATCTCCAAATCGGAAATCGCCTCAGAATGGTTTCCAAATCTTCACACGTTTGTCTGTAACAGAACCCTTAAAAAGGCGCATGTATGTCAAATGCATACGGGAGAGTTCGTGACGGCTTCTTTGCTTCACGCGTATGGTGTGATATTGAGGGGTAAAATTGGAAACGAAAATAGGCCAAGACTTGACCTGTATTAAACTATTTCCATGAGACCGGCTGATAAGTCGCCCATAGAATAACCCCTATTAGTTGGTTCAAATTATCATGGATGTCTAATGAGTTTTTAAGACAATAAAAAAACAAATGGCCCAATTTGCAAAACTAAAGGGCCCAATTACGAAAAATAAAAAAAATGGCCTGTTAGAGACAATCAAATGGTGATTTTATTTGCATCCAAATAATAATCCAATACGTCTAATTAAAATTTTGAAATTTTATTTTTATTGTATTTTAATGTAAATTTACTAATAAACACAATGTACATTAAATCTTAAAATAATTTTTTTTTCTCTCATGGTATACCTAAACCACTTATACGTATTTTTCATATTCAACTCTCTTCATCTTCTTTTTCAAGTTTCAATTATTTTCTCTTCATCTTCTTTCTCACTCTAAAATTGCAATCCACCCTACCAAAACTCACCATTATTATCAATTTTATTGTTTCTTATTGTGTTGTGATTCTGCTATACCAGATTGATCCGATATTTTATCAATTTTATTATAAATATTTTCTTCCCGTTTTAAAATAAATAATCAAAAGTAATTTTTGAAATAATCCACCAAAGAGGAAATAAGTATTTGCACCATGTTCCTACTTATCCAACAGATTAAAAACATGGATTTGCATTTTCTAGTTTTTCGGTATAATGGAAATTCATATTTGGGGAAATAACGTGACATTCATATTTGGGGAAATAAACCTGACAGTAATATCAAAACAATTAATTATAAAAGAAATAAAAAATATTACAAATATTAATAATTAAAATTATAAACTTTTTTTATTAGTTTGTAATTTATTTTCACTAACACAGTGTAATTTTCCCTTCATATTTTAGTGTATCAATCTACGATTTGAGTGGTGCGAGAGAAGGTTGTTATTTCGTGAAAAAGTCAAGAGAACCGCGTTCGCATGTGATGCAGAAGAAAGACGAACATGACTCCATAGATATACTAATATTTCGTTTGCACTGCGGAGAAAAAACCAAAGAAATGATTATATTTTTTTATTATAATGTTTGGATAAATAAATAATAAAAAAAAGAATGTCATTTCTCATCTATCTTATTTAAATAGAGTATATAAGAGAAATTAAAAGAAAGTATTTTGTTTTATTTTACCGAAATAACCTTTTGTATTAATAAGTTTTTTTTTTTTTTATAAGAATAATTTTGGTATTTTAAACAAGTTTCATTAAACTTAATTCTTTTTCCACCAAATCTCACTACTTTTGGTGAGAAACAAAATATAGGTTCAGTGAGAGTCTATTTTTTATTATCTCTCATCATTTTTCACTATTTCTTATCTTACTTAATTATCCAAATAGGTGAAGAATTTTCAATTCTCACAATTTCTTTCATTTTTCCATCTTAAATGTTGATGAAGATGAGGAAGAACTAAAAAAGGAAAATGGTTTATTTATTTTTCTGCTACATTTTTAATTTTTGAAATTTTTTGAATATTTCAATTATTTGAAACTGCAAATGTTTATTGTTTTTTTGGGGCTGAGGTTTGCTTAAAGTATAAATTATCTCTTATAGTTTGAAAAATTACAAATACATTCTTATTAGAATTTTTTGGGAGCTTTTTCAATAAATCCATTATGTAAGAGTGTTGTTCCATAAAACCCATAGTGTTTTACAATATTCCATTAGGTCCATTTCATACAGAAAGACCAAAACATCCCTGAACAAAAACACGCGCATTTCTCTCTCTCTTTGAATCTAATAACCGTCTCTCTTCCCCTCTCTATTCTTGCGCAGGAAATCACGCACACGATTGTAATGGCGACTTCTTCAACTCCACACCTTCATTCTTCTTTTCTTCTTCTCACCCTCTCAAAAGAAAAAAACGCAAACAAAAAAAAAACACCAGAACCAAACCCATCTTCCTCCACCTCCCTAGTTTCTTGCTCCTCAAGGTCGCTTCATTTTTTATATCCAGGAAATATATATATATATATATATATAGATGCAGATACATACCCACGTTTGCAATTTGTGAATACATTTATGTAATTTTTTTATCGTTTTTCTTGCCTGCCACGTGTTTGTCTTATTGCGCCTTAAACTGTTTGAACTGGGTTTGTAATTATTTTCTTTATTTGTTAAGGAATCTATATGTATATTTATATTTTGAAGTTGAAAAAGCTTCTTATTATTTAATTTTGATTGAGAATTCAGTTATTTTATCTGGGTTTCTGGTTGTTGTTCAATGCTGTGAACATTCACACGGTTTCAAAATGTTTTGGCCAATTCTGTTTTGTTGTAGTTGATAAAAAATGTGAACATTCACATTGAGTTAAAATGTTTTGTTAATCAGGTACTAATGGTGTTGTTGTTTTATGCTTTGAACATTCTTGTGGATTGAAAATGTTTGGCCAATTCTGTTGTTGTTCTTGTTGATGAAAGATGTGAACATTCACACTGCCTGCAAATTTTAGCAGAATCAGAAATTATTGGTCCTTTTGTTATTGGCTGTGAACATTCACATTGCCTGATAATTGTAGGAGAACCAGATATTATTGGTGATGTTGTTCTATGTTGTCAACAGTCACATTGCCGGCAAAATTTAGTAGAGTCAGATATTGTTCGTGCTGTTGTTCTAGGCTGTGAACATTCACATTGCCTGAACATTTTAGTTCAATCAGATATTGTTGGTGCTTTCGCTCTAGGCTGTGAACATTGGCATTGCCTAAACATTTTAGGAGAGTCAAACATTATTGGTGCTGTTGTTCTAGTATGTGAACAATCACATTGCATGAACATTTTAGTTCAAACATATATTGTTGGTTCTTTTGGTCTAGGCTGTGAACATTCACATTGCCTGAACATTTTAGTAGAGGCAGATATTATTGGTGCTGCTGTTCGGATATTGTTGTTTCGGATATTGTTGTTGTTGGCATGATGTCAACATTTACATGGGGACATGTCCTAAATAAATTTGTTACATCATTATGAACATTGTGTCAAGCAAATCTCCAAATAAAAACGTTTCTTCTATTTGTAGTTCAATTTGACGTGAACCTTAACATTGTGAGCATTAATGCTGTTCATATTTGTCCACTTATTATTCACATCATAGTTGTGTACATTGAAAATATGCTGTTCATATTTGACCACTACTATTTGTACCCTAGTAGTAATGTGAATATTCACATCTCCAATGATGTGAAGGTTCACATTGCTATGTTTGTCACTTAAATAGCACTTTGTTACTTTTGCTTATATGAATATCGTTGAATGTGAACATCCACACTGATTAATGATGTGCTGATGTTAATGTACATGCCTACCCTACAAATTCTATTGAAATCAAATTTAATGTTCATACAAACACTCACTATTTGTGCATGCCCATGTAACAGATGTTGCATCTAAATTTTGCACAAAAAGAAAGATGGAGGATTATTATGTCAAAGAAGAGAGCATGCCTCTAGAGAGCAACACCCACATCGATATGCGACATGTCAATTATCGATCAACCATCACAGGCTTAGTAAAACCAATGAGAAGCAACAAGTTCTCGGATTTTCAGCTGGACTACTTAAGGAAAACTTCGTTGTTCGATAGTTGGGGTTGTCTACTATTCACTAGCTATACCAGAATATAGTGCTAGTTTTTTTTTTTTTTTTTTTTTTTTGTAACTTTGATAACTTGCAGTTGAAAACACTTGACAGCATATATATAAATCAATGATATACTTCTCACATGCCTATGTCTTTTGATGGTATATTTGATGTTGATGTGTTGCGTGTGCTAAACAATATAGACTGTGAACATTCACATCTGTTTTCTTATGTTGAAGTTTGTGTGAATGTTTACATCTTAATTTATGTTTAATAAATGTGAATGTTCAAATTATGTCTTATGTTTATTGTGATTGATTACAGATGTTAATATTCACATTGTACATTAATTATATGTATGATCATATTAGAATAAACGTGAATCTTCACGTCTATTTATTGCATTGTGAATATTCACATCAAAATGTGGTTGACTACAAATGTTAATATTCACATTATACATTAATTAGGTGTACGACCCATGAACAAACATATCATCATTAATGTGAATCTTCACATTTATTTATTGCGTTGTGAATATTCACATCATTAACTATTAACATATGTACATTGTGTTTGTGCTGACACAGTCAACATGATGTGAATGTTCACAACCAGACACAAACTCTGGGCATTCACACCCACACACGCAACTGTGAACATGCACATCAGTGGAAAAGCTGTGAATGTTCACATCTGTTCCACTACACTAATCACATGAAAGTGATAAGATTCGAATTCTAAATTATGGTTGGTTGAATTGGGAAATGGAAAAGTCATGTGTTTTAATTAATCTAGTCCGGCTATTCTTAGGCATGGCTGAGTTCGTGTGTTACGTTTGTGGACCAAATCCATGGTTGTGGGTCGTCGTTTGCTATAGGAGTGTGTAACTCTGTTGTGCTTCGTGGTGGTGTCCGTCGGTGTATGGGTCTTGTTCAGAAAACTCTCGTCGACTGGGGGAGTCACTGACGCTGGGTTTCTACTCCAACGTGTGTTGTTTCTCTGCTCTAGCGCGAGGTTGACGGACGTTGGGTTCTACCCTGGCGTGTACTGCTTCTTTGCTTCGGTGCTGGTTTTTATCGGCGATAAGCACTTTCAGGTACATGTGGTGGGATGGTTATATGTTCTGGGAGATGTAGCCGGCTATGGTGGATGCGTCGTTGGCGGGTCTGCGTTGGTATGGCAAGTGTTTTTTGTTCGTATTTGGTTGTGTGATCAACCCGGCGTTGTTATTTGTTCGTATTTGGTTGTAATGCCGAAGCGATTCCGGCGCTGGTGTTGGGGTTCCTCGTTGGGTTCTCTCTTCCGGCGTTGGGTGTGGGTGTTTCACCGGAGTTGATGACTGGCTTCCATGGAGGTTTTTTTGTTCATTCAGGTTCCTTTTTTAATGGAGCGTGGCCTCACGTATTAACACAGTGTATATATATATATATATATATATAAGGGCATAATAGTCCACGTATAAATATGAAATTAAAAAAATGGACTTTATGGAATAAGCAGAAAACTATATAGGACTGATTGGGATATAATTTTTCTTTGTGGACTTATTGGGATAAAACATCTCTAGATGGGATTTATCAATAAATTCCCCGAATTTTTTATTTAACAGAATTAATTAAAAAAATAAAATTCATAATTGTTTTCCTACAAAATAATAAAATTATCTAAATTATAAATTGAAACATATTTCTAACATTATTAAAAACTGTTAATTGACTTGATAATTTATTAATAAAAATGGCGATTTGTTATGAAATTAGAAATCTCAGGAGGAATATAATTTTCAGAACTACAGAGAGTAATTTGTATTCTAATCAAATCTTAAATAGTGTATTTTTAATTTTTCTTTCTTTTTTTTTCATCATAGATTCAGATGTTGCGAACAGAGTATAAAATATAAGACAGATATTCAACGAATAGGCGATAGGTTGCGGAGGAAGAGAAGCAAGGATCCTATATTTATTTTTATTTTTTTAATTTTTTGAGGACTAACCATCAAAATATATTAGATAAAACACTTGAATACATCTGTTGCCAGCTTATGTGCTTGTTGGATTACATTCCTTCCTACCTTCAACATTCTCCGGATTTGTCTTCTGTTCTAATCTATTACAGTAACATGATTTTTTGAAGGTTTTTTTTTTTTTTTTAAGGAAGTATAGTTCATAATTTTTGATTTGTTTATTATTTAGGTATATTTTGAACATAATTTGAAAAAAAAAATATAAATATATTAAGAATAAATTATAACCTTAAATATTTTGATAAAATATACTGAAAAATTAAACATATTTAATATTTTTTAGATACAAATAGAATCCCCGTCTTCAAAATGTCCAATTTGAAAAACTATTAAAGCAAATCAACAGGATCTTCTCCACTGGCTTCATATTTTTCTAATATTTATTATCATGAAAAAAAAAAAAAAAAAGAAGAAGAAGAAGAAGTTAACAAAAAATATTTGTAATAATCAATAAAAAAAATTAAGGGCAAATTACAAACACCCCCCTCGAGATTTGGTGAAAATACAGATTCTTCCCTGAGGTTTGAGAAATTACATCCCGCCTTCTGAGGTTTATATTTCCATAACAAATTGCCCCCTGAGGTTTTTATTTTCATACAGATTCTCCCCTAATTTCCCCTAATTTATTATGAAAATTTGACCCTCAGGGGGCAATTTATAATTTCTCAAACCTCAGGGAAGAATCTGTATTTTCACTAAACCTCAAGAGGGGTGTTTGTAATTTGCCCAAAAATTAATTGGACAAAAAGTATTTTGTACGTTTTAGTCTTTTTAGAAAATTTCTTTTACCCTTTAGTTTTTAAAAAAGTTAATACATTAGGAAAGTTTTTTTTTTTTTTTTTTTTTGTGGTGAGTGAAAAAAAAAAGACATTTGGCATTTTAGAAAATAACAAACGACTAAACAATTGATTGAGATCCTTTTTTTGGGATCCCACAACTCCTTTCAAATCTCAATTATTGATGGTGTAAGTCCCACACATACATCAATTGTTGAGATCTAAGGGGATTATGGGAGTTCCTAAAAAAAGAGAGCCGCAAGCATTTTTCTAAAAAAACACTGAGAAATTTTTAAATTTTTTAAACAAAAAATAATTTTTTAGTGGTATGCCAAACACGCCCATAGTCCCACCAAACCTAGACAAAAACCAAAAATAGACCTAATCCAATATCAATGGTCATTTGTTGCTTCCATATGTGACATTTCTGATCATTTTAGGTATCTATCTAATCTATTTATATTATTATTAAGTAAATATTAGATTTCGTATCACATGATAGTTTTATTTAATTTAAAATAAAAAATTATTATTTAAAGACGTGTCACGTGACAGTTTTATTTAGCTTAAAATTAAAAAAAATTAATATTTAAAAGCGTAAGTAAAATTTGAAAGTTATATCTTAAATTTCATTAAAAACACTCTTACTACTTAGACAGTATACATATTATAATATTAATTTTTTTTATTATTTGTTTTTATATCCACATATATATATCTCGCAAAAACTAAGGTGTATGAAAGTTTTATGCCAAATTATGTTTCCCTTTGTGGAGTTATATATTGAAAACTTTCTGTGTTTGGGGCTTAAGACCATCAGTTTTACATTTTGTATTATTTTTTGTATCAGTATTCTCAGTCTTTAATTTTGATAACATGATAATATATAATATGGGAATAGAAGATAATAAGTGAGGAAAAATGCTTGGGAGCACTAATTAGTGCTCCCACTAATTAGGTGGCAGTGGGTCCCGCCAGAAATGATGTGATATTTTGGTCTTGGAGTTGTATTTTTTTTTTTTTTCTATTTTTTTAATGCATTAGTACTATTAGTGGTGGTGTTTTTAGTGGGATGAATCATTGCTGATAAGTGAGATAGATGATCCGTGCTCGGCCCAACTTCAGTTTTTCCACCAATGTAGTCTTGCCACATGGAGCCTCAAATAAACATATAAATATAAAAAACACTAAAATAAAAAATAAATAAATAAATAAATAAAATTGATAAATTACACTGATCTCTTTTGAGATTTAAAGAATATACAAGTATAAATGGTAAACTATATTAATCTCCCTTGAGATTTAAAAAAAAAAAATACAAGTAGCCCCCCAACTTTGGCAAAATTACACCAATCTTCCTCTTATAGTAAGGTTAAAAGAACCGAAACTTATGTAACTATTGTGAAAACAGAAAGCTAAATAAGTGAAAATAAATATTTCAATGCTAAAATAATGACAAACATTATTTTTTCCCATCCATATGATTAATGAATTATTGATGAAAAAGAGACTAAGTATCATGTGAATTAAAACTTTAATACTGTGTTTGGTTGGGGGATTTGGGGAGGGATTTGGAAAGGGAATGGGAAAAGATGTGTGAAACTAGGTAAAATATAGACATGTTTTATTCACATTTCACCTATCTTTTCCATTTTCCTTTCCAAATCCCTTTCCAAATCCCTCCCCAAATCCCCCAACCAAACACAGCATAAGGGAACTTAATGTAATTATGTCAAAAACTGTAAAACTTGATATGTTTTCTCCAAATCTAAGGAAAAGTCAATGTAATTTATCCAAAACGTTAAAAAAAAAAAAATTAAAAAAAATTAAAAATACATCTCTTTTGATAATTAATTCCAGCTTTCAAAATAAAAAAATTTTAAAAATACAAAAAAATTACAAAATCAACACAAAAGGATGTGGTGGCTATTTGAGTTTTTCTGCAGAAATGCTATGTACCAATAAAAAAGAATAATGATATAAAAAAATAAAAACCTTACATAATGGTGCAATATATTTGTATTCATACATTTTAAACCAAACAACCCATCAAAGCAACCTATTAACTCAAAAATATTATTACCACATTATTCTCGTAGAATTTTATTTTTCATAGAAAATATCAAGAAAAATGTCTAAAATTTGAATGCGTATAAATTTAACATGGTGTGGTGTATACCACATTCTCAAAAATCATATCAACATATTTCAAATTATGTATGCCCAAAAATGATATATTTATTTTCCGAGTACGTGACATTATATTTTTTTACACCTAAACTTCGTCATTCTGACCATCATGTCCACATTTTCCCAACTCATGTCGACATAATGGCACTATGTTGACCATAAATATCACATTGTTACATTATATAAGCCTCAAGAATGGTCATCATTAAGGCAAAGCCAATGGTCCATTTTGTTTTTGTTTTTTCTTGCATATAGTACTAGAGCTCTCATTTCCATTTTTTCTCCTCTTCTTGTCAAAATTCATGTATGAGATGAAGTTGGATCTTTTGCCACAAGATTGCATAGGTTACATTCTATCATTCGCGTCTGCTCGTGATATCTGTCGGATGTCCCTTGTCTCCCCAGCTATGCAAGTGGCTTCTGAATCTGACCTTCTATGGGAGAAATTTCTTCCTTTAGATTATGAGGAGGTTCTCTCAAGATTAGTCTCTCCAATTGTGTTCAAATCCAAAAAAGAGCTATTTCTTAAGCTTTGTAATCCAGTTCTGCTTGATAAGGGTGAAAAGGTTAATTCACTAGCTCATCTGGTTCACTCTCGATTTACAATTCTATGCATCCTCCATAACCAATCAACACCAATTATTGTTAATCATGTGCCTAAAAATGTCATACTCCTACTTTGGACCTTCCTTTTTCTGATAACTTGTTTTTCTTTTTCAATTTTCTCTTTGCCGCATTTATTATTATTAAATATATATTGTTAAACTCATTTCCAATAGCAATCTGACTTGTGCTATAGTTCTAAGAGATCAATGTGTTCAAATTTTGTCACAATTGTCATTTTTCTATCATTGTTTTGTTAGTCAATTTGTCTTTTCAGGTATTAAACGATACAACTAATGATCTTATGCATTTTAATATAAATATGGATAATTACACAAGTCATTCTCAAGTATGCACTTGATTGATTTTTGTCCATAATATTTGATTTTGTCAATTTGATATCTAAATTGCAAAATGTGAGTTTAAATAATTTTCAACGCTTATGCTGTATTAATTAGTTAACGAAATCTAGGATATTTTTGAAACTTGACATAAATATGCAACAAAATAAAAAGATTAGGGATAAAATATAACTAAGTGCATACTTTGGAGATTATGCATGTATTTTATCATTTTTATTTTGTTAAGAATTAACGTAAATTTAAAAAAAAAAAAAAAAAAAATCCCAACTTTCATTAATCAATTTGGACATCGCAAATGCTAAGAACCATTCAAAGCCAAGTCTTATAATTTGAACCAACGGGGCCCAGGGGTGAGAGACTTCGACTCTTGCCAGAGGCAAGAGTTGAAGAACATTGGCAGTGCTTCTTTGGCTTCAACCTATACAACATGTTACTTGTTACAATTACTGCTTGGCGACTTTTCTTCCACACCCCTTAATGCTATATTTGATTGGAAGATTTGAGTAGGGATTTGGAAAGGAAAATGGAAAAGGTTGGTAAAATGTGAATAGAATATACTTGTATTTCACCTAATTTCACACACCTTTGTCTTTTCCTTTTCAAATCTCACAACTAAACACAGCTTAAGAATAGGCTAATATATATATATATATATATACACCCTGTATTTGAATCCTTTATAAAAAAAAAAATTTATAATTTGAAGATTAAATTGACAAAACTAAAATATTAGGAATTGAAGTACATACTTTAAAAACTATAGATGTAATTAGTGCTAATGGTGTTGTGCTTTTGTTTTGTTATAATACAGATGTTGTGGTTAGATAAACCAACAGGCAAAAAAAGTTGCATGTTAAGTGCAAGAGAGCTTTCAATTACATGGGCTGATCATCCTCTCTACTGGTCTTGGAAACCCCTTCTTCAATCTAGGTTTGCATTAGTTCATTATTCCTCAACATTGTTTTTGTTTTCAATATCTATTATATGAAATTGATTCCAAAATTTATGAAATTTTTGGTGATAGCATTTTTATGTTTACAATCTCGTGGCTAGTTGGTCATAAACTTTTCATGGAAAAAATTAGTTAAATTAAATATCATGTTAATTGTCCATTCCAACAGATTTGCTGAAGTTGTTGAGCTCATAACCATTTGGTGGCTAGAAATCAATGCCAAAATCAACACTCGAATGCTATCACCAAACACATCTTACAAAGCCTACCTCATCGTAAAATTTGCTAATCGTGCTTATGGGTTAGACTCCCTCCCCTCAAAGGTATCCGTTGAAGTCAGTAACTACCGAACGAACAGAACAATTTACCTTCGCCACCCTGATCGTAAGATACAATTGCCTGAGCGTCTTTACACATTGTCAAGTGTTTACACAGGCAATGAAGATACAGTTCCGTGCAAACGAGAAGATGGATGGTTAGAGATTGAATTGGGTGAATTTTACAATGATGGAAGTGAGGACGAAGTGAAAATGAGCCTAAAGGAGGTAAATGGTGCACATTTGAAAGGTGGACTCATTGTTGAGGGAATTGAGATTAGACCCAAGAAGGAATAATGTATTAACTTATAATATCGGTTCTTCTTTGCTTTGTATCATTTGTGACTTCATTAAGAAATGTCATGTCTTATGGGTAAAGGAACTAACGTTAGTTCTGTATAATGAGGTGGTTTGACAAAATTTTCTCACAATTAAAAAAGCTATTTACCAAAAACAAACAAAAAACAAAACAAAACACACATCAAATTCAGCTTTAGAAAAATTAGGTTTATTATGAGTTTTTTGAAGTGAAAGCAATCAACTGAACATCTAGAAAAATTTAGGATAAATTATATATACACCCAAAAGTTTACTTAAAATATTATAATTGTCCCTTGTAAATTTAAAAATTATATCTCGTCCCTTAATTTTTTTAATCGCAAAACAAGTAACCCTTTTTATAAATCAACCATTAAGTCAATTAATAATTTTTAATTATATTAACAATATATTTCAATTAACAATTCCTAGTAATTTCATTATCGTATAAGAAGATAGTTAGAATCTTATTTTTTTCTAGCAACCTTGTTAAATGACAAATTCTAACAAAGAAATATTTATAATTTTCAAAACCACATTAGGCGATCTCTATATTAAACAAATCTCATATGGGTGTATTTATAATTTATCCAAGATTGTACTAAGCACACGCATTTGGGACAGACTAAAAACACCAAAATTTTCAACCGTTTTCTTAATTCACTTGGGGTTTGTTTAGTGCAACTTTTTGCAAGCTACAACTGACAATTAAAAAATAAAAACTAAAAACTTTTCTCCCAAACTAGCCAATAATAATAATCAACTACTTCTTCTTCTTCTTCTTTTTAATAGTTTATTTAAACTATTTTATCTTGTAAGTTACAAACAAATGTTCCATCAAACACTTCGGCATAAATTCTCAAAAAATATATAAATTACACCAAACAGTGTCATTATTTCATAAGGTTTTTCCACTTTCATTGCAAAATGTTTAGATTATCCCATATGAATTCCATTTTTTTCCTTTTCATATAAAATTATGTAAATTCTCAAAAAAATATATATATATAAATTAATAAATAAACTGCACCAAACAGTGCCATTATTTCATAAAAATTTTCCATTTTCATTGCAAAATGTCTAGATTATCCCATATGAATTCCACTTTTTTCCTTTTATATAAAAATTATGTAAACTCCCGCAAAATGCATATGTTTTCTAAATGCTTTTTTGTCGATTCAACCAGACCTTATTCCAGTTTCTCACCATATTTTCAATCATATACAAACCATCTTCTACAATCTGTGAAATCAATCCTCAATCGCCTGATGCATAACTATTGTTGTTATTATAATTCATCGGATTATCTTCTTCTTACCTATTTTTTATGATAATAATGGACTTGTCTTACATATAATAATCTCACAGCATGAACTTAATCCCATCTAATTTTGCAACCTCTAGCCCTCAGGGTCTCAAGTATCTCAGGAGAAAGCAAGAATCCAAAAGAAGTAAGCAACTTCACCTTTTTGATTCGGACGCAGCAGGCACGAAGCGCGAGCTCAAGCCCTTTCACCGACACATTCGTGAGGTTCACGAGCTTCGCATCTTGTAGACGGGTCAAATTTCCCATCAGCATGCACAGCCCAACGTCTGAGATTGTGCAATAGCTTAGATTTATCTGCCACCAACAAGTTTAGTTCAATATTTATAATATAAAAAAATTAAAATAAAATAAAAACTTATTTCCGGTGAGAAAAAATAATCAGCTATGAAATTGCGTGTCAAATTGTCAACAAACTCGGAAATATGGAGAATTTGAGACCATACCAGATAACAATGAACTTTCAAGATTGATAACCACTTAACCCTAAAAATGAATTTCGAGGGACGTTATTGTTTCTCTTCACATCCCTTATTATTTTTTTAATTAAATAGTTATTAATTTAGTAATTATTGGAACATGATCAGCAGCAATCAACTGGGAATTCATACCCTAAGAAGCATGATAATTCTAAGGTGGCCTTTATGTGTCAGACACCAACGCTCATCTAAATGGGGCCTATTTTTAATTTTTTTAAGGACCCGGGTATGCTTCAGACACTTGAAGGAGAGATGAGTCTATTGCTTAGACACACATGAAACTAATTGTAAATTTGAACAAATATTGAAATTAGTGTCATGTTGCATTTTTCCTATTATCTTTGAATGATTGGTCTTTTGATAATGTGTGCCCTTAGGGCACATTACAATCCTTTTAAGCTTCTTTACAAATGCCCTACGGGCACACCTTAACAAAATCTTGAATGATATATTCATCAAACACTATTAAAAAAAGGGAGACTTACATATAGATCTTAATAAGTGAACTTATTATCCAATAGGTCCTATGATAATTAGTAATATTTTTCATCAAACACTATTAAAAAAAAGTCAATGATTGTTAATTTTCAGTGACAGTTTGAAAATTGTCACTAAAAATGTCACTAATTATAAGTTTTAGCGACAGTTTAAAAAAATCGTCACAAAAAAAGTTGCTAATTTTTAACTTTCAACGGCTGTTTGAAAAATTTATCACAGAAAAACGTCACTAATTGTAAGTTTTAGCAACAATTTATAAATCGTGACCAAAAAAAATCACTAATTATTAATTTTTAGCGACATATGCAAAAAATAGTCATAAAAAATTACTTACTAAGACTTATTTTTAATAGGACTTGATGAAAATTAAATCTAACTATTAGCAAGACCTATTAGTAGTTTACCTTTTAAAAATTGTCATGCCTCTCTCGGTATGCTCATGTTCCTTAGTTCATACCTTCAGGCAAGAGCTAAACCACCTATATTTTATGGGATTAGTGGTACGTAGAGGGACTAACTATAAGTTCCAACTTCCATGGAATCTCGTGAATGAAGAACGGAACTACTCCTAACTCCAAGAATACATAAAGTCCCAGCCTAAATTTCCAGACAACCAACATGGCCTTACTGTGTCTGGTTCTTTTATTTTCATAATTACATGTAAAAACATCACATATATTGTACACGTTCATGTGTTGGGAAGAGCCATAAAAGAAAATTTTCCGTTGAAAAGCAGGAAACCAAACCTGTCGTAAATTCCTCGAGTAGTAGGCAAGAGCCCAGAATCCCGAATCATTGATGTACTCACAATGTTTAAGATCCAATTCCGAGAGACTTTTGCACCCAGCTGCAACTGCTGTCAAACCCGTGCTTGTAATCTTCACAATACCACGCAATTCCAAGTCCGAGAGTTCCTTCAGATGGCTCAAGTATTGCAGTCCTTGGTCAGTAACCTTGTTGCAATAAGACAAATTTAGCTTCTTCAACTTCTTGCACCCACTTGATAAAGCAGCTAATCCATCGTCACCAATTCCCATACAGCTGAAACAAAATTATAATGGAAATACAGAATAAAATAAAAACAAAGATGGGTAACTGTTTTAAAGTAAATGTAAAATGAGGTATCGGATCAAGTTACCGGTATAGGTCAAGTTCATGAATCTTTTTGCAGTTTGAAGCAAAATAAAACAATCCCTTGTCTGATATGTTCGTACAAAGTCCTAATTTCAAGCTTAAAAGCTCTGAACATTTGGACAAATAATTGAGTCCTGCAGAAGAGAGAACAAATTAAAAAAGAAAAAAAAAAAAAAAAGATCACATTTAAATTATGAACTTGCTCAAAGTGCCAAATGTAGTGGAAGATTGGAGAGGTCAATGCACAAACAACAAAAAAAAGTATGTTACAAATATGCATATAAAAATTATGGTTCATTACACTTTACCCCCTCAATTACCATTGAATATAATCTTAACCCCTCAACTATAAAAATAGCTTCACTTTCACATTCTCTAGATGGATGTATGTAATCCTAAAATTTAGGATCTGGAAACTATTGAATTATACATAATTCCTATAGTAGTTAGGATTATGGAAAACCGCACAAAATTTAGACCACTTAAAAGTTTACCTGCATCATTTACACCAGAGCAATCCGTGAGATCAAGCTCCTTGAGTAGCAAGGAACACAATCCAAGGCTTTCAAGACTCTTCTCCGTGAGCAAATTGCAAGACTCTAACTTAAGGCATAAAAGATTCCTACAAGAATAGGCTATTGCTGAAATTGCCGCATCAGTAATAGAATCACAGCATGTCAGACTGATGATCTTCAAATTTGGATTGGCAGACACTAGCAGCATTAGGCCCATGCCCGTCACTCCTTTGCATTTGCTCAAGCCAATATCAACCAAAAACTTGCAATTGGTGCTGATGATTTGGAAGCTAGAGTCCGAAACTCGAGCCCCGTCAACTCTTATTGTATTGAGATTCTTCAATTCTTTCAACCAGACGAGAAGGGTCGCGGAAAGTTCCTGGTGCATTGAAAATTTTGGATTTAAACCAAAATAACATCACAAGTGAAGAAAGAGTGATTATATGGCCCGAATGGAAATTTACTCACAAAAAAACAAAAACCCGCATATAGCTGCCGCAGATCTCTATGTCCTCTAACTACTGAGACTAAGCCAGATGAACTGACTTTGTCACACCTTGATACATCCAGAACCTGCAATTACAGCAATGATCCATTAACAGAAATCTAAAATATATCACAGTAATTTTGTCGTGACATGTTTAATTTGTTTCCACTGCTCATTTGCCACTCATTTATATGCATGAACATTTTGCATCAATGTAATACACACAGAGATGTCAATGTTCTTAATGGAAGTAACATATCAAGAGGCTTGCAATTGAGTTTTTATGGTGAAAATCACATCTTTGGCCAAGCACAATCTAACAATTTGCCAACTACTCTACTGATCCATTCAATAAATGAAGGATAGTATCAAATGGTTTAGTAAGTTTTTCTTCTTTCTTTCCTTTTACAGAAAAATATTGACAAGTCAATGATTTGATCCATAGGCAATAGCCTTCATTCTTTGGAAAAATGTCAAGACACTAAACAATGATCCATTCATTTATATCACATAAAATTTATTGTAAAATTAGCAAAATTACAAATGATGAAAAGATCTCTACATTGAAAATCCCTTTTGGTGTTGTTAGGTTGAAGAAGATACATAGGAAAAGAAATGAAAACTTCAAGGACCAGAGAGTGTTCTGTAACAAAGAATACAAGTTTATCATATATTTCCTTATTGTGAGTTAGTAATCAGAAGAACATGAGCGAAATTTCTTGAAAACCTAATATAAAGATAATAAAAGCAACACATAGCTAAAATATTAAAGTCAAGCATGTTTCAAAAAAGGGCTACCACCAACTCCTAATGGGGGTAACATCTCCACTCTAGAAGTGTGGTTCTGCGGTTCATAGTAAGACTCTTGTCAGAATCTCATTCCTGTCAAAATAAAATTGCATTTCCAAATGGGATGGATCCACTCAAACATGAATATCAAAGAGAAGCTATCAGCATGAAAGAAAAGTAGTAGAGAATATATATTTATCCTAAATTTTGACTTTCCTTTTAGGAATTAAAGAATGAAAATTTTCTGATAAATCTTTCACATTGGATTAATGAGGATTGACGAACAAAGATATATATGATTAGTGATGATTATAACTTTTATAATGAGAATTTCTATACCTATATTTAACAGTTTAAGAGCTAGTATAACGCAAACATTTAAAGTAAAGATTAGAACTAAGGAAAAATTATTTCTAATAGTACATTTATACTAGCCTCTTCATACACACAATGAATGCAAGTAACCACCAGGAGAACGTGAAGTTTGGAAACTACCTCTGAGTTTGATAATTATAAGTAATTGTGGAGGAGTTTACAGTTCTACCCTTCAAAAGTTTACAAGAACTCATTTCAACTTTAAAAAGGTAACTTTTCTGCAATAATTCTAGAATAGGATAAAAAAAAGAAAAAAGAGAAAAGCTTTACACAACTTCGTCCACGCAAATGAAGCTATTCCCCTCATTCACCCAACCTTAAACTCTTCCATGTGTCCCCACCCCCAAAAGTGTGACATTTTAGCATCAATACTAAAACGTTTCAAATGGCATCACACTAGAAGCATGTTAATGGATCAAATTATACCAGCAGAAAATTTTCAGAAATGAAATACACATATCCAAATATTGTACATTGTAACAACGTAAAACTGTCATATTGAATTTTGAAATTCCTTTTGTATCACTTTTTTCATTTTCTTTTAGCCCTAATAGTTTATTTTTCATCTTTGTTGGTTTAAATACTTGTTATAGAGAACTCTCTTCATACTATAAATTTCACAAGGCTAAAGTTGGGCAGTTAAGTGAAATTCACACTCATTATTTATGTGTATGCATGTAATCTACACTTGCACATTCTTGCACTCACAATCAGCTCATTATCAACAATTTTCTCAATCACAAACACAAAATAGAAATATGAAAACAAAATCACAAAAACTGATGACAGACCATTTTTTAATGAAAACTAATTGGTGGATTTGATTAGCATATTATCCAAAATCCAAATGCTCATCACAGATCAATTTTTAATGTTCATCAAAAGTTGAAAACAACCTGAAGTGAAGGACACCCATTTCCAAGAAACCTTATGCCATCATCATCCACCAAAACACACCCCACCATTGCCAACACCTCCAGCTTCTGCAAAGTCCCAATCGATCGAAGCGACTCACTCGTCACCTACAAACAAGCCCACCCATCAATCTCCACATACAACACACTATACCCAATAAGGTATCAAAATTTTAAACTTCTGACACCGATATTGATGGATATATCAGTACATATAACTGTATAACCAATATAATTAAATAAATCCCAAGATTTTGAACTTCTTATAACAATATTTTACTGACATATAGAAGATTTTGTAATTTGTACTATTGATGCTAATAATTACCAAATCAAACCAAGCCTTTTATAAGTCTCATCAAATGGGTCTACTGTATGAATCCTACTTCTCCCACTAGACCACTACCGACCAATATATATAAATGTATTCCTTGTTGCTGATATATAGATATGTAACATCATAATATACACAGGATTAGAGAGAAAGAGACAGACTACCTTTAGATATGAAATGTCAAGATGTTTCAAGTGTGGACATTTCTTGGTCATCAAATCAATCCCAAGATCAGAAATCTCCAAACACCATTTCAAACTAAGCCTCTCAAGCTTTTCACACCCAACAGCTATCTTAGCCAAACCAACGTCCGTCACACCCAAACATTTATCCATCCTCAGATCCCTCAGCCCCGCCGCACATGACAGTGCCGCCGCCTCCCTATCACCGAACCCACAACAAAACGACACGTCCACCGCCTCCAAACCCGGACACGCCCGAACCATCATCTCCAACCCCGAAAATCTCAACCCGACGGCCCGGCTGAGCACCAGCCTCCTCAGTCTCCGGGTCCAGCCCCCGCCACAACCCAGTAAAACCGCCACCGCGCCGTCGTCGATCCGGGGGCAGACTGAGAGATCGAGGGCTGAGATTTCTGGGTATTTTCGGAGGAGAGCCGGGAGGAATTCGGGGCGGAGGACCCGGAGGGTGGTGCGGTGGAGCGAGTCGACTCGGAGGAAGCATTTGCAGACGGAGCGGAACGATTTGCGGTCCGAGTCGTCGGCGAGTTGGTCGAGGACTCGGAGGAGGAGGTCGTCGGTGAGGAGAGAGAGAATTGGAGGGGACTCCATTGGGAATTGTGGGAAAGAGTAGGGGTTTTTTGCAAAAATTATTTTTTTCTAGGTGGGGACGAACAAGAAGTAGAGCAAGTTAAGGTTGAGACCCAGAGATGAGTTGGAGCGAGACGGATCGAAACGAAATACTTTCATTGTTTCGGCCGACAAGGGTTTTTTCGGTTTCGGAAGGTTGTCGGATAGCTTCAATGTACAACTCGTACTTGCAGAGCAAGGTTGAAGTTACATAGAGAGAAAGTGAGAGATTGGATAGAGAGAGAGAGAGAGAGAGAGATGGTGGAGTGACGTTATTTTACCTACGGTGTATCAATTTATGAGTGGCCGGTCATTGGTTGCCCAAATTCGGAAATGGTCACGTGATATGGCACGTGACTACAAGTGTTGAAATGACTAAAATGGTACACGCCTTTAGTTTTTAATTTTTCATATTTAAAAAAAACAAAACAATAATTACAAATTAGATATACTCTACAATAAGAATTACTTATACATGAAAAAAATTATGATTTTAATAATTAAAATTTATAAACTTTATTACTATTTTGAAAAAACAATGAATAATGTTATATGAACTAATTAATATATTAACAAATGATGTGGCATAATTTTAAAAGTTTTGTGTATTTGTAATTTATATAATAGGTGCAGTTAGTAATAATATCATAACATTAATTGGTACACTAGTGTGTACATTAATTGGTGCATGTAATACCACCGAAAAACAATTCCACTGCCCCATTGTTCAATTATTACCCCCTTTTTTTTAATATCTTAATCAAATTATTTTTATCTTTTAAATTCACTTAAACTGAATACACTTAAAGTAAAAATATTTGTGAATAAAACTTTACAAAAATATTAAATACAAAGTTATAAAAAAAAATACAAAAGAGTAGTAAATTCTTTTCTTTTTTTTTGTATTTAATGAATTTTTTTCAATATTTTTTATAAATATTTTACTTTTTCAATATATCTAAATTGGGAAAATTATTGATAAATCCTATTTAGAAGTGTTTTAGCTCAAGAAGTCCATGAAGGAACTTTTTAAGGGAAAATTACCCACAGGTCCCATGTGGGACATGTGGAGTCCATTTAATCCCAAAACTTTTTGAGTGCACTAAAAAGTCCTTTCCTTTATCTCTCTGGTTTTTGCCTCTCTTGTTACGTTTTCTTCTTTCTCTTTTTTTCTACATTTTTCTTTCATTCTCTTCGTCATAGACGATGGTGCAGTGTTGCTTCTCTCTTTACGACCTGCCAATCTGAACGTCTATGCCGATCTGAACCTCTACGGCACCACCGTCGCCACTTTCTCCACCACGCAGATCGATTATTGACGCCGAAGATCTGATCAGAGTGACCAGATTTGGTACGATGCAGAACTGAAGAACAAGAAGACGATGAAGAACAAGAACAAGAAGACGCTCATCCTCAGATCTGTGCTTAGATTGAACAGATTTGTGTATATATCTTTGTCAATTTCTCTCTCTTTCTCTCTCTATTTACATATTTTTTTTGGGATAGTTGTTGATCTATGGTTGTTGTTGTTGATGATGAAATAGATCTATAATATCATTGAAACAGATCTGTAATGACTCAGATTTGTACAGCTATCACACAGATTTGTAATGAGAAAATTTTCGAATTCTGAACAAGTAATTTTCGAGTTTTAGTTACAGGCGGTGAAAACTGTAAAATTTTGCAGTTTGAAATTTTTTTTTTTGTGCTGGAATGAATCATGGTTTAAAACTGTAAAATTTTACAGTTTCATAACATGTTTTAAACATTCCGACGACTTCCCGGCGATGTTGAACATTCCGACGAGTCTCCGGCGACCGTTTGTCGGAAGTCCGACGGTAGTAAGATGTGAACAGTGTCTGTAAATTAAAAAAAAAAAAGGATTTTTTGGTAACAATTAAAAATATGTTGGACTAATTGGTGCAAGTATTTTATTTTGGGATTAGCTGGGTTTTGAACTTGTTACATGGGACTTATCAGTAAGTTCCCCATTTTTTAACCCATTTAGTCTCATGTATGTATAGTTTTATTCCATAAAGTCATTTTTCTTAATTTACACTATTTTCTTGGACACTTATGCCCTTATATTTAATTTTGATATCCTTATAAATATTTTTTGAACGGTTAGCAATTTATGATGTGAACATTCATATTTTAAAATTGACATTGGTAGGAATGTAAAATTGGCCCGTGGACCGCTCGAAACCCGTCAGCGAGCCGAGGCGGGCCCGGCCCGTTGACAATGTAAATATTCACATTGACATGTTAATATTCACATTAATAGGAGTGTAAAATTGGCCCGCGTCCCGTGGCGACGCGAAACCCGCCCGCAATCCATGGGCGGCCCGGGGCGGGCCCGGTCTGGGCCGTTGACAATGTGAATATTCACGTTGACATGTTAACATTCACATTGATAAGAGTATAAAAATTGGTCCGCGGCCCGGGGCTGGCCCGGCCCGGCCCGTTGACAATGTGAATATTCACATTGACATGTTAACATTCACATTGATAAGAGTATAAAATTGGCCAGCGTCCTGTGGGCGGCCAAAAGCCTGCCCGTGGCCCGGTGCGGGCCTGACCCGGCCCGTTGACAATGTGAATATTCACATTGACATGTTAACATTCACATTGATAGGATGTAAAATTAGCCCGCGCCCCGTGGCTGCCCAAAACCCGCCCACGGCCCGTGGGCGGGCCCGGCCCGTTAACAATGTGAATATTCACATTGACATGTTAATATTCACATTGATAAGAGTATAAAATTGGCCCGCGCCCCGTGGCCACCCAAAACCAGCCCACGGCCCGTGGGCAACCCGGGGCGGGCCCGGCCCGGCCTGTTGACAATGTAAATATTCATATTGACATGTTAACATTCACATTGATAAGACTATAAAATTAACCCGCGCCCCGTGGCTGCTCGAAACCCTCCCACGGCCTCTGGGCGGCCCGGTGCGGGCCCAACCCGGCCTGTTGACAATGTAAATATTCACATTGACATGTTAACATTCACATTGATAAGAGTATAAAATTGGCTCGCGGCCCATGGGCGGCCAAAAGCCCGCTCGCGGCCCGGGCGCGGGCCCGGCCCGGCCCGTTGACAATGTGAATATTCACATTAACATGTTAACATTCACATTGATAAGAGTGTAAAATTGGCCCGCAGCCCGTGGGCGGCCCGAAGCCCGACCGCAACCCGAGGCGAGCTTGGCCCGACTCGTGACAATGTGAATATTCACATTGACATGTTAACATTAACATTGATAGGAGTGTAAAATTTGTCCGCTGCCCGAAGCTCGCCCTCGGCCCAGGGTAGGCCCGGCTCGGCCCGTTGACAATGTGAATATTTACATTGACATGTTAACATGCACATTGATAGGAATGTAGAATTGGCCCGCGGCCCGTGGGCTACTCGAAGCCCGCCCACGGCCCGGGGCAAGCTCGTTTGGGTCCGGGCCCGAGCATGTCCAAGACCCTAGGCTAGGGCCTAGGCTATCACTTTGAAGCCCGGCCCGGCCCATCGGCCCGCTTAAGGCTCATTCAAGGTTCGGTCCGAGGCCCAGCCCACCTGAGGCACAATTTATTTTTTTGTGGAAAATAATAAAATTTTGGTAGAAAAAATTAAAAAGAATTTTAAAAAAATGGCCAGGCCCGCCCAAGCCCGGCCTAAGCTCGAGCCTAGGCCCAGGCCCACCGGGCCGACCCGAGGCTGTCGTCTTCGGGCCGCGGGCCAATTTTACACTCCTATCAATGTGAATATTCACATTGTCACGAGCCGGGCCGGGCCCGACCCGGGCAGCGGGCAGGCTTCGGGCCTCCCACGGGCCGCGGGCTAATTTTACACTCCTATCAATGTGAATGTTAATATGTCAATGTGAATATTCACATTGTCACGGGCCGGGCTCGCCCCGGGCTGCCCACGGGCTTCGGGCCGCCCACGGGCCGCGGGCCAATTTTATAGTCTTATCAATGTAAATGTTAATATGTCAATGTGAATATTCACATTGTCACAGGCCGAGCTGGGCTCGCCCCGGGCTGCCCACGGGCCGCGAGCCAATTTTACAGTCTTATCAATGTGAATGTTAATATGTCAATGTGAATATTCACATTGTCACGGGCCGGACCGGGCTCACCCCGAGCCGCGGGCTAATTTTACACTCCTATCAATGTGAATGTTAACATGTCAATGTGAATATTCACATTGTACATGGGCCGGGCCCCTATACATTGACGATATGAACATTCACATTGACGGTGTGAACATTCACATTATGGGTATTTTGGTAATTATGTCACCCATAGGACTTATTGAAACATAAGAAAATAATATGAACTAAATAGAACATAAGTAGATACATTAGGGGTATTTTGGTAATTATGTCACCCATAGGACTTATTGAAACATAAGAAAATAATATAAACTAAATAGAACATAAGTAGATGAAAAGGGTATTTTGGTCTTCTTATCTCAAATAGGACCTAATGGAATAGTCAAAAAGAATATGGGTTGAATGGAACATAAGTAATTAAAGATGGATTTATGGAAAAAGCTCCCATCTAAATTAGATGTATTTAAAATGTAAAAAATTCATATTAAACACATGAAAAAATGAACTAAAGAAAATAAAAAATTTTAAAATAATTTTCAAAAACTAAACCAAACTGAATATCACTTATATTTGGACATTAGATCAGTTTCACTTGTCATTATTAAGCAATTTTATATTTAAATTTTAAAATAATTTGATGAATACAATTAGTAAAAATTTGTTTAGCAATAATTGAATGTGAGCTATTTAATTATGAAGGATATTTTTTAAAAAAATCACACATAATGGAATGTATGTTTAATATAGTAAAATAGATAAATAGTAATGTCAAAATTATAATATGCTATGTTATAATATTGAAATGTTAAATTTTGATAATATTGTATAATTTATGTAAAGAAAAATGCTTCCGACCCCCAGGTTTGGATGACCCCCAGTGACCCCGACCTGATGTGGCAAGTCATGTGATATTCACGTGACTATTTCCCCCCCTCAAAACACATATCTCTCTCTTCATTTCCTCTCAACGGTTGAGACGGCTGGACTAACAGGTTCACTCCCGACGCCGGCGACAACTCATTCTCTTCACTTCGACGCTGGACTCGCAACTCTCTCTGTCTCTGTTTCCCTGTCATCCGACGATTAAGAGGTAAATTTCCCTTCACTCTGAAGCCCCCACTCTCTCTGTTTCTCTTTCCCTCTCATCCAATAGATATATATATATATATATATATATATATGTATCTGCGTCTATATCTGTGTATATTGTATATATATATATTAGGGCTTGGGATAAAATAATTGAAATCGTAACAGGCTTGAGCGAACTCGCCGTATCGGATGATTTCACGGCGGAGATGAGAGTTCATGGGGTCTAAAAGGCCTTCCCAGTTGTTGAGTCCTTAGATTTCTCTCCAAATTTGATGAAGTGGCCTTGGATCTTCTTCCATGGATTCTTGTCTTTCTTCTGTGTTTTTTGGAGTTAAATTGGAGGTAGATGATGATGAAATTTTTGTGGGTTTTCTTGTGAGTTTTTGTGATGTGGGTTTGTATGAGAAATTGAGATTTGTGGGTTTGTTGAGGTTTGTTCTTGGTAAGAGCCCTCCTTGAGTTGGAGATTGTAGTGAGGCAGAGGACAACCAGAGTTCCCGGCGAGCTATGGCCGTCGTTGACGGTGGAGAGCTATGGTGGAAAAGGAGGATGGCGGCCCGCTATATCCAGATTTTGTTTTCCTTTTTTTTTTTTTTTCTTTTTTCCTTACAGCTGCGTTTACACTCATCCTCCACATCAGCTGCCACCTCATCTGCCACGTCACTGGGGGTCCTGGGGGTTAAGTTTTACTGGGAGTCTGTAGCGGGACTGTTATGTAAATATCATTTTCACACATTTACACTACTTCCTCCGTCCCAAAATATTAGTCCCTTATTCCATTTTTCATTGTCCTAAAATATTAGTCCCTCTTCAAAAATCAAGTACAAAAATAATATAAATTTCCTATTTTGCCCTTCTTTTAAATTAATAAACAATATAAAAAGTACAATTATGACATTGATAATCCCAAAAAATGTACTATCAAAAGGATAATTTTGGAAAATCAACTTTTTTTCAAATGCAATAATTGTACTACCAAAAAAAATTGAATTCCCCAAAAGGGACCATTATTTTGGGACAGAGGGAGTATTATTTATTTATGTCTAATCGACACTTTCATGTTCTTTTTTTTCCTAATAGATAAACATATGATCACTTTATTTTTTATTGGTAGATGGATATATAATCATATAATATCACAACTACCACATATTTTCTACTATATAGATAACACGTCGACAAATAAATGGATATATAGGTGGCGTATATAGATAAGTGGATAGATAGGTAATGTGTACATATTGACAAATATGTAGAAGTAATATGATCTTTTAATACCCACCCAAAAAATATGATATTTTAAATTGCTTTATACTTTTGAACCCAAGAGAATAAAGCTTATAACTGCTGCTCTAAAAATTTTGAAATTAAATTTAGCCTTATCTTGAGCAGTAAGTTAAAAGTTAATTTTTTTTTAAATTTTTTTTGACGTTTAAAAAAATAAGTGCAAAAAAAGTAGAATGTGATATAATCCAAAAAAGTCATAAAGCTAAAAAATTGATTTTTAACCGTATTGTCAAAATAGGTCTTAAAACCCCAATCCTCTTTAATAAATCTTATAAAATTTTTATTATGCATTATGCGATAATGTAATTTCATAAAAATAGGAACAAGATTCATTTTAATAATATGATAGGTAATACAATAATAAATACAAAAATCTTTTAAAAAAAATTGTCAATTTAGGTTGGATTGTTATGCATATTATGCAATTTCATAAAAATAGGAACAAGAGCCATTTTAGTAATATGATAGGTAATACAATAATAAATACAAAAATATAATAAAAAAAATTATCAATTTAAGCTGGATTAATTTTTCAATAATGATGGAGAAATATAATAAATGTACCAACAAGCATAATACAAAATATATGTGTTGATTAATGTAAGTTGTAACTATTATTTTTAACCAACATGTAACTATTATTAATTATACTAATTAGTGTTATTTTAAAAAAAAAAAATTTTTGGGGGGGGGGGCTGCGGAGGAAATATCAAGAGGGTGTTTGGGACTAGTTAAACAAACATACTTTTTAACTTTTTTATAAAAAAATGTATAAAAAAATAATATAATTAAAAAAAGATTAAAAAAATAAAAAATATATTTTTGTAAATGATGTCAAATAGCGGCCAACTATTCATTATTATTTTTTTCTTTCTAAAATTGAACAGATGCTTATATATCCATTATGAGGGGTATTTTAGAAAGAGCACTCACAAAAAAAGAATGAATTTGGAGAAAGTGACCCTAAATCGTTGGATAAGAATCAGATAATAATCCAACGGCAACCGGACAAGAGAGAGAGAGAGAGAGGATGGAGATGTGGTGGTGGGTGAGTTAGGTCATTGTTGAGTGAGTGGGGCTGGGGTCGTGGTACGTGATCGTATAAATCAAATGAAAATGAATGAGGGAATGAATAAAGGGCGGTTTATGATAAAGGGGGGCGCGAAGCTTCTGGGAAAGCGGGGGTTGCGGAGAATACTTTTTTTGGTCCTTTATTTTATGAATAATAAAGTTATACAGAGTAATTGGTACATCAATTAATATATTAGTAGATAATATAATATAATTTTAAAAATTTTATATTTTTATAGTTTGTATAATAAATGAGATTTATTATTTTAAAAAAATAATATTAAAATATATATTAATATATTAATTGATATATTAATTGATCGTGTGGTATCATTTTTATTTTATTTTTGTTTTTGGGAGGGGTCCGGGTACGGGATGCGGGTCCCACTAACGTGCATCGACCGTACCTATCTCCGTCCGTTCATTCATTCAATGAATATATTTCCCTAATAAAGTGAGAGAGAGAGAGAGTATGTGTGAAGACTGTTGTTGTGAGATAATTGACAAAGAGGTGGGGTGGGAACCACGAGAAATTATTGGTCAAAATACCTCTAAAACATTTGGGCAGCCTTTGATTTACTTTTTAAATTATGATTTTATATTTAAATTATGATTTAGATCAAATACGTTAATTAAATATAGTTTTAAAATAAGTTCAACAAATTAAAAAGATAACTCAAGTAGTAAATTTAAAATTTAAAAGTTTTTTGAAAATATTATTGTTTTACAGGTTTTTTCTGTTGTGAGTTGTGATTATATAAAATAATGTAAGAAATGAAGTATAATTTCATATATAAAATCGTCATAAAATTTAAACGACAAATCTATAATATATAATTGATATTTGGTATAGAATAATTTACGAAAAAATAAGAAAAAAGAAAGGCAATTTAACATTAAAAAAAATCTTAATATCCTTGAAAGAATTAAGAAGAAAAACGTGAAACGTAGGGATCTTTTGAGAAGTGTGTTATAATCCACTTCTCAGATTATAACACATTTCTCTCTCTCACAAAAAACTGATTATAATCAACTTATAATCAGTTTTCAACCAAAAAATTGATTATAACCATTTTCCCAAAATAGCCTGCAAAATTGATATTGAGTTTGTGAGTTCCTATAAGGGTAAACTACCAATAGGTCCTACTTGGGAGACTTATTACCCAATAGGTCCTACTTTGAGACTTATTACCCATTAAGTCCTATTTGATATAATTTATTAAGTGATAAAGACAAATTTTATCAGTCTTTTTTTTTTATGAATAATTTTATAGTGATAAATTTATCAGTCTCTTTTTTTATGAATAATTTTTTAGTGATAAATTTATCACTCTCTTATTTTTATAGTGTTAAATTTATTAGTTAGGACCTGTAGGTAAATAAGTCTAGTGAATAGGACTAATTGGTAAGTACCCCAAATAGGTAACATCAGTAGAATTTAAGTTAGGTTTGGATTTATGTAGAACTCTATATGTAATTAAGAAAATACATGCTGACGTGGCTTTCTTAGAAAAAAGTAAGCTCTTATAATGTGTCACTTGAGCATGAGAAAAATATTATTACTTTTAATAATATATATGATATAATTTTAAATTATTTTTAAAATTTCTCTCTTCTATTTTATTATTATTATTATTAATCAATCAATCAGTTACTTTTTCTCTTTCATCTTTCTTTTTTCCTCTCACATTCTTTCACATTCTATACATCAATCAATAAAAAAAAACATACGAATCATCCCAAAACTATTTTCAAAACTCATTTATCTTTTCAAATCATGACTCAAAACTCAAAACTCAAAATATAATTCTACACTTAAATCATAATTATAAAATTAAATCAAACGAATCCTTGGTGTTTTTTTATTTTATTTTAAGTAGGACATTTGTAATCTTTCCTCGTTTACTTATGTTTTAAATTATTTTTTTTATATTTCAATAAGTTTTATGGTTGGCATAATTATTAAAATATCTCTAATAATAATAGGGTGAAACGTATATTAATATTCACATTAATAGTGCGAATATTTCGTGATGTGAAATTGTCAAATTTATTTAATATGAATGCTCACATCACCAAGTTGTTAAGAGTTGAAAAAATATTTGTAAGAGTATGAGAATTAGAATTTGGTCGATCAAATGTCCAAAATAATAACTTATTTGAATACATAAATATCTTATAAATTAATTAAAATACAAGTATTTGAAATAAAATTTTTAAATAAATTTCTCTTCAAAATAATTGTTATTAATTTAATAAACGGAGAATAAGACTTGAGCACATGGTAAAAAAGTCACAAAATCATATACGTTGTTATATCATTTATTTATTTTTCACATATCTTTTTGATAAAAAGTCATAAAATAAAATAAAATAAATAAATAAATAATGAAAAGAAAGAGCAAATCCCTTGCCAATCGAGCTAGCTATCTCGGTGAGTTATTGTTAGTTTAAATCATGCAATTAATGAATTAGGAAATTATTTTTCAAGTATTTGTATTTCAATTAGTCCATAATATATTATGGTATTTTAATAAATTTGATTATTTAGACATTTGATCCATCAAATCTTAATTATCATATTTAAGATATTTTATGAATAATTTTATATTTACAAATATTTTTTGAACGCAGCAATCTCATGATATGAGCATTCACATATTTTTTTTTAGATAAGGGTGAGCATTCATATTTGATAATGTAAACATTCACATCACGGAACATTCTTTCTGTCAAAGTAAATATTATTATTAAGGGTATTTTGGTAATTACGTCATCCATAGGACTTATTAGAATATAAAAAATAATAATTTAGACTAAAGTAAAACATAAATAGACAAAGAGAAATTTATGAATAAATACTCTTAAACTTTTTTGTTAATTTTAAAAAATAAAGTAATAAATATTAATATGTAAATAGGGTGGAATTGAGACCTTATAGCGTCTGAATAAGTAAAGATTAGAGAAATGAAAATAAATGAAGAGAAATTTATTTGTCTTATAATCCCTATTTGAAATCTTTTCAAAAGTAGAGAGATTGAAAGAGGAGAAAAAAAAATTAAATACTATTTTGTTATAATACCAAACTATTCTTTTAGATATAGAAGAAATAAAAAAAAAAATAAAAAAAAAAATATATTTAATTTTATATACATAAATTACAAACAAGACAAATAAGAAAAATTAAATATATATTTTTCTCTCAATACATAATATTAGAGCATTAAGAATCAATGAATAATTTAAGAAAAATTGTAAATTAGTGATACTTTTAAAAAAATAGTTACAAATTTTATAAAAAAATATATAATTTTAATTATTAAAATTAATAAATTTTAAAGTTAATTTATACTTTTTTTCAAAAATATGCACCAAAGTGCAATTTTTTCAATAAAATAAAATATCCCATCACATTACTTTTTCTATTTTTTTAAATATTTTTTTATAAAAAAATCAAATAACTAACTAAAACTGCGTATCTAGATAGGATATTTTTTAGCGCACCCAAACAGGACTTGAGATTTTAAAGTGGTGTTTTGAGAAAATAGTTAAAAGTTAAATTTTTGAACTTTTTTTAAATTTTTATAACTTTTTGTGTAAAAAAATAAAGTGACAGCTTGCTTGTTTTTATTTTTAGAAAATACTTTTCAGAAAATTTTACTTTCTTATTTTTCGTGTTTTTTTGTTTTTGCTGAATTTTTTTAATATTTTAAGCAATTTTTTTACTTTTTAGACACACCTAACATAAATACACTTAAAAAGTAAAAAAAATCTTTTAAAAATTCACTAAACACCAAAAATATTAAAAAAAATACAAGAATTCAATACATTTTTTATATTTTTATGTATTTATTAATTTTTTAAAATATTTTTTCACAAATTTTTACTTTTTAGATACATCTAACTAAGGTGCATCTAAAAAAGTAAAAAAAAATTTAAAATTTAAAAAATATTCACTAAAAACAAAAGATTACGAAAACTAAAAAATTCAATTTTCAAAAAACTTAATCCAAAAAATTAAAACCAAACAAACTTATGACTTAAAAAATAGGAAAATGATTTGGACCTCTAAAAAAAGACCTCTAATGCATCTCTAATTTGTCTTTTTCTTCTTTCTTTTTTGTCTTTTACTTCACTATTTTTTTTTTTTTTTTTAATTACTGGACAGCTCATTAGAACTGTACTGGAGAAGCTCTAATTAAAGCTGTCCAGCAGCTCCGTAAAAAATACTAAAAAATTATAAAAAAATTAAAAAGTCAATCTTTTCAAATTGCCTCAATGAATCGCCTGCAAGAGCACGCGACTATTTTGGACTATTTCGGTAGAGGAGGCCGCACACCACACCACATCACAACCACGTTGGATTCTTTACGCTACGTTTTGTATGTGTCATGTGATGGGAAATATATAAATTGACAAAATCATAAATAAACTGTTGGTCAATTTATTGACTTATTTTTGTTAAATTATTTTTTATATATTTTTTTTGTGCATATTTTCTCATAACTAGAAAAATTATTTTTTTATATATTTTTTTTGTGCATATTTTCTCACAACTAGAAAAAAAGACAACTAATAAATTATACTCAAAATAAGTCACTTTTTATTTTATTTTATTTATCTTTATTGATATTTTTTAAAATTATGTTTTTTTTTTCCCCAAGAATCTAAAAGGTATTGTTTTAAAAAAATTAAAAAAGGAAGAAATTACAAAAAGTATTTTAGGATTTGACCCTTATAAAAAAATAAATCATGAATTTTTAATTTAGATCATTTTTTGATAAATCCTCTTTTTTTAAGTGTTTTATTCCATCTAATTCATATTCTTTTTGAATATTCCATTAAGTTCTGTTTAATATAATATGACCAAATTATCCTTTCTATTTTTTTGCACATATTTCTATTTTGAAAGTAATACATAACAATAGTCCTCATTTTATGGAGAAAATCTCTCCATCATTCTAAAAAAACAATGTTTTCCTTATTTTATGGAGAAAATCTCTCCCTTATTCTAATGAGAAAATCTCTCCCACATTCCATGGATAAAATCTCAAATTTTGAATTTCAAACCTTTTTATAATTTGAAAATTTTAAAAATAATGCAAAAAAAATCTAAATGAAGATCAAAATACAATGTAAATGTTTACAGTAAATAACAAACATACAATTAACTTTTGAAAAAACAAAACACTTACTACAATTCAATGTGAATGTTTACAATAAACAACAAATATACAACTAACCTTCTAAAAAATAAAATTCATACAAAAATACAATATGAATATTCAAAATTTATAATTAACATACAACTAGCCTTAAAAAAAAAACAAAAAACAAAAAAAAAAAGCTCATACCAATGTAAAAATTTACACTGTAACATGAAAATATAAAATAAAATTAAAAAAAAAAGTGAAAATTGATTATTTCAATTGTTCAGTAACAAAAATGATTGCTCAACTAATAAGCATAATAACAAAAACAATAAACACACAATTAACTTTCAAAAAAACAAAACTTATACCAAAATACAATGAGAATGTTCATAATTTACAATTAATATACAACTAGTTTTTTTAAAAAATAAATTCATATGAACATTCTGTCACGACCCAAACCCGCCCCTATGGGTTTAGCACCGTAACCGGCCAGTAATCCGAGATTACCGAAGGCCTGCTTAACAGTAATACAGTAAAACAGAGTACAGGGGCATGGCGGAAGCTAATACAGTAAATAAACAATGTCCAATGAGCTGTGACAGTCTGTATGCAAAAAGATTTTTTTTCATACATATATGCAGTCAGTGACAAAACAGTATGTACATATTTACAAACATTTAGAACAGGGGCTTAATCCCTATTAAATAGTATAATACAGTGCTATCAGTCTATACAGTTATACAAAACAGACACAGGGACAGACAGGGGAAATAAAAACACCCCTAAGCCATAGCTTGGAAGGCTCGAAACCTCGCAGTGAGGCACAGTAGTTGGCTTGACAAAACTGGAGTTACCCCGACGCTCCTAGCCGCGGTCTGGTGCTTGTACACCTACATATATATATGAGCAGTGAGCTAAAGCCCAGTGAATAACATAAAGCGTAAAGGGGTTTAGAATGAATGTCCTTCAGTATTGAAAACAGTTGTTTCAATCAGTATATCAATTGTTCAGTACAGTAAACAGTCATATGTGGTACATCCATTAGCATAGCAGTACAGTAAACAGTAGGTCTAAAAAGACCGAACAGTCATTGATGGTCATCAATCAGTAAACAGTAGTGGTTCCAACAAGGGAACCGACAAAGATCTCTGTAACAGTAACAGTCAGTAACAGTAGTTGCTAAAGATGCAACAATACAGTTCAGAACATAGGACATACATTCATTCAGTTAACAGTAGCAGTTCAGAATACAGTTCAGTTCAATTGTTCAGAAGATAATCATTTTTGAACATATCTTTACACAGTTGTTACTCACAGAGTTCTGGGCTACAGTAAAGCTAGAGCGCGTCCCCAGTCGCCAACCCTACACAGTTTACAGATTGAACACACACTAAGCTACACAGTTGGGAAAGATAATAACTAGATCCCTAATTGCCTCGGTGTGTTCCACATCTATATCCTCATTAAGATGCCTTAAACTAGGCCTAAGAATGCCTAGGATGAAAATGAGGATGTAAAGATGCACTTTAAAAACATTCTCAGAATTTTCAGAAAACAAAGATCCCGCTCGAGCGTAGGTTTCCCCGCTCGAGCGGACATGCAGAAAAAGGTTTCCGCTCGAGCGTCACTTACCACGCTCGAGCGTAATGCAAAACATGGAAAAGTACTGGATGCTCGAAATCACGCTCGATAGGCGCTCGATAGCCGCTCGAGCGCAAGACACAAGGTCCTGCTCGAGCGCCAATTACCCCGCTCGGCGGACTGTAACAGTGCAAAGTACTGGGAGCACGAATTTCCCGCTCGAGCGCCACTTTCCCCGCTCGAGCGGAAGTCCAAAATCTGGAATTTCCAGATTTGAACTTCCAAGCTCAAATCAAGTTCAAATGCATCAAATTCGATCCTCTTGGGCTAATTTTCTGGAAAACACTTCAAAACTCATAATATTACATGTTTCAAAGATCAATTTGGTAAATCAAAGCCCAAGGGTGTTTCAATTAAATCCAATTTCAAACCAATTTTCATGACAAGGTCTCAAATGACATGCATGAACTTTAAAACAACTTTCAAGCTTCAAAACATGCTCTAATGAGCTCATTCTTTCAAATTCAAGATGAATTCATGGACTTAACATATAAACATGAACATGCATGCAAGATTTCCATGAATCAACCTCAAAATGCAACAATGTAGACATGCATGCATGATATGTGCTACAATTCAACATTACAAGACCAATTCATGACTTAGCTCCTTAAACTACCATGATCCATGCTAGAAGAACTTAAATACACAATTAAGAGGATGAATCCTACCTAGATTCCTCAATTCCAAGTCTAGAGGCTCAATTATGCACTTAAGCTTTCAATTCTCAAGATTCAAGACAATTCTCTATGCAATTCACTACTCTCACTTTCTCTCTCTCTCTCTCTCTCTCTCTCTCTCTCTCTGTCGGTTGTGGTGTCAAAATGAGCTGATGAAATGTTTGTTTCTAAGTGTAATGTGAAGACCAAATGTTGAGATAGTGGGCCACTAGGTGGCATAATGTAATAAGTCCAACTCTATTAATTTGGCTTAATTTAATCTAATTTAATCATACTAAATCACTTTTCAGATAATTACACCATAAAATCACATAAAATCTAATTAACACAGAACATCAATCGATTTCAGATTCGGCCGCCGATAAGGCCTTCAATTTGCAGTTTAAACATAAAATATGAACAGATAGTCAAACAGTCAAACAGATAGAAATGCATTTAAACAGATACAGTCAATCAATCAGTTTCAGATTTCAGTCAGTCAGTTCAGTATTTCGATCAATTCAATTATCAGTCATAATCAGTTCAGTTTATCGGTAATCAGTAATCAATCGGTAAACAGTGGTGAGGGTTATTACAGTCTCCCCTCCTTAAAAAGAGTTTAGTCCTCTAAACTCGAGTTACCTTTATTCTGGAAGAAAACAGGATTCAGTGGAAACAGTTCAGGATATCTTTTAGCCATGTCATCTTCCCTTTCCCAAGTAGCATACACGCCACCGTGGTTTTGCCAGTCAACTTTCACCAACGGAATCTCTTTATTTCTCAACTTCTTGATCCGTCTGTTTACAATCTGTATAGGCCGTTCCTCGTAAGTGTAGTCATCACTAAGCACTACACGAGTCGGCTCAATCACATGGAAAGGATCCCGGAGGTAATCCCTCAACATAGAAATGGAAGACGTTATGCATATGCTCCATTTCAGGAGGAAGCGCAACTTGATACGCCACCGGATTGATTTTCTCAATAATCTCATACGGTCCGACATATCTTGGCGCTAACTTGCCTTTGACTCCAAAACGAGTCTGGCCTTTCATCGGTGTCACTTTCACAAAAACGTGATCACCCACTTCATATTCTCTGTCTCGCCTTCTGACATCTGCATAACTTTTCTGTCGGCTCTGTGCAGTTTTCAGTCTCTGTTGTATCAGTTTCACTTTCTCAGTCGTTTCATATACAATCTCGGGCCCAAGCAAAGGCCCATCTCCAACTTCTGCCCAGCAAATCGGAGATCTACATTTTCTGCCATACAATGCCTCGAAAGGCGCCATACCAATACTTGAATGATAGCTGTTGTTGTAGGCGAATTCAGCTAAGGGCAAATGGCTTTCCCAGTTTCCCTGAAAATCAAGGACACACATTCTCAATAAATCCTCCAGAGTCTGGATGGTCCTTTCTGACTGACCATCTGTCTGAGGATGATAGGCACTACTCAGTCTCAGTTCAGTACCCAATGCAGTCTGTAAGCTTTGCCAAAATCTCGATGTAAACTTCGAATCCCTGTCAGAAACAATGGACACAGGCACTCCATGCAGTCTAACAATTTCATCAATATAGAGTATAGCCAATTTGTCCGCATTATAAATTGTCTTAACAGGTAAGAAGTGAGCAGATTTAGTCAGTCTATCAACAATAACCCAAATCGAGTCCATACCTTTACTGGAGCGAGGCAATCCCACAATAAAATCCATAGTAATATGTTCCCATTTCCACTCCGGTATCGGTAAGGGCTGCAATAAGCCTGCGGGTCGTTGATGTTCAGCTTTAACTTGTTGGCAATGAAGACATTTCGATACAAAATCAGCAATTTCTTTCTTCATTCCCGGCCACCAGAAATTCAGTTTCAGGTCTTGGTACATTTTCGTATTCCCCGGATGAATAGAAAATTTTGAGTTGTGGCCCTCTTGCAGAACTCTTCTTTTCAGTTCAGTATCATTCGGTACACACAGTCTTTCTTGAAATTTCAGTACATTATTTTCAAATTTGAAACCCGGTCTTGGTTTAGATTCCTTTCTTCGATGATCTTCTTCAAGAAGTCATCCTGTTGCTGTTTCTCTTTAATTTCTTCAATCAGTGCCGGTTGAGCAGAAATAGCAGCTAAGGTTCCACCTTGTTTTCGCAAAACAATTTCAATTTCAGATCTTTCAAGGTCACAAAGCAATTTTTTCTGTTCGGTGAGTAAACAAGCTAAGTTTCCAATCGATTTCCGACTCAATGCATCGGCAACGGTGTTGGCTTTTCCCGGATGGTACAAAATCTGTAAGTCATAGTCTTTAATCAATTCTAGCCATCTCCGCTGTCTCATGTTCAGTTCTTTCTGTGTGAAGAAATATTTCAGACTCTTGTGGTCGGTATATACTTCACATGTCGCCCCATAAGATAGTGACGCCAGATTTTCAATGCAAATACCACTGCGGCAAGTTCTAAGTCATGGGTCGGGTAGTTCTTTTCGTGCGGTCTCAGTTGTCGGGAAGCATAGGCAATTACTCTCCCATTCTGCATTAAAACACACCCCAAACCCTTTTGAGAAGCATCACTAAATACAGTATAACCATCCGTACCTGAAGGTAAGGTAAGAATTGGTGCAGTCACGAGTCGAGTTTTCAACTCTTGGAATACTGATTCCCTTTGGTCAGTCCAGTCAAATGATATCCCCTTCTGAGTTAACTGAGTCAACGGTAAGGCAATTTTGGAGAAATCTTTGACAAATCTTCTGTAATATCCAGCCAAACCCAAAAAGCTTCGGACTTCTGTCACATTTGTTGGTCTAGGCCAGTTTACTACAGCTTCAATTTTCTGTGGATCAACAGAAATTCCATCTTTGCTAACAACATGCCCCAAAAACATAACATGATCAAGCCAAAATTCACATTTAGACAGTTTAGCATAAAGTTTCTGTTCTCTTAAGGTCTGTAGGGCAAGTCTCAGATGATGTTCATGTTCTTCTATACTTTTGGAATAAATCAGAATGTCATCAATGAATACAACAATAAAGTCATCAAGGTATGGTTTAAAGATTCTGTTCATGAGGTCCATAAATGCAGCAGGTGCATTGGTAACTCCAAAAGGCATAACTAAAAATTCGTAATGTCCATACCTCGTTCGAAAAGCAGTTTTATCAATGTCTTCTGGTTTAACTTTCAGCTGATGATATCCGGATCTGAGATCAATCTTAGAGAAAACTTGAGCACCCTGTAACTGATCAAATAAGTCATCAATACGAGGCAATGGGTATTTATTTTTCACAGTTACCTTGTTCAGTTCGCGATAATCAATACACAGTCTCAGTGAGCCGTCTTTCTTTTTCACAAACAAGACAGGTGCGCCCCACGGTGAAGTACTAGGCCTGATGAACTTCTTATCTAACAGTTCCTGCAATTGCACTTTCAATTCTTTCAATTCAGTCGGGGCCATTCGGTAAGGAGCTTTAGATACTGGCTGGGTACCCGGAATCACATCAACGGTGAATTCAATCTCCCTGTCAATCAAATCCCCTGGCAGATTATCTGGAAAAACATCTGGAATTCTCTGACTATGGGAATACTGTTCACATTAGCATATATCATCAGTAGATACAGTCAATACAGAACACAGATACCCTTTACACCCCTTTCTAATCAATTTAACAGCTTTCACAGATGAAATCAAATACGGAGGAGGTACTACTCCAACCCCATTAAACACAAATTCAGGTAAACCCGGTGGACGGAAAACTACTTGTTTCGTTACACAGTCTATGGTGGCATGATATTTCGTTAACCAGTCCATCCCCAATATTACATCAAAATGGTCAATGTTCAGTGGCAGTAAGTCAATAAACAAATGTGCATCTCCAACAATAATTTCACAAGCAGGGTACATATATGCACAAGTCATGGATCCCCCAACGGGTGATGATACAGCTAACAGATAATTCATGGGTTCTAAGGGTCTATTCAATTTTCGCGAGAAAGCATGCGATACATAAGAATGTGTAGACCCCGAATCAATCAGTACATATGCATTTTGAGTACAAATAGAGAGGATACCTGACACAACGGTCTCAGTATTTTGTACATCTCCCGGTACTAGGGCGAACACTCGGCCCTGCCTCATAGGCTCTTTCCCGGTAGCTTGGGGTTCGGTTTTGGTGCAACAGTTGATGCTGCGGCGCTGCCTGCAGCTTTACTATTGCCCTGAGCAGTGGAAGGGCAATCTTTAACCATGTGGCCCACCTTGCCACACCTGTAACAAGCACCAGATAGTTTATAACAAACTCCCTTATGATTCTTACCACATTCGGAACAGGGCGGTATGGAACCACTCCCTTGGCTGGGGCTAGTTGTTGACCCCGTATTCTGTTTCTTGTTCAATGGGTTATGCTTGCCTTTCTTGAATTTAAAACCCTGCCTTTTACCACGCCATTCAGACGCTGGTGTTTCAGTTTTCAGTGCCTCGATGTTCGCTTCAGCCATCAAAGCTCGGTCAAGAACATTCACATAATTCGGTAATTTCAAACACTTATTCTGTCGAGTATTGCAACATTAAGGCCGCCTTCAAACTTTCTGGCCTTCTTGTAATCAGTGTCCACCATGTGTGGTGCATATCTAGCAAGCCCGGTGAACTTTGTTTCATATTCAGCAACGGACATTGTGCCCTGTCTTAGCTGTTCAAATTCAGTCACCTTTCTGTCCCTGACACACTGAGGGAAGTACTTTTCAAAGAAGGCTACTTTGAATTGAGCCCAAGTCATAACAGTGTTGTCATCACGGGTAAGCATCCACCACCTTCTAGCCTCTTCTTGCAAAGTGAAGGTGGCCAACAGTACTTTATGTGCCTCCGAGCACGGAAACACTTCAAACAATTTTTCGGTCTCCAAAACCCATGCTTCAGCTTTTAACGGTTCAAGGCCTCCCTGAAAGGATGGCGGTTTCATTTTGCTGAACTTCTGGGTAAGAGCAATTATGTCCCCATCATTAACATTCACATTCTGTTCCGGCTGTACCGGAGGAGGAGGTGGGGGCTGTTGGTTCTGTTGTTGATCTAATCTTTCAGTTATTAGTTCCATCATTCTTTCCAGTCTTGCCATTCTTGCCTCAGAGGATGAGGATTCAGATTCATTTGCAGTTCTTGTATTATCCATTTCACTATAAGCAGTTATAACAGTTATCAACATAAGCAGTTGCATACTTAAACAGTTTATCACATTAACACATATTCAGTCATGTCCACACACACTTTTCATGCTCATGCGATGCCCTAATTGCTTTTCTAGGACACCCTATAGCTCATTTGGACACGTGTGTGCGGTATAACTCGTGGTAAGTATCGCTCTGATACCACTCTGTCACGACCCAAACCCGCCCCTATGGGTTTAGCACCGTAACCGGCCAGTAATCCGAGATTACCGAAGGCCTGCTTAACAGTAATACAGTAAAACAGAGTACAGGGGCATGGCGGAAGCCAATACAGTAAATAAACAATGTCCAATGAGCTGTGACAGTCTGTATGCAAAAAGATTTTTCATACATATATGCAGTCAGTGACAAAACAGTATGTACAATATTTACAATCATTCAGAACAGGGACCTAATCCCTATTAAACAGTACAGTACAGTCTATACAGTTATACAAAACAGACACAGGGACAGACAGGGGAAATAAAAACACCCCTAAGCCATAGCTTGGCAGGCTCGGAACCTCGCAGTGAGGCACAGTAGTTGGCTTGACAAAACTGGAGTTACCCCGACGCTCCTAGCCGCGGTCTGGTGCCTGTACACCTACATATATATATGAGCAGTGAGCTAAAGCCCAGTGAATAACATAAAGCGTAAAGGGGTTTAGAATGAATGTCCTTCAGTATTGAAAACAGTTGTTTCAATCAGTATATCAATTGTTCAGTACAGTAAACAGTCATATGTGGTACATCCATTAGCATAGCAGTACAGTAAACAGTAGGTCTAAAAAGACCGAACAGTCATTGATGGCCATCAATCAGTAAACAGTAGTGGTTCCAACAAGGGAACCGACAGAGATCTCTGTAACAGTAACAGTCAGTAACAGTAGTTGCTAAGGATGCCACAATACAGTTCAGAATATAGGACATACATTCATTCAGTTAACAGTATCAGTTCAGAAAACAGTACAGTTCAATTGTTCAGAAGATAATCATTTTTGAACATATCTTTACACAGTTGTTACTCACAGAGTTCTGGGCTACAGTAAAGCTAGAGCGCGTCCCAGTCGCCAACCCTACACAGTTTACAGATTGAACACACACTAAGCTACACAGTTGGGAAAGATAATAACTTAATCCCTAATTGCCTCGGTGTGTTCCACATCTATATCCTCATTAAGATGCCTTAAACTAGGCCTAAGAATGCCTAGGATGGAAATGAGGATGTAAAGATGCACTTTAAAAGCATTCTCAGAATTTTCAGAAAACAGAGGTCCCGCTCGAGCGTAGGTTTCCCCGCTCGAGCGGACATGCAGAAAAAGGTTTCCGCTCGAGCGTCACTTACCACACTCGAGCGTAATGCAAAACATGGCAAAAGTACTGGATGCTCGAAAATCACGCTCGATAGGCGCTCGATAGCCGCTCGAGTGCAAGACACAAGGTCCTGCTCGAGCGCCAATTACCCCGCTCGGGCGGACTGTAAAACAGTGCAAAGTACTGGGAGCACGAATTTCCCGCTCGAGCGCCACTTTCCCCGCTCGAGCGGAAGTCCAAAATCTGGAATTTGCAGATTTGAACTTCCAAGCTCAAATCAAGTTCAAATGCATCAAATTCGATCCTCTTGGGCTAATTTTCTGGAAAACACTTCAAAACTCATAATATTACATGTTTCAATGATCAATTTGGTAAATCAAAGCCCAAGGGTGTTTAAATTAAATCCAATTTCAAACCAAATTTCATGGACAAGGTCTCAAATGAACATGCATGAACTTTAAACAACTTTCAAGCTTCAAAACATGCTCTAATGAGCTCATTCTTTCAAATTCAAGATGAATTCATGGACTTAACATATAAACATGAACATGCATGCAAGATTTCCATGTAATCAACCTCAAAATGCAACAATGTAAACATGCATGCATGATATGTGCTACAATTCAACATTACAAGACCAATTCATGACTTAGCTCCTTAAACTACCATGATCCATGCTAGAAGGAACTTAAATACACAATTAAGAGGATGACATCCATACCTAGATTCCTCAATTCCAAGTCTAGAGGCTCAATTATGCACTTAAGCTTTCAATTCCTCAAGATTCAAGACAATTCTCTATGTTGAATTCACTACTCTCACTTTCTCTCTCTCTCTCTCTCTCTCTCTGGTCGGTTGTGGTGTTCAAAATGAGCTGATGAAATGTTTGTTTCTAAGTGTAATGTGAAGACCAAGGTGTTGAGATAGTGGGCCACTAGGTGGCACTAATGTAAATAAGTCCAACTCTATTAATTTGGCTTAATTTAATCTAATTTAATCATACTAAATCACTTTTCAGATAATTACACCATAAAATCACATAAAATCTAATTAGCACAGAACATCAATCAATTTCAGATTCGGCCGCCGATAAAGCCTTCAATTTGCAGTTTAAACATAAAAATATGAACAGATAGTCAAACAGTCAATCAGATAGAAATGCATTTAAACAGATACAGTCAATCAATCAGTTTCGGATTTCAGTCAGTCAGTTCAGTATTTCGATCAATTCAATCATCAGTCATAATCAGTTCCAGTTTAACGGTAATCAGTAATCAATCGGTAAACAGTGGTGAGGGTTATTACACATTCACACTGCAACATGAAACACAATTGAAAGAAAAAAAAAAAAAGACTATTTCAATTGTTTAATGATAACAAAAAATGATTGTTCAAACAACAAGTATATTAACAAATAACCAATGATATATGAACATTCACATCTTGTAAAATATATAATTATGTCCATATCTATATTTCAACACTTATTTTTCAGACTTTCAAATAATGTGAAATGTGAACATCTACACTAATTAACAAAAAAATAGAAACAATGGCAGTAATAGAATTAGAAATCCAAAAAAAACTCAATCACTCTAAAAATAAAAAAATATCACCCATATCTTCATCCTCATCCTCATCTTTATCATTATCACTATCATTAACAATTTATATTCCAGCAATCAAAATCAAACCAAATCTATCTTTGAAGAATATGTTTATAACAAAATTGACTGGACATAAACAAAGTTTTGACAATGGAGAATCATAGAATTTCGAACACAGAGCAACAATGGATGAACATAGAACTTTGAACACAAAGCTTTACCACAACAATGGAGGAACATAGTAATATTTCACCACCATGTGTAAACTAGAGTTTCTAAATCCTACAAAATAGAAAGTTTCAAACCCAAGTACAATGAAACAATATCACAAATGTGAATGAATCTGGTCAAAAAGAAAAATATTAATAATGGTAACTACCAAAATAAAGGTGGTAACAAAAAAGAAATGGATTTATCATTTTTCTATGTAATACATATCAATAATAGATATAAGGGTATAATAGTCCAACAAATAATATAAATCAGGAAAAAAAGACCTTATGGAATAAAAGTTTAAATACATAGGACTAACTAGATTATAATTTTCCTTGGTGGACATATTGGGTTAGAACACCTCCAAATGAGATCTATCAATAAAAAAACCCTTTTAATTTTGATAATTTAAATTTTAAATTTTTTATTTATTTTCAATCTAAACTATTTATCAATTTTCCTTAAATAAAATAGATAAAAAGGTATTTTAATTATTAAATTTAGTGAAAAAAGACATTTTAGACATTATATATATATATATATGTATCTACATTGATTTTAGTAACTAAAATATATATTTTTTCCATCAGTTTTACTTAACAAAAATAGATGAATTATTTAGATTGATAATAAATAAATAAAAATTAAGGTTTAAATTGATAAAATTAAATGTTAGAACGTTAAAATCTTGATATATATATTTTTTTTTTGTAATTGTCCAAAATAAAAAATCAAAATCAATTTAAAAAAAAAAATATTTTTTGGACTTCTTTCAAAATTTTAATTTTTTTAATTTTTCAATTTGTCTAGTAGAGTAGAATATAAAAGACTAGTGATGTGTTTGGACAATAAATTTAGGTAGAAATTTGAAAGAAAAGGAAAAAAAATGGGTTAAATGTTGTTATATTTCATTCACATTTTATTAATCATTTTCATTTTCTTTTCAAAACCTCTACTCAAATTTATGATACAAACACATCTTGAAATAAGCATAACCCCATGTTCTAGGCCGCATCCACCAGATCAAGTCTTTGGAGTTTAATCCAGTTTTTCTTGGGCTTGTATTGGACAATTCGTTTCAGTTTGGGCTTCCAATTTTTGTTGGATAATGTCATTCCATTTTTCGGGCTGATTCGAGCAAAGTTGGTCCGCACACAAATTAAGTTCGGGCTTTGATAAAACAATCTCAGATGCTCGGTTTGTAGAAACATCTAAGAAATAACAAATATTGATCAATCTAAATTTTTTTTATTAAAAACAAAAAATTAAATTTTATCTATTTATTTGTAGTTAAAATTTTCCAAATATTTATTACTTTTTATTTTTACCTTTGGACCATTTAAAAATAAAATTTAAAATGTAAAGTTCTTCAAATTTTATTAAAAAATCACAAAAAAAAAAAAAATTATATAAGCAAATTCCAAATACACCCTTATTATCGTGGATTATTAAATGTTGAAACCCTCCGATCTATAAAAAAAACCCCTATCACATATTTTCAATCACTTATATATATATATATATATATATTTTCATATAAATTAGATTTTTTAAAAAATAATCTAAAATTAATTAGAACAATAACAAACAAAAAATGTTGAGCTAACCACACATAAAATACACAGTACACAAAATAATTGGACTATACGTCTGAGCAGGAACTTATAGCTAGTATCCCCCTAAATCCAAGACCTCCACGGGATGCACGGGTATGGCATTATAAGAAGAATGGGTATTTTTCTGTCACTTATGTTATGTTTGGTTAAGAGATTTGAGTAGAGATTTAAAAAAAAAAAAGTAAAATATAAATAAAATATACGTATATTTTATATAATTTCACATATATTTTTTCTTTCCCTTTCTAAATGCCTTTCTAAATCTCTCAACCAAACACAGTATTAAGGCCTTGTTTAGGGTGTACTAATAAGTACATACTTATTATCTTTTTATCTTTTTTCCATCACATTATCTAATTTTTTTTACACATCTTTTCGTAAAAATTAAAAAATAAAATTATTTAGATCATCTCAAATTACCCCTAAAGATGAACTTTGATGGATTGAGCTGTGGCTATTGTTGGGTCTTCGGATGGGGGTAGTAGTCAAAAGAATATATATGTATATATATATATATTTAGAAGCAACTCTATGATTAGCGCATAATCACTTTATTTTCAGTAATGTTGGAGGTGAAGTTGATGTTATTCTTCGTAGAGCCTGTGATGCATAACAGGAGTTTCCGAGCCGAGAGAAGGTAATTGGACCCCCGCAAATGGGAATATATAAATTCAATTTTGATTGGGAAGAGGTTCCAATTTCTTCGTTTGACTTGGTTTTATCTGATAAGCCCCTTTGATGTTGTTGGTTTCTCGCAAGGGTGGACCTAGGGTTGGGCATAAGTAGGATTGTGTAAAATACTGCATAATTCATTAAAATCATATCGATCTGCATCTATTTGTACCGTTTTAACCGTTAACCGCGATTTAAACTTTAAAATTTATAATCTACCAACTAAACCGCTCCGCTTCGCTATAATTAATACATATATATTTTTTAACCTCCAATGAAATATCAATGTAAAAATGAGTGTGAGAGAGATTTAAGATATAAAATTTATTACAAATTAGTGGTTATATTTATGAAAGATATTATGTAAAATTAATTTGTGTTATATATTTAAAAAATATTATACAAATTAATGTCATATATTATGAAATGTATGATAATTAGTTAGAATATTTTTAATCTGTCAATCCGCCAAAAACCGCCCAAATCGCAATTTGTCAATCCGCTAATCTGCCAACCCGCCATTCGGTTTGTAATTTTACTTTCAAACCGTCCGAATCGCACTGTGCACACCCCTAGGCATAGGTGACTGTAGCCTAGTCCAAAATTTTAAAAATTGGTAGAAATTTTTTTTCCCAGCCCAGTCCAGCCCAGCCTCCCAACCTCTTCCAGCCTAGCCCTGTGTAAGCCTTTTTTCGCGCCCTCGGCCTTTCGGAAAGGGTTCGAAAAGAAGGCCTTATAGTTCGGACTCCTGTGGTTTTGAATCTAGTCTCACAAGGTGCAATGTGAAACTGATAAATACTAAAGAGTCCAAATCTGGTAACTCGTTTAGAAAATCAATTTTGAATCAAATAATGTCAAAATTGGACTGTTTTGCCAGATTACAGAGTCGCCACCTAAATATTTTATTTTGGAAAATTTAGGAAATCCTGACTCGTGCCAAAGGTCACGTGTCCGTTATCACCAAAGTTGTCTCGGCTTGGGAACTTAGGTACAAGAGGAAAATGTCCTGAAATGAGCAACCCCGCTCGCCCGATCAAAGATCGACCTCTACTAATCATGATATGTTCTTTTATAAACATTATCTGTTCTTATTCCGATTTATTAGCTAACTTTACTATGTAACGCATACAAGCAAGTATAGACTAAGATCGCAAGAATTTGGAACAACTTAACTCATGTTTGCTTTTGAAAATGGTTTGAATTTGCCACCCTCAAGTGGGCTTAGAAATGCGGATTTGCCACCAAACAAGGTAAGCTTAAAACATGATTTGCCACTAACAAAGTGGGCTTAAAATTTACATTTGTTGAATTGTTCTAATTTAAACAATCAAGCCTTCATCCATAGACATTCATGCAGTTTAACATTTAAGCACATAGCCTCATGGTAAGCATGCGAAATAGGGCAACATGGCAATCACACTCATGCAAGTATGCTAAAGCGTAAAAGCTTACCGAGTACTCCAAGTCAAAACAAAAACTAGTTAGAAATATTGCATGATCCTAACTATACAAGATGCCTAATGCAATACATGCAATGATAAAATAGGCTCGGGTACTTAATCATGGTATTTGCAACACTTTGATAGCAGGCTTTGAAACACGTATTCAAAGAAGTATTGAAATAACGATGTAGTTTGAATGATGCGCCGAGCCTTGGTGCATGCAAGACAAATAAATGGATGCAAACATGCAAGCATAAGGTATGCTAATTGAAAATGCCCCTAATCTAACCATCGAAAGCGATTAAATAAAAGGGAGAAAGATGCGGGGTTGGAAGACATGTACACATACACGCACACTTGTTACAACATTGTGCCATTGCGAAGGAGGGTCCGAATGAATAAGAGCTAAACTAATCTAAGCTAAGCTAATCAAACTAATCTAATTAAACTAATTAGACTAATTATTACAAATCAAATGAATAGCTAGCTAAGCTAATTACATTATTACAACACTTAACTAATTAGCAAACTAATTAATTAAAACAAATGCACACTAAATAATCATGCAAAGTATTAAAACTACACTGCCATAGCTCTGCTTCGGAAAGTAAAAGATGCATACGCTCGGTTTTAACTCCGAAAAGTCCTCTGTTTTGCTCCCGAGAGGCTCTGTTTGCAGGGTTGAGCATATTCCAGAATCTTTCTGCTCTACCTTACTAAAAACTTGCTGAGGATTGCACCAGTGGCCTTCCGGCCATGGGAGCTTGCTGCCGGCCATCTGCCGGCCAAAAGTGTGCCTTGCCGGCCAAAAATGAGGCCTTGCCGACCATTGATGAGGCACTGCCGGCCACTGATGCTCCGGGTCACCACACTGCAACAGAGCATAAAAAGAGCAAAATGAAGGTTTTTCCAATGGTATGTTTGTACTGTATCCCTCCTTATCATCTCAAAATCTCAAAGGAGTGGCACTCTTGGATCCAAAACCACCAATCAAGCAATTTCATTGCATGATGGCCAAAGATCCAAGTTGTACAATTTCAATAAATGCACAAATAAGACTCAAAGGACCACCACCCTATCATGCAGGATTAAGGGTAATGGAGACCAAGGAAAATGATACATTTCATCACTATTGAGTATGAAATGTCCCATTTTCTTTGTGTTCGAATTAACGTCTGATTCGAACACATGCAATGCAACACAAAAGATGCTTTATCCTGCCTCTTTTACTTGTTCAATTTTGTTTACTCATTTTAGCTTACCAATCCATTCTTTAATTGATTAGTCCAAAAGTGAGTGTCCTCTAATGGAAGAGGTGTCATCCAAGGGATGGTTTAAGGCAAGAAAGAGGTTATGCCGTTGATTAGTAGAAACCCTCAAAAGAGGATTGAAACCATTAAGCACAAACCTCAATCTCAAGCTTAAACACAACCCTAAGGCTAATCAACCCTCAAAGCAAATGAAAAAGTGAAGAAATGAGGGGGGTTGCAGATATGATATGTGCTGAAAATGAGTGATAAAGGCATAAACAAATGCTATCAACTCAAACAAGAAGGTGTCTAAGGCCTAGAACACCAAATTTGTGAGGACTATTACACTAAAGACATACAAAATAAAGCTCAAATGTAGCCAACAACTCAAAACAGTCCTAAATTAGTCCAAAACAGGTCCTAAAACATGCTGGAATTAAACTAGAAAATACTAGATTAATAGGCTAAGATAAGGAGCATGCTAGACTAGTAAGCAAGATACAAGGAGGGAAGGCTAATCCTTCTAATTTTAGACTTCAAAACATGTTTTTAGTCACTGAAATAGCTCTGAAAAACAGTGTTTAAAAGCTCTGAAAAAGATGATGCAAGGATGAGAAACATAAAGGCAAAAGTCTCCAAAACAAGGTACAAAGAAAGGTTATCAACCCCTCAACCTTTAATGGCCTTAGGACCCAAGCTTCAGCTTAAAAACACAGAGTTTTTATAGCCCAAAATCAGTTGAAAGACATGCTAGAATGAAAACAAAACTAGCTAAGACAATAAGCTAAAACATGGGGTTACACTACAACCATGCAAAAGACTACTCATACAACACAAATAGCTCAAAACAGAGCTAAAACAGCCCAAATTAGAGGCAAAAACATGCTAGAAATAAGTTAAGTTAAGCTACAAAAACATACTAACATATGAAGCTAACTAGGCATACAAGCTAGACACAGGGAAGGGAGGCTAACCCCTCCAATTTTGGACCTCAAAACAAAGTTTTTACCACTGAAAAACCTCTGAATTTCAGTGGTTAAAAGGCCAAAAGAGTTGGTTTGAAAGTGATGAAAAGATGGCACAAAAACTTAACAAGCAAAGAGACAAGAAGGGTGGACCACCCCCCAAACTCAAAATAGCCTCAAACCACCATTTTTAAGCCTAAAAAATAAAGGTTTTTATAGTTGAAAACCAAGCCAAAAACAGTACAAAAAGATGGCAAAAACAAGTATGAAAAACAAACTTAAAGGGTAAAGGTTATACCTTTTGAAGCCAAGCACACTTTAGGCACAAATGAGGCACAAAATCAAGCTAAAATCACCTTCTAAAGCTCAAAGAAGGTTCCAAGAAATCTCAGCCCAAAGATAACCAACTTTGGTCAAGGATGTATAGGCAAAGGAGAAGTGTATCTCTACTTGTATGCACAAAGGTTCAAGAGAGAGAAAAATGTAGAGAGAGAGACTCCCAAAATATTTCACTCCTCAAAATGTTCTAACCTTGAAAACAATAGAGAATGGCCTTTATATATAGAAAAACAAGAGTTCAGGTCGAAAATATCCCAAAATGGATAGCTGGAGCAACTGGAAGACAAATATCTGCAGAAATCTGACTTTTTGCACCAATGGCCGACAATGGATCATTGATGGCCGGCACAGGTCCATTCTTGGCTGGAAAGGATCACTCTTGGACGGCAGGTGGCCGGCAAAGGCCATTCATGGCCGGCACATGGCTAGAAAAGTCCACCCATGGCCAGCAACCTCCACCTCTGGTTGGCCAGAAAATCTGCTTTTTGGGCCCAATTTCAAATAGGAATATCTTATTCATCTGGACTCTTTTGCAGGTCATTCTTAAGCCTAAATTATAGCCCCGGAAGTCTTATTTCCAATGGTGGAAGCCTCACATCAAAATTCCAATTTTGAAAAAAGATATGCCTCTTTTAGTGGAGACTACTCAGTTTCGGTCCTACCCGAATTCATGCCGAACTTCTCCTCAACTAGTTCTCTTTTCTCCTCTCCCATTTTATTCAACTCCAAACCCCTAAATAAGGTGTTTTGAAATATTTTTCAAGAAGTTCACCTCTCTTTCATATATTTCCACTTTGTCCTTTCTCAGTTTACCGGAAAGCGCAACATTTAACAAAATGCGAGTCTCGGAATATCGTAGGAACTTTTTTCAAAAATATTTTAAAAGAGAGGGTTATAAGGTCTAAAATATTTTGGTCAAAAGGCTTTGGTCCAAGAAGGGATTGTGAGGTTGGGATTTGACACTCTCCTTGCCGAAGAAATTGAACCTTTGCACAAGATAGCCTGCACCATCAAGTAAGCAATCAGTGGCGCCCCAAGTCTTAAGGGCTGTCAAAAATGAGGTGTCTACAGTTGCTCCTCTTTGACAGAACTCGAAAGTCATGAAATGACGTGAGTGAATGTCAAAGCTCAGAGACGACCCATTTGACAAGGTCGTAAAACTTGGGCAAACAAACAAAATGCAAATGCGGTTGGTTGAACCCAAGGGTTACCTACGTATCCCTTTGCAAGGAATCAAACCAGCATAGTTTAGAGGCAAGATGCAAAATGATTCACAATGTAACAAAACAGTGCAAATGACATACAATTTAATACAATAATGCAAATGATATACAATGTATGTAATTGAATCATCACACCACAAGCAATGCAAAACCACACAAATATCATAAAGGGATGGAGATGCAATATCAAACTACGTTTAACACAGAAAAAGTGCCGGAATCCTCAAACCACAATTCTCTTAGTGGAATAGGCGTGTGCACATGCAAAACTGTGTGTTTCGCAGAAAGAATACAAGTAATTGGGTGAGATGATATGAGTGAGGAATGATCTGCTAAGGAAAGATCGTGATCCTAAATACTGAATGCAACAAAACAAAGTACAATGCAATGGATGCAATGGATGCGGTGAATAAGGCGCAAGCCGAACCATATCTTGTCTAGAAAAGGCATGGACACAAAACAAACCACATTTAACACAGAAAAGGTGCTGAAACCCTCAGACCACAATTCTCTTAGTGGAATAGGCGCGTACACATTATCACAAAACCATGCTTTAACGAGGGAAATATATGAGCACATGCCAAACCAAGCTTAACATGGAAATGATACAGACGATAAATCGGATAACGCAGTAAATGCATGCAATATATACTATATACAATGTGATAGAAGTAATAGATGTGATGCAATAGATAATAAATGCGATGTAGCAGATAGTATAGTAGATGCAAAGGGTGACATACTCTAACCATGCTGGAATCGTGAGAGGAGGAAGAACAAATTCCAAACATGCCGAAATCGTGTAAGGAAATGAACACTTTAACCATGCTGAAATCGTGAGAAGAGGTCCTAAGACAACTACTTAGGGGCGCATTCCACGCAACCTGAGACAAATTCCAAACACGCTAAAATCGTGTGAGGAAAAGAACACTCTAACCACGCTAAAATCGTGAGAAGAGGTCCGAAAACAACTACTCAGGGGCGCGTTCCACGCAACCTGAGACAAATTCCAAATACGCTGAAATCGTGTGAGGAAAAGAACACTCTAACCACGCTAAAATCGTGCGAAGAGGTCCGAAAACAACTACTTAGGGGCGCGTTCCACGCAACCTGAGACAAATTCCAAACACACTGAAATCGTGTGAGGAAAAGAACACTCTAACCATGCTGAAATCGTGAGAAGAGGTCCGAAAACAACTACTCAGGGGCGCGTTCCACGCAACCTGAGACAAATTCTAAACATGCTGAAATCGTGTGAGGAAAAGAACACTTTAACCACGTTGAAATCATGAGAAGAGGTCCTAAGAAAAACCAATCAGGGATGCGTTCCACGCGTCCTGAGATAAATTCCAAACACGCTGAAATCATGTGAGGAAAGGGACACTCTAATCATGCTAAAATCGTGAGAAGAGGTCCAAAGAAAAACCGATGAGGAGCGCGTTCCACGCATCCTGAGATAAATTCCAAACACGCTGAAATCGTGTGAGGAAAAGAACACTCTAACCACGTTGAAATCGTGAGAAGAGGTCCAAAGAAAAGTCGTTAGGAGCGCGTTCCACGCATCCTGAGAAAGCCCCGGGGGACAACGATCCTAAATGCTACTTAGCGTAAAAGGATATATGGTACAAGATAACACAAGATGCAAATAAATGCAATAAGTGCGATAATACGATACATGTTACAAGCAATGTAGTGCATGATACTTAGCAAAATGTAATAAACAAACAAAGCGGCGTTTTAAAAAGCACCTCATGGGGTGAGTGGTGATGAACCGCTCTACTCTGACGAGGATCTCCCATTGTGTTCTTCGAACTCTTACCTTCAACTCTCAGTACAAAGCCCTGAAATACTGACAATGAGCGACATCTGCATGTAGAAGCCACGGATGCCGCTTTTCTTCTTGATTATATTCACAACTTTTCCTATTCCCTAATGGGTGATAGACTAGGTTGGTTCAGTATCCAGAATTGAGGCGCACACATGTTATCTCAATCTATGGGGCTGCCATACAGATTTCAAGTTAGGGATACACCCCTGGGCATTCAAACCAGAATTTAGTCTTAGAAATTCCAAACCTTTGTGTTCTAAGCATCGCCATTCGAACTCTAGTTTCCACCGTTGCAGTTGGTCTCCTAGGAACTCATTGCAAACACAGCCAAGATGCCTCTAGCAGGGAATGGTACTCAGGGAAAGCACTTTTGATTGCCATTTTGGCTTGAAGTAGGCTTAAGCTTAAGCTTGAGGTAGAGGCACACTCATACTTCGGAGCATTGACAAGGCCTGAGGAGGTGTATATGGAATGCAATCTCGGAACTTTCTGACGTTGAAACAAACTCAGATGCCCCACATTTTCCCTCTTTTCTTTTGCTTTGCAATCTGGAACCGATATAGTTTTAATTAGGTCCTTGTTCTATTGTTCTCACATGACCTGGGTTGAACCCTGCAGCTTTATGAAAGAACAAATCATGTTTTGCACAAATGTGAAGAACGACACAACACTCTGAGTACAAAACGATTTATTTTTGAAATTGAAATTGAGAAATGAGTTGCAAACCGGGTATTGAGCCTATAACTGACCATAGTACACCACGACTCAACAAAGAAAAAACGAATGTAGCACAACCTAAAGACAAACATTGACACTTGAAACGACTTAAAACAAGAATCGAGACAAACAAAAACAACACTCGGACATTCTGTTATCCATCGGTGGGAGACCTCTCGATTCACAAGGAGCCTATTTATTCGGATATTGTTTCCCACCCTTTCTCATTTGTGATTCTCACATCGCTCTGGCACTCAATCTCTAGTTTTCTGAAAAAGCCCTTTCCTCACTTTTTCTCTCGGCGCACATCTTTCTATTCTTTAATCTTTCTTATTTTTTATCCCTCCCCTGGGTGATTGATGGATAAGCAGGAAGTTATGGACTCTTGCCCCTAGTATTCTACCAGATTCTTCTTCTTTCGCTCGTAACTAGTGAGCTTCTCCCACAGAGGGGTTGTGATGCGACTGGATGTGCAGCAAATCTGCAACTGACATAGGTTGATGACGCCCCCGGCTTAGCTTGATCGAGGTGAGTTACAACATGTCCCACTGGCCAGGCCTACAATTGATTGGTCTCACACATTACGTTTTCTACGTCCCCATTCCGGGTCAGATGCCAATTTGGGTGTGATCGTCCGGATGAAGGAACCGAACATCCTGCTCCAGTTCGTGCTTCGCACTTAGCTTGATACCTCATTACTTGGAGGATGTGAGAGCTTTCGGCCCTCTGTTGTTATCTTCAGTTGCGCCCAGTCCGGCGAATATAGTGCCCCTTCCGGCAAGTATGGTGTCTTTTTTGGCAAGTATGGTGCTTTTTTTGGCAAGTATGTTGACAACAAAAAAAAGACAGAAAACTTGACTCAACGATGCCCCTAGTTCATCATTTTGACCAATATGAAAGTTAGATTAACACACTTGTTCAATTTTCTGATTTGAAATCATGCAAGTCAGGTTGTGAGCACTAAAAATTTTCCTTTTTTGGGTCCAAGAAATGGTCCAGTTTTGGAAAAAATAGAATAATTTTCGAGAGAATTAGTTAACCTCATTAAAAATCCTTAAAAACTGTTTTTGTAAACGGCCATTGCTCAACCAACGTGGAATCTACTCTCGAGATGCACAATCTTAGATCTGAACTTGAATTGTCTTGTAGCTGAATCTTCCAACGGAATAAAACACCCAAATCTGAACGAAGACAAGCCAATTTGCACATGGATAAGATAGCCGAGTTGAACAAGGATCAACCAATCAACATGGATGAGGCAAGTAGGCTGAAAAGGATTGGGGCCAAACTTCAGGATGAAGTTGTCTACATATCCCAAACATGGGAATCAGGCCGTACGTAGTTCCGGGTTTGAGGTTCACTCGGGTGTTGACACTCTCCTTTTGTGCTCTAACTTTTGCCAATGCCGCCTTTCCGGGTTTTCAACCTTGCGAGCTATATTTTTCTCTTTTCATTTTTTTCTTTTTCTTTTTTCTTTTATTTTGTTTCTTTCTTTTTCTTTCTTTCCATTTTTTGCTTTTTTGTTTTTTTTCTTTTCTCTGCTCTAACTTTTGCCTGGATTGCCCTTCCGGGTTTTCGGCCCAGCGAGCCTCTTAAGGATAAAAAAGTTTAACTTTGTCTATGTTGATCGGTCATAGGATCTCTAAGTCATCTGAATCCAGGAGAATGACTGTTGTTCGTTGATGATGTAGGAGTTCATCCAATTGGGTCTAAATTTGCCCCTAGTGTTGTGGATAGGAACTCGATTGTCCTTCAATAATAATTTCTCAGATTTTGGGATTTAGCTTTCTTGCCAGCCTTAATTGGTTTGAGAGATGACCCAATTTTGAATCTTCGAGCATATTTGACATTTTTGCCCCTAGTTCAAGGGCTATTTCTGATTTAGCTTTGCAAGCTTCCTTTAATGACATCTGATCTTCTTGATCTGACCTTCTTGCCCTTAGTTCAAGGGTTGCTTCCGATCTGGCCATACAAGCCTTATGTTTTGGTTGATCGTTGAACATTCTGAACCAAAATTTGAAAGCAAAGGGGTCGAATCTTGAGGCCGAGAGTGATTCTATGTTATACAATCCCGAGAGCGATTCCACGCATGTATTTGTGGGACCATGCAAAACATTTTTTGAAATCTTTTAATAAAGCGACTAGTCGCTCGCGTCGAAGACAATGTAGAACCAATCTAGATCAAGCTAGGATCCTTCTCAGTACTTACATTAACGAACATGATATGATTCATTAAGGGCTTAGCACGCCTCTCTTTCTCTCAGTTGATCAAATTTTTACAAATCCCTAGGAATTTCTTTCTCTTTGTTTTCATCACAGTGTTTGAAAAGTTTTGAAAAACCTAGGTCAATGCAATGATTTCAAGGCACAGAAAAGTAGGTTAAAAGCTCTGCCGTTTTATTCAAATTTGCTGGCACAACTGGCTTCATGGCAAAAACAAACTTAAAAGAAAGAGTGTAAAAGACAAACACAAAACAAGATAGTGATGTCCGAGGTAACACCCCCGAAATCACCTGACTCTAACACAACATGACTGACTCGATACGATAAGACAGACTCAATATAGCACAACAGAACTGACTCAATACCCAAGTCAGAAAGTACAATAAACAGCATTTTCAAATTGCTCAAAATAGTGTGCCATACACTACATCTGGAGTAAAACGAGCGCCATCAGCAGGTGATTCCTCCCCGATCACATAGTCACATTATCCCCCAAGTTCATTGATCCAGTACTGATAGACTTTACAGGACCTGGTGCGACAATGACCTATTTATTAATCAGATCTTGTATTTCATAGCAAAGACGAAAACAAATGTCAGTGTTATGACCGATTTGTTGATGGAAGGCACAGTACTTGGTCAGATTATGCTTAGTTGGAAGGGGATCCGGGAGAGGCCGAGGCTCAAAGGGTTTGAGATGGCCTTGTCCTATAAGGATTTGGAGAGCTTTAGACAAGGTCATGTAAAGCGGGGTGAAGACCCTTTGGCCTCGGGGTCGGTGCTTCGAGGTTTGTAGAGTTATGTTGGATGCACCGGCAAAGGGGTTGGCAGGTGTTGACTGGGTTTGCTGATCTCTTCCGAGTGTAGAATTGGAGCTGAAAGGGGCGTTTCTGGTACAACATCCCTTTTCCCGGCTTGCCCCTTGATTCAGAATGCTCTCATCCTGAGTGGCAAAAGTGTCATCGACAGTCTTTGCAACAACTGTGAGCACTTGTTGTTTGTTCAGTCCTTCAGCCTTCAAAGCCTCAACAGTCCACTGAAGATGTTCATAGGGACCAATGCCTACCCCTACTTTGTTCTTACCATTTGCCTCCACTTTGCCAAGGGATTGGCCTTCTTCCAATGCAACCCGCCCCAAGATTGGGGAGTTTTTTGACATGAAATTCCCGGTATGTGATGTGGTTGATGATGGAGCCAATATCCCAAAGGCCAGATCTGTCATTATTCTCTGAAGATCTTCAATCATTCTCATCAGCTCAGAAGTAGTGGGTTCATGGGTTTGAGATGATTGGGGTTCGAGTTCATCCATTGTGCACAGGTCCGTACTTTTTGGAATGAACACCTCAGGCTTGGGAAAATGGACTTGGGTGATGTATATGCTGGGGTTGTAGGTGGATGGGAGTGTATGGATTAGATTGAGATGGGGAGGTGATGGGTCAGTACTAGCCTGAGGTCCTTTAGGTGGAGCCATGATCTCTTCATCAATAAGATCCTGAATCTTATGACGGAAGCGGATGCAACAGTTCGTATCATGACCGTGTTGTTGATGATAGGCACAGTATTTAGCTGGGTCATATCTTGGTGGAAGAGGATTTGGAAGGGGTTGAGGTTCTAGGAGCTCTAGGTACCTTTCTTCTCGCAGCATTTTCAAAGCTTAAGAGAGACTCATGTAAAGAGGATGGAAATTTCAGGGCTTGGGGCTGAGTTGAAGTGGTTGGTTTTTGGCCATTGAAGGGAGTGGTGACAATGTTTACTTCTGAGCACTTTGCAGCTGTGCTACCATCAGTAGTAGCATTAGAACTGCGAACAACATTCTTCTTCAAAGGCTCATTATCTTCTGCAAAGATCCCTTGTCTGAGGGCATCCTCAATTTGAACCCCAATTTCATGAAGCTTTGGAAAGGTAAACAGAGGTAAAACAATCATCTTCTGCAGCAACTTGCCATGCAGATTTCGAACAATCATCCTGATCTGATCTTTTTCGGAAGGCCTTATAGTCATCATCGAGGCCTTCGCTCTCCACCTCGTCATGAACTCTGAGAAACCCTCATTTAGCTCTTGGCGGGTGACTTCGAGATCACGAGTTATGACCTCGATCTGTGTGTTGTAGGAGTATTAAGCAATAAAGGCCTCAGCCAGCTCTTCCCAGTTCTATTTCATAGGGTCCTCCAATTTCACATACCAGATTACAGCTATTCCAGACATGGTTCGGCCGAATAGTGACAACTTCTGGGCTAGGGTCAAACCCATTGGCCTCAGGATATCAGAAAACAGGCGGAGGTGTATCATTGGGTCTCCAGAGCCGTCGAAGTTGTCGATATGCGGCATTTTAAACTGCTCCGGTAAGGTAACTGCAGATTCAGTATACCCGTCCTTTAAATCCGGGATGGAGTCCACTCCTTGTGCTCGTTTGAATAACTTCTCCAGTTTATTGACCTTAAGTGCAGTTGGGTCAACCTCAAATTCAAACGGAGTTTCAGTTTGATAGACAGGAGCTTTAGAGGCCTGTTCTGGGATTGGCTCTGCCGGATTGCCCTCAGTCTCTTGGACATTAGCAGCATGGACAATGGCTCTGGGTGTCGGGTTACCCGTGGGAGGTGTATGAGATGCATAAGCCACGGCCGGTTGTGGCTGTTGTTGTTGTAGCCAGGTTATCACTTTGGCCTGATCAGCAGTGACTTCAGCCTGACGGACTGCGTCCTGCTGTAGTGCCTCGATTGTCTATTGCAGGTGCTGTATCTGTTCTTCCACACTGGCTGGGGGATACTGAGCCATGGAAATGAGTGATTGGTCTTGTGCTAAGCTGAATGGAGACAACTGTTCCTAGACTAGACTAGACCCAGGTGAACTGAGGTGTGACTGCTGTAGAAACTGTACCAGTGAATTCTGCCTGAACCTTATTCGTCTTGTAACTGGTGGGGGTGAAGTAAACACAGGTCGCTTCTGAACAATTTCCGACCTGACAAAGTCTATCGACACAAGTCCAGAGTACTTGGGGGATATTAGAGCCTTCTGAAGCTATGGTTCCAAGACAACCTTGCAAAAGAGAAAACAGACAGCATCTCAGCTTGATTTCACTAGAACAGATATGATCACAGCTGAATAATTGTGTTCTCTACTGAATTCTGCCCCAAAACAAATACCAACTTGGCAACTGATATGCACATCCCTGTACAATTTCACTGTAAAGCACATACTAGTCAAGTGAGAGCCAAAACACCCCTATGAGGGGATAAGGTTACCCTGTCCTAGTTTCGTCAGGAGCTAGGGTCTCACTATGCACAACAAGTGGTTTCACACAATCCTGCATTCAAGTAAGCAACATGTCCTAGTTTGGAACAGTCTCTATGGCTTCCGATATGCTACCAGGCCGATTGGTCAAAAAGGGTACCTCAGCAAGACTACCTAATATACTTTTCACACCTAACACTGAGAAGTGAAAGGAGGATCAAACGGTACAGCGGTAGTCCAGATCCAAGGCTTGTGTTTCCATCGTGGCAGAGCCCGCAACCGGTCAGCCTTATGGCACGCTTTTCTAAGCGAGCCTCCGGCAAACCATTCAGGAATAGCAGATGGTAAACACTGTGATTTAAGCGCACCGATGCAAATGCAAATGCAAATGCAAAGAAACATATAAATGTAGATAAAACAACATATCATGAGTTCGAGTTAAGTTCTCTAAATCCCTAGTGGAGTCGCCAGAAACTGTGGGCTCACTTTTTTTCGTGCTCCCCGCCTTTCGGAGAGGGTTCGAAAAAAAGGTCTCACAGTTCGGACTCCCGCAATTCTGAATCTAGTCTTACAAGGTGCAATGTGAAACTGATAAACACCAAATAGTCTAAATTCGGCAAATCATTTGGAAAATCGATTTTGAATCAAATAATGCCAAAACTGGACTTCTTTGCCATATTACAAAGTCGCCACCTAAATATTTTGTTTTTGAGAAATTTAGGAAACCCTGACTCCCAAAGGCCACGTGTCCGTTATTACCAAAGTTGCCTCGGCTCGGGAACTTAGGTATGAGAGGGGAATGTCCTAAAATGAGCACCCCCGCTCGCCTGATCAAAGATCAGCCTCTACTAATCATGATATGTTCCTTTATAAATATTATGTGCTCTTATTCCGGTTTATTAGTTAACTTTATTATGTGACGCGCACAAGCAAGTATAGACTAAGATCGCAAGAATTTGGAACAACTCAACTCATGTTTGCTTTTGAAAATGGTTTGAATTTGCCACCCTCAAATGGGCTTAGAAATGCAGATTTGCCACCAAACAAGGTGGGCTTAAAACATGATTTGTCACTAACAAAGTGGGCTTAAAACTTACATTTGTTGAATCGTTCCAATTCAAACAATCAAGCCTTCATCCACAGGCATTCATGTAGTTTAGCATTTAAGCACATAGCCTCATGGCAAGCATACGAAACATGACAACATGGTAATCACACTTATGCAAGTATGCTAAAGCGTAAAAGCTTACCGAGTACTCCAAGTCAAAATAAAAACTAGTTAGAAATAATGCATGATCCTAACTATACAAGATGTCTAATGTAACACATGCAATGATGTAATAAAATAGGCTCGGCTACTTAATCATGGTATTTGCAATACTTTGATAGCAGGCTTTGAAACATGTATTCAAAGAAATATTGAAATAACGATGCAGTTTGAATGATGCACCGAGCCTCGGTGCATACAAAACAAATGAATGGATGCAAACATGCAAGCATAAGGTATGCTAATTGAAAATGCCCCTAATCTAACCATCGAAAGCGATTAAATAAAAGGGAGAAAGATGCGGGGTTGGAAGACATGCACACACACACGCACACTTATTACAATATTGTGCCCTCGCGAAGGAGGGTCCGAATGAATAAGAGCTAAACTAATCTAAGCTAAGCTAATCAAACTAATCTAATTAAACTAATTAGACTAATTATTACAAATCAAATGAATAGCTAGCTAAGCTAATTACATTATTACAACACTTAATTAATTAGCAAACTAATTAATTAAAACAAATGCAAACTAACTAATCATGCAAAGCATTAAAACTACACTGCCATAGCTCTGCTTCGGAAAGCAGAAGATACATGCGCTCGGTTTTCACTCCGAAAAGCCCTCTGCTTTGCAGCCGAGAGGCTCTGTTTGCAGGGTTGAACATATTCCAGAATCTTTCTGCTCCACCTTACCAAAAACTTGCTAAGGATTGCACCAGTTGCCTGCCGGCCATGGGAGGTTGTTGTCGGCCATCTGCTGGCCAAAAGTGTGCCTTGTCGGCCAGAAATGAGGCCTTGCCGGCCATTGCTGAGGCACTGCCGGCCACTGATGCTCCGGGTCACCACACTGCAACAGAGCATAAACAGAGCAAAAGGAAGGTTTTTCCAAGGGTATGTTTGTACTGTACCCCTCCTTATCATCTCAAAACCTCAAAGGAGTGGCACTCTTTGTAATAACCCTCACCACTGTTTACTGAATGACTACTGATTACTATTAAACCGAGACAGATTATGATTGATAACTGAAGTAATTGAAATACTGAATTAATTGACTGAAATCTGAAACTGATTGATTGAGTGCATTTATTTGAATTGCATGTCTATCTGTTGCCCGTTTCATTATCTGTTTATGTCTTTATGATTGAACTGCTAATTGAAGGCCTTATCGGCGGCCGAACCAGAAATCGATTAGTGTTTTATGATCATCATAATTTATGTGATTTTATGGTATAATTATTGAAAAAGTGATTTGGTATGATTAAATTAGATTTAAATAAGCTAAATTGCATAGTTGACATATTTACCTTAATGCCATTATGAGTGGCCCACTATATGATCAATATTTGAGCCTTAATATACACTTAGGCACACATTTTGCTCAGCTCTTTTCTTGTTATTGCCAACCAAGAGTGAGAGAGTTGAGTTCAAACTTGAAGATTGGCTTGAATTGAAAGATTTGAAGTATAGATTTCATAGTTGAGCTTGTTCATCTTGCATTCAAGACTTAAGGTAGAGTAACTACCCTTTTGTTCATAAATTTAAGTGATTCTTGAATGATTCATGTCAAATTGATGAACTAAGACATGATTTAGTCTTAGATTGTTGAATTATAGTTTAATTCATGCATGTATGTTTACATCATTGAGTTTTGATGTTGTTCTTCATGAAATTGTACATGCATGTTCATATTCTTACAATGGACCATGAATTCACCATGTTTTTGGAACAATTGGCTCACTAGAGTATTAGATTGAAGCTTTGAAATGATTTGAATTCATGCATGTTTGCATGTTCTTCATGTTCATGAAAATGGGTTTGAATTTGGATTTAATTGACTCACCATTGGGCTTTGAATTCACAAATTGAGCTTTGAAACTTGTTGTATATTGAGTTTAGATGTGTTTTCCAGAATTTGGGCCCAAGAGGTCGAGTTTTGAGCTTAGGAATGCTTGGTTTGAGCTTGGGAGGCAAATCTGGAAATTCCAGAATTTGGCTTCTACGCTCGAGCGAAGGATTCTACGCTCGAGCGACCATCGTTTCTTCTGAGCTCCGCTCGAGCGTAAATTTCAAGCTCTCAGAATCTTGGTGCACGTAGACGCACGCTCGAGCGAGAGAACCTACGCTCGAGCGAGGATTGTGTCTTACGCTCGAGCGAGCGTCGAGCGAGCATCGAGCGGAGTTTTTCAATATCCAGCACTTTTTGCATTTTTGCAGACTGCTCGAGCGAGGAAGTCCACGCTCGAGCGACCCTACTATTTTGACAAGCTCGCTCGAGTGAAGAAAGCCACGCTCGAGTGAGACCCCTGTTTTCTGAAAATTTTGTAAAGTGTTCAAAAGTGCATCTTCGCATCCTCTTTCTATCCTAGGCATTCCTAGGGCATATTTAAGGCATCTTAAAGAGGATATAGATGTAGAACCACACCGAGGCAAATTAGGGATTAAGTTATTATCTTTCCCAACTGTGTAGCTTAGTGTGTGTTCAATCTGTAAACTGTGTAGGGTTGGCTTTCCGAGGAGACGCTCTAGTTCACTGTAGCCCAGAACTCTATGAGTAACAATTGTGTAAAGATATGTTCAAAATGTTTATCTTCTGAATACGGAACTGAACTGTTTACTGAACTGATATTGTTTACTGAGTGAATGTATGTCCTATATTCCGAACTGTACTGTGGCATCCTTAGCACCTACTGTTTATTGTTACTGTTACAGAGATCTCTGTCGGTTCCCTCGTTGGAACCACCACTGTTTACTGATTGATGGCCATCATTTACTGTTCGGTCTTTAAGACCTACTGTTTACTGTTATGCTAATGGATGTACCACATATGACTGTTTACTGTACTGAACAACTGATATACTGATTTAATGAACTGTTTTCATTATTGTAGGGACATTCATTCTAAACCTCTTTACGCTTTATGTTATTCACTGGGTTTTAACTCACTGCTCATATTTATATGTAGGTGTACAGGCACCGGACCAATGCTAGAAGCGTCGGGGTAAACTCCAGTTTTGTCAAGCCAACCAATGTGCCTCACTGCGAGGTTCCGAGCCTGCCAAGCTATGGCTTAGGGGTGTTTATTTCCCCGTTTGTCTCTGTACTGTTTTGTAATACCGTATAGACTGACAACACCGTACTGTACTGTTTAGTAGGGATTAAGTCCCTGTACTGAATAATTGTAAATATTGTGCATAACTGTTCTGTACTGAATGTTTATATTTATGGAAAGTCTTTTTGCATACAGACTATCACAGCTCAATGGACATTATTTTATTATTGTAATAGCTTCCGCCATGCCCCTGTACTCGGTTTTACTGTATTACTGTTAAGCAGGCCTTCGGTAATTTCAGATTACTGGCCGGTTACGGTACTAAACCGATAGGGGCGGGTTTGGGTCGTGACAGAGTGGTATCAGAGCGATACTTAACCACGAGTTATACCGCACACACGTGTCCAAATGAGCTATAGAGTGTCCTAGAAAAGCGATTAGGGCATTACATGAACATGATAAGTGTGTGGTTATGACATGACTGAATGTATGCTAATGTGTTAAACTGTTTAAGTATGCAGCTATTTATGTTTATAATTGTTATAACTGCTTATAGTGAAATGGATAATGCAAATGAATCTGAGTCCTCATCCACTGAGGCAAGAATGGCAAGAATGGAAAGAATGATGGAACTGATAACTGCAAGATTAGAGCAACAACAGAATCAACAGCCTCCACCTCCTCCTCCTCCGGCTGTACCGGAACAGAACGTGAATGTACAGAATGTAAATGTTAATGATGGGGACATAATTGCTCTCACCCATAAGTTCAGCAAGATGAAACCACCATCCTTTCAGGGAGGCCTTGAACCGTTGAAAGCTGAAGCTTGGGTACTTGAGACTGAAAAGTTATTTGAGGTGTTTCCGTGCTCGGAGGCAAATAAAGTATTGTTAGCTACCTTCACCTTGCAAGAAGAGGTCAGAAGGTGGTGGATGCTGGTCCGTGACACCAACACTGTAGTGACTTGGGCTCAGTTTAAGGAGTCCTTCTTTGAAAAATATTTCCCCCAGTGTGTCAGGGATAGGAAAGTGACTGAATTTGAACAACTGAGACAGGACACCATGTCCGTTGCTGAATATGAAACAAAGTTCACCGAGCTTGCTAGATATGCACCGCATATGGTGGACACTGACTACAAGAAGGCCAGAAAATTTGAAGGCGGCCTTAATGTTGCAATACTCGACAGAATAAGTGTTTTAAAGCTACTGACTTATGTAGGTGTTCTTGACCGAGCATTGATGGCTGAGTCGAACATCAAAGCAGTGAAACAATCTGAATCATCAGCGTCTGAATGGCGTGGTAAAAGGCAGGGTTTCAAGTTCAAGAAAGGCAAGCATAACCCATCAAATAAGAAATAGAATACGGGGTCAACAACTAGCCCCAGCCAAGGGAGTGGTTTCATTCCATCTTGTTCTGAATGTGGCAGGAAGCACAAAGAGGTTTGTTACAAAATATCTAGAGCTTGTTACAGGTGTGGCAAGGTGGGCCACATGGTTAAAGACTGCCCCTTTGCTCCGCAGGCCAGTAGTAAAGCTGCACCAAGCGCAGTAGCATTAACTGTAGCACTAAAGCCTAACCCCAAAGCTACCGGGAAAGTGCCTATGAGGCAGGGCCGAGTGTTCGCCCTAGTACCGGGAGACGTGCAAAATACTGAAACCGTTGTGTCAGGTATCCTCTCTATTTGTGCTCAAAATGCATATGTACTGATTGATTCGGGGTCTACACACTCATATGTATCGCATGCTTTTTCACGGAAATTGAGTAGACCCTTAGAACCCATGAATTATCTGTTAGCTGTATCATCACCTATCGGGGGATCCATGACATGTGCTTATATGTACCCTGCATGTGAAATCATTGTTGGGGATATGCATTTGTTTATTGATTTACTGCCATTGAACATTAATCATTTTGATGTAATATTGGGGATGGACTGGTTACAAAAATATCATGCTACTATTGACTGTATGACGAAGCAAGTTGTTTTCCGTCCACCTAGGTTACCCGAATTTGTATTTAATGGGGTTGGAGTGGTACCTCCTCCGTATTTGATTTCTTCTGTGAAAGCTGTTAAATTGATTAGAAAAGGGTGTAAAGGATATCTGTGTTCCGTACTGACTGTATCTACTGATGATAATGTTAAAACTGATGTGAACTGTATTCCTATAGTCAGAGAATTCCCAGATGTATTTCCAGATGATCTGCCAGGGGATTTTGATTGACAGAGAGATTGAGTTCACCGTTGATGTAATTTCAGGAACACAGCCAGTATCGAAAGCTCCTTACCGAATGGCTCCAACTGAATTGAAAGAATTGAAAGTGTAGCTGCAAGAACTATTAGACAAGAAGTTTATCAGGCCTAGTACTTCACCGTGGGGCGCACCCGTCTTGTTTGTGAAAAAGAAAGATGGCTCACTAAGATTGTGCATTGATTACCGTGAACTGAACAAGGTAACTGTGAAAAATAAATACCCATTGCCGCGTATTGATGATTTATTTGATCAGTTACAGGGTGCTCAAGTGTTTTCCAAGATTGATCTCAGATCGAGGTACCATCAACTGAAAGTTAAACCAGAAGACATTGATAAAACTACTTTTAGAACGAGGTATGGACATTACGAATTTTTAGTTATGCCTTTTGGAGTTACCAATGCACCTGCAGCATTTATGGACCTCATGAATAGAATCTTTAAACCGTACCTTGATGACTTTATTATGGTATTCATTGATGACATATTGATTTACTCCAAAAGTATAGAAGAACATGAACATCATCTGAGACTTGCCTTGCAGACCCTAAGAGAACAGAAACTGTATGCTAAACTGTCTAAATGTGAGTTTTGGCTTGATCATGTTATGTTTTTGGGGCATGTTGTTGGCAAAGATGGAATTTCTGTTGATCCGCAGAAAATTGAAGCTGTAGTGAACTGGCCTACCAACAAATGTGACAGAAGTCCGAAGCTTTTTGGGATTGGCTGGATATTACAGAAGATTTGTCAAAGATTTCTCCAAAATTGCCTTACCATTGACTCAATTGACACAGAAGGGGATATCATTTGACTGGACTGATCAAAGGGAATCAGCATTTCAAGAATTAAAAACTCAACTTGTAACTGCACCTGTTCTTACCTTACCTTCAGGTACGGATGGTTATACTGTATTTAGTGATGCTTCTCATAAGGGTTTGGGATGTGTTTTAATGCAGAATGGGAGAGTAATTGCTTATGCTTCCCGACAACTGAGACCACATGAAAAGAACTACCCGACCCATGATCTGGAACTTGCTGCAGTAGTATTTGCACTGAAAATCTGGCGTCACTACCTGTACGGGGCGACGTGCGAAGTTTATACCGATCACAAAAGTCTGAAATATTTCTTTACACAGAAAGAACTGAACATGAGACAGCGGAGATGGCTAGAACTGATTAAAGACTATGACCTACAGATTTTGTACCATCCGGGAAAAGCCAACACCATTGCCGATGCATTGAGCCGGAAATCGATCGGGAACTTAGCCTGCTTGCTTACTGGGCAGAGAGAGTTGCTTTGTGACCTTGAAAAATCTGAAATTGAAGTTGTTTTGAGAGAACAAGGTGGAACAATAGCTGCTATTTCTGCTCAACCGGCACTGATTGAAGAAATTAAAAAGAAACAGCAACAGGATGACTTCTTGAGGAAGATCATCGAAGAAAGGGAATTTAAACCGAGACCGGGTTTCAGATTTGAAAACAATGTACTGAAATTTCAAGAAAGACTGTGCGTACCGAATGACCCTGAATTGAAAAGAAGAGTTCTGCAAGAAGGCCACAATTCAAAATTTTCTATCCACCCAGGGAATACGAAAATGTACCAAGATCTGAAACAGAACTTTTGGTGGCCGGGAATGAAGAAAGAAATTGCCGACTTTGTGTCAAAATGTCTTCATTGCCAACAAGTCAAAGCGGAACATCAGCGACCCGCAGGCTTACTGCAACCCTTACCCATACCGGAGTGGAAGTGGGAGCATATCACGATGGATTTTATCGTTGGATTGCCTCGCTCTAGAAAAGGTATGGATTCAATTTGGGTTATTGTTGATAGACTGACCAAATCTGCTCACTTCTTACCTGTCAAGACAATTTATAATGCGGACAAGTTAGCTGTAATTTATATTGATGAAATTGTTAGGTTGCATGGAGTGCCTGTATCCATTGTTTCTGACAGGGATTCGAAGTTCACATCGAGGTTTTGGCAAAGCCTACAGACTGCATTGGGTACTGAATTAGGCTGAGTAGTGCCTATCATCCTCAGACAGATGGACAGTCAGAAAGGACCATCCAGACTCTGGAGGATTTATTGAGAATGCGTGTCCTTGATTTTCAGGGAAACTGGGAAAGTCATTTGCCGGTTGCTAAATTTGCCTACAATAACAGCTTTCATTTAAGTATTGGTGTGGCGCCTTTCGAGGCATTGTATGGCATGGGAGAAAATGTAGATCTCCGATTTGCTGGGCAGAAGTTGGAATGGGCCTTTGCTTGGGCCCGAGATTGTATATGAAACGACTGAGAAGGTGAAACTGATACAACAGAGACTGAAAACTGCACAAAGCAGACAGAAAAGTTATGCAGATGTCAGAAGACGGGACAGAGAGTATGAAGTGGGAGATCATGTTTTGTGAAAGTGACACCAATGAAAGGCTAGACTCGTTTTGGAGTCAAAGGCAAGTTAGCGCCGAGATATGTCAGACCGTATGAGAATGAGAAAAATCAATCCGGTGGCGTATCAAGTTGCGCTTCCTCCTGAAATGGAGCATATGCATAACGTCTTCCACATTTCGATGTTGAGAGATTTCTCCGGGATCCTTCCATGTGATGAGCCTACTCGTGTAGTGTTGAGTGATGACTACACTTACGAGGAACGGCCTATACAGGTTGTGAATAGACGGATCAAGAAGTTGAGAAACAAAGAGATCCCGTTAGTGAAAGTTGACTGGCAAAACCATGGTGGTGTGTATGCCACTTGGGAGAGGGAAGATGACATGGCTAAGAGATATCCCGAACTGTTTCCACTGAATCCTGTCTTCTTCCAGAATGAAGGTAACTCGAGTTTAGAGGACTAAACTCTTTTTAAGGAGAGGAGACTGTAATAACCCTCACCACTGTTTACTGAATGACTACTGATTACTGTTAAACCGAGACAGATTATGATTGATAACTGAAGTAATCGAAACACTGAATTAACTGACTGAAATCTGAAACTGATTGATTGAGTGCATCTATTTGAATTGCATGTCTATCTGTTGCCCGTTTCATTATTTGTTTATGTCTTTATGATCGAACTGCTAATTGAAGGCCTTATCGGCGGCCGAACCAGAAATCGATTAGTGTTTTATGATCATCATAATTTATGTGATTTTATGGTATAATTATTGAAAAAGTGATTTGGTATGATTAAATTAGATTTAAATAAGCTAAATTGCATAGTTGACATATTTACCTTAATGCCATTATGAGTGGCCCACTATATGATCAATATTTGAGCCTTAATATACACTTAGGCACACATTTTGCTCAGCTCTTTTCTTGTTATTGCCGACCAAGAGTGAGAGAGTGAGAGAGTGAGAGAGTTGAGTTCAAACTTGAAGATTGGCTTGAATTGAAAGATTTGAAGTATAGATTTCATAGTTGAGCTTGTTCATCTTGCATTCAAGACTTAAGGTAGAGTAACTACCCTTTTTCATAAATTTAAGTGATTCTTGAATGATTCATGTCAAATTGATGAACTAAGACATGATTTAGTCTTAGATTGTTGAATTATAGTTTAATTCATGCATGCATGTTTACATCATTGAGTTTTGATGTTGTTCTTCATGAAATTGTACATGCATGTTCATATTCTTTCAATGGACCATGAATTCACCATGTTTTTGGAACAATTGGCTCACTAGAGCATTAGATTGAAGCTTTGAAATGATTTGAATTCATGCATGTTTGCATTTTCTTCATGTTCACGAAAATGGGTTTGAATTTAAATTTAATTGACTCACCCTTGGGCTTTGAATTCACAAATTGAGCTTTGAAACTTGTTGTATATTGAGTTTAGATGTGTTTTCCAGAATTTGGGCCCAAGAGGTCGAGTTTTGAGCTTAGGAATGCTTGGTTTGAGCTTGGGAGGCAAATCTGGAAATTCTAGAATTTGGCTTCTACGCTCGAGCGAAGGATTCTACGCTCGAGCGACCATCGTTTCTTCTGAGCTCCGCTCGAGCGTAAATTTCAAGCTCTCAGAATCTTGGTGCACGCAGACGCACGCTCGAGTGAGGATTGTGTCTTACGCTCGAGCGAGCGTCGAGCGAGCATCGAGCGGAGTTTTTCAATATCCAGCACTTTTTGCATTTTTGCAGACTGTTTGAGCGAGGAAGTCCACGCTCGAGCGACCCTACTGTTTTGACAAGCTCGCTCGAGCGAAAAAAGCCACGCTCGAGCGAGACCCCTGTTTTCTGAAAATTTTGTAAAGTGTTCAAAAGTGCATCTTCGCATCCTCTTTCCATCCTAGGCATTCCTAGGGCATATTTAAGGCATCTTAAAGAGGATATAGATGTAGAACCACACCGAGGCAAATTAGGGATTAAGTTATTATCTTTCCCAACTGTGTAGCTTAGTGTGTGTTCAATCTGTAAACTGTGTAGGGTTGGCTTTCCGAGGAGACGCTCTAGTTCACTGTAGCCTAGAACTCTGTGAGTAACAATTGTGTAAAGATATGTTCAAAATGTTTATCTTCTGAATACGGAACTGAACTGTTTACTGAACTGATATTGTTTACTGAGTGAATGTATGTCCTATATTCCGAACTGTACTGTGGCATCCTTAGCATCTACTGTTTATTGTTACTGTTATAGAGATCTCTGTCGGTTCCCTCGTTGGAACCACCACTGTATACTGATTGATGGCCATCATTTACTGTTCGGTCTTTAAGACCTACTGTTTACTGTTATGCTAATGGATGTACCACATATGACTGTTTACTGTACTGAACAACTGATATACTGATTTAATGAACTGTTTTCATTATTGTAGGGACATTCATTCTAAACCTCTTTACGCTTTATGTTATTCACTGGGCTTTAACTCACTGCTCATATTTATATGTAGGTGTACAGGCACCGGACCAATGCTAGAAGCGTCAGGGTAAACTCCAGTTTTGTCAAGCCAACCAATGTGCCTCACTGCGAGGTTCCGAGCCTGCCAAGCTATGGCTTAGGGGTGTTTTTATTTCCCCGTCTGTCTCTGTACTGTTTTGTAATACCGTATAGACTGACAACACCGTACTGTACTGTTTAGTAGGGATTAAGTCCCTGTACTGAATAATTGTAAATATTGTGCATAACTGTTCTGTACTGAATGTTTATATTTATGGAAAGTCTTTTTGCATATAGACTATCACAGCTCAATGGACATTATTTTATTACTGTAATGGCTTCCGCCATACCCCTGTACTCTGTTTTATTGTATTACTATTAAGCAGGCCTTCGATAATCTCAGATTACTGGCCGATTACGGTACTAAACTCATAGGGGCGGGTTTGGGTCGTGACACTCTTGGATCCAAAACCACCAATCAAGCAATTTCATTGCATGATGGCCAAAGATCCAAGTTGTACAATTTCAATAAATGCACAAATAAGACTCAAAGGACCACCACCCTATCATGCATGATCAAGGGTAATGGAGACCAAGGAAAATGGCACATAACATCACTATATGAAATGTCCCATTTGCCTTATGTTTGAATTAACGTCCAATTCGAACACATGCAATGCAACACAAAAGATGTTTTATCTTGCCTCTTTTACTTGTCCAATTTTGTTTACTCATTTTAGCTTACTAATTCATTTTTTAATTGATTAGTCCAAAAGTGAGTGTCCTCTAACGGAAAAGGTGTCACCTAAGAGATGGTTTAAGGCAAGAGAGAGGTCATGCCATTGATTAGTAGAAACCCTAAAAAGAGGATTGAAACCATTAATTACAAACCTCAATCCCAAGTTTAAACACAACCCTAAGGCTAACCAACCCTCAAAGCAAATGAAAAAGTGAAGAAATGAGGGGGGTTGCAGATATGATATGTGTTGAAAATGAGTGATAAAGGCATAAACAAATGCTATCAACTCAAACAAGAAGGTGTTTAAGGCCTAGAACACCAAACTTGTGAGGACTATTACACTAGAGGCATACAAAATAAAACTCAAATGTAGCCAACAGCTCAAAACAGTCCTAAATTAGTCCAAAACAGGTCCTAAAACATGCTAGAATTAAACTAGAAAAGGATAGATTAATAGGCTAAGATAAGGAGCATGCTAGAATAGTAAGCAAGATATAAGGAGGGGAGGCTAACCCCTCTAATTTTGGACTTCAAAACATGTTTTTAGCCACTGAAATAGCTCTAAAAAACAGTGTTTAAAAGCTCTGAAAAGGATGATGCAAGGGTGGGAAACATATGGGCAAAGGCCTTCAAAACAAGGTACAAAGAAGGGCTATCAACCCCTCAACCTTTAATCGCCTTAGGACCCAAGCTTCAGCCCAAAAACACAGAGTTTTTATAGCCCAAAATCAGTTGAAAGACATGCTAAAATGAAGAAAAAACTAGCTAAGATAATAAGCTAAAATATGGGGTTACACTACAACCATGCAAAAGACTACTCATACAACACAAATAGCTCAAAACAAAGCTAAATCAACCCAAATTAGAAGCAAAAACATGCTGAAAATAAGCTAAGTTAAGCTACAAAAACATGCTAACATATGAAGTTAACTAGGCATGCAAGCTAGACATAAGGAGGGGAGGCTAACCCCTCCAATTTTGGACCTCAAAACAAAGTTTTTACCACTGAAAAACCTCTGAATTTCAGTAGTTAAAAGTCCAAAAGAGTTGGTTTGAAAGTGATGAAAAGATGGCACAAAAACTTAACAAGCAAAGAGACAAGAATGGTGGACCACCCCCAAACTCAAAATAGCCTCAAACCACCATTTTTAAGCCTAAAAAATAGAGGTTTTTGTAGTTGAAAATCAGGCCAAAAACAGTACAAAAAGATGGCAAAAACAAATATGAAAAACAAGCTTAAAGGGTAAAGGTTATACCTCTTGAAGCCAAGCACACTTTAGGCACAAATGAGGCACGAAATCAAGCTAAAATCACCTTCTAAAGCTCAAAGAAGGTCCCAAGGAATCTCAGCCCAAAGATAACCAACTTTGGTCAAGGATGTAAAGGCAAAGGAGAAGTGTATCTCTACTTGTATGCACAAAGGTTCAAGAGAGAGAGAAATGTAGAGAGAGAGAATTGTAGAGAGAGAGACTCCCAAAAATGTTCTAACCTTGAAAACAATAGAGAACGGCCTCTATATATAGAAAAACAAGAGCTCAGGTCGAAAATATCCCAAAATGGACAACTGGAACAGTTGGAAGACAAATATCTGCAGAAATTTGACTTTTTGCACCAATGGCCGGCACAGGTCCATTCTTGGCCGGCAAGGATCACTCCTGGACAGAAGGTGGCCGGCACATGGCCAGAAAAGCCCATCCATGGCCAGCAACATCCACCTCTGGTTGGCCAGAAAAATCTGCTTTTTGGGCCCAACTTCAAATGGGAATATCTCCTTCATCTGGACTCATTTGCAGGTCATTCTTGAGCCTAAATTGTAGCCTCGAAAGTTTTGTTTCCAATGGTGTAATCCTCACATCAAAATTCCATGTGTGAAAAAAGATGTGCCTCTTTTAGTGGAGACTGCTTAGTTTCGGTCCTACCCAGATTCATGCCGAACTTCTCCTCAGCTAGTTCTCTTATCTCCTCTCCTATTTTCTTCAACTCCAAACCCCTAAATAAGGTGTTTTGAAATATTTTTCACGGAGTTCACATCTTTTTCATTTATTTCCACTTTGTCCTTGCTTAGTTTACCGAAAAGCGCAACATTTAATGAAATGCAAGCTTCGGAACATCGTTGGAACTTTTTCAAAAATATTTTGAAAGATAGGGTTATAAGATCTAAAAAATTTTGGCCAAAAGGCTTTGGTCCAAAAAGGGGTTGTGAGATTGGGATTTGACACTCTTCTTGCCAAAGAAATCGAACCTTTGCACAAGATAGCCTGCACCATCAAGTAAGTAATCAGTGGCGCCCAAGTGTTAAAGGCGGTAAAAAATGGGGTGTCTACACCCTGCCCCAAATAAGGGCCAATAGTTTTTTTGTTTGTTTTTTAGATAGACAGTCCAATAGCAGCCCAATACTTACCCAAAAAAATAGATAGGCAGCCCAATAGGTTTGTATTTGTTTAAACAACAAATCTTTCAAAACAATCCTCACATCTTCCAATAGATAGACAGCAGCCCTCTCCGTTGTCTCCAGCAGCCTACAGCAGCTTCGCTTTCTTAATATTTTTGGTAAGTGTAATTAACTAATTATTTTATTTCGTTGGTTGAGAATGGATTTGATTAACAATGGTTTTGAAATTTTGTCTTTATGCAACAAATATTATATTGCTTTTAGTTTTTTTTATGATGCTGCTTATTCAATGTTCTATATTGCTCTTAGTTTTTTAACTTTGAAGGAGTTTTTTTTGGACATATATAAAAATAATGAAAGCTTAAATAAAAATTATTGAGGATATATATAGAAACCCTAATATTTAAAATTATTGCGAATATACTCTAGTTTAATATTAAATAGGGCTAATTTTTTTTTTTAAGTTATAAATAATAGAACCTCCACATTCAAAAAATGCAAAACTCTTTTCTTATTCTATCAATCAAAATAGAAGTCTAGTAGTACAACATCCATTGTTGTTGAAATCTCATTTTCTGATGTGCAACCAACCGCCTTCCATGCCTTAAGCAAATAAACCAAACGAATTTGATTCAACTGTTATTGAAATGGATTCTAGTTTACGCTTGCAAATTTGTGAATATCCGGTTAATCAACGGGATGAGGTTAGACGAGCTTATATGAATTTGAGGCATTATTAACCTAAACTTGAGTATCCTAGGTCCTCATTTGGAAAACAGAATCTCTAATTTCAGCATATTTGGTTTAAACAATTTTCTTGGCTAGAGTATTCTCCTTCAAAAGATAAAGCATATTGTTTTTTTATATTTTTTGAAAATTGATCTAGATTCTGTAATCGATGAATTCGAATCTTTAAAGACTCGTCGAGCACAACTTAATTAGATTGTTTCAAATCAATAAATTTAGATATTAATCTAGATTATATTATTAAATTCTCCTTTTTCAAATGTGATTATACTTAAAATATATTATATAATTTTACTTTAATATTAGTCCACCCCATCGACAAATCAGAGGTCCGCCCTTGGTTTCTAGCAGATTCTATCTAAAAAGAAAAACGTTACTTTAGAGATCAATGTTAAATCTTTTAAAGCCACATGGACAACAGCAATGTAAAATATCATATTATCTTTATTTGTCGAATTATTATCTATTTGTTCACATGCAGAGGCAGAGGTATTAAGGGACCAGAGGGGGAGGGGGGGTTATGGAAAAATGCTTCGGACCTCCACTGGGGGTCGACCCCCAGTAAAGTGGCGTGCTGTGATTGGACAAAAAAAAAAATTATTTTATTTATTTATTTTTTTTTTTTGAGTTTCGGCCAGTAAGAACGTGACACCTCACTGGGAGTCTGCAGCAGTTCTGGGGGGTTATGTGCCTCTAACATTTCAAATATTTTTTTTTTGATCTTAACTAATCATTGACACACAATCCCAAAATAAACACTGACATAACTCATGTCTGACTTTTCAATTTTTTTTTTCTTTGTGTCCTAGACTCTTAGCTAAATACTGACCCACACAAATACTAATAAACATTGATACAACTCCCCAATTTCCAAAGTCTCAACTTTTATTTATTTATTTATTTATTTATAAATAATTCTTAATTTCTGGGCAATGGTCAATCTAAAAACAAATGAAAAACTTGAGGAGGAAGGCATTTAGTGACAGCCAGGAGGATCTTTAACTCTAAAAGAGAATGAAATTCTTTATTTTTTTATTTTATTTATTCATAGTACTTGTTAAGTGTCTTCATATTTTCTGTCTTTTTATCTTCATTGTTACCTTGCAATTTATCAGCTCATGATTCACCAGATTGGAATCACACAATACAAATTTGAGACCACACTATAACTTTGGTGTCCTCTCTTCATTATTTACAGGTAAGTTTATTTACTATTTATTATTTTTAAATAAAAATTATGAGTATTAATTAATAGTTATTTATTAAGTTTTAATTTGTAAAAAAATTTATTTGTTATTATTTATGTTAAAATTAGAGATTTTGATATGATAAAATTACGAATTTTGATTGGTGGTGATTTATATTAAAATTAGGGATTTGGTTGTTGTTGTTTGTGTTAAAATTAGGGATTTGATTTGTGCTAAAACTAAAAATATTAATTTGTGCTAATATTAATTTTGTGTGTTTAATACTAGGTTAAAAAATTATTATTATGTTAATGTTATTGTTATTGATTGGGGAAGAAAAAATTTTGAAATTATAATTAATATGTGTTCCTATATTAAATTTTTGACTCCGCCACTATTTATATGTTACTTTTCTGTTCTAATATAATCTATTTATTTACCTAATTTATTTATTTATCTATTCAAATCATCACAACTATCACTGCTAACTTTTTCGGTGACTGTCCAACAATGATATTAGTAATTTTCACATAAACAGTTTATTATGGCCTCTTTTAAGAAGATAGTTAAAAGTTAAAAGTCGATTTTTATTTATTTTACATTACATTATCTCTATACTTTATATATATATATATTGTATAAGGGGGTTCAAGAACGTCGTTGGAAAATTCGAAGATCTTTGAAGAAAAATTCGAATTCTCTAGAAAAATGATGAGAGACTTAGATTCTTCAATAGTCACAATTAAGAATACAAAAGCAAAGAGATGATGGAGATAAGAGATTGGGTGAAGAAGAAGGCAAAGTAGTTAGAAAGAGAATAATAGCAAGGCTCTCCATGAATCTCCCACTTTCACTTTCAAGGTTGATAATGAAAAAGGGAAATTAGTTATTTCCCAAGAGTTATCTCTCCAAAATCCATCTCTTGTAAAGTTATGGATGGGTACTATTTATAGGCATCTCATGATGTAGGATGGAGCCCATGTGCAAGGTACATGGGAAATATTCTCTCTAACCACCTTGTCTGAGGAGGTGACCTCTCCGAGGATCAGGAAAACCCCGAAGAGGAGATCAACCTCTCGGCGAACCCTTTTTTTTAGCCACATCTAACCAATGATCTCTAATCATCCCAAAGGGTCAAGGGTAGTCCTAGAGGACGCACTGTCGCAGAAGGGTCAGGGATAGTTCAAGAGAACGCCCAGCTGCAAATATTGCCGAGTCTCAAGAACCCTGTCATGACCCGAACCCGCCCCCGTGGGTTAAGGACATAACCGGCCAGTAATCATGAGATTACCTAGGGCCTCTATTTTAACAGTTAATGGGGGCCAAACGGAAGCAATTTACATAGAGCTGTGCTTACATGGCACATCATAAGTCATAATAACTCACATCAAAATATGTCTACACAAAGCTCTGTAACAAAACTATATATAACATATTCAAAGACTTCGCCCACATGACAAAATATAAATACATAACAAAAGGGCAAAGACAGGTCTCGTGCGTGAGACACAAGGGCTGACTCTTCCAAAACCTTTGTTGTTCCACATAGACTTCACTGGGGTTGGGTTTGGACTTCTCTTGGCTCACTTACAAACACATGAATGAGCGTGAGCGAAAGCCCAGTGAATAATATCAATTAAAGAAGCTATACAGATGAGATGTAGAACAACATGCTTCAAACGGCCTTAGGCCCAATTCATATTTCTATTTAACATATATACACAGTTTAGGTCAAGTGACTGCGGTTCTAAACAAACTGGCCTTTGGCCCATTCAAACTTTAATTTGTGTCAAAACGGCCTTCGGCCTATTCAGATGACAAAATGGCCTTTGGCCCATTCATTCGTTCACGTCGAAACGGCCTCTGGCCCATTCATTCATGTCAAAACGGCCTTCGGCCCATTCATTCATGTCAAAACGGCCTCTGGCCCATCCATTCATACCAAAACAGCCTCTGGCCCATTCATTCATGTCAAAACGGCCTCTGGCCCATTCATTCCATTATTCAGATCAGACTGGCCTCTGGCCCACTCATTTGGTATAGCAAACATTGTTCACCATTCGAATCAATGAACTTATAAAACTTACATAGAAGTAAGCAATTGGACAACAACATATTTCAGATATCTCTGTTAAGATATTACTCACAGTGACCGATTGGTTGGTTTGCCCTGGAACTCGACCCTACACATTCCATGAACACAAAAGGGTTACAAACAATTCAATCCATTCTTAAATCCACATATTCCTCTTTAGGCTTCATTCTTATCCCTTTGACTCATTTATAATGCTCAATGCATGCCTAAGAGTACTTGGAAGTGAAAGAGAACAAAAAATGAAACACAGAATGTCTTTTCAAAATTTTAGAAAATAGGGTCCCCGCTCGAGTGGACCCTTGAGGCCTGCAAAAGTGCTGGATATGTCAAATTTACGCTTGATCGCGAACTCTGGCGCTCTAGCGGAAGGCCTCTCCACATGGCTCCCCGCTCGAGCGTGAACTTCCCCGCTCGAGCGGACACCATGTCTGCAGAAAATACTGGGAACACGAATTTCACGCTCGAGCGGTGTTTCCCCCGCTCGAGTGGACATCAAAATTCTGGAAAATCCAGAACATGTTCTTGAGCTTCAATTTGATGTTCAAAGGTTCCAAATGCATGATTTTGGCTCAAACTTCACATATACATATTCTAACATGGTATACCACTCTGTCATGACCCGAACCCGTCCCCGTGGGTTAAGGACATAACCGGCTAGTAATCATGAGATTACCTATGGTCTCAAACCAAACCAAACGTATTTTAACAGAGTTAATGGGGGCCAAACGGAAGCAATTTAAAACTTTGTCCATAGAGCTGTGCTTACATGGCACATCATAACAAACCATACATATGTACATTAATAACTCACATCAAAATATGTACTACACAAACTCTGTACATACAGGATCATATAAGTCTAAGTCAGCCAACAAAACTATATACAACATATTCAAGGACTTCGCCCACATGACAAAATATAAATACATAACAAAAGGGCAAAGACAGGTCTCGTGCGTGAGACACAAGGGCTGACTCTCCCAAAACCTTTGTTGTTCCACATAGACGTCATTGGGGCTGGGTTTGGACCTCTCTTGGCTCACCTACAAACACATGAATGAGCGTGAACGAAAGCCTAGTGAATAATATCAATTAAAGAAGCTATACAGACGAGATGTAGAACAACATGCTTCAAACGGCCTTAGGCCCAATTCATATTTTCATTTAACATATATACACAGTTTAGGTCAAGTGACTGCGGTTCTACACAAACTGGCCTTTGGCCCATTCAAACTTTCATTTGTGTCAAAACGGCCTTTGGCCCATTCAAATGACAAAATGGCCTTTGGCCCATTCATTCGTTCACGTCGAAACGGCCTCTGGCCCATTCATTCATGTCAAAACGGCCTCCGACCCATTCATTCACGTCAAAACAGCCTTCGGCCCATTCATTCATGTCAAAACGGCCTCCGGCCCATCCATTCATGTCAAAACAGCCTCTGGCCCATCCATTCATACCAAAACGGCCTCTGGCCCATTCATTCATATCAAAACGGCCTCTGGCCCATTCATTCATGTCAAAACGGCCTCTGGCCCATTCATTTCATTATTCAGATCAGACTGGCCTCTGGCCCACTCATTTGGTATAGTAAACATTGTCCACCAATCGAATCAATGAACTTATAAAACTTACATAGAAGTAAGCAATTGGACAACAACATATTTCAGATATCTCTGTTAATATATTACTCATAGTGACCGGTTGGTTGGGCCAGATATTACTTACAGTCTCCCCCCATTTTTGGAAGTTTGGTCGCTCAAACTTATTTTACCTTCGTCGGGAAACAAATGTGGATATCGCAGGTGCATTTCATCCTCTTTTTCCCACGTGGCATCCGTCCCATAGTGTTCTTTCCATTCTACTTTCACCATTGTGATGGACTTACTTCTCAATTGTTTCACTTGCCGGTCAACGATTCGTTCTGGCCATTCAGCGTACTCCATATTTTCATTAATAGCTACTCGGTGATAATCAATCACATGGAACGGGTCTCGGAGGTAACCCCTCAACATCGACACATGAAACACGTTATGGATTTGTTCGAATCCCGGTGGCAAAACAACTCTATAGGCAACTGGGCCAAGCCTTTCCATAATCTGAAACGGCCCAATGTAACGGGGCGACAACTTGCCATTCTTTCCAAATCTGACTTGGCCTTTCATTGGGGACACACGGAAAACACGTGGTCACCGACCTCATACTCAAGAGGTCTTCTCCGAACATCTGCATAGTTTTTTTGTCAGTCCTGAGCTGTTTTGAGCCTTTGCCGAATAGTTTTGATTTTCTCAGAAGTATCTTGCACAATTTCAGGCCCAAGTAAAGCTCTATCCCCGACCTCTGTCCAACAATTGGTGATCTACACCTTCTACCATACAAAGCCTCGTATGGTGCCATACCGATGCTGGAGTGGAAGCTGTTATTATAAGCAAATTCCGCAAGTGGCAAATAGTCTTCCCAACTCCCCTGAAAATCCAAAGCACACATCCGAAGCATATCTTCCAAAGTCTGTATTGTTCGTTCTGATTGCCCATCTGTCTGTGGGTGGAATGCAGTACTGAACCTTAGTTCCGTCCCCATAGCTTCCTGCAAACTCTTCCACAATCTAGATACAAATTTCGGATCTCTATCCGACACAATAGATACCGGAACTCCGTGTAAACGGACAATCTCATCAACATAAATAGTAGCCAATCTATAAGCATTAAATGTAGTTTTGAAGGCAGAAAATGTGCAGATTTAGTCAGTCTATCAACTACAACCCAAATAGAATCCATACCTCGAGAAGTCCGAGGTAGGCCAACAACAAAATCCATAGTCACATGCTCCCACTTCCATTTAGGAATAGGGAGAGGTTGCAGTAGACCGCGGTTTCTGATGTTCAGCTTTAACTTGCTGACACTGAAGACATTTGGACACATATTCTGCAATCTCTTTCTTCATTTTAGGCCACCAATAGGTTTGTTTCAAATCCGATACATTTATTATTACCCGGATGCATAGCAAATACGGATCTGTGGGCTTCATCTAAAACCCTCTTCTTTAGTTCCGGAATATCTGGGCACACATTCTGTTCGAAATCTCAACACTTCATTTCAATGCCAAACTCTGCTTTCGGACTTGTCTCAAATTCATCAATCACTTTCTTGAGGAATTCATCCTCTTTCTGTTTCTGTTTAATTTCCTCAATGATTGCCGGCTCGGTTGTAATAGCGGCTATCAATCCGCCCTGTTCACACATTACCACTTCAATTTCAGACTTCTCAAAATCTTGCAAGATCTCTTTTGTTCAGTAAGCAAACAAGCCATACTCCCCGTTGATTTTCTACTCAAGGCATCAGCAACTGTGTTAGCTTTCCGGGGTGATACTGAATCTCTAAATCATAATCCTTTATCAGTTCCAGCCATCTCCTCTGTCGCATATTCAACTCCTTCTGCGTGAAAGTATTTCAGACTTTTGTGATCCGTGTAGACTTCACACTTTGCTCCATACAGATAATGCCGCCAGATTTTCAAAGCAAAAACAACTGCGGCCAATTCTAAGTCATGTGTTGGGTAGTTTTTCTCGTGTGGTTTCAACTGTCGAGAGGCGTAAGCAATAACCTTTCCGTTCTGCATTATACACAACCCAAACCTTTATAAGACGCATCACTGAAAATTACAAATTTTCCGTACCTGTGGCAATGTCAATACTGGTGCAGTGGTCAGTCTCGTTTTTTAGTTCATGAAAGGCAACTTCTCTTTCGTCATTCCATTCAAATGATTGTCCCTTGCGTATCAACTGGGTAAGAGGTACAACTATCTTGGGAAAATCTTTCACAAATCTTCTATAATAACCAGCTAAGCCCATGAAGCTGCGGACTTTGTCACATTAGTCGGTGTAGGCCAATTCACAATTGCCTCTATTTTCTGCGGGTCCACTGAAATTCCTCCCTTGTTGATCACATGCCCTAAGAAAACAACTTCATCCAACCAAAACTCACATTTCTTTAGTTTAGCAAATAATTTCCTTTCCCAAAGTATTTGTAGGACAGTTCTCAAATGATGTTCATGTTCAAGTCTATCTTTAGAATATATCAAAATGTCATCAATAAAAACCACAACGAATTCGTCAAGGTAGGTTTTAAAAATTCGGTTTAAGTCCATAAATGCTGCGGGGCATTAGTCACTCCAAATGGCATAACAAGAAACTCAAAATGTCCATACCTCGTTCTGAATGCGGTTTTCTCAACATCCTCTGCCTTAACTTTCAGCTGATGATACTCGGATCTCAAATCAATCTTAGAAAACACCTGTGATCCCTGCAATTGGTCAAATAAGTCATCAATACGGGGTAGGGATATTTGTTCTTTATTGTTACCTTGTTCAATTCCCGATAATCGATGCACAAACGCAAAGTTCCATCCTTCTTTTTCACAAAGAATACTGGTGCACCCCAAGGCGAAGTGCTAGGTCGAATAAACCCCTTGTCAAGCAGGTCTTGCAACTGTTCTTTCAATTCTTTCATTTCGACAGTAGCCATTCTGTAGGGAGTTTTAGAAATGGGCTGGGTGCCTGGCATAGTTTCAATAGTAAACTCTATCTCCCTATCTACCAATTCCTTCGGTAATTCATTTGGAAACACATCTGGAAATTCTCTAACAATAGGGATATCATTCAATTCAACATTCATAGATTGTTCAGACAACACATAGCACATAACCCTGGACACCCTTTCCTGATCAGTTTACATGCTTTCATTGCAGATATCAAATAAGGTGGAGGCACTACCCCCCATTACCCACAAACACAATTTCTTATGTTCTGGTGGTTTAAACACAATCCGTTTTGTCACACAATCAATGGTGGCACAATATTTGGTCAACCAATCCATGCCCAAAATTACATCAAAATGTCCTAAAATTCAAGGGTAACAGTTCTACATATAGGATAGCATCCTCAAACGCATATCACAAAACCGGTATATAGATTCACACAATACAGATTCCCCAGATGGAGCAGACACACATAGCAGATATGGCAGTAATTCTAAAGGTCTGTTCAGTCTAGATGCAAATGCACATGTTACAAATGAGTGTGTTGATCCAGAGTCAATTAACACAAAGGCATCCTGATTACATATAGAAATGGTACCTGAGACAACTGCGTTGGCATTCCGTGTATCGCCCGGAACAAGTGCAAAACTCTCCCCTGTCTCACGGTATCCCTGGTGGTAGCAGATCTCAAAGTATTTCCCGGCTTTGGGATCGATGCATGGAACTAGCAACTATCTTTCCCCATTCTGATTACAATCTCGGGGCCATATGCCCTTGTTTCCCACATTTGAAACAGGCTCCTGATGCACGGTAACAAACTCCACGGTGCCTTTTGCTACAAATGTTGCACATGGGAGCTGTGTCTTGGGAAGAATTCGAAGTATTTGAGGAGCCGTGTTTTGCTTTTTCAAAAATTTCTTCTTTGAAAAGAAGCCTTGCCTTTTGTTGCCTTTCCATTCTGTTGTTGGCTTAGCCTGTCTAGCTATGTTAGCCTCTGATATGATGGCCCTGTCTAGCACCCCAATGTAGGTTTCTAGCTTCAAAACATTCACTCTTTCTAAAATGTCGCTTCGAAGCCCACCTTCAAAATGCCTCGCCTTCTTATAGTCCGTATCAATCACGTGTGGTGCAAACCTGGCCAATTCAGTGAATTTGGCCTCATACTCAGCTACAGTCATACTGTCTTGCCTAAGTTCCATGAACTCTGCTACTTTCCTGTCCCGAACACACTGCGGGAAGTACTTGTCATAGAAAATTTCCAAAAATTTCACCCAAGTCAACATCTTGTGATTCTCACGCATTAACATCCACCATCTTCTTGCTTCGTCTTCTAGCATAAAAGTGGCTAGAAGCACTTTCTGTGTCTCCGAACAAGGGAACACTTCAAATAATTTCTCAATGCCGAGGCGGATCTAATCCACCATGGAACTGTGGTGGTTTCATTTTCTTGAATTCCTTGGTGAGTGCTATTATCCGATCATCATTCTGATTATCTGGCACTGGAGGTGCTAGAGGTGGAGATGGAGGATGTGGTTGCTGCCACTGTTGTTGCCATTCCTGTTGTTGTCTCAGAGTTTCTGCCATTTCCTGTATCAGTCTTTCCATTCGGTCTATTCTGGCAGTAGAGGACTCCTCTATCTCATCACCTCTTGTTCTCACCATCTGATTAAACTTGCAATATACTTTATAACAAAAGATTCACAAGTATGCATATACTAGAGAGCATACATATTCAAATAATTTGCAATGCAAGCAAATCACAAACTTATAGCACATAATTGTTCAAATCAAAACATTTAGATGCATTCTGATGCTTTCAAATTCATACTTATCACATGAATGCATCCTAGATCTTTTCTAGACGCTTATTGCTCTTTGGACAAGTGTGTGAGTTATTAACTCGTGCTCTGATACCACTCTGTCATGACCCGAACCCGCCCCGTGGGTTAAGGACATAACCGGCCAGTAATCATGAGATTACCTACGGCCTCAAACCAAACCAAACGTATTTTAACAGAGTTAATGGGGGCCAAACGGAAGCAATTTAAAACTTTGTCCATAGAGCTGTGCTTACATGGCACATCATAACAAACCATACATATGTACATTAATAACTCACATCAAAATATGTACTACACAAAGCTCTGTACATACAGGATCATATAAGTCTAAGTCAGCCAACAAAACTATATACAACGTATTCAAAGACTTCGCCCACATGACAAATATAAAATACATAAAAAAGGGCGAAGACGGGTCTCGTGCGTGAGACACAAGGGCTGACTCTCTTCAAAACCTTTGTTGTTCCACACAGACTTCACTGGGGCTGGGTTTGGACTTCTCTTGGCTCACCTACAAACACATGAATGAGCGTGAGCGAAAGCCCAGTGAATAATATCAATTAAAGAAGTTATACAAACGATATGTAGAACAACATGCTTCAAACGGCCTTAGGCCCAATTCATATTTCTATTTAACATATATACAATTTAGGTCAAGTGACTGCGGTTCCAAACAAACTGGCCTTTGGCCCATTCAAACTTTCATTTGTGTCAAAACGGCCTTTGGCCCATTCAGATGACAAAACTGGCCTTTGGCCCATTCATTCGTTCACGTTCAAAACGGCCTTTGGCCCATTCATTCATGTCAAAATGGCCTCCGCCCATTCATTCAGTCAAAACGGCCTCTGGCCCATTCATTCATGTCAAAACGGCCTTGCCCATTCTTCAGTCAAAACGGCCTCTGGCCCATCCATTCATGTCAAAACGGCCTTTGGCCCTCCATTATGTCAAAACGGCCTTTGGCCATCCATTCATACCAAAACGGCCTCTGGCCCATCATTCATGTCAAAACGGCCTTGGCCCATTCATTCTATTATTCAGATCAGACTGGCCTCTGGCCCACTCATTTGGTATAGCAAACATTGTCCACCAATCGAATCAATGAACTTATAAAACTTACATAGAAGTAAGCAATTGGACAACAACATATTTCAGATATCTCTGTTAAGATATTACTCACAGTGATCAGTTGGTTGGTTTGCCCTGGAGCTCGACCCTACACATTCCATGAACACAAAAGGGTCACAAACAATTCAATCCGTTCTAAATTCACATTTTCCTCTTTAGGCTTCATTCTTATCTCTTTAACTCAATTACAATGCTCAATGCATGCCTAAGAGTACTTGGAAGTGAAAGAGAACAGAAAATGAAACACAGAATGTCTTTTCAAAATTTCAGAAAACAGGGTCCCCGCTCGAGCGTGGACTTCCCCGCTCGAGCGGACCCTTGAGGCCTGCAAAAGTACTGGATATGTCAAATTTACGCTCGATCGCGAACTCTAGCGCTCGAGCGGAAGGCCTCTCCACATGGCTCCCCGCTCGAGTGGACACCATGTCTGCAGAAAATACTGGGAACACGAATTTCACGCTCGAGTGGCGTTTCCCCCGCTCGAGCGGACATCAAAATTCTAGAAAATCCAAAACATGTTCTTGAGCTTCAATTGATGTTCAAAGGTTCCAAATGCATGATTTTGGCTCAAACTTCACATATACATATTCTAACATGGTATAAACACCAAATTACAATACAATGAAGCTCAATTTCACAATTTAATCACATGCATGTCACAAATTAACTCAAACTCATCACTAACACACTAGATTCAAACATGCAAGACTCAAACTCCCATGATTTGCACTTGCATGTGAAATATACACAATATCCTCAACTTAATTGGTGAAGAGATGATCAAATACATGGTCATTAATCAAAACTCAACATGGATCATACACATTGTGCTCAAATATGGAAATTTATGGCAATTCTTACATGCATGTGTTCTAAGACTTCAATTTCAACAAAACCAACTCAATTTCATCATAATCAATCTAACTCATGTTCTTGACCATTAATCAAACTTGAATTTACAAATTACAAACAAAAATCCATGAGTCAAGGGTTGATTACTCACCTAGGAGCCTTAATCTTCCCAATTTCTAGTTGAATCTTGAGTTTAACTTCCCAATCTCACAAACCTTGAGCCAAAACATGCAATCCTTCCTCTTTCCCTCTCTAGCCGACCCTCTCTTCCCTCTCTTAGAGTTGATATCAGCCAAATGATTTTAAAGAGAAGGAATGAATATAATAAGGCCCTTATAAAGCCCCACTAAGTCACATTATTTTAATATCAAATAATTGAGCACTTAATTAGTCGTTCTGAATCTAATTATTTTGATCCGAATCAATTTCCAATTAAATTTCACCGTAGGCTCTAAAAATTATGCCAATCGCAATGGCGTAATCAATTTCGGGTTCTGTGGCCGATAAGGCCTTCAATTTAATTTGGGATGTTCTAAAAAAGTGTACTTTTTGACTTATGACTTATATGGGTTGGGTTTGGGTTGGGTTTGACTGTGATGGCAGAGGTGATGTGATTTAAATAAGATGATGTGACTTAAATAGGATAGTGACTTTTTAACTTTTTGATTATTTAGGATATGCCAAACTGGCCTTAATTTTCAAAGCAGATAATCAAACAGATATTCCTACGGTGGCAGATAGAAAATTCAAAATCACATATTTTCACATAATGGCACACAAATCATATTAAACACATAATCATGCTCAATATAAGGACCAATTAGCATACTACAGAACAAGGATATTACAAACCCCTAGATCGTGCTACCTCGACCTGAGTATAGGCTAATTTAACCGAAGAGTGAATTTATCTCCACTCACCGTTCTCGGGATCAGGTCCTTTGTTCGGACTCCGTTACATCCATGGTTTCGGTACGTAGATCCTGGAAAGCTCTGAGCCCGCAAGTGTTCTGAGACTCATGAACGAAGCGACTTCTAAATTGCGTTCGAATCCGTTCGAAATCAAGTGCTTCAGATCTCTAAGTTCGTGGATCCGAACCCTTTCGAGTTCGAGCTCGAATAGATTTCTAGGTTCGTGGTTTCGAACCCTTTCAAGACTAAGCAATACCTCGGAGAATGGATCTCCTTCGAGGGTTTCATCTCTTTCAAGAGCAATGGTTAACCTCCTCGAATGCCCGTATGATCTGGGCCTTCTCGATAGGTTTGTCGGACTCTCTTTAGAGACATATGCTTGATAGGTCTTCCTCGGCTCAATTTGTTGGCTTTCTTATGAGCCTGTTCAATAAAATTCACTTGGGCCCATTTGACAATAATTTCTCCAAACTCACCAATTTTTTTGAGGCTTTCCAATTGGGTTTCGATTGAACCAATTAATTAGTGGGGTCAAGTTAACCCCTCTTACATATATTTTTAAAAATTTAAAAAAATTAAAAAATTAACTTTTAAACCAACCTCGCAAAATAACTAAATAATATCTTTTGACTCACAACGAAACAAATCAATCTTTTGACTCTGTTTGTTTATTAGACTAGGTTGAATCAAGTCATTGGCTCAGTAATATTGAATGAAATAATATGCTATATAAGTGTATTTTTTTTGATTTTTTAATTAAAAAGTAGAGAAACAATATATATTTAGAATAATTTTGTCTTTTTACGAAAGATGTATAATAAAATATTGTAGTAAAATCAAAATAATCATTCTATCCTTGTTGACTTTTAACTTTGGATAGTTGAATTCAAATCTAAATAATATGGACTTTTTACTTTTACGATTATTATCTAAATAAGTGTATTTTTTGACTTTTTATGAAATATGGGTTGATTTTGAAGTGATGTGGTAGAGAGGTAATGTGACTCAAATAGGATAGTGACTTTTTGACTTTTTAACTTTTTTAGGTTATGACAAACAAGGCTTTACTTTTTTGACTTTTTGACATTTACTTAGACGGCAAAATTATTATTTTGCTTTGAATTCAACTATCCAAAATTCAAAAAGTCAACAAGGGTAGAATGGACATCTTGATTTTATTATAATATTTTATTACACATCCTTTCGTAAAAAATTAAAAAAATTATCCCAAACATACATATTTTTTCTACTTTTTTTAATTAAAAAGTTAAAAAAATACACTTAGCACATTTGAAACAAGTTTAAAATGTGAGATAAATCATGTTTGTTGAAAAGTTATTTTGCCTTCGTTTGGGAAGTGAGTTGATTTTTTGACTATTTTAACCTGAGATTAAAAAATCTCGTTTGGGAAGGCTTTTTGACTTTTTTGCCTTTTTTAAATTTTTTATGAGAGAAAAATGTAATAATTATGAATTGAATGTTACGTTTTATCTTATTGGACTAAAATAGCCTATTTTATCTTATATGACTATTTTAACCCCAACACATCTTCCTAAACTATAATCTTTTGAAATCAAATTCGTGTTTCTTATGGGACCCACATAATCCAATCTCATGGCCTATGCAGGAAAACAAACAAGATCCTAACATTAGCGCCAATGAAATAGATTTTTCACCTATTTTTTCTAGAAATAAATTAAATATAGGACAAATTACCAACACTACATCAAGATTTGACTAAAATATAAATTTTTTCTTGAGGTTTGAGAAATTACATCCCGCCCCTGATATTTATATTTGCATAACAAATTACCTCCTGAAGTTTAAATTTACATAACAAATTACCCCCTCATTTGTTATGCAAATATAAACTTCAGGAGATGTAATTTCTCAAATTTCAGTGAGAAATTCGTATTTTAGTTAAATCTCGAAGGAGTATTGATAATTTACCCATTAATAAATGATCCAAAATTATTTTAAATATGATGTTAAAAGTACAATGAATCTATGCACTATTTGTACATGAATCCATGAACCGTTGCTACGTGCAATTTTCTTAATTAACAATGCCAACATCTTCCTTTAAGATAGACGTTTTAAAAAAAAAATACATTAACATTTTTAATATATTCATTTTATAATGATATACAAAGGGATACTGCTACACATTGTGCACATCAGTAACTGTAGTGAACTAAAACTAAACTACATTATTTCTGTCACTGGTACAATGAAGAAACATGCCTTTTGTATTTGGTGTTGACTGGGTTATAATATTCTGGTCTCTATGTCATTTTTTAGTGCTTTTGTTTTTTTAAATATTTTTATTAGATGATGAAATATTAAGTTAAAAATAAATATTTGAAAAACTCCAAAAGTCTTAAGATATTAATTTGTAATTAGGATTCAATTTAAGTAATGATTAACAATTTTCAATCAAACAATCATAGATCTAATTCAATTAAACGAGAATTGAATTATATTTACAAACAAAACAATGACAAATATAATGTAAAAAAAAAATCATAATTGTAGCACCTGCACCTTCTATTGTGATGAAAAAATCATGGGTAAGATCAACCAAAAAAGTAAAAATGAAAATTAAAAAATTTGATTTTTTTTTATTAATGATGAAATACCTAAAAAAAAGACAATTACAAAAGAAACGGAGGTTTGACTTTTATAATAAAATATAAACCTTGAGTTTCAAATTTTATCAATTTAAATCTTGATTTTTTTATTTGTTTTCAATTGAAATCATCTATTTATTTTCATTAACTAAGCTTTCGTTTGGGATGTGAATTATCTTTTTAGCTATTTGATTTTTTGACTATTTTAACTTGGGATTAAAAAATCTCGTTTGGAATGAATTTTTTAGTTTTTTTTACTTTTGTGAGAGAAAATAAAATAATTATGATTTAAATGTAACATTTTGTCTTATTTGATTTTTAGCATATTTTGTCTTTTTGTGACTATTTTAACCCAAATAGTTTATGCCAAACATGGCCTAAAATCGACAAAAAAAAAAAACTTACATTTTAATCATTAAATTCAAAGTTATTTTTTTTTAAAAAAACTCATTTTTAATGACTAAAATACTTATTTTTCAATTGATTTTACTTAACAAAAATAGACAAATATACATTGAAAATAAATCAAAAATTTAGAATTTAAATCGACAAAATTAAAAATTAATGATTTATTTTATTATAAGATTCAAACACTGAGACTTGTTTGTAATTTTTCCCCCAAAAAATTATTAGATGTTGAAAAACTTTTAGATTTTTAACCTTTTTTCAAATTTTTTATTTTTATTTTTTGGTTTAGTTGAATAAAACCTCGAAGCTTAAGCTTTTTAAATAAAGTTTTCTAAAACAAAAAAAATTCAATTCTAAACAACCCCTTATATTTATTCTTGACTTATGTATTTTATCATCTAATAAATATATTTTTAAAAAAATAAAAAAAGACCCGTGGAAATGATACAAACGATATAGTTTTAATTCACCACAGTTACTGCTGTGCACACTGTGCAGCTAGGGCTGGGCGTAAGGTTATCCGACTCGCCCAAACTGCTCTACTCGATCTGACCCGCACATGTATAGGCGGTTTCGCAAACACATTAGGGTCGAGTTCAGTTTGAATTTCAGCTGATTTTCGAGTTATGGATGGGTTACGGGTTTGAACCGCACCCGCCCGCATTAACTTTTTTTTTTAATTTTTTTTTATTTTATTTTATATTTCAAATCTAGACCGTTTATCTTCACTCTATTTATAACAACAAAACTAGTAAACCCTAATCTATCTCTCAAACTCAAAAACACATTGCTGCGCATTCTCTCATCTGTCTCCCTTACTCTCTCATTCTCATTAGTCTCTCTCTCACTTTCTCATTTTTCATCTGCACCAATCAACTCTCTCTCATCGCAAGATCAACCGATTGACCTTACTCTCTCATCGCACCAATCGACCTCACAAGTAAGCCTTCTCTTGTTCTCTGTCTCTCTTTCCCCGATCTTTGATTTTTTTTGCAACATATCAGATCTCTCTCTCTAATTTATCTCCCTCACTCTCTCATTTCATTAGTCTCTCACTTTCTCATTTTGCATCTGCACCGATCAACTCTCTCTCATCGCAAGATCAATCGATCGATCTCACTTTTTCATCGCATCGATCGACCTCACAGGTAAGCCTCTCTTTCTATCTTTGTCTCTATCTCTCTCTCTCCCTGATCTTTGATTTTTTTTTTTTTTGCAACATATCAGATCTCTCTCTCTCTAATCTGTCTCTCACTCTCTCATCTCATCAGATCTGTTTATGCACTTAGATCTGTCAATTTTTTTTTTTGTAGCAACAGATCTGTAGAAGTGGAAAATGAATCTGTGTTTTTGGGAATTAAATCTGATTTTTTTTTTTTTTTTTTTTTTTTTTTTTTTTGAAGTAGTAGTAGTAGCAGCAGCAGCAGCACTAGATCTATGATAAGTGGAAATTGAATCTGTGTTTATGCAAACAGATCTCTGTGTTTTTTTTTTTGGAATTGAATCTGTGTTTTTGAAATTAAATCTGTTATTGAATTTGTGTTAGAAGTGGAAATTAAATCTGTTATTGTAATTTTAAATTGAATATGTTATTAAACTGAATCTGTATTGAATCTGTTATTCAAAATTTTTTAGAGGGTGATTAAATCTGTTATTAAGTTAAATATGCTATTGAATCTATTATTAAATCAGTTATGTTGTTGAAATTGAATCTATAATCGTGTTGAATCTGTAATTAAAATTGAATCTATAATTGTGTTGAATCTATAATTATGTTATTGAAATTGAATCTGTAATCTGTTATGTTATTGAAATTGAATTTGTAATTTTTGTAATCCAATTTAAATGAAGGATAGTGTTCAATCTCCCACAATTAATCTTTTACCTTCAAAATCCTCTAGTTCTCAAATGAATCCCCTCTTAGCTGAACTCGAACTCGAACCTAAGCCTCTTAGACCCCCAAAGAGAAAGAGTGAGGGTGGAGGGTGGAGGGGGGAGAGCACCATCCACATTTTGGGATCATTTTGATAAGGTTGTAGGGACTGATGGGAAACGCAGAGCCGTATGTAAATATTGCAAGAAAAAGTATTTGGCTAACTCTAGACTTCATGGGACTAGCAATTTGAGGAGTCAAACACCAAATTGTAAAGAATATCTAAATAGGGATACAGACTATTAAATCGTAAACCAAAACAAAATGAAGAGGGTGTTGAGGTTGTAGCAACAACTTTTAATTTTGATACATGTAAAAGGTTTCTTGCAGAGATAGTGGTCATTGATGAGCTACCATTTAGATTTGTGGAGGGTGTTGGGTTTAGAAGATTTTGTAATGTTATGCAATCCAAATTCACACCAATTCCCTCTCGTCAAACCATATATAGAGAAATGCTTAACATATTCAAGAATGAAAGGGATAAGTTAAAGATGGCCATGAAAGGTCGTAGAATTTGCTTTACTACGGACACTTGGACATCTATTCAGAATTTGTGTTACATGTGTTTGACTGCTCATTTCACTGATGATAACTGGAAACTTCAAAAAAGAATCATAAATTTTCAATAAGTTGAGGATCACAAAGGAGAAACATTGGGTCGGAAAATTGAGTTGTGTTTGATTGAGTGGAACATTAATAACATATTCACCTTAATAGTTGATGATGCTAGTTCTAATAATCTTACCATTCAATATTTGAAAACGATAACCAAAGATTGGAAGGAGACTATTTTGCAACATGAGTTTATTTATATGCGTTGTTGTGCACATATTCTTAATCTCGTTGCGAGTGATGGGTTGAAAGAAATGGACAATTCTATTGCCAACATTAGACTTGACGTGAGATATATGAGTTCTTCTCTTCATAGGCATGATGTTTTTAAGAAGTGTGCAACCACATTCAAACTTGATTCAAAAGCTCTTGTATGCCTAGATGTATCAACTAGGTGGAACTCTACCTATTTGATGTTAGAGGCCGCCGAAAAGTATGAAAAGGCTTTTAACCGATTGAAGTTTGTGGATTCCAACTTTGAATCTTATTTCAAAGATGTTGATGGTGGCATAAATAGAAGTCTGAAAGAGTTGGATTGGAAAAAATGTAAAATTTTTTTGAGGTTTCTAAAATTATTTTATCTTGCAATTAAGAAATTTTCGGGGTCTCTCTTTGTTACTTCTAATGGTTTTCACAAAGAAATGTTTGTTATTGAAAGCAAAATTCACCAATTAATTTTGGAGGAGGATGATACTTTGAGCACAATGACAAAGACTATGAAACAAAAGTTTAACAAGTATTGGGAGGATGGAAGCAAGATCAATTTGTTATTTTATGTTACGGTTGTTCTTGATCCTACCAAAAATAATGACATACTTGGAGTTTTGCTTTTCAAATTTATTTCTTGGAGATAATAAAAAGGTGGAAGATATGGTAGACAAAGTTAAGAGTTATTTGAGTCGTTTGTATAGCTATTATGTCACACTTTATCCTTCAAACGAAAAACTTCCAAGTGTGAGTGAAGTTGTGAATATAGTAGAAGAAGATGATAATGATGATCCCTATTCTTTGGTTGACTTCCAATTTAATTCCTATTTGGAGGGGCGATGCACTAGTGTATCTAAGTCAGAATTGGAACAATATTTATCTGAGATTGAACATTTTGTAAAGAATCAAACATTTGAGATTTTGAATTATTGGAAGGTGAGTGTAACCAAATATAGAGTGTTATCACAACTTGCAAGGGATGTGTTGGCCATGCCTATTTCTACCTGATGATACAGTTCGTTCCCGGTGGATGGGCTGGACCGATCCAAGCTCCTCGAGCCCACGTCTGGATGGCGGAGCCCACTAGATGACCTGCAAGTAAGTTCAATGGGGAACGGGGTAGTCCCCCAGCGAACCCTCCGACGAGCAAGTTAGCAAGTAGGAAAGGAGATGAAGTATGTAGAGAGAGATTGAAGATAGAAAAGTTTAACCTTCTTCTTGTCTTCGATGCTTGCTTATATCCTTTGGTAATCATTTCACTGTCCCTTCCGACGTGCCCGTCTCGCCTCCAGCCTGTGCTGTAGCTTACCTTGTTCAGGGTAAGGGGCGCCATTTCGGCTGAGTGGTGTTGTCGCAATAAATGCTGTGATGGGCTGCATTAATGGTGATGTGTTGTGGCAATAACTTTGCAGATCTTTGTCTGCTGATGTGGCCTGTTCTGCACCTGCCATATGTCCGAATGCCATTGGCCCTTCATGTCCAGTTGGCCTCTAACTGTCATGGACTTTACCAACCGGGTTATGCAATGGGGTCCAAATGGTGGGCTTGGGTTTGTTCGCTGTGGGCTGTGGCCTTTATGGGCCTATCCATGTCACTACCGTTGCGTCGGAGTCGATTTTTAGTACAGGGGGCATATTCTTGACCCATTTCGTAGTTCACTCTCACCTTCTATAATTGAAGCTCTTGTATATACTCAAAATTAGCTTCGAAGCAACCTTCCAATTTCTCTTCGAAAGGCGATGGATGATGTGGAGGAATTTGAACAATACAACTCAGGTAATATGAGAATTTATTTATCTTTATTTTTATTTGTATTGTTCATTTTTAATGTAAGTTTTATTAATCTTCTATAGTTGACTCCTCATTAGGTACTTTGTCGTCAAGCTCATCTTCAAGTTCAACATATAATGTTGATGCTATAATTGAACTTTAATATCCATTTGCTCATTATTAATTTTTTCATATACTCAACACATTTTCTTATTATATTAAAATTTATATTTTTCAGTTTGTTTTTGTGCAAGATTCATCAACCTAATGCATGGAATTGGAATTTTTGAAAGTTGGATTGTATGTGATTCATGACGAAATTTGATATCTTAGAAATGTTTTTATTTTATTTCATGAGTTTGAATTGAATAAAATTTGATAACAATTTTTTTTTCTTTTTTAATTGCATTTTGGATGAATGTAAGTTAATAAATTTTTATTGTTTTATTTTTTTTATTGTATTTTGGATGAATGTAAATTAATGAAGAATTACTTTTTTATTTTTATTTTTTTATTTGGGTTAAAAATGATGAATGTAGGATTTTGAATGATTTGTTTGGATTATGAATTGAATTTGTTGTGTTTTTTTATTTTATAAGTTTTAATTCATTAATTATTAATGTTGGAAACATTTTAGAAAATAGGAGGAAAATGGTCCAAAATAAATATTGACAAAATAAAAAAAAAAGGCTTAAAAATAAATTTTTGAAAAAAAGATCAATTCGCAAACCGCCCGCATATCTGCGAACCTTATTCTCACAAACTGCACGGCTGGCGGTTGCGGGTTGACTTTTTACCAAACTACATAGATGCAAACAGGTCCAAACCGAATTGCAAATCGTCCCAAATCAAACCACGAACACCCCTATGTGCAGCAAAATTTCCAAACCCTATCTTAACATGTTTTTAGGAGCACACATTAACAAAATTTTTGTTCAAATGTATTCAAGGTTGTATCAAATTATCTTTATTTTACTAAAGTACTTTCTATTATTAATTTTTTTTTTTTTTTTGTAGCATTTTCATAAATTTTAAAATATTTTTTTATACAAATTCCAATATTAAACAATGTCAAAAGAACAATTCAAATATTGACATATTAAATGATTTGTCCCTAAAACATTGTTTAATATTAAAATTTGTATAAAAATATTTTAAAATTTTCAAAAATGTTTTAAAAAATAAAATTAATAAAAAAATATTTTAGAATTATTCTTCAATGTTTTTATATTCCAAGGACACCATATACCATACGTCACAATTAATATTTTTACAGATTTCGTTAAATTTACCTATTTCATTTTATTTTATTAAATGATTGTTAAAATTTGTTAAATCCTAAATAATTATTATTTTTAGGGAGAATTGCAAAATATAATATAAACACAAAATAATTACAATATCATGGAAATACAAGTAATTTATGTACTAAATTGTGCAATTAATTCTTGTATTTGCACTTCTTTTCCACTTCTTTGCAATTGTTTTGAGTTTAAACCATTTTCTTTGCAATTGTCCCTTGTTTTATGCATAAAAATAAAAATTTTGTATATAAATTAAAAGATATATTAATGTGCATCCTTTTAAAGGATATTAAAAAGACTATACAAAGATTATACACTCGGGTGTTGCATACATTTTGTAAATAATATATCATCTTTTTCAACTCTTAAAATACTATAAAAATACACATTAAGAGCATTTTCAACGGTTCACCAAATATTTTATCAAATTTGAATAAAAAAAGCACAAATTTCCTATATGATATTAGTCACTCCAACAGTGAATTCGTAATTGTCATCAAAACACATGTCATCTGGGAAGTCGACCGGCCGATTGACCAGCAAGAGCAAATGGAAAAAAAAATAAAATTCTGCAACAAAGGTAGTGTACTTCCAAATAAGATGCTTCAAGCCATCAGATTAAGTCGACAAAATGTAACATTTTTCAATCAAGAGAATAAATTGATATGAATGATAGTTTGAGAAGTTTCTGGTGCAGATGATGGTTGAAGCCGTTGTAGATTGTGAAGATGGTGGTAAGACTATTGTGAAAGAGATGCTTCTTTATGATGTTGATTCAATTATATTGAATTTGTTGAAAGAGTGGATTCAAGAGAGAGGTTGAAGAAAGGGAAAGAGTGTCTCCAAAGAGCAAAAGAAACTGAGGTATGTTTTTTGATTTGTTTCTGCAAGATTTAGGCAACTCTATTAAGGGGTTGTTTGGGGTGTCCTAAATAAATACACTTTTTATTTTTTTGGACTAAAAAGTTGAGGAAAAAATTATGGATGTTTGGGTCAACTTTTTGACTTTTTATAAAAAAATGTGTATTAAAAAATTGTATAAATAAGTGTATAGGAGAATATAGTATATTAGGCCGTACAAATAGGCAGTCAGTCAGTTGGGATGAGCATATGGAAAAATATTACCTCCTTTTCAGGCTTTGATTGGACGGTGTTGTTTGGCTCGTGGGAGCCCACTACAGGTTCTTTTTTTCTAATCGGAACCGTTCAATGTGTAGAATTCGTCCAGTACTATATGCTTATAAAAAATCACGTTGATTGGATATCGATAGCTATCTGATCGTATTAGTTTTTTTTGTCAACTGTTAATTATAATATCATTCATTTTTTATACAAAACTGATTTGATCATGTTGTTAGCGATATCCAATAGACGTAATTTTTTACAAACATATAGTACTAGACAAGTTCTACATATTGAATGGTTCAGATTATCAAAACGGAACCTATGGTGAACCCCCACAGGCCCAACTTTTCCAATGTCACTTAGTGAATGCTTATAAAATAATTTTTTTTTCCTTTCTTAGCAGTTGGTTTGACTGATGGGCTGAAAGGTTGAATTATTTTTTAATATTTATATATTAATTTTTTTATATATTTTTTTTGATAAATAGTGATAACTTTTTAACTTTTTGAGTAACTTTTTAACTTTTTGTCTTTTTTAGTAGATCCCAAACCAGCCCTAAGTTGCAAGGAAAATTTATAGGAAAAATTTCTTGAGAAAAATGAGTTAAAAGGAAATGTAAGGAAAATAAAATATACTGATGAAAAATGCTTCCTTAAAAAAAATTGATACACATTTTTCTACAAGATCAGAACACATAAAAGAAATGAAAGCAATTTTTACAAAGATATGATATTGAAAGTAGTTTTTAAGAGTAATAGAATTGAAATTTGTGTTGGCAGACATGGAACCTAAAATCCAAAACAGAGCCATGTGCACAATCAGCGGGGAAGCTAACGAAAGTTGCCAAAGCAACAGTGGATTCATACTTTGAAATTCCATTAGGAATGTTTGAGGATTTAGTTCATGAGCTTGCTGATGGCTTGGAATATCTCATCCGGGAGTATACTACCTTTGTTGAAGAGAAAAATGGCAGATGAGAAATAATAAGATTTGAGAGGGAGATTTGTGCCGAACAAGTGGGCCGAGATATGGCAGTACGGAATATGGTGTTGGGCCATGTGAGGGCCGAAGATGCTGTGCCTGGCCAAACCGCACCAACATAGCGCTTCGGCCCATTACGTTGGGTCGGACTGGGGGTCGCCCGGATTATGGAGGCATGCATGTGTTTAGCCGAGTTAGGATCACGCAGAATCGAATATTTGATTAGGTCTGCATGGATGTGTTAGGCCGAGCTAAGGATGGTTCGGACTGATGTGGGGACTGAGATGGCCCACGAAATCGCTGTGTGAGGCCAAGATGCCAAATGGCACGCCCCGCGTCTAATTGATTTAGGTGGACCAGTTTGGTTTTGCTCGGCAGTGCCTATCCCTCATAGTGTTTATATTTCGCCAAGTAATAGCTCGGTTCAATATTTCATGTGGACAAATAATAAGGAGAAGAGGATCTACTACTGGTATGCATCAATACCGTTTGGTGGTGCGACAAACACTGTTTGGAGGTTTTGGTCTCTACACGTGTAAGAAATGTAGAGGGGAGCATAGCTTTCTGTTTAGAGAAAAACAGCAAAGGTAGTGCGTCCACAATCTCTGAGGCTGCATGGCCAGTCTTGAAAAGAAAAAGCATGCACCTGTTAAAGGTAAGCCATTTTTGACACACACACACACTCTCTCTAGAAAGTGACCTTTTCTCTTCTTCACCAAGTGTGTTAACTTGATCGTCAGAGAGTTTATCCGGCAACACACCGCCGGGCAGCTCACAGTCTTTCTATTCTTAGGTTGAACGACGTTACACGAGGCTTGGACTCAAGGAGTACGGAGAGCAACGAATATTTCATCCAATGCTTGAATTGAATGAATGAAGAAGCACGATGGGTCCAAAATTAGAGAGAGAGAGCAAAGAACGACGAGAGGGCACAGCAAATTTCCTTCGAAAGCAAACTTTGGAAGTCTATTGACAGTCCAAACCATTGCTCTATTATGAGAATTGTTCAAGTAACAAGTTGACCAGGAGGACAACCAGTCGGACATTCGACCGGTGGTCCTGTGTGTACCATCCGCAACGGTCCTACACAGTGTTTTGGTGAAAGGTGTCATAGATCCTCAGTTTGGTGAAACATTTGTTATTTTCTCAATTTGATGAAACCAATGGAGAACAAAAAAGAGAGATTTGGTGCAACGTTAGAGACGGCCTAACAAAATCTTAAATTTAAAAATTATTAAAAATCTTCAAATAATAAATATATCTAATTTAACGATTATATTAAAAATAAAATTTATTATAATCAAGATAAATTGATACAACATTAAATATATTTGTTAACATTAACAACATATTTAATATTGTATTAATTTGTCTTAATTCTAATAATTTTTTATTTTTTATATGTACATCAAATTATGTGTATTTATTATTTAAATATTTTAATAAAATTTAAAGTTGCACACAATAATGTATAATTAATATTTTATATAAAATTGTAAAATTTTGTTAATGCATGCCCTTAAGATGCATGTTAAGAAAACTTTAAATTTTCATACACAATATATAACATTTTAAGCTTTTTAACATGTGCCCTAAAGACACACATTAATAAAATCTAATATTTTATATGCATGAAAATATTCATTATTTATGATTTAATAATTTTTAAACATTAAATAAAATAAAACATAATTCATTACTAATTTACTATGTAAAGAGCATCTCCACCTCTTCACTACTTATTATCCATCTAATTGAGCATTTAAATTTGAATAAAGTATAATTTGATATGAACTAATCATGTTCTTTCATCAAAATCCTTTTAAAAAATCCTTCTTATCCAAAATTTCTGCTTTCATAAAATTTAATGAAAAAATTGCAATCTTCAATCCTTTATTTTTATAAATTTTCATCAAGCTCAAATTTAATTATCAATTTGATAAAAAAAAAATCTCTCTTAGTTTGATAACTAACTGATAAAAGGATTGAGGATAATTTTAAGTTCTATAGATTGGAGATCTCTAACAATAATGCTAGACTAATTATTTTTATACAATAAGATTTAAAAAAAAAAAAAAAACAAAAAATAAACATTCAATTCAAGAGAAGTAAAAAATTGAAAATGGCAAAAAAGTGTAATGTTCCCTCAGAAAAACAAGTAAATAAGGATTCAATCACAGATTGATCAGAATTAGCATGGTCATCAGACTTACAAACATCACAGGGAACATTAAAAAGATCAAACCCTTGTTTTTCTAATCACAAAGTTATAGTAATAAATCAAAAATCAAAATAAAAATAAAAATAAAATAATAACATAAAAAAAAGTTATGAAGCTCAGATAGATGTTGGATAGAGTCTATTCCCAGGCCTTAGTCTCTAAAAACAAGGCCTCAATGAGCTGGGATTAACATTTATCATCATCGCACCACCATACTTTTTGGATCTCGAATTGCACAAATTTATTACTAAAAACACAATGTGGATAAACTAAAAATACAATTTTTTTACACATTCTCACTTTTCTTTCATTTCCTCACAAAATCGAAGATCCAAATTCAAATCAATATACATATATACGTAGTTTATATATATATATATATACACACACATAGAGAGAGAGAGAGAGAGAGAGAGAGAGAGAGACCTGGGCTAGAATTCGACTAATACAAGTTCAATTTAATTAATTTTCCTGGAAAATCCTTCAGTTTCCTTTTGACTGAAAACATAAAAAACAAATCAACCAACTTTCCATGACACATAAAAATAATCAGATAAAACCCAGAAAGGAAACTTGAAATTAATTCATACATGAACACAAACCAACACTAAAAACACAAGAAAAGCAGAGCAATTTAAAGCTTTCGACATGAAACGATTCTACTTATTCTTATTGTAACAGCTTTGATAAACTGAAAACAGGTTCTTAAAGCAAATTTATGGTTTCAGAAAGCAGAACCCACAATTGTTTTGACCCATAAATTGGAATTAAACAAATACCCATTTACCATGTGATTAAATAACAATCTCTCCATGTTCAGAACGGTCAACGGTATCACAACTCATGGATTTAAAAAAAGATAAGAAATGAAAACTTGCGATTAAACAAGAAAGTGAAATGGTCAAAAAAAACAAATTTAAAAATACAAAGAAAAAAGTCAGATGAGAGAGACATTCGAAACAAGCATTGAAGAGCTTACCAGATCGATTGTTTCTCTATCTCCAAAAAATATCCAAAAATATTGTTGGAGACCTCTGCTGTCTAGGGCATCGAACTCAACTGAGTAAAAATAAATAAAAAAACAACAGAAATAAACATAAAAGATGAGATTTTAGAGATGGGTATTTGGGGAAATAGATTGATTACTTTGCAGACACCTTGTTCACCAGCGGCGACGCCTTGTTGTGGCCTCGATCGTTGCAGATCTGAGTACTTGTTCTGGCCGAGATCGAAAACCCTAACAACAGCTCTCTCTCGCCAAAGACAGCGGAGGAATAGGGAGATCGGCGGTGATGAGACGAAGGAGAGGCGGACAGCGGAGGAGGAGGGAGAGGAGGACGACGGAGGGAGATCGGTGAAGGGAGAGATGAGAGGCGGTGTGTGAGTGAGTTGCGTGAGTGTAAGTTGTGTTTTAGGGTTTGGTTTGGTTTGGTTTATATAGATATATAGAGAGGGTATAATAGTAATTTGGGTAAATTACACTGACACCCCTGAGATTTATATTTATTACAGTTCTCCCTCTCACCTTTTGAAAATCACATCTCTCCCGAGATTTAAAGTTTCATTACAGATTTCGCCTTCAGATTTAATTTTTTTAAATACTAATTTTACCCTCATTGGGTAAATTACATTAACACCCCTCATATTTTAGAAATTACAATCCCCTCCCTAAGGTTTAAAGTAGCATTACCAACTACTCCCTTGGTTAGTATTAGTTGAAAAAAAAATTCAATGAAAAAAAAATTAATTGAAAAAAAATTTTGTTAGTAAATTTCTTAAATTTCTGTTTAAAAACCAATGTAAGCTCATTTTTTGAATTTACATTTTTTCCTTAAATTTACAAACTGAGACAACCATTTATAAACCAAAAAAATTATCAAACAAATTTTAATGACAATTTTTAAAATTTTTGTAAATATAAATTAAAAACTGAAAACAAAATGGTTACCAAACAGGCTTGATGGTGAAAATGTCGTAAAATTAACAAATAATTAAATAAGTTACCAACGTAAGAAATGATTTATCAAAAGATTTTTAAGTTATGTATAATTTGATTTTTAGAAAAAAAATTTAAAAATTAAAAATTAAAAATTAATTTCGTTAAGAAATAAAAAATAAAAATTTAAGGGTTTGATTAAAAATTTAAGAAATATTTAAGGGTTTGATTTTTATTTTTTATTTCTTAGCCAAATTAATTTTTAATTTTTTAAAAAAAAAATTCTAAAAATCAAACCATACATAGCCTAAGAATCTTTTGATAAGTCATTTTTTACGTTGGTAACTTATTTAATTATTTGTTAATTTTATGACATTTTTACCATCAAGCATGTTTGGTAACCATTTCGTTTTCAGTTTTCAATTTATATTTACAAAAATTTTAAAAACTGTCATAAAAATTTGTTTGATAATTTTGTTGGTTTATAAATGGTTGTCTCAGTTTGTAAATTTGAGGAAAAAACGTAAATTCAAAAAATGAGGTTACGTTGGTTTTTAAACAGAAATTTAAAAACTTTACTAACAAAACAAATTTTCAATTAATTTTTTTTTTCAAATAATTTTTTTTCCAATTAATTTTTTTTTCAATGAATTTTTTTTCCAACTAATACTAACCAAGTGGGCAATTAGTAATGCTACTTTAAACCTTAGGAAGGGGATTGTAATTTCTAAAATGTGAGGGGTGTTAATGTAATTTACCCAATGAGGGCAAAATTGGTATTTAAAAAAATTAAATTGCTGAAGGGGGAATTTGTAATGAAACTTTAAACCTCAGGGGGAGATGTAATTTCCAAAAGGTAAGGGGGGAACTGTAATAAACATAAACCTCAGGGGGTGTCAGTATAATTTACCCTAGTAATTTTATATCGGGGAATTGGGGACCAGGTTCGGGCCAGTGGACGGGGCCGGGGACGGGGCTGGGGAATATATCACCGTCCCCGACCCGGAATTTATTGGGGATTCAATTTTGAATACCATCCCTGGCCTGTCGGGAGTATTTTTCGGGAAAAACCCGTTCAAATCGGGGTCGGGGGGTCGGGTCCCCGTCGGGTTGGGTTCAAATTGCCATATCTAATTATTAAAAGAGATCAATTGGCTAGGGTTAGGATTTATGATGGGGACGTTGAATCTGTGATTTTACATATATGGCCCTGGAGATTTAGTTTAATTACTGGACTGGGATTAGCCCAACTCTCTTGGTGGAAAGTTAGGCCTGTTATTGGTTGGGTATAAGTTTAGGCCCTGAGAGTCTGGGCTTGAGCAGGCCTCTTGAGACTTGATCTTTTTTGGGGGCTAAGGCTTTGTTTGGTTTGCTTTGAAAGTCGACTTTTTAATGGGCTTTGTTTGTCTCACTAAACTACAAAATAATGGGCTTTTTAAAACCTATTACAGGGGCTTTCAGTGTGGGTTTTTGACTTTTTATTATTAAGGCCTCGTTTGGCAATATCAGTTTTTAGATTAAAAGTCAAAAAGTTACTAGAAAATTTTAAAAGTCAACAACCTATACCAAAAAGTCAAAGATTTCTTTTTTTCTTTACTTTTTGCACATCTTTTCGTAAAAAACCAAATAGTCATCTCAAACATACTAGTTTTTTTATATCATATTTTAGCCAAAAAGTCAAAAAATTACTAAAAAAGTCTGTTCCCAAATAAGGCCTAAAGCCTAGTAAAAAAGAGGCAAATTCTACTTACAATACAAATCTAACCCCAAAATTCAAAAATCTTTTTTATTTTATTTTTGTATAATTTCTAGTGATGTTGTATAAAACAGAATGTTGAGCAGCTAAGAAATAACATGTAGATAAGATGAGTGTTGCTGAGATGAGAATGCTAAGGTGAATGTGTGGTAAGACTAGAAAAGATATAGTTAGAATGAATATATTTGTGAATGGGTAGGAGTAGTATTGATAGAATATAAACTGAGAGAGAATAGACTGAGATGGTTTGATCATATACAATGGGGACCAACAGAGGCAGTAATAAAGATATGCTATACAGTAATGGTAGTCACCATCGAATGAATCAGTGCCTCTTCTTCTTTTTCTTTCTCCTCCTTCTTTCAAACCCTAACCTTAATTTCAATCCACAAATTCTAACACTAACCCTAGGTTTGAAACCCTAGATCTACTCTCTCTTGCTAGCGATTTGGGATCCATTCGCGGTGATGAAAGGATGAGAAGAAGTTCGCGGCGAGGGTTCGCTACAAAAAAGATGGATCGCAGCGGAGTGAGGTTCACAAGAGTGAAAAGATTGTGAAGGTAGTAGTGATCGTGAGGTGATTAGCCAGTAGAAAGGGGGTCGGTGTGAGAAAAAAACTAGGATTTGGCTGCCAGAGATAGTAACAGTGGTTGGAGTCATCGGTAAAGGGGTTGCTGGTTGAGGAAGAGGAGTTGGATAGGAGGTCGTCTGTAGGGATAGGGTGAAGGGGCTAGGTTGTGATAGTGGAAGTGGTGGGAGTTGCTGGAGAGGGGTTGGGTAGAGAAAGGAGTGGTTCGATGACGGTGGTTGACTGGTAGAGGTGGTGGTAATAGAATGGGAGTGTATTGAAATTTTTTTCAAAGTTTAAGGGTGTAAGGTCTTTTTGGTAATTTTAGATAAGAATAAAAATGCAATAAAAGAAATAAAACTAAAAGGTGTAAAGAGTTGAATGGGGTGTAAGTAGTATTACCCTAAAAAAGTGGGAGCAAATAGTCTATTCATTATTTTTATTCACCCAAAAATAAAAAAAATAAAAGATTTTATTGTTATATAAAATTCATACAAAAAACTTGACAAGATGTCATTGCCATTATTGTAAATAAATCCATTATCAATAGTGTTTTATTTTGAAATGAAAGGTTCACAATAAGTCACATTATTATATATGCATTTTTTGTTTGTATAACATTATCCAAATATATATATATATATATATATATTATTAAATAAAAAAGAGAATAAAATACTAATTCCAAGCAAGCCTTAAAATTGAATTTTAGAAATGCAATTGCCGTCTTTTCAATTTTTTTTACGGGATTTGAATTCTGGAGGATGCTCTTTTGTACTAAGGCCACATTTGGGAACATGTTTTTTTAGTAGTTTTTTAGTTTTTTGGCTAAAATATAATGTAAAAAAAAATTAGTATGTTCGTGATGACTTTTTAGTTTTTTAAGAAAAGATGTGCAAAAAGTAGAGAGAAAAGAGAATTTTGACTTTTTGGTATAAGTCTTTGGCTTTTTGGGATTTTTAGTAATTTTTTAACTTTTAAGTTAAAAAGTGATTTTGCCAAATGAGGCCTAAATATAAAAATTGATAATTTATCTCCCATTATACAAGTTTTAGTTGGTATTGTTCATTTATTCTTTGTCATGGAACTATTATTAAGTTACGTGGTAGTTTGGCATTTTTTAGTTATTGAATTAGGATTGTCGAAATGTGATTCTAATAAATTATAAACAATTGACCAAAAACAAATAAAAAATACAAAAAAAGGCCAAGTTTCATTTTACCATTTATTTTATGTTTGTATTGATAGAAAACTTTGCAGAACATAAACTAAAAATCATTAAGGATTCAATTCTATACATGAAAATTATATGAATTTCTACTATACAAAATAAGTGTATACATACCTTGATCCATGATAGTATGAAATCTTCTTTTAAGAAAGAGAAACCTTGAATAGAAGACCTTGATCTTCAAGTTTTTTACTTGTCTAAGATCTTCAAACTACTTCTCTCTCTCTAGGCAATGAGAGCCTTCTTGTGGTGACAACTTGAGTTTTTGTGATGGAAAGTGTGGTTTGGGACCTTACACTATTTATACTAGTATTCTTCCCATCAAAGAATCCATTCATTTAATGAACTTCATTAAATGGATTAATGTATCTTTTACATTCATGATACATAATGTATCTTTGAAGAGAGGGAAGACAGAGGGAGAGGGAAAAGAAAGACAAAGAAGAGGAGAGGGACAACTGGTTTGAGGAGAGGGAAAGGTTTGGATGATCTCAAAAGAGTTGGATGATCTCAAAAAGGCTGTACAGAAATCATCTCTACCATTGAAAGTATATACGTGGATGGTTGTCATCTCTTTTGGAAATCTCAAACGAGTCATTGTGCTGTTTGGTGGGGTAAATTATATGTAGTAAAAAATATTTAAATATGTAGTCAAAAAAATTATATATAATATTTATTAAATATGTAGTAATATGTTTTTTTGGTGTGGTAAATTATATATAATATTTTTTAAAAATATTTTAAAATTTTTTATATTTGTCTAGTCGGGAATAATATAAATATATAATTTTTATTTTTTTACAAACAGTTAAAAAAAAGTCACAAAAGACAAAAAATAAAAAAAAAAAAATCACAAAAAAACCTATATTTAAACAACGCCTACAAACTTGGAAGGAAAGTTGGTTGAGAATTGCCAAAATAGCAAGTGACCATTGGAACACCATTGCTATAATTTGACAAAATAGTATTATTCATTACCAAATTATAACAATAGTAATGATATTATAACAACAACCATTGGAGATGCTCTAAAAAAATTTACCAAGCATTCATATGGGTGTAGGTCCCCATGTATAGGTCCTACACATTTTTGAGTGTTTAATAATTTTTTTGATAAAATTCTTGATGCCTCTAGTGTGACTATTTTAACAAAGCTATTCTAATGATAATGTTATTTCTTCTATTTTTTGTTTTTATTTTACAAAATGTCAAATTATAATGTATGTGTGTTCCACCACGGGAGATGTAAAGACAAAAAGACTTGATAAAAAATTTATCTATAGTTAAATCTTATGCCAAATTTTGATATAAGGTATGACAATGTTCAAATATAGCAATCCATATAATTAGCCATGGAAGAGGAGAAAATTGATTTTTTTGTTATTTTTTAACAATAGAAGCGTATATAGCTAAATTTTGTGGAAACATTTAAAAGAAAAAGAATAAGCTCCAATAGTTGTTATTTGAGCTACTAATTTTGAAACTGCTATAAGAGCCACCCTAATAGTGAAAATTAAAATAACTCTACTACAACCTTTTTGTTTTGATTTCTATTTTTTTTTTCTATTAACTCAAGAAATTAAATTACAATGAGAAAATAAAAATTTAAGACAAAAACTTTTTCGCTGTGTTTGATTGAATAATTTGGGAATGGATTTAGAAAGGAAAAAAGAAAAGATAGGTAAAATATGAATAAAATATACTTACATTTTACTTAATTTCACACCTATTTTTCTTTTTTATTAAATTTTTTCTCCCCTAAATCTCCTAACTAAATACCGTTATCATTGTATAACACAAAAGTTGACAAATGACAAGATGCCAACTAAGAAACTGTCACCACAAAACTTCCTAAGCAACTATCGTACCCACAAATGAGACACACGGTGGCTTGCCATATTGTTAAAAGCTATTTATTTATTTTGACTATACCAATTGTTGGTGCATATTTCAATGGACATGATATTTTAATATTAAATATCATATCTATTTGAGGAACTCCATTAGTCCATCAATTTCGCCAATACCATTCTAACCGTTAATATGACATTTTGATACAAGTAATTCTCATATAATGTTTGGTCGCAAAAATTACTTTTCAAAAAGTCTCTTGTAATTCAAATTAAAAAAAAAAAAAAAAAATCTCTTTGACTGGTCAGAAATGACTTTGCCAAACTTGAAGTTAAATTTAGAATAAGATTTGGTTTATTTATTGATTTATTTTTGTCAATAGATAGGAGAATAATTACATTATGCGAAATATATACATCATCAAAATAGATCACTAGCATACAATAGTTAGAAAGTTAACAAAGTCTAACAACCAAGCCCAACAACCACAAAATGTATCAAATTCCTCTCTATAAGAATTGAATTCAAGATTTCATACCACAAAGGGTGCTATACAATCATTAGGCCAAATGCCTGATTAAATTTGGCTTTAGTTTAGTAAGGCAAATTATTAGAGAAGAATTTTTGAGATGTCTAGTTGAAAAATAATTTTAAGAAATCTTATGATTTTACAATTAGAGTTGATCTCCTGTACCAATTTTGACACAAAGTTTCATAGATTATCAAAATTTTAATAAAATTCTTCCCTATATCCACTACAAGAAAAAACATCTTTGGCGACTAAAAAAACACCTTTGGTCGCTGAAAGTATAGGCTTTGCCTACTAAAAATATTTTAGTAGCCAAAAGTAAGACTTTTGGCGACTAAAAAAATTTAGTAGCCAAAAGTATAGGTTTTGGCGACTAACAATCTGTTTGGTCGCCGATATAAGGTTTTTACCGACTAAAAATATTTTAGTAGCCAAAAGTGAGGCTTTTGGCTACTAAAAATAATTTAGTAGCTAAAAGTGAGGCATTGGGCAACTAAAATGATGTTTAGTAGCCGAATGTGATGCTTTTACAGACTAAAAAAATTTTAGTAGCCAAAAGTGAGGCTTTTGGCTACTAAAAATAATTTAGTAGCCAAAAGTGAGGCATTAGGCGACTAAAAGGATGTTTAGTAGCCAAATGTGATGCTTTTACCGACTAAAAAAACTTTAGTAGCCAAAAGTGAGGCTTTTTGGCGACTAAAAAGAAGTTTAGTCGCCAAAAGTAGTAATTTTAGCGCAGGAATTAAATTTTTTAGCGACTAAAAAAATTAGTAGTCAAAAGTATAGAATTGGCGACTAAAAAGAAGTTTAGTTGCCAAAAGTGGTCTCTTTTTTTTTTAGTAAATAATTTATTTTTACCTAAATTATGTTTAATAAAAAATAATTATATTTATATATATACTTTTATATTAATACGGGTCTATATACTATATAAATAATATATGTTGCATATATAATTATATGGTGTTATAGAGGCATAGTGGAAAGAGTGTGTTGTATAAGGTTTATGGTGTGGGATGTTGATGGTTTGAATCTCCACAAAAGTAGATGAGAAGTTAGTGAGTGTAAATTTTTTTTTTTCACGAATGACCTTTTGGCGACTAAAAAGTTTGGTCGCCGATTCCTTGAGTAATGGTCGGTAAATGTATAATTTAAAAAAATAAAATTGACTATTGGCGATCAATAATTTAGTAGCTAAAAAATTTATTTTTGCCGACCAAATAAAATTTAGTAGCTAAAAGGTAACATTGCCGACTAAAAAAATAGTAGTCAAATGTGCACTTTCAACGACCAAACACGCGTTTAGTTGTTAAAACATTCGCCGACAGAGTTTAAGCGACTAACTTGGCGACAAAAAAATTTAGTCGCTAAGTGGTTTTGGCGACTAAAAATCCGACTTTTGACGACTAATATTTTGGTCGACAAAACTGTTATTTCTTGTAGTGATCGCATTTTTGATGGAGACTACAAATGCAGTTTGTATTTGATTTTTATAAAAAAAAAAAAAAAAGAAATAACATTTTTTACATTGGATCAGTGTTGATAAATTTTAGTATTTTGACTATTGTAACATTTGATTATTTTTATTTCATTGTGAGAGTTGTACTGTGCTGTTGTTTATTTCTATCTATCATGAGTTATTCTTTGTGGTGATTGTTAAGATTGTAGATATGCATTGCTAGATTAGAATTGTTCTTATGTTTATAATTAATCTCTTACCAATTCAAAAAAAGAAAGAGTGTTGAAATATGTCAAAATTTAATTGTAATATGCTAATTTGACAATTTAACATTGCAAAATGTTTTAGTTTGTTTGTTAGATTTGTTATATGTTTAACAACTTTTTTTTGATTCTGAATTTGCTGGCATCCAATTCGATGCTCTCTCTCTCGACGTTCCTTTTCACTTTCTAAATTTTTTTTTAAGGGTTCCTTGGACAATGGCCTAACCTATATGTGTGTGTGTGTTGGTTTCATTAATTCACGTAGTCCTTGGGCATCGATTCAGGATGTTGAACTTTGACTTTAGGGGCAAATCGATTATGGTAGGGCATTTTTAATGGTGCATTATTTTTTTCATAAAATTTGAATAAAAATTTAAGGAAAAATTTTCTTTGATATCAAATACTCCAACGGAAGGTTTTGTGATTTTATCAAACCAACGGTCGACTGGGTGAATGTCTGACTGGTGCAAAATTTTCATAATTTTTCTTCTTGAGGTGTTCATCTAAGGGGTCAACCGGCCAGTGTAATTTTTTTACAAACTTTGTCTTGAGGTGGTCATTTGGGAGGATATTCGAGGAGACGTTTGGTGGTAAAAATCCAACGACAATGAACAGTAATTTGATGAAAGATACATTGATCTTTAGTTTGATGAATGAAAAGTGAAATTCTTGATTTGACATCGATTTGATAAAACCATTGGAGTTGAAAAATGAACAATTTTTCATCAAATTCAAATTTGATGATAAGTTTAGGAAAAATTATGCAAATAGTTTCTGTAGTTTACACGATGTGTCAATTTGATCAATATAGTTTTAATTTGCTTGATTTTGCCCCTTAATTTAACGGATTGTGTCATTTTAGTCTAATAAATAACGGTTGTTAAGTTAATTTAACGGAAAGTCAAATAATGTGTCAATTTGGTCCCTGTATTTTTCACAATGTATCAATTTAGTCCCTGTCAAAATTGAGAAAATTGAAATTACAGGTACCAAATTGACACATAGTGTAAAATATAGGGACTAAATTGACACATTATTTAATCTTCCGTTAAATTAACTTAACAATCGTTATTTATTGGACTAAAATGACACAATCCGTTAAATTAAGGGACAAAATCGAGTAAATTGAAACTACATGAACCAAATTGACACATTATGTAAACTACAGGAACTATATGTATAATTTACCCATAAGTTTAATACACAGTTGAAGATAGTCTTACTTAATTTAATTATCAATTTATACAATTTTTTTTATATAAAATGTATTACCAGAATGATATGACAATAATATTTATGTGATTAAATATCAATTAAGTGGACACGCTATTCCATTATAATTATATCATTTTCTATGGCTATATAAACATTAATCACAAAATCATACATTCAATTCTTGTATTTTTAAACTTTTACAAATAAAATAATAAGTTTAGGGAGCTGCCCCAATTTTAAAATATTATCAACGCCCACCTTATTGTGGAGATTGTTCTTATTTAAAAGGAATATATATATATATATATATATAATAATCTAGCCTGAACATAATTTAATTAATTAAGTGATTATTAATAAAATCTACATACATACATAGTCAAAAAGGAAAAAAAAAAAAAGAAGCCTTACATAAATAAATGATTACCAAATAATTAAGTTATCAAAATGTATTATTGATATCAAAAGGCTCACGCGAGCCTCCGTTTGGGAAGTGAGTTGGCTTTTTAGTTTTTTTGGCTATTTTAGCTTGGGCTAAAAAACTTGGTTTGGGAATGGCTTTTTGACTTTTTGGCTTTTTGATTTTTTTTGAGAGAAGAGTGTAATGATTATGGGTTGGATGTGATGTCTTGTTTGTTGTGGCTAAAATAGTCTATTTTATTTTTTGTGGTTAAAATAACCAAAAAAGCTTGAAAACCTTCTTCCCAAACGGAATTAAAACTATCGAAAAGCAAATTTTTATGGATCTACCAAAATTTAGAAATATAAAAAGAAAAATTTACAAAAAGAATAAATTCATCTTTAAATATCAACATTTTTTTTTGGGTCTTATCTTTTGATTAAAAAATCAATGAACCTATATCAAGATATCTGATTCAATTTGTTTGTCTGAGTTTTCAAAAAACAAAAAATCTAAAAAATTTTAGAAATTAGTTTGAAAATAAAAAAATCATTATTTTTAAATGATTTTCTATTTTTTGGTAAAAAATAATTTAAAATTTTTTAAAAATGTGTTTTTTAGTATTTATTTTTGTCAAATTAGTTTCTAATTTTTGGAAACAAAAAATTAGAACACAAATTCTAAAAACTCAACAAAATAGAATTATATATATTTGGAACTATTTATTTTATTTTATTTTTTTGTTCTGTGCACCAGGGTGCTACAATTCTAAGACATATTCTGAGAAAAAAAGAAATAAATACGTACTTGTTTTCTTTACTTGTTTTTCTCTATATAGTAATAACAAATTGATAACCTAATTAATTGGAACACTATTTTTTTTTTCTTAAAAGTCTCCACTTTGAGGTGGACTGCCATGTGGGCAATTGATAAATTTTTAGGTGAATTAAAGAGGCTCCTCGGACTTATTGATATAATTTCCTCTTAGATTTCGTTTGAGAACATACTATCTTATTAATTTTTTTATTTTTTGACTAAAATATGAGGTAATAAAAATTAGTATGTTTGAAATGAATTTTTAGTTTTTTACGAAAAGATGTGCAAAAAGTAAAGAGAAAATAAAATCTTTGACTTTTCGGTATAAGTTATAGGGGATTTGGAGTGGCTGTTGTGCGGGGGTGTCCATCAGTCACTGTTGTATAGCTAAATGGGCCCATTTGGGGGACCCATTTCAATAATCCGAACCGTTCACATTTTAGAATACATCAAATACAGCATACTTGCAAAAACTCAAGTTAATGGGATATCGTTTACCCTTTCATCTACTCACATTTGTATTCATTTTAATACTTTAAATCATAATTATTATTTATTTTTGTAGATACAAATGTGAGTGGATGAATGGGTAAACAATATCCGATTAACTTGATTTTTTGCAGGTATGTTGTACTTGATATATTCTAAAATGTGCACGGTTCAGATTATCAAAATGAGCCTCGAAATGGGCCTCGAAATGGGTCCCGAAATGGGTCCATTCAGCTACACAACAGTTGCTGCTGTGCACTCCGCTCAGCGGCCACCCCAAATCCGGTTATAGACTTTTTAGTTTTTTTAGTAATTTTTTAACTTTTAAACTAAAACTGTTGCATGCCAAACGAGTCTTTAATTTGGTTGGTATTTTGGGTGGTGTCATTCCTCTACTATAAAATAATACGAGTGTGAAAAAGATATTAAAATGACCTTGGGGTTTGACCCAATAGTCTAATAATCGTACCTTAGGGTGTAGTAAATGGGACATCAAAAATTCGAGTTAATAGAGCAGCGATGAACCTTTTAGTTGTAATCTAACTATATCAACTTATTAATGCTATCTTTGTTAAGAAAAATAGACAAGAAATAAACAAAAATATTGTATATAAGGTGACAAGACTTTTCAGTTATAATATAATCATACTAACATATTAATATTATTTTTATTATAAAAAAAATAGACATTAAAATATTGTATATAAAGTGGCATGGATGGCTTCAATAGTTAATCGAATTTGCTTCTTGAGTTCAATTTGACATCTTTTTCTCTGCTTTTCTGTACGGTAGAAAGAGAGGGAATTTTGCAAACTTTTAAATTTTCTTGGCTACCAAACGACAAATTACAATATCCATATGGGATTACAATATCCATATGGGATGCGTTTGGTGTACCTCACTAATTCCCTCGCATCGCACGTTGACAAAATCAATGTAACAGATGATAGTGATAGTTCAGAAATGAATAAAAAAAAGTAAAATAAAAAATAATTCTAACAAGATAGAAATAATCACACATGTGAGAACTAGGCCATTTGTCTCATATCTATACTGGTTTGTGTTTTAATTCTATGCTCTTAATACCATTTTCGAAAAATTTATTTACAAATTACCATAGAAGTTATATCATGTATTTTATAAATGAGGCACTTTCTAAATATATGTGATATTTGAGTTTTAATCTTATTGCTAGGTATTATAATTTCTATTTTATGTCATTGATTAAATAGAAAAAAATATTGTCTTAACCTTGATGTATGCCAAAAGAATTGTGAATAAACTCACTCCAACGAACTCAAATTTATTAAAAGTAGGGTTTTCAAAAATTCCCCATCTACCCACTCAAATTGCACAACCCATATCCATCTGCTGTCACTAAGTGGTTTGAAAGTATTGGCATGTGCCATATTTGGGTTTAAATTTCATTGTTAGATTTTATAATTTTTTCTTCTCTTATTTTCCTATTATTAATTTTTTTTTTTTTTATAAAAAAAAGTGGTTGTCTTAGGCTTGATGCATGCCATGAGAATTGTAAATAAACTTAATCTCTTATAAACTATTCAAAATTATTGTAAGTAGGCGTTTGCAAAAAAATCCATCTACTAGCTCAAATTTTTCAACCCTGCTTTGCCACCCGTGGCTTGAAAGTGCAGTAATGTTAGGAACACATAAACTAAACATAGAATAGGATACAAACTTTTCATAAAAGGTGGGTCCTATATATGTATTGATGTAATCTTCATATGTATGTATGCTTTTTCTATCAATAAAGCTCCATTTCTTTCGTCGAGAAAATAAAGAAAAAGAAAAGGGATAAGTTCTACATGTGAGCCCCATCCTTTGTGAGAGGGTTGTATACCATTCTATATTTGATTTCGGTTCACATAGATTTACTCTTAAAAGTATGGACTACTTTTAGTTGGACGAATTATATAATTGTGTGTGGTTTCCAATTTTTAACCGGTCCAAATAATCGATCTAACCCTCCAATATCTTCTCATTTTTGACTTTCATCTCTCCCTCTAAACTTTTTATCACCGCTTCCTGTTGGAACAATCTTTTGTGTAAATAAAATTAATTGAAACTAATTCAAACAAAATAAAATAAAACTTACAGAATTTATTTTGTCGAACCAAACAAAAAATAAAAGACCAAGTCGAGTGTGTGACACTCTGTCCTTAAGACAGATTCGCCCCGCTACGATACTTACGGTTGAGTGGCGTCTATCTCCCAAGATACAATGATCTTCACAAACTTGTAGTAGCACTCCACACAAATTTGTATGGTGAACTAGAACCCTGTGTTCTTATACTCTCTTTGTTTTATCTCTAAAACTAGAATGAAGATTAAAATGCAAAGAAGAAAATTCTGGACAGCAAATATATAAGTTGCAGACTGATTTTTCGATCCTACGACTGCTGGAAATGTCATGTATTTATAGGCACCAAAGGCTGCCCCGAACAGGTGCAAACAAGTAGTGAACAGGTGCAAAACTGGACAAATTCAGATTTTGAATTCAAACAGATTCAGTGACCGTTACATACTGTAACTGCAGCACTGTTTCGGACAAGTTTGAACCTGTTACAATAGATACAAAAACTATTTCAAACCTGTAAACTGTTTCAAACCTGTAACTGTTTGGACAGTTTTGAATCTGTCCGGTTGCAACAGATAGGACCTGTTTGAACTTGTATTAATCTATCCGAAATTCAATCTGTGTAACTGCAGCAAATTTGAGCAGTTAATCTGTTTGGAATTTTCGGACTGAATGGACAGAAAATAAATTCAATTATTTGGCACAAATTTTGAATTTAATTTCATTTTAAAATTCAAATAAATTAATAATAGAACCGACTCGACCCATACCCAGACGGACGGTGGTGATGCGTGTGGTGGTTTGGGTTAAGGTTCACTTTGTCCATAACTCCTCCCTTCTACAAACTTGGGGTGCCCCTTGGGGCCCAACCCAAGTGTTGTAGGCTAGAGCTTATATACACAAATAAACTCTCCTAAAGTTTCAATGTGGGACAACCCTTTCCAAAAAAACCCACATTTACTTCCTTAAATTTCCTATTCTATGAACCCGAAAACGACGTCATGTTCCCATTCACTCATAAATGGTTTTGACGAACACTTCACCTCTTCGGACCCACCCCAAAAGACGTTTGGGGCCCACTCAATTTTGGGCTCAAAGTTGGCCCAAAATATGCCTATATAAACCAATTTTTCCAACACTTCCCACCCCTCATTGCCATGCCCACTCTTAGTCGCTTCCTAGACACAAATATATCATCAAGCATTTTATTTATTTTGATTTTGTAATTTTATAATTATCGTATAAGATTTATAACTTTAAAATGTATACATACTATATGTTGAAATTTATAGCCTGTCCAACTTATTGGTTTGAAATTGTCAAAAATTCATACCAACCTGCTGGTTTTGAGGCCATGCATATTGATGGTAGGTTAAAAAATTGTCAACCTGCTGAGAGCAGTTTGATTGAGATTATTTCTCCTAAATCAACCTCCACACAACTCCAATTTACTACTACAAAAATAGTTAAAGATCACACTTTGACAAAAAAAATGTCTCACTTTTATTGGAAGTGTGATAAAAAAAATTAAATTGATATTTTAATCAAATTTGATTGAGTATGATAATATTCATTTTTTATGCCACTTTTTAATTAAGTGTGATTATATATATATATATATATTTTTAATCACACATTTTAATTAAAGTGTGATTATATATACACTACTACTTTTTAATCACACTTTCTAAATAAATGTGATTAGATATATATTTTTTAATCACACATTCTAATTAAAGTGTGATTATTTATATATTTTTTAATCACATATTCTAATTAAAGTGTGATTATATATACACTACTACTTTTTAATCACACTTTTTAAATAAATGTGATTATATATATATTTTTTAATCACACATTCTAATTAAAGTGTGATTATTTATATATTCTTTAATCCTACCTTCTAATTAAAGTGTGATTATATATACATTACTACTTTTTAATCACACTTTTTAAATAAGTGTAATTATATATATATATATATATATATATTTAATCCAAAAGAGCCAGATTACCCATCAAAAGGTGCTGGAGCTCAGGAAAACAGCGAGGCAGGCCATGGCAGAAGCCGAAGCCAAGACCGCGGAACTAAAAGAGTCCTAACAAAAAACGACCGAGCTAGAGGCTGAGGTAGCTCGTCTAACCGGACTAGTTACCTTGGCTGACAAACAGAAGGCGTTGACCGTGATGAAAGACAAGTACTTTCGTAAGCTAGTCAAGCTCGAAGGGAAAAAGGACGCCGAAATCGCCGAACTAAAAGAGAAGGTGGAAGGTGCCAACGTCGAAGGTTTCAAGGAGGCGGAGGCCTTTTACATTCCACAATGTGAGGCAGCGAAGGACTTATTTTTCAAGTGCGGCCGGAGAAGCGCTGTGGAGCAGCTCGGCTGTGGGCCTGAAACCGAGGTCTACAATGTTCCTCAGTATTTCATTCCGGCCTCACTAGCGGAGTATGCTGCTTCTGTCCAACAACAATTTTTGCAGGGTTCAGATGATGAAGATGAAGAAAATGAGCGAACTGTTACTCCGGTAGTCAACGAGCAAGGCAACGATCAATCAGCTCGGTTGGAGCCAACGGTTGAAGACCTGACTGTTGAGCCGCCGACTGACACCGTGCTGCCAGTTGATACCGACCTTCCATCTACAACCAGTGTTCAAGTTGATATTGAAGCCGATCTTGAAGACCTTTTCAACTGATTCTGTATTTTTTCTTTTTCTTCTTTTTGCTTTGTCTTGTAACCGGGCTGGGAGCCCCTCATTTGTAATTGCTTTGAACTTGATCAATGAAAATCATCTTCTTTTGCTCTAACTGTTATTCCGGTTTAAATACTTTATTCCGCTCCTAGCTTATCAATCTGACTAGGCTTACTCAACCAACCACTCTTTAGCCGATATAATTACTTCGGCTGAAGAGTACAAAGAGTTGGTTTAATCCCGCCAACCACTCTTCGGCCCATACCCTTAGTTTGGCTGAGGAGTAACAAAAGTTGGTTTAATCCAGCCAACCACTCTTCAGCCTAAGTCCTTACTTCGGCTGAAGAGTTTAAAGAGTTGGTTTAATCCAGCCAACCACTCTTCAGCCTAAGTCCTTACTTCGGCTGAAGAGTAACAAAAGTTGGTTTAATCCAGCCAACCATTCTTCAGCCATACCCTTACTTCGGCTGAATAGTAACAAAAGTTGGTTTAATCCAGCTAACCATTCTTCAGCCATACCCTTACTTCGGCTGAAGAGTAACAAAAGTTGGTTTAATCCAGCCAACTTGTAAGTTAGTTTTTCCAGCCAACTTAGAATAAAATGTTTGGTTATTCCGACCAAACGTCCTGCAGCCTGGATCCTTATCTTAGGCTTAAGAAGGGTGTTGGTTTAATCCAGCCAATCTCTAAGTTAGTTTTTCCAGCCAACTTAGAATAAAATGTTTGGTTATTCCGACCAAACGTCCTGCAGTCTGGATCCTTATCCTGGGCTTAGGAAGGTTCGCAATTGGTTATTCCGGCCAACTGTGTTTTTTATGCCCCTAACTCATTAATTTTGCTAAAACAAACTTTTACAGAGGAAAACGACTATACTGAAAAGAAAACTACTTGTTTTATTGAGAAAGGGAAAAATTACATATTCTTTAATAAGAAAAAAAGCTAAAAATAAAATAACTTGAGATTTGCGGTATTCCATGGCCTAGGAATTGTCTTGCCGTCCTCATCTTCTAAGTGGTATGCCCCTTTGCCTGCTAACCCAACCACTTTGTAAGGTCCTTCCCAATTAGGCCCTAACTTGCCATCTCCCGGTACCAAGGTGTTTCCCATTACTTTGCGCAGAACCCAATCTCCGATCTTGAATTGTCTTGGATGAACTGTCTTGTTGTATTTCCTGGATAACTCTTGCTGATATGAGGCAATGTGAACCAGCGCTTTTTCTCTTCTTTCCTCTGCAAGGTCGAGCTCCAATGTTATGGCTTCGCCGTTCAAGTCTGGATCAAAATTCTCGCTTCGAATTGTGGGGAGGCCAACTTCTAGTGGGATTACAGCCTCCATACCATAGGCTAAGGAAAATGGAGTTTCCCCTGTCGACCGCCGAGGTGTGGTGCGGTAAGCCCATAAAACATGAGGGAGCTCTTCTGCCCACTTGTCTTTTGCTCTCTCTAACCTTTTCTTTAATCCATCCAAGACTACTTTGTTTGATGCTTCTGCCTGACCATTTGCTTGGGGATATGCCGGTGTAGAATTGTAGAACTCTATCTTGTACTCTTCACAAAAGCCTCTGAAAATTCTGCCGTCAAACTGAGTGCCGTTGTCTGAGATTAGGGCTTTTGGTATGCCAAACCGAGTGATTATGTTCTGCCAGACGAACTTCTTTACGTCTTTTTCCTTAATTGATACCAATGCTTCTGCTTCTACCCATTTTGTGAAGTAGTCGGTTGCTGCAAGAAAGAACTTCCTATTGCCTGGTGCTGTTGGAAGTGGCCCTACTATGTCCAAGCCCCACATTGCAAAGGGTCATGGGCTTGTTAATGGTAGTAGTTCTCTGGCAGGTTGGTGTATTTGGTGTGCGAACTTCTGACACTTCTCGCACTTTTTGACATATTTTTCTGAATCCGCTTGCATGTATGGCCACCAATATCCTTGCGAAATTGTTCTGTATGCTAGTGATCTTCCTCCTTGATGGCTTCCGCATACGCCCTCGTGTATCTCGAATAAGAATGCTTCTACTTTGCTGGGATGAACACACTTTAGGTAGGGTCCTGAGAATGACTTCTTGTATAATGCTAGAGATGGGGAGAGCCAAAATCGCTGCGACTTTGCTCTTATTCTGTTGGCCTCTTTCTTCTCTTTTGGTAAGATGCCGTCTTTTAAGAACAGGATGATGGGATCCATCCAAGAGGGGCCTAGCTCTGCGCAACATACCTCCTCTGCTTCGGGGTCTTCAATGCTTGGTCTAGGTAGGTAGTCGATCAGTAATGGATGAGGGATGGAAGTATCTGCCATTGAGGCAAAGCCTGCTAGCTCGTCTACTCGGCTGTTTTCCTCCCTGCCGATTTGTTCTATCCTGACTACTTCAAATTTTTTGATCTCTGTTCTGACCAACTCTTGGTATTTGGCCATCCTATCATCCTTTGCTTCGTAGTCACCAGATATTTGGTTTGCCACCAGCTGTGAGTCGCTGTAAACCATTAGTTCGGTGGCCTTCATGAAGAATGCCGATTTTAGGCCTGCAAGAAGCGCTTCATACTCCGCTTCGTTGTTTGATGCTGGGAAGCCAAGGTTGACTGCTTGCTCCACTACTAGGCCGTCTGGAGAGATGAGGACTATGCCAAGCCCTGCCCCATGCCGGTTGGATGCTCCATCCACAAAGAGCTTCCACATCTCTCCAACGAACAATTTCCAGCAAGTGGGGGGATCAGATGATGCCTTGGGATCTTCCTTGCTGTTGGTGTTTTCTTCACGGTCCATGCTTGCTGTCTGCCCCTCGCAATCTGATTGTACCAAGTCTCTTTGGTCTGCCTTGGCGTCTGGCTGAGTATCCTGTACCAGGGGTTGCGCTATTCCGGCGTCAACTTCCGTCCCTAGTTCGGCTGTTTCAGTCAGGTCGACTGGGCAGATGTGATGACTTCTTGGTGTGAATTCTGCGACAAAGTCCGCCAATGTTTAAGCTTTTATTGCGGTCCTGGGTTGGAACTTGATGTCATATTGACCCAACTCTACTGCCCACCTCAGAATTCGCTCAGAAAAGTTCGCCCTTTCAAACAAGGCTTTTAATGGAAAGGCTATGAGGACAACTATGGTGTGGGCGTGAAAGTAGTGTGACAACTTCCTTGAGGCCATCATCAAGGCCAATGCCAGTTTTTCCAGTGGCAAGTACCTTGTTTCGGCGCCCAGTAATGTCTTGCTGACATAATAGATGGGCAGATGTTGGATTCCTTCTACGCGGACCAGCACTGCGCTAATTGCGTGCTGGGAGATTGCCAAGTATAGGAAGAGTTCTTCTCTAGGTACTGGGGTGACAAGTAGTGGTGGAGAAGACATGTATTCTTTTAAGCTTTCCAGGGCGTGGTCGCATTCTTCGTCCCACTCAAACTTGGCCTTCAAGGCATGAAAAAATGGTCGTAGTCTATCTGACGACCGGCTTATAAACCGATTGAGCGCAACTGCCATGCCTGTGAGATGCTGCACTTCTTTCACTGAGTTTGGTCTCTCCAACTCCTGGATTGCTTTGATCTGGGAGGGGTCTGCTTCGATACATCGGTTGGTCACCAGGAAGCCTAGGAATTTGCTAGATCCTACTCCGAATGCACACTTAGATGCATTGAGGCGCAACTTGTGCTTCTTCAGGATCTCAAACATCTCACCTAGGTCCTTGAGATGGTCATTCTCGTCCTTGCTCTTGACCACCATGTCGTCGATGTAAGCCTCCATTGTTTTGCCTAACAATGGTTCAAACATCTTGGTGACCATCCGTTGGAATGTCGCCCCTGCGTTCTTTAGGCCAAAGGGCATGACCTTATAACAGTACAATCCTCTTGGAGTTGTAAAGGATGTGACCTCCTGGTCTGGTTCATGCATGGCGATTTGGTGGTAGCCTCTGTATGCATCCAGAAAGCTAAGTCGGTTGTGCCCCGCCGTTAGGTCTATCAGTTGATCTATCCGTGGTAGAGGGAAACTGTCTTTTGGACATGCCTTGTTGACTGTTTTGTAGTCGACGCAGACACGCCACTTGCCATTCTTTTTTGGCACTACGACTGTGTTGGAGATCTATCGTGGGTAGTGTACCTCTCTGATTGCTCTTGTCTCCAGCAGGTTTCCTACTTCTTTCGCCACTATCTCGGCGTGGTGGAGTGCCGATCTACGTGTGCGCTGAATGATTGGTCTGGCGGATGGGTGGACGTTGAGTTGGTGACAGATGAAGTTGGGATCAATGCCTGGCATGTCGTATGGTGTCCAGGCGAACACTTCGATGTTAGAGGTCAAAAATTCCAAGACCTCTAATCTCTCAGTGCTGGATAACGACGAACCAAGCAAAAAGAACTTATCTGGGTTCTTTTCATCTATTCTTACCTCTACCAAGTCTTCCACCGCTTTCTGATTAGCCGCTTTGCCTACGTCTGCGAACAGTTCATTGCTCTCAGGTTCTTCCACCGAATGAACGTATCCTTTGGCAGCGCGGCTGCCATTCACCGTGACGAAGCATTGCTTCTATATAATCTGATCTCCATAGACTTCTTCAATTACCCGGTGTCGTTGGGGAACCGCATTACTTGGTGGTAGGATGACGCTACCGATCGCATGGCATGCAGCCATATTCTGCCCAAGATGATGTTGTAAGTGAAGGGGACCTTCAATACCCAGAACTCCACTTGTTTCGTCACGCTTCCTGCCTTGCCTGGAAGGATTATTTTGCCGACGGGCCATTCTAGCATGGAGTTGAATCCAATCAGGAGAGATACGGCAGGTGCTAAGTCTTTATCTTGTAACTTCAACTGTTTAAATGTTTCGTAGTACATTATTTCACATGAACTACCCTGGTCGATCAAAATTCGCTTGACGTCAAAGTCTTTGACTCGAAGAGTGACGACTAGGGCATCATTGTGGGGGCAATATATCCTTGCCAAGTCTTTGTCCGAAAAAGACATGACGTTTGTGGCCTCTGTCTTCCCCTTCTTGGTGGCAGGTTGGGCACTTAGCACCTCTCTCAAGTGCTCAGCCTTTTTGATTGATCCTCTGAGCTCGCATACACGTTCAGGTTCGAAGACTCCATGTATCACATTGATCACGCCTTGAGGTGGGGCGTCGATTGGCATTCCGTTGGGCATATTTTGGTCATGGGGGGCTGGTTGCGCCCCTCCTTCGATGTATTTGTCCAGGTGGCCTGCTGCCACTAACTCCTCCAGGTGCTGTCTCAATGGTGTGCAATTTTCAGTGCGGTGCCCCTTTTCTTTGTGGAAGGTGCACCGTGATCTGTCGTCATAGTCCTTCTGAGCTTCCCCTAGCTTGGCTGGCCATCTGACGAAAGACTCATCCCGTATTTCACTTAGAATTCGGTAGATCGGTTTCTTGAAGACCGTGGTAATGGCAGTGCGGACTCTTAACCATCTTTTATCCTGGTCCTCTCCGCTGTCTCGCCTGCCTCTTCCATTTTTACTCGGACGGTCTACCGTGTTGACCTTTGCTGAGGCCTTTTTCTCTGGTACTGCGGTCGTGCCGGACTTTGCTTTGGCACGTGCGCCATCCTCCTCCACCCTGATGTGCTGATGCACTCTTTCCATCAGAGCTTCCATGGTGAGGGGCGGCGTCATGGTGATTGAGTCTCTTAGTCTGTTCCCGACTGGAAGGCCTCTTTTGTATTGGGCAATGGCGAGGTTGGTGGGGCAATCCCCGATCTGGTTGAAGGTCTCCCAGTAGCGACTGTTGTAGGATCTTAAGGTCTCCTTGTCGCCCATGTCGATGGAAAGTAACTGGTCGATCTCCATCGGGGTTTTAGTGTTCGTTCGGAACCTTGTTACGAACGCTTCCGCCAATTGCGCCCAGGAGGCTATGCTGCCTTCTGGAAGTTTTTCGAACCAAGTCAAGCCTAGGTTGCCAAGGCTAGATGGGAAGAGGATGCACATCAAAGCCTCGTTTTGCCGGTATACAGCCATGACCTGGCGAAAGTGGCTTAAGTGTGAGTAGGGGTCCGTCTTTCCCTCATATGTAGTGAATTTGGGCTGAAGGAAGCCTGATGGTAGGGGCGCGTTTTCAATCGCCGGAACAAACGGTGAGGTCAGCAGCCTCGCTAATGCCTTGTCCGTCGGTTCGTAGGCAGGGCGCGGTATTGGTATTCCAACCTCGACGCTTCCATGCGTCCGATGAGCCAACTACTGTAAGGCGGAAACTCTGTGTAGATCGCGTGCCCTAGCATCCTCCTTCCATCGTGCCTTTTCTTCGAGCACGGTCCGTAGGTCGGATGATTTGGGCAACTCCGTCTGTCTGGATCTTGTTTGGTGCATATGTGAGGGCCAATAGGTGCTCCCTTCAGTGTACGACCTCTCAGATCTCGTCCTCTCTGACCTGGAGTGATGAGTTCTGGAAGACCTGGATTGGGTATCGCCTGTCCTGAGACTTCTGCTCTCTGCTTGTGAGGGTGTGGTATTCCTACTACGATTTTCCGAGTGGCGAGGGGGCGTCTTGTTTGTGCGCCCCTCTCCTATCGCCACTCATTTTCCCTTCACCTAGCGCTTTAGAGATTCCATGTCCGCCGCCATCCGACGTATCAACTCGTCTTGCTCCTTGACGCGATCCTCCAAAGTCTGAGGATCAATCCTCCGCCTTTGTCTCTCTGGACTTTGCGAACGAGAGTGATGGGGGCTGTTAGTCTGCCTTCTCCTTCTTGTATCTCTTCTGGGATTCTGTCGTTGTGGCTCTAAGTTCGCCATAGGAGGGATCAAGGGTAGACCTTCGCGCCTCACACTCCCTTCTGGAGTTTGTCCGTCAATGGCGGACTGTGGTAATTCTTCGTTGTGCGCCATTGGTTCTCAAGAGGAAAAGCTTGATCAAGAGGTTTGTTCTTGTCTGAATTCCCACAGACGGCGCCAATTGTACGGAAAAGAAATAAACATTCTCATATAATCCTGTTGATCAAGTCTGCGTTCCTCTATACAACGTCGCTTTATCACCTGAAAATACAAACGTGAGCTAGCCGCGGGTGTGTGCCGGAAACCTCTTTGATGCCTAAGTCAGTAAGCTTGACAAATAGATAAAAGCTCTGTGTATTCAGAAAACAAAGTTGTGTTACCTCTCCATAGGTGATGTTTGTGAGCTTTTATAGGTTTTGCGTGGCACAATCCTAGTAGGACTTTTACTCCTCCATGCAGAGTCCTCCTAGGATTCATACTCCTGAAGGATAATGCTTATCCTTCAACACCCCCCTCACTGTTTAAACCAAGTGAGATGGTTTTACCATGGCTGGACTACCATATATATGACCGAAATAATATTAAAGTGACCGATCTAACTGTTAGTTCGGCTCTCCCTTGCTTTTCTCCTACCTCGGCTTCATATGCCAAGACCGAGCTATCCATAGAAGAGTCTAAGCCGAACTAACCCAACACCAAGTCCTGAAGAGGACTCAGTATAGCTCGGTTTCATACGCCATGACCGAACTAAATGTGGCGACCGAACTATCCGTTGCACTCTCCTGAACCGGGCTAGAACTAATGCCTTCCTCGGACCGGATTAATATCTAGGCTCGAAACCGGGCTAACTTTAAGTCCTTTTAGGGCCGAAGTAACTCATGGCCTTTTTACTCAGCCCTTCGCACTGAGACCCACAACGGCCCAGCTCGGCCTAATTTGCATATAAATTACCCTCTCAGACCCTTTTTAATCACACTCCCAAAGATCACACTTTAATAAAACTTAAAAAGTGTGATTAAATAACATACATCACACTAAAAAAGTATGATTTTTATCTGTTTTTGTAGTAGTGATTCCAAGTTTAAATTTGATTTGTTTATAAAATGTCCAATACATGGTTTGAATGTACCACTTGTGCCAATGAATAACTTCCAATGTATTATCCCTAGTCTTTCAAGCTAATAATAAAGATTCTAACATTCTTGTAATCAACTGGATTAGCTCGTACCTTCATCAAACTACAACTTTCATGTACATAAAAAATTTGTCTTATTAGACATATCCAAATAAGCATCAAGAAAGCTTAATTTTTTAGATTCGGTAGAAGAGGCATTTCAAACAAAATGAACGAACATTGATTTTTAGAATAGGAGAGACCTTGACTTGGTCATGTAAGCCTTTGTTTGAGGCAGACACGTCGAACTTTCCAAAGACTTTAGTGCAAAGATTGTCATATGACTTCTAAAAACAACCTCCCCTAGCCACTTTAATAGATTTCATTGAGGGTTTTTAATTTTTAATTTATTTATTATTAATCTATAATCTAATGACGAGTCCTTTTTTGTATTCACATTTGGCCATTGGCCGGCGCATATGGATCACATTTGGGTGGGTTCTTCACATGCTTAAACCCATTTGCTAAGATGTTTTTATTTTATTTATTTTATTTTTCAATAGATAAGAATGTAATAACATTATGAGAAATATTAAATGTTTATATTATTAAATAAATAGACTATTAGTTTATAATAATTAAAAAGTTAACAAAATATAACAATCAATTCACAATGTCCACCAAGCCAAGTTCAATAACTATTACTAATCGTCTAACAACCAATCCACCATGCCCACCAAGCCAAGTCTAATCATATACAACCCTTATAATGGAGAAGAAATAAACCAACCACCATAAAAGGTATCAAGCTCCTCTCCATAGGAGTTAAACCTAAGATCACATACCACAAAGGGTGCTATACAACCATTAGACCAAATGTCTTTGTTCATTTGATAAGAAGTTCAAACACTATAAAGAGGGGAAATTTATGATTTGCATTCTTAAAAATGGGTATATTATAAGAAGATTATGAGTTTTATTCGGACTGTAGGGATTTAGAATAGTGCACACAAGTTGACTCAGGATACCTTATATACAATACACATACCTACAAAAAAAAAAAAAATAAAATAAAAAATCTAAGGTTTAAAATGTATTGGATATTGATAGTAGTGGTTAAAGAATTTTGAAACTTTTGACATTAAAATGAGATTTTATTTTATTATATTTTACAAAAATTAATTTTTTTTAGAAAAGCTAGTCACCTAAAAAAATTGTCTAGAAACTTATCCAAAAAAGTGATATGTGATCTAAATTCAATTCTTATATGATGGTATGTAGGTTTCACACTTAAATAAATCTCAAGTACACAAATTACTATAAATTTTTTGAAACTTTTCTTTGTGAGCTTTGCACAATAAGTTAAGTGACTTAATTAGTTGAGACATCAATTATGGACAACTAATCAGTGTGTTTGGTTTGAGTTTTTTGAATTAAGTTTTTTGAAAATTCAGTTTTTGGTTTTTGTGTTTTTTAGTTTTTAGTGAATATTTTTAAAATTTTAAACATTTTTTTTTTACTTTTTTAGATGCACCTTACTTAGATGTATCTAAAAAGTAAAAAATTTGTGAAAAAATATTTTAAAAATTTAATAAATACATAAAAATATAAAAAATGTACTGAATTCTCGTATTTTTTTTTTGTATTTTTCGTATTTTGTGAATTTTTAAAAGGCTTTTTTCACAAATTTTTTACTTTTTAGGTATATTTATGTTAGGTATGTCTAAAAAGTAAAAAAAAATGTTTAAAATATTAAAAAAATTCAGTAAAAAAAACAAAAAATAAGAAAGTAGAATTTTCTGAAAAGTATTTTTGAAAAAACACAACCAAGTAAGCTGAATAAGATCTGAAATATCCTAGAATTATAGGGTCATGGTGAAAGAGCTGATCAGGTTTAGTTCTAAACTAACAATTAATGGATTAATTTTAAAATCTAAGGGCTTGTTTTGTTATTTTATTTAACTTTTTTGATTATTTTAGCCTGATTAAAAAAGTAGTGTTTGACATAACAGTTGACTTCTTCTGTTTTTGTAGTTAATTTGATGGTTGTGAGAAAAAAAAAAAAATTATAATTTGAATGTAACATTTTATTTTATTGACAATTTTAAATATTTTAATTTCAGTGATGCTAGGGAGCTCGAAAACGAGCTCCCCCTAATCCCCCGAATTCCATTTTTTTTTTTTTTTTTTCTTCAACAGGAAGAAGAAGACGGAGGGGGAGGGGGAGGGGGACTGGGAGGGGCCCTAGAAAATGGGCTGGAGGCGGAGGGAGCTGGAGGTCGTCGGCGATGGAAGAGGCGACGAGGCATGGCGCGGCGACGGAGGGCAAGGCCGATCGGCGACGGAGGGCTGGACGATGGCGATCGGCGACGGATCTGCGACGATCGGCGGCTGGCGGGGCGACGATCGGCGGCTCTCTCTCCCTCCCTCCCTCTGCTTCTCTCTCTCTCTCTCTTCTCCCTCCCTCCCTCTGCTTCTCTCGCCGAAAATGGAAGAAAAAAGAAAAAAAAAGAAAAAAAAAGAAAAAATCCCCAAAACGACGTCGTTTTGGGGATTAGGGGGAGCCAAATTCGAGCTCTCAATCATTATTCTTTTAATTTTTATTGACTATTTCAATCAAAATTACTCATCCCAAACCTTCCTTTGGAGACAGACTTGCAAATCAAGATCAATACGTTTTTTTATCAGACAAAAGTGTCGACTTTGACAATATTTAATTTCAAATTGTTTCCGCAACTAATATTATATATAGACCATCTCACATCACATTATTACCTACAAATCTTAAGCGTCACAAACAAACATGGCATCCATGCATTCCTCTACTTGCATTTTCTCCCTCTTTCTCATCCTCCATCCCTCCCTTCAGGAACGAATCCAGGATTATGACTTTGGGGGGGCCAAAGTACGTTTAACCTCTAACCAATAAAATTTGAAGTTCAATACCAATTTTTACTAGCATAAAAAAAAATCAATAATGTTACGATAAAATATTAAACTATATATACATATTGAACTAAAATATTGAACCATCATTACCAATTTGACTAATCAAAACATATATATACATATATATATATATATATATATGATTTGCGCGCCTCTGTCGTATCCGTCGAAAATCGCGTTGGACACGCGTCCTCGCTTTTGCGTCAACCGACCGACAAAAGCGAGACGGGTCAATCAACGGCCTCGGCTTTCTCTCTCTCTTGTCGTCTTCTCCTTCGTCTTCATCTTAATCATTCTCTTCTCCTTCTTCTTCCTCATTCGCTTCCATCCATTTCTTCATCTTCGTGAGAGAGAAAGAACAGAGAGACTGATCAGAGCAGAAAAGCTGCCAAAAACGACTCTCCTTTCGATTACATCTCTCTCTCATCCTACATGGCCTCCTCATCCCGTCCCCTCACTGTGTTTCCGGACCTAAACGATCCCATAAGCTCTGTTGGACTGAGTGCCCCTACTCCTATTCTTCCCGTCATTCCTCTGCCTAACCTTCCTATGATGTCGATTGAGCAAATCATGGCAGCTCAATCAGACATTGAAGCAACGTCATGTATGGAGATGGTGACTGCAGTCACAAAATTGGCTCACCGATTGCAGAACAGGACGAGTGAGCTCCATCAGATCAACGCCCAACTCTCTTTGCTTTAGCGTATGTACAAGGATGCGCGAGCAGAAATAGGAGCACTGAAGGCCGAAAATAAAGAGCTTAAACGGAAGACCACCTCCATGGCCCGATTTAGAGCAATGTCGTTCTTGGCCTTTGATAGTCAGCGTGGAGTCATCGCTCTCGATCAAAGAACGGGGGCAGGGGCGTCAAGAGTCGTCCAAGGTGATAAAAAGAAGAAGAGAGCGCTGGAAAAGACGAGTAAGTGAGATCGGCGTATGGCCATAAAAAAAAATGAAGGGTGTTTTTGTTTGTTTTTTTGTGTTAATGTAAATATTTGTATTTTGAGTTGTTTTTGTTTTTTTAAGTACTGAAAAATGAAATAAAAAAGCAAAAAAAAATAAGAAACTTAAGCCCAAACGAAAAATAATAATGAGAAAAAAATAAAAACAAAAGAAATTAAGCCTAATAGCAAAATAAAAAAAAATAAAATAAATTACAAAAATAATGTGTGAGGTGCAAGCTCATAAGTGTGATATCATTTAAAAAAATTTAAAATAGATTATTATATATGTTAACTAATTCAAAAAAAAAAAAATTCCAAATAGTTTAAAAAATTGGGGGGCGACTATATAATTTTGACATTATCAAAAAAAAATTTGGGGGTGCGAACTCCTATAATTTTAAATTATTTTAAAATTTTTAATATAATATATGATATTTTTCAAATTTTTGGGGGTGCGGCCGCCCCCTTCCCCCCCCCCCCCCCCCCCCCCCTAGATCCATCCTTGCCTCCCTTGCAATCCCTCAGCAACTTCCTCACCCGATACGGTGTGTAGGTCAACTCCTTTCCCTTCCGTTTGCAAATCCATGTTGCCGGGTAACCAACCTGGCAGTACCATACATGACTATGGTCGTTTTTCCATCCGACGGTCCTTAGTAACCAAAATACATTGTCTCAAACAGCCATTCGTGCTCTCCAGGATTGCCAACACCTCATCAGCTTAAACCTAGATTTCTTGTCCAATGCCAGCCAATCCATTGGTTTTACAGACACCCTTCAAAGTTCACAAGCTGATGACACGCATACTTTACTAAGTGCTGTCTTGACCAACCAACAAACTTGCTCAGACGGCCTTCAAGTTGCGACTTTGCCTTCTTCAGCCATTCAAAATGCCCTTCTAACTCCGTTAAACAATGGAAACATGATGAATAGCGTGTCGCTAGCGCTTTTCAAGCAAGGTTGGGCCCACAATGAGGCCAGACATGGGCGGGGGCTGCTGACACAACTATTTTTTGGTGGTGGTGGTAGAGGGGTGAATGTGAGCCAAATGGTGGTGGTGAACCAGGATGGCAGTGGGAACTTCACCAATATCACTGCTGCCTTGGCGGCAGCGCCTACTTATAGCAACGGTGGCAATGGCTATTTCGTGATTTATGTGGTGGCCGGAGTTTATCAAGAGTAAGTTACGATTACGAAGCACCAAACTTACTTGATGATGATCGGAGATGGGATTAACCAGACTATCATCACGGGTAACCATAGCGTGGCGGATGGGTGGACAACTTTCAATTCTGCAACATTTGGTAAATTTTTTATTTTATTGTTTTTGGTAGGCTCTTTTAAGCAATGCAAATGCAATTAATTATATTGATTAATATGAGTTTCATCTCATAAGCAAATATAGGAGGTATAAAATTAGCAAATTTAAGCCATGCAATAAATTATACCCACATGCAATTAATCATATCCATGTGCAAGAAATTTGAAACATTAGCCACTAAAACATTACATCTTCTTTTATAATTTGTCCAAATTCAACATGTTCTGTCTGCATGAAGTTTATCTTGCTTTAAGTAACTACTTAAGCAGAGTAATATTATATAAACATAAAATTTATACATAATTTTTTATAATTATGTGATAGGTTTGAGTTCTATTATTTAAAAAATAAAGTTGAATCAATTAATAATGAGAAAACTAGGTAAATAATACTTTGAATAAATCTAGTCAAAGGAGTAAATAAAAAAGTGTCCTAAAAATAAAGTATATAATATATATTTAAATTTGATACGATGTAAATAATACTTTGAATAAATCTAGTCTATACATTTTATTTTCTTATGAACAAACTATTATTCACAAAAAAAAAAAAAAATCTATACCATATATATACTTCATCTATACATGAATAGCATTTCAAAACCATCTAAACCTAACATTCTTAATAAAAACACCTTCTTGCAGTTGTGGAAAGCCAAGGATTTGTGGCCCTAAACCTAACCATCCGCAACACCGCCGGACCACAAAAGTTCCAAGCGGTGGCGCTTCGAAACGATGCCGACTTGTCCACTTTCTACAACTGTAGTTTCGAAGGATACCAAGACACCCTCTACACCCATTCCCTCCGGCAATTCTACCGACAATGCCATGTCTATGGCACCCGTCGATTTCATCTTTGGAAATGCCGCGACTGTTTTTCAGGATTGCAATTTATACCCGCGGCTTCCCTTGCCAGGCCAGTTTAATACAATCACCGCGCAAGGTAAGACCGATATAAATCAAAACACCGGGACTTCAATTCATAATTGTAGCATTACTGCGGCCCAGGACTTGGCGTCGAGCAATGGCACAACACGGACTTTCCTAGGCAGGCCATGGAAGCTTTACTCGACTGTAGTTTATATGCAATCATTCATAGATAGCTTGATTAATCCTGCTGGGTGGGCCCCGTGGTCTGGGGATTTTGCATTGAACACATCATACTATGCAGAGTATAAACTATGGACCGGGGTCCAATACTAGTAATCGGGTCACATGGCTTGGTTACCATGTGATTGGTGCAACAGATGCAGTGAATTTTACTGTCGCTAACTTCATATTTGGGGATTATTGGTTACCTCAAACTGAAGTCCCTTATATTGGTGGTTTAATGTGAGTTATGATTTTAAATATTGGTACATGCTATCTGATATTGGTTGATATATAATTGTATAGCCAATGTTAATAAGTATCTTGATATTATTATTTAAAATTATAATACGTATAATACCTTTTGCTATTTCATTCTTGAATTAAATTTGTTTTCAATTTTCTTCCCTTCCAAAATAACATTCCATGATGTAAGAATGCCAAGAAAATGTCTTAATTATGAGTTGTAATTTATTTGTTTTAATGTAAACAGTCTCTAGTGTTATTCAAGATTTGGCTTGGGAACTCCCACAACCAAACACCAGTAATCAACAGTGCGTACAATATACATGCTCATATAGTATCTATTGTTCCTGTACTTTCTTTCATTCCCAAACCACTTGGCTATTATTTTTCGGAGAAATTATTATTGAATGGTATTCAGTGGTGATTTGATAAATTTTTTTAAAATTTATCAAATTTTTTTATAGTTTTAATATTTTAAATCACAATTATTATTTATTTTTGTAGATACAAATGTGACTGGATGAAAGGGTAAATGATATCCGATTAATTTGATTTTTTACAAATATGTTCGACTTGATGTATTATAAAGTGTGAATGGTTCGAATTATCGAAATGAGTCTCAAAATGGGTTCATTTAACTGCACAACAGTGGCTACTGTGCAGTTCCGCACAGTAGCCACCCCAAATCCGCTAGACGTTTGGTAAAATATTTGATAGAAATTTTGGTAACCCTAACATTACTCTTTGAGGAACTCCATTAGTCCATCAATTTTGTTAGGGATCATTAATGAGACATGTTGGATTTACTTAGTCCGCAATTATTGTGTATAAATCTCATATTTTAATAGATTTTGACGAGTCAACGGATTAGTACGGGTCGGACCTAATTAAAAAATTTTAATCACGTCCAATCCATAAGCCTAAATCTTACGGGTCATAATCAAACTATTATTAAATTTTACATATTTTTCATTAACATATTTTTAATATTTTCATTAGTTATTTTTCTTGTTTACTTTCTAACATAATTCAAGTATTTTGAGAATTTTTTTTTTTTATTTATTTTACATCTCATATAATAAAAAATAATCAAGTAACATATAATACTAACAAGTGGAGGGAGAAAAAACCTTTAAATATTAGACTAAAAAAATCAAACTAAACATTAGACTTCTCCATGCAGGCTCTTACGAGTGGGGCTTATGGGCGGCTCAGGTTATAAATCCTTATTCAAAATTCTAAATCATTTTCTATATGTTGGAACAGACAAGGCATTCAAGCGAGTTGGGACGGGCCATGGGAATGATTGATCGGGTTAGATAATATCGGATTTTTCATCTGCGGACTATTAGCGGACCCCTAAATTGTGCCAATACCATTCTAATGGTTAATATGATATTTTGACACAACTAATTTTCATATTAATGTCTGGTCACAAAATTTACTTTTCAATCCTAATTTAGTTTTGTTAATGTGTAAAAAATCGCTTTGCTAAACTTCAGGTTAAATTTAGAATAAAGTTGGCTTTATTTTAGTAAGGCAGTTGACTTATTATTGGAGAAGGAATGTTGAGATGTTTAGCTGAAAATTAGCTTTAAGAAACCTTGTGATTTTACAATTATAGAGTTGATCTTCTTAGGGTCGGCTCAACTACTTGTGTGGCCTAAAGTAAAAAATTATAATTAGGTTATTTTTGTTTTATTTTGTTTTCTTCTTTTTTAGGACCAAGCACATATTGAAATAGAATTTACTGGAGGTGAAATAATACAGATTTGATGAAAGGATCGGAACTCTTTTTTACCAAATTTTTTTAATCAAATTTAAATTTGATACAAGATTTGGTAAAGGATTGGAGATGCTCTAATCCAATTCATTTATTATTTCATATTATCATGTCTTGTTCATGTGTCATGTCAACAAGCTTCATTTTTAGTTAAAAATATAAATGTATGAAAAAATTAAAAAATTTCCTACATGTTAAATTTAATGAAATTAATCTATTGAATGAAATTATTCATAAGAATATTTGATGTTAACTAAATTTTACCTTTTTAATTTATGAGTCTAAGAGAGTGGGAGATCGACTTTTATTGGTTACACAAATGATAGGAATCTTTACTCAATCACTAATTTTCTTTACCAATTACATATGAATGTGGTCTCACATGGGTGTAGAAAACATTTGATGATCTTATTTTAGTTTGAAAAAACTATTGATTCCTTTTTTTAATTTTTAAATTTTATTTTACTCAAAAAATTTTAACTCAAAATGAGGCATTTTGTTATACCAAGGCCTGAATCAAGTGCTTCACTAGTAGCCCCTTGAGCCAGCTCTGGATCTCCTGTACCAATTTTGACACAGTTTGGTAGATCGTCCAATTTTTAATAAATTTTTTTCCTCTATCTCCCTTTTGATGGAATTTACGAATGTTGTTTGTATTTAATTTTTATTAAAAAAAAGTAGAAGATAAATTTTTTTTACATTGGAACAACATTGTCAAATTTGAATATTTTGATTACTGTAACATTTTTTTATTATTTCTCTTTCATTATAAAGATTGTATTGAGTTGTTATTTATTTTTACCTATTATGAGCTATTATGTGTAGTGATTGATGATTGTTGGGATTGTAAATATGAATTGTTGAACCATAATTATTTAGTTTAAACCAATGGAATTTTAGCCTAGTTGGCTAACTCTTTAGCCACCAAGTCTCTCTTAGGGGTAAGATTTTCTTACAAGTTGTATAAGTGCAAGTTTCAACTCTCTCGAAGTACTAATCTAACAACTAACCACTAAGTTTACCCGATAATAATAATTGTTCAGTTTAATATAATTTTCTCATCTTTATAATTAATCTTTTACCAATTAAAAAAAAAAAACAGAAAAAAAGGAAGAAGTAACATAACATGTCAAAATTTAATTGTAACATGCTATTTTGACAATTTAATATTGTAAGATTTTCTAGTTATGTTTGTTAGATTTGTTATATGTTTAACAACTTTCTTTGATCCTGAATTTGCAGGCATCCAATTCGATCCAATGGTGTTTCATTTTGAAATGAAATGTTCACAATATGTCATATTTGTTGGCTACATATTCTGTATGAGCCAATTACAATTCGACGCGTGGCGAAATAAGGGTAATATAGGAAGACTATTCAAGTCCTCGATCCTGATCGTACACGTGGCAGTTAGTATTGGTTATTAAAAGATCTGAGTAGCAGCGGATCAACAAGGGGATACAAAGTGACATGGTTCCAACGGTTACTCGCATTTCAGATTCAAATTTAGGAGGGAAGCTTAACTGCAAGTAATGGCGTAATGGAGCTAATATTGGGGCAACATGATCGATGATCATGGAGGAGCAGTTCGACGGTTGGAAGTGTAATTCGATGGTCACCCTTGACCAGTATAAATAGTAGAGAAGACCCCAGAAAAACCCCTGAACTCAGATCATACAAACCAGTCTTACTTTACATATTTTCTTTCCCAGTTTTACATTTCCTGTTCTTTAAATTCATGCTCTTTACATTCCTGTACTTCAAATTCCTGCACTGCACTTCATTCATAGGAGTAGTTTCAAGTAGATTGTTGCTGTAAACCTCTACGAGGCTGAGTTTGGATCATTGTAAGTTTTCATTCTAATAAAATACTTCAATTGCACTTCATTTAACTGTTATTTTACTTAATTTCTCCTAAGTCAAGCCACTAGTAAAAGTCCTCTTCATTGAGGCTGAAAGAACTAAAACATAATCGTCTGATAATTGGTTGGCAATTAACATTTCTGTAAGGATTGATTGATCCTTGCTGGCACGCTCGCATTTACAAAGATAACCTTCGAAAGCCAAAAAGCCAACATATATTTTTTGGCACGCCCAGTGGGACTAATTGAAATGGCTAGACGAAGAAGACAAGGAGAAAATGAACGCTTGGAAGAAGGCGTAGAAGGAGAGGTAGAAATACCTAATCCAGAGGATAATGTGGTAACACATCTTGTGGAAACTCCCATATTATCAGAACCTATGGTCGAACAGACCAGTACTTCAGGACAAGAACCACATGTTCATAGTATTGGACGAAACCAAGGAATTGGACCATCCATTGTTCCATCTACTCATCCAATAAATCCATGGGATGGCCTAGTAGATGCCATGGGACAGTAATTAATAAACACAATGGAAAGGTGGGTAACATCCTTTTTAGATCGAATGAATAACCACCAGCCAACAAACATAAGACACATCGAGGAAGTTTTAAATGTCCCTCAACAAAGATTAGCTAGAGATAAACAGCCTATGCAAGTTAATGGACATTCTAATGGTCAAACTAGTAATCAGAACTATGAAAGACCATCGCTTCAGTCTTGGTATGAACCCATTTCGAGGCCTATAGCAGGTCAAAATGCCTCAGTACTCAACAATGAAGCCATACAAATTGATGGATCTGGCCCAGTATAAGAAACTGGCATAAGAATGGTCATAAATCCCATGTTCGAAGCCATACCTGGTATAAGGGGGTTCACTAATCCCTTATTCGAATTTATACCCGGGGGGTTGGAAGGTTTGCCTGCAAATGGAAGGGACACAACACTTATTCCAGCACCTTTTGCAGGTCCTTTCACAGGACAGGCTCAAAGGTTACCCACATCCCCAACAGCAACCTGCACCACAGGGACAACCAGTCCCAAATGTACCACCTTATGGACCAAGAGGACCACAAACACAAGTTTGTCCACCAAATCTTGTGTTTTTCCCTCCAGTAGTGGTTCAGCAGGCACAAAATATGGTCCCTAGGGATCAAATTGCTGATATTGTTAGGGAGATGTGTGGACCGATGGCTCGAGGGGTCCAGACTTCTGTATACAGAAAACTATACCCAGAATGGGTAGCTAGGGTACATGAATACCCAAGGGGGTTCAGAATACCAGATTTTACCCTTTTCTACGGGAGTGGAAACCAATCAACAGTAGAGCATATTGCTAGGTTTGCTGCTCAATGCGGTGAATTTACTAATCATGACTATATGAAACTAAGATTATTCCCAAATTCTCTAACTGGGGGAGCATTTGTATGGTACATCAACCTTACACCTGGCTCCATTCAAACTTGGCAACAAATGGAAGAGGCATTTCATGCCCAATTCTTCCAATCGAAGCCAGAGGTTTCCATGGCAGACTTGGCTAGATTGAGTCAAAGGCCTGAAGAAAAGGCTACTCAGTTTATTACTAGATTTAAAAGGGCTCGAAATAAATGTAGAGTCATCTTGCTAGAGCCAGAATTCATAAGATTGACTCAAAATGGCTTAGAGTTCAGGCTTTGAAAGAAGTTTGACTCCACTGAATTCAGAGATTTGATGGAACTAACCTATAAGGTGTCTAGGTATGAAGCATTACTAGAGGAGGAACAAGATCAAAATAATGCATCGTACAAGACATATTATAGAGATCCTAATTATGAGATCGATGCAGCAGAGATTGTGGGCAAAGAACCTGTGATTTGTGAGGCATTAATTCATAAGGATACAACAATTAACCAGCAGTTTAAAAAGAAAGACCTTCACAGAAAGTACTCTTTCGATTTAACAAAGGCAGATGACATTTTTGATCATTTGCTTGCGGCCAACTTCCTTAAGTTACCTAAAGGAGTAAAACTGCCATCTCCAGATGAACTTAAGGGAAAAGTATATTGTAAATGGCATAACTCTTGGTCTCACTCGACTAAAAACTGCATTGTTTTTCGAGACAGGATCCAAGAACAAATTCGGAAAGGAAGTTTGAAATTCTCAGCCAAAACAGAAAAGGCCATGGGGATCGACAGTAATCCATTTCCAGAAGTTGGAGAGGTGGCAGCCAATGTCATTATGTCAGACTTCCAGAACTTGTCCTTAACAGAATTGGAAGAAGTCAATGTGCAGATGCATGTTGCTAACCAGACAACCATAAAAAAGGACACCAGAAATCTGCCAGTTATTGGACAAGGTTTCTCACACCAGAGGGAACACTCTGATGAAGAATCACTGGATGATGATTCCTTAGAGGCAACAGTAATGCAAAGGATGTGTCCCAGGTGCAGACTGAGTGATAAATGGTTGAAGGGGCTTCTAATTGATGGGAAGCAATACTACAGGGATGTGCGGAGACGCCCTAAACCAACCAATGCTTATAACAAAAGGCCGTATCCGGCTGGTGTTAGGCAGCAGCCATTGGAAGTTGAACCGGTAGTCGATAGGATGCATGCTAAAGGCAAGAGGCCCTTGTATGAGTCCAGGCCACCTAACTACTACAGAATGTAGAGCAGTCATTCTGAAAGAAGACTGGAGAAGAGTTCAGGTTATGGGATCAAAGCCAGAGATTGGCCCCCTAGACCAACCTCACGCAGGACGAAAGTGGCCACCTTCATCGAAGGCCTGAAGCAGGCTTGAAACATGAGGTCAGGACCAAGCAAGTGCCCTCACAGCTAGCTTCGAAGATGGCTTCGAAGGTAGAAAAAAGCAGTTCAACATCTGAGTCAGTAAGTTCGTGGGTACTTAGAGTTCTAGATTGGTTTGTGATGCAGAACAAACCTAGGGAAGTGCCCACTCAGAGAGATGTTGGAAACCAAGGAAGGATGGTTAAACCTTCTTTGGTGGCTCCGAACAATTGGGTATTGCTTAAACACCCAAAGACGAAGGAACCAGATATGGTCCCAGTCATTTCGAGATCACAAAGGAGAAAGATTCAGCGCAGGTACACTCAGTACCAGAAAGATATGAAAGAAAATGGAGAGAGCTCTTCATTGGTCCAGACAGAAGGAAAGAAAACTCCAAAGTCAGACCATACTCCAAAGACAACTCTACAAAGCAAGGTGGGTTGCAGCAGGGAACAGTTGGCCAAGGTTCATTCTGAACTAAAAGCCAGAGAGGAATCTAGCTTGGCAGGATTGGAGAAAGCTCTGATGGATAGTGATAGCGAGACAGAAGAAGAAATTGGCATAAGCCAAAAGAAAGAAATGGTGGAGGAAGAAATGTTCGAAGCCTTCATGGCTGAGCAAACATTTTTGGTTGAAAAACCAGTTGAGAAAGATCCTTCGAAGGAATCAGTTAACAACGAAGTGCCAGAGTGCAGCATGGAGGATGCTGCTGAAGTAACTGAACAAGGTGGCCAAGAGGGGAAACAGGTACAGCCAGCCATCCAATTTGGCTCATTTCCTCCAGTATCAGTCAATATGGTACACATACTGCCTCATGAGTTCCAGGCTGGAGATGAGGACCAAGATGGCCAAGAAATTGATCATATTCCTGTCTCTAGTGAAGACTCACAAGTGAGTATGGTACAAGATGATTCTGGAATGGCTACCCAATGGAAACTGAATATGAGAGTGAAGAAGAGGTGAGCATTAACCTCTCATATCCTTTTGAGTATCCCTCGAATTCTATGACACAACATGTCAAGCCTTTGTACATCAAGGCTTTCTTCGATGGGATACAATTGAACCGAGTCCTGATAGATAATGGGGCAGTAGTGAATTTACTACCGAAATCTTCTTTGAAGAAACTAGGGAAAAAGAATCCTAGGTTAATCCCAACCAGCACAACCATCGCTGGCTTTGCTGGAGACAAACAGATGGCTCAGGGAATTCTACCCATCAACCTGAGTGTGGGAACCAGGGACTGCATTCTTCGTAATCGACAGTAATGCTAAATACAATGCTTTACTTGGGAGAGATTGGATTCACACTAACAAATGTGTGCCTTCCTCTTTGTATCAGAAAATTATTATGGCCTTAGGCAATGGAGAGACAGAGGAAATTGATGCAGATCCTCAACCTTTCATAGCCTGTGCAGACTTCGCAGAGGCCAAACTGTTTATTGAGGGAGTGACACCACTCAATATACTGAGGAAACCTGATGGCTCAGCCGAAGTGACGGCTGATGAGGAAGTGACACACCTGAAGCACTTAGTCCAGGAGAGTGCTGATGAGGAGGTTATTGTTAAGGATGACAATGATGCTTGGTTGTAGGCAAAGAAGTGAAACACAAGAAGCCAAGTCTTTGGCTCTAATTAAATTCTCAACATTGGATGTAAAATCAATAGTCCAGAAAGTACAGGAGCAAGAGAGAGAAGCCATGATAATTGGCTGCAAATAGAAGTAGCAACAGGCCAAAGTTTTGACCCTTGATAAATACTGTGCATTGGACATTGAAACAAAAGTCCAGGAGATACAGGAAGAGGAAGCCTTGTGGACAGACTTTGTCTATGAGGAGGAGGGCAAAGATGTTGAATTAAAGAACCTGGGAGCAGAACAAAGCAGGGAGATTGCTTCGAAGATAGAAGAAATCAAAGAAGAAGCTTCAGTAAGTTCTCAGACACAAGACCCCTTAGAAGAAGTAAATTTAGGGGAAGATTCTATACAGCAGCCCACCTACATAAGTGCTTGTCTGAATGTTCTGGACAGGGACCAGTTGTTGGTTGTTCTAAAGAAATATAAAGATTGCTTTGCATGGTCTTATAATGAACTACCAGGATTGGATAGGTCATTAGTGGAACATAGGCTCCCTATGAAACTTAACTTCAAGCCATACAAGCAAAAACCAAGAAGAATGAGTCCAGAAGTAATTCAGAAAGTCAAGGAGGAGATTCTTAGACTACTCAAAGCAGGCTTTATTAGGACAGCCAGGTATGTGGAATGGCTATCTAATATTGTGCCTGTGGTTAAGAAGAACGGTAAAATGAGGGTATGCATTGATTTCAGAAACTTGAATTTAGCAACTCCAAAAGATGAGTACCCATGCCTATAGTGGATCTGTTGGTAGACAGTTCAGCAGGGCATCAAGTTTTATCAATGATGGATGGGCATTCTGGTTATAACCAGATCTGCATTGCAGAGGAGGATGTCCACAAGACAGCATTCAGATGTCCTGGAAATATTGGCACCTTCGAATGGGTTAAAATGCCATTTGGCCTGAAGAATGCTGGAGCTACATATCAGAGGGCTATGAACACTATCTTTCATGACCTCATTGGAGGGTATTTAGAGTGTTATATTGATGACATTGTAGTTAAATCCCAATCCATGGAGGAGCATCTGTTTCACTTAGAAGCAGCCTTTGAAAGAATGAGAAAGTTCAAATTGAAGCTCAATCCTCTTAAGTGTGCTTTTGCGTATCATCTGGAAACTTCTTGGGCTATGTGGTACACAAGAAAGGAATACAGATTGACCAGAATAAAGCCAAAGCCATCATTGAAGCCAGACCTCCATCAAGTAAGAAAGAATTACAAAAGTTCCTTGGACAGGTTAATTTTCTTCGAAGATTCATTTCTAACACTGCAGGGAAAACTAAAGTTTTTTCTTCCTTATTAAGGCTGAAAGATGAAGAGGAATTTGTGTGGACAGCAGAGCATCAAATTGCTTTCGAAGGTATCAAAGCCTACTTGGCCAACCCTCCAGTGCTGATGCCACCAAAGGGTGACAAGCCCTTGAAGTTGTACATAGCTGCAGCAGAAGATTCATTGGGAGCTTTCTTGGCCCAAGATAATGAAGAAGGCAAGGAGCAAGCTGTTTATTACCTTAGTAGGTTTTTAAATTCTTGTGAATGTAAATATTCAGCTGTTGAAAAGCTGTGTCTTGCTTTGTATTTTGCTGCAATGAAATTAAGATACTATCTTTTACCTACAATTGTCTTGGTAATTGCAACCACAGATTTGGTTAAGTACATGTTATCTAGACCTATGTTGAGGGGAAGAATTGGCAAGTGGATACTAGCCTTATCAGAATTTCATCTAGAATATGTCCCTCAAAGGGCAGTAAAAGGGCAAGTTTTAGCCAATTTTCTGGCAGACCATCCATCTCAAACAAAGAGCCAAGAGATAATGGAACTTGGTATGGCTAGTGTTGAGCCATGGCAGATGTGGTTCGATGGGTCGAAAGCCAATGGCTTAACTGGAATTGGTATTGTGATTAGGTCTCCACAAGGGGTAGAGACCACACATGGTTTCAGAGTGGATGAAGTTACTTGTTCTAATAACCAAGCTGAATATGAAGCCTTAATAGTGGGACTAGAAATTCTTATTGGATTACAAGTTCATGCAGTTGACATATTTGGAGATTCTCAATTGGTGGTTAACCAAGTGAAAGGGATTTTCAAGTGTCAAAGCATAAGCATTTTACCATACTATGTTGTTGCATTACATCTGCTTTCTCAATTTCAAATAGCAAATGTAACTCATGTTCCAAGATTCTTGAATAATAGAGCTAATGATGTGGCTCAGAAAGCTTCGAACTTCAAGAGAAGGGATAATGCCCAAAGGAACATAAGCCAAACAACATATCAGAAATTGATACCACATTTGAATAAAAGGAATGTGGTCTTGGAAGTCAATCATAATGACTTGCAAGAACAAGATTGGAGGCATCCAATAATGCAGTACTTGGCTGGTCCATCTTCGAAGGCCAGCAGGAAAATTAAATTGCAGTCTATGCAATATATGATATACGGTAATGCTCTCTACAAAAGGGGGGGAGATGGTTTATTGCTGGAATATTTAGGCCCAAAAGAAGCATTAACAGCTATGGCTGAGGTTCATGAAGGCATCTGTGGTGCTCATTAGCCTGGTGTGAAGATGAGGTGGTTGCTTCGAAGGCATTCCTACTATTGGCCAACTATCCTTAAAGATTGCATAGAGTATGTCAAAGGTTGCCAGGCATGTGCCCATAACTGACCTGCATGCAGTGGTGAAGCCTTGGCCATTCAGAGGATGGGCCATGGATATGATGGGGAAAATACACCCACCCTCTTCGAAGCATCATTGTTTCATCTTAGTAGCCACTGATTATTTCACTAAGTGGGTCGAAGCTAAGCCTTACAAGGCTGTAGACCAAACTGAGGTCATTGGATTCATCAAGGATTTAATCCATAGGTTTGGCATCCCACAAACTATAACTGTAGATAATGGAACTGTGTTCGATGGGAAAATGGTGAAGTCCTTTGTGGCAGAGTTTGGAATTAGCTTTGTTAATTCTACCCCCTATTATGCACAAGCCAATGGTCAAGCTGAATCATCCAATAAGTCCTTGAAGAAAGGAATACAAAAGGTTGTGGAAGACAATCCTAGGGATTGGCATAACTTATTGTTGGATGTATTATGGGCTTATAGAACTTCTCCAAGGTCAAGCACAGGAGTTACTCCTTATGCCTTAGTGTATGGGCATGATGCAGTGTTACTTGTGGAAATTAATGTTAAATCTTTGAGGGTAAGATGCCAAGACCAGCTAAATCCTGAGCTATACCATCAGAGTATGTACTTGGAATTAGAAGGCATAGATGAAGCCAGAATTCTGGCATTAAACAGCATTCTCTTGCAAAAGAAGAAAGCTGCCAAAAATTACAATAAGAAAGTCAAATACATTGGCTTTGATGAAGGTGATTTGGTATGGAAGACAATACTCCCAATAGGAATTAAAAGCCATAAGTTTGGCAAATGGTCACCTAACTGGAAAGGACCATATCAAATTCATAGAGTTCTGCCTTTTGGGGCATACCATTTGAGAAATTTGAATGGATACATACATCCCAAAAAGATTAATGATAGATATTTGAAGCCTTATTTCCCAACTATTTGGGAAACACAAGGAGTAGAATAAATGTCAAGCAAAAGAACACAAGAGTACTCAAATGATAATCAGAATTTGTTTTTCTTCATAAATTAAATACATTCTGCCATACAATTGGCCATAAATTGGCCCAAAAATTATTACAATGCCTTAATTGTTCTTTTACAATAGACTTCCTATTCTTAAATGAGGGAACCAACTGAATGGCTGTGCTCATTTCTTGTTTTTGATCAGCCAATTCTTGGTTGGTAATCTGCAATTTGGTGTCAGTTCGAATCAAGGCTTGATTCACTGCAGATAGCTCCTCTCAAGTTGAGCTTTCCTCTTCAGCTGCTGAACTCGAAAGTGAGAGGCAGAGGAGTGTTGTTCCTTGAGCTCTGAGACTTCAGTATGTACTTGGGAAACAAAACTCTGGTCTCTAGCCAATTTCTCCTCCGCAGCTTTGGCAGCATGGCAAATGTTAATGTAGAAGTCGATAGTAGCTGCTGCCAGGGATAAGTGACTTGAGACATCCATGCGTGACTGTTCAGCAACTTTGCAACACTGGAGGAACCTATCTCTTATTATAGGCCTTTGCAAAGCCTCGAAGGGGAGCCTCGAAAAGGAGATTAACAGTTCCAGGCAGGTGTCTAAGCCCATCAAAGGTGCAGAAGGCTTGCTGCTGGAGGAAAGAGAGCTTTCAAGAATTTGTAGCAAGGAGTCGGCCAAAACTAATGGCTCAGTTTCAAAATTGGTTATTGGAGAGGTAGAGGGCACATCGAAAAGACTGGCTAGCCTGGCTTCGAAGATGTCTACCTTATCCGTAGACATGAGGGGTGCAGAGAGAGTTGTGGTGGAAGGCAAGGACTGCATAGGGATAGGAGAAATGGATGGAGCATCTTTGGCAGTCTCTATGGTCTTAGCCACCAATGAATCAAGTGAAGAGGGGCTGGAGGTAGGCAAAGGTAATGAACTATGGGTTGGAGAACTACCAGCACCCTCAATTGGAGAATCAGATACTGTAGACACCCCATTTTTGACCGCCCTTAAGACTTGGGCACCACTGATGGTTTGCTCGATGATGAAATGTGTGCAGGGCACAGGTCCAATTTCTTCAGCAAGGAGAGAGAGAAATCTCAACTTCACACCCCATTTTGGACCAAAATTATTTTGGATGGTTTTTATACCTTAAAACCCTCTCTTTCAAAACATTTTCGAAATAAAATTCCCACGATGTTCCGACGCTCGCATTTCAGTAAATGTTGCGCTTTTCGGTAAACCGAGCAAGGACAAAGGGGAGATGAATGAAAGAGAGATGAAATCTTTGAAAAATCTTTCAAAACACCTTACTTAGGGGTTTGAAGTTGAAGAAAAGAGGAGAAGAGGGGAGAAAACTAGTTTGGGAGTGGTTCAGCATGAATCCGGGAAGGAGAAAAGTCTGCGCGGCTTCACCGAAACGGGCGTAACTCTTTGCACAAGAGGAATTAAAATATGAGGCCACCACCATTGGAAAGCTAACTTCCGGGGCTTCAATTTGCATACCCACTGCACCCCCCAAGCCTAGTGCATGCCACCTGTGCCAGCTGGGATGCACAGACCCGACTCCCCATGCATATATGTGGCTATTTTGCACCATTTTGAGCCTTTTGACCCCCTTTTGCTTCTAGAGGCTTGAACCCTTTGGCCAAGCTTCTTGGAGAAGCTTGGCCAGCTGTATTAGCTTCCTCTAGAAGCCTTGCACCTCCCTTTGAACCACTTGGCCCCCCTTGACCCTTTTTCCTTTGCTTAGCCATTAAGTTTCTTAGCATTACTTGGCCTATATAAGCACCCCTCTTCTCCATTGCTTAAGGTTAGAGTCTTTGAACCAAAAAACCAGATATATACAGATATATATCTGCCCTACACATTCTCTCTCTATATTTTCCCTCTCTCTCCTCCCTTGTGTGTGTTTTTGTGGCCTAAAAGTGCATTTTTACCATAGTATTGCACCAACACACACACCATTACACCATACTCCGACTTGGGAGGTCTTGAAGGTTTGTTCTTGAGGTTTTGAGGTGGTTTTGATCAGAAGGAGAGGTCTGCACTTGCTGTTCTTGATGTGTTCTTCAAGGGTAACACTTTTCCCTCTTTATTCCCCATTTTTGCACCATTCTTCTAGCCTGTTTGCTTGCTGTTTTAGGCTCCGACCAGAACTGAAAAGGTCATTATTTTGAGCCATATTTCATGTTTGTTTAAGGGCTCAACCCTGTTTGGGCCCTCCATTTGGTACTTGCTTCAATACCTCTTGGTATGTCATGTTTTTGCATGGAATTTCTAGTCTATGAGTGATCTGTTTTCGAGCATAATGTAAACTGTAAGAGGGCCTATTTTGAGCCCTTCTTCAACATTTAAGAAGGGCTCAACACTGTTTGAGCCCCCCATGATGCACTTGCTTCATAATCTCTCCTATTTACCGTAAATTTGCATGACTTGTTTGGCCTATATGTGATCTGTTTTGGAGCATCTCATGAACTGATATTGTGCTTATCTTGATCCCCTCTTCAACATTGAAGAAGGGCTCAACCTTGTTTTCATGCTCCATATGTCACTTGCTTTGAATCCATGTTTTACCCTTGTTTTTGCATGCTTTGCTAGCCCATTTTGCTTCTGTTTTTGGACCATGATCAGAACTGGAAATGGTCATATTTTGACCCCCTGGATATATTTCATGAAGGGTCTTTGCTTGTTTGATGAATGTTTGGCCCACTTCATGTTATACCCTCTTTTGAGCCTCATTTTGCATGCCATTGTTGCTCTATCTATGCTTGCTGTTTGGCCATATTTTGTACTGAGAAAATGCTGGTCTTGGGGCTGCCTCGCTACTGTATTTTCATTCCATGTCCATATTGTGCATGCATTGCATAGCTATAGGCCGTTTTGGGTGCCTAAATTCGCATTTCGGGACCATTCCTCGCATTTGGTGTCATTTCGCCATCTTTCGGGACTGTTTTCCCCCATATTTCAGTGCTGAAATTCCATTGGCGTGTTTGCATATCATTTTAGCATCATTGCATTCCGTATGCCATTGCCTCGGTATGCGTGCCCGTGTGCACGCATTTCGAGGCACTTCATTTTCATCCAATGGCCACTGATGTGAGTGCGGCTGAGGTCTACTCACATTGGTGTAAGTCCATCTTGCATTGTGTATGCCATGTTTCAATGCGTCGTGCATGTTATGTTATGTACATTGTGTGTACCATGTAGTTGCATTGCATGTTCGTGTGTTAGTTTGCATGCTTAGGTTGCATGTGCATTGTTGTGCATTGCCTCACCTCTTGATCAACCATGATGGAGGTTGGGTACCTTGTATGTCTGTGTGCATTGCATTTGACATTGAAATGCAAACTTGGCCTCTTAGGCCATCATGCGTCAAGATGCATAGTTGATGGCCCAAGAACCGAGGGTCATGCTTCCTTGAGTCCCATACATGATAGGGAGCATTGACCATGCTTACATTTGCTCTAAAATCCATGTCATGCACTGTCTGTCTGCTGTTGCTGTCAAACTGTCATCTGCAGGAATTTTGTGCCGACCGGCAGTGTATAGTGCCGACCGGCACTATATAGGTGGCCGATAACTTCATGAACAGCCGGTGGTTATTTTGGATGGCCGGTGGATATTCCATCCAGCCGGTGATGTAAAGCAGCATGCAAGGAAGGTGTTCTGGGACTTTGAAAATTTTTGGAGAGACAGGGCAGTAAGAACAGAGGCAGCAGTGTCATGATACGGGTTTCCGGGCGAGTCGGATTCGAGCATTCATCATTCGCGCATCCCGAGGCAGGGCTGAGGCCCCTCTTTTTTTTATATGCTGAATTTAATTTGATAATTAGAAATTTCTGTAATAATTTTTTTATTCTGTATTCGGACTGTATTATTTTTGGACTGTATACTCTTTTGGTCCCTCCGAGAGAGGGCATAATTGTAATAAGTGTGTGTGAGTGGGTGTATGTCTTCCAATCCCCATTTCTTTCTTCCCTTTTATTTACCTGCTTACGATGGTAGATTAGGGCATACTTATTTTAGCATACCTTATGCAATGCATGCGTGCATCCATGCATTTGTTTACATGCATAGGGCTCGGTACATCATACAAACTGCATCGTGCTTCCAATTCCAAATTGAATACGTGCATCAAATAAAGTGCATTTCATATGCCATGTTTAGGGTTAGCCGAGCCTACTCTAGATTGCATCTATGTCTGTGTTGCATTAGCCACTTAACATGAACTAGGTCATGCATGTTTTGCTAACCAGTCTCTTGTTTTTGGCACGGGATACGATGTAAGTTTTTATGCTTTAGCATGTCGCATGCGTATGAACGTTTGCCATGACAGTATGCTTGCTATGCGGCTAAATGCTTACGTGATAAATTGCTTGAATGCCTGTGGGTGGAGGTTGGATTGCGTAAGTTGGAACAACTCATTGAAATCCGTATTTTAGCCTACTTGCGAGTAGCAAATCTCGAAACGCTTTCAAAACAAACGGATATGCAATGTTTATTTCAAATTAGGCAATCTAGTCTATACTTGTTTGCTGTGCTCATAACGTAGTAATTCTAGGCTAATAACCGGAATAAGAACACATAACGTTTTCAAAATTGGATATCACGGTTAGTAGAGGCCGGTCTTCGAACCGGGCGAAAGGGGGTGCTCATAGCTGACCTTCCCCGATCGTACCCAAGCTCCTGAGCCAAGACATTTGGTGATGACGGACACGTGGCCTTCGGCACTGAGTCAGGGTTTCCTAAATCCCCCCATTAAAAAATATTTAGGTGGCGACTCTGTAATCTGGCAAAGCAGTCCATGTTTGGCACTACTTTTTCAAAAATCTGTTTCCTTCAAAACGATTTGCCAGAGTTGGACTCTTTGGTTCAGATTTAGAACCGCAACACAAAAGGGAGTCCGAACTGTGGCGAGGTCCCCTCGCGGGCGCGTCTACAGATACCTTCGAAGAAGAGGTAATGGTTGAAATTTCCTTAGAAGGAGAAGGAAGAGCAAGGCCCGAATGAGAAGTAAATTGAGACAGGTCGAAGGTCAGATAGGGAAGATATGGAGTCAGACCAAAAGAAAGAGTTACAGGAATGCTGGGACTCAAAGGGGGTACATGGAATGTGGGCCTAGGAAGTGGAAGTATTATTTGAATGGCCTTTACATTTTGCATCCGATCAACCTCAACTGAAATTGAGGGAGTCCTCATTGGAAGTATAGCCTCAGTAGTTGTTGCTGCAAAAAGGAAGAAACGTAAGGTCAAGCTTCAATGTCAAAATTTGATAAGGAAAAACAGTAGAAGCATGAAAGAAATTACTTGTTTCAGAAATGTTGGCAGTGATGGGAGAACTACGAAGGGAGTAATATTCGGCAGTTTGTTGCCTTCTTGCAGTTTCCCTTTGTAATGCATCAGCAGCAGCAGCTTCATCTCTCAGAAATTGTTGTTGCCGTCTCTTCTCAGCCCTCTCGAAGACAATTATGGCCTTAGAATGTTCTTGTTCTACTGCCTTGGCAGCTGCCTCATGGATGGTATCTTCAACCAAGTTAGTAGCAGAAGCAGCCACTTTCTTTCTCTTTTCTATTGCCATGGCAATTGTCTCGGAATCGGAGTCTTCTGTGAAATTAGAAGGAGAGACAGTCATCTTTCTTTTCTTTCTTCTCTGTATTGGTTTTGTCTGCTCCTTCTCAATTTCCTTCGCAACTTCTTCAATCTGGGATCTAGATTCTGTAGAGATAAGCTCCTCTTCTACCTTTCTGGCAATTGTCTTATCTTGGACTAAGTCAGAAATAGAGACGATCACTCTTTTCCTTCTTATTAAGGGCGACTCATGCTCTTGATCTGTTTCTTCTTCTTTTTCTTCTGCTTGCACCTCAGCTGTTTTCTTTTCAAGCTCAAGCAGTCTCATTTTCTTTTGTTGTGGGCTACCTTCACAAAATAAGAACTAAGGATAAGACTACAACCATTATAGAGAAGGCCAAAGGAAAAGAAACAAAGGTGTATACTTTTCTTCGAAGCAGCCCGAGTGACTCTAGGAGGAGTTGAGGCACCAGGAGTGGACGCATGCACTGCAACTGAAACAGTGGAAGAAGTAACAGTTCCAGCTCCTTTGGGCTTGGACAGATCCAACACCATTAGCAGGTTCTGAGGAGAAATGACCAAGTATACTTCCATGTTGGTCGCCCACCAGTTCTGGTACCTCTTCAACAAGGTACCCTGAGGAAGGAAAGGGGTATACTCGAAATTGACCAAGTCATCTATAAATTTGGAAGTTGCCTCTTCTAGCCTGGACCTCCGAACTTTCAGATCCCTGTTAGTGAGACTTAGATTGGTATTGCTGCAGAGAGGTATTGGGACTCCTTGTGTGAAGCCAAATTGTCTAGCAAATTGAGCAGGACAATACGGCTCAGCTATGCATTTGTAGGCTCTGGGGTTCAAGGTCCCAATAAATAACTCTCTAGGGATCAGAATGGAAGCCCATATATCTTTGTGAGCAGGTGAGGCGCAGGACCTGTCACTTAGGAAATTCCTCAACAAAGATGGACCAATGGCGGGTTCGAAGGGATGGAAACGGAAAGTAGGAAGGGAAGTTGGAAGTTGGTGGAAGAAAGAGAAGTAAAAAGCAAAAGTGGAGGGGTAAAGTGAAGCATTGGCCAGCCTTATGCCATGAGTAAGAGGGTTTGGCTCAGAAAATTTAAGGCATTTGGATTGTAACTCGGTGAAATAGGCAAAAAGCCAAAGCTGAAGGATCCAGAATGACCCCCATTGGTTAGCATCTAAGGGTTTCTCACAGAAGAGGGAACAGACTCTATATACATGGCCTAGAACATATGGGGCTAAGGCCACCCTTTTCTGTAAAACGAAGGCTTTGGCAAGAGGGCCAAATTCAGGCATGATTCTCTGAGAGGAGGTACAGAAGAGGAATTTGCAAAGCCAATACAATAAGAAAGAAAAGAATTCCCTATCAGTCACAAAGCCCTCTCTTTTATTCTCAGCCTTAGCGAAATCACTATAGAATGAGTTAAGAGAGGGGAGGGAGAAAGGGACTGCTGAGTCAGGGTAATCTGGTCCAAAGGGGGTACCAATTGGGGATAATCCTAGTAGATGGCAAATATCAAGAACAGTAGGGGCCATCATCCTACATCTAAATTGAAAGAAATTAAAGATAGGATTCCAAAAACACAAGGCAGCAGGAATTAGAAAAGGGTCCTCTGAGATAGTTACCTTGGATAGTCGGAGAGCATCGAGAAGCAGAGCTCTTGAAGGTCCAGAGTTCTAGCAGGGACAACTCGGTCATACCATTCTTGCCACTCCGGTCTCACCGTGGGCCAGCATCGGTGGGGGCGGTTTATCCTCCAGTTCCTCCAGTCAAGACCACCTTCGTAAAGAAGACATTAGTTTTCCAAATGAGGATATAGGGCTGGGAGCTCAGTAAGGATCTCTTTGAATATGGGTCCAAGCACGTAGTCTTGCTGCACATGGCGATGAGGGACGAAGATTCGTCCATCGATAGCGCTTTTCTCCCCAGCTTTGTACTTCTCACATTCCGCATCAATGAGCCTCTTCAGGGTTACAAATGGGCTCGCATCCTCTACGACTGGCACCGAAGAAGAAGCCATTGATAGTACACATTTTCAGAAGGTGAAGCTGAGAAAGGAAGTATAGAGAAGTGGAAGATCGACAGAGGTAAGAGGGTTTGTGTGTTGAGCGAGCAAATGATTTCAAAACACGAAATAAAAGGGTTTCAAAAGCCTTTGTGTTTGGGGGATATATAAACGCTTGGTTCGTTAAGCACTAAAAGTACGAATACGAAGAGTTTCCTTCAAATATTGATAGTATTTGGAGGGAAAAACACAGCCCAGATACTGAGGCTAGCTTCGAAGTAAAATATTTGGCTTCGAAACCAGATTTTGGCGCCAAAAGCCAAAAAACAACGGCTTCGAAACAAAGAAGTTGGCTTCGAAGCACATTTCTGTACTTAAAAATGTAAGAATACTCAAGTATTTGATTTTACTTTGAAGGGGATTAAAAGACCTATCTTCGGTTTCTTAGTGAAAGTATTGTCCTTCGAAGTGAAACTTGAGACTCTGTGAGGATGAGAATTGGTGTTCAAAACATAACACACCAGATTTTGACGCTAAAAGTCCAATAACAACGGCTTCGAAACTCAGAAGCCGGCTTCGAAGCACATTCCGTACCCAATGGATGCAAGAATGCTCAAGTGTTCGTTTACTTCAAAGGGATTAAAGACCTGTTTTAGGTTTCTCATTGAAAGTGATGTTCTTCGAAGTAAAACTAGAAATCCCTTAGGAATGGAAATTGGCATTCGAAACATCAAAACCAATAGTTGGTTTATATATATTCAGAAAAGTTGTCTTTTCAAACTAAAACAGTGCAGCCCTCAAAAGGAGCTTCCATATTTTTGAAAGTATGGACTGTTGTTCAAAACAAAAAGATCAATTTAAAGCTGATTGATCATAATAAATCATTGACCATATATGGTTGTGATTGAAACAAGTTTTGAAGAGTAAGTTTGTTAAATTTGAAGCATGGATCCTAAATGGAAAAAACAACAAAAACTATCTGCTGCATTCCATAAATTGGAAAAATTCATGGTCGTTTTGTTAATATTCATTTAAAACGATTGAATCTAGGTTCGAAGGAAAAGGTTGTTCAATTCAAAGCTCTGAAATTGCTTTTGAAGACAAATGGAGACATGATCAAACCATAAAGAGAAGTCTTAGTGGTATTAAAGCAAAAACAGTTACATCGAATGTCCATTTTTGGATACAAACTCAAGCTCATAAAAATAGGGAATGGAATAAATAACAAGATCATGAAATTTAGTCCAACAATGATCAATGAATTTCTGTTCTTTCTTTATTCTGAACTCTATTTCTTCTAACATTGGCTGCATGAGTTGATGTGCTCTCATTTCATCAAAGAGCTCTTCAGCCTTTATTTCGAAAGCTGTTTCTCTCAATCCTTGTTCCAATTCGTCTATATCCAAATCATCCCAGTATGCAGAATCTTTATTCTTGAAATCATCGAATTCTTCAATAAAGTTTTCTGCTTCGTATTGGGCATGAATTCGGAGGGACGAAAGTTGGTCTAAAGATTGTGTGGTGTTCATAGAGGTCTGATGCCAGTGAAGAAGCAATGGAAGTTGGTCCAAAAACATGTAAAGCTCTGCTTGGGCGAGGGGATTGAGGACATGACCCCGAGTTAGAATATCACAAGCCCATCGAAAGTTCTTAAGAGGGACGTCGTCCTCAAGAACATTGAAGGGCAAGTGGGAAAAAGCAGCGAGCAAAAGTTGAGCTTGTTTCCGCTCAGCCGGAGTAGGGGAAGGTGGTGGTTTGTAAGGTGGAAAGACATTTTCCGCGGAAAGAACAAGCCTTAGTTTCTCTATCCAGCAAGGATTTGGCGGAAGAGAAGGTGTGAATGCTTCTATCTAAGGAGGTGGAGCAAGGGCAGAAGGAACAAGGGCATTAATATAATCGAGCCAGTCAGAAGAGCAAATCTTCGCCTTCTGAGCTAAGAATGATGGATTGTATCCTTGTGCCTCTTCTGAGCGTCGGGCAACATACACTGTCTTTGTAGGTATGAAAGATGTATACCATGCCACAAGCAGATTCTCCTCCAAACTGCGTCGGTGGTCAATGGGCACGTAAGGATAGACCATCGAGCTTCGCGCATAGGAAGGGAATTCTAAAGGGTCAGTAAATTCAACAAAGTGATGGTTGATTCGTTCCCTTAACTCACAGACCTCGGGTTTGGACCAGTTTGTCCAGTCAGAAGCCCCAGAAGAAGAAGAAGTTGCAGCCTTATCTCATGCAGAGGGTTATGAAGGAAAACTTCCCATGTCCATATTTGCAACTTTCTGAATCAAAGGATTGAGAGCAGTTTGTTCGTAGTCTGAGGATGAGTCAAAAGAAGACCTTTCCATGTCCATATTTGTAAGTTTTTGAATCGAAGGATTAAGGGCAATATGTTCGAAGTCCAAGGGTTGATAATCTGCAAAGTCATCCATGACCTGAATATAGAAGGGTGAGTAAAGGTGGCTAATTAATGCATGGAGGTTCTTTCGAGGAAGAACAACATCATCATATGACTCTTCGTGTGCTTGATCAATGGAGGGAATAATTGATTCAGCCATAAAAAGTGTACCAGTCTGTTCGAATACTAAGGTGGTGGAGGTGTTCAAAAGATTGAAAGGGAGTTTAATGCAGATGATAAATGACAGTTGCATTGCTGGAAACCATGCACGTTCTAAGACGTGGGAAAAAACTTTGATCCACTAATATCACCAGATATTGGGTATATTAGTGTGGGGGGTAATGTTGGCTACATATTTTGTACGAGCCAATTACAATTCGACGCGTGGCGAAATAAGGGTAATATAGGAAGACTATTCAGGTCCTCGATCCTGATCGTACACGTGGCAGTTAGTATTGGTTATTAAAAGAGCTGAGTGGCAGGGGATCAACAAAGGGATACAAAGTGACGTGGCTCCAACGGTTATTCGCATTTCAGATTCAAATTTAGGAGGGAAGCTTAACTGCAAGTAATGGCGTAATGGAGCTAATATTGGGGCAACATGATCGATGATCATGGAGGAGCAGTTCGACGGTTGGAAGTACAATTCGATGGTCACCCTTGAGCAGTATAAATAGTAGAGAAGACCCCAGAAAAACCCCCGGACTCAGATCATACAAACCAGTCTTACTTTACATATTTTCTTTCCCAGTTTTACATTTCCTGTTCTTTAAATTCCTGCTCTTTACATTCCTGTACTTCAAATTCCTACACTGCACTTCATTCATAGGAGTAGTTTCAAGTAGATTGTTGCTGTAAACCTCTATGAGGCTGAGTTTGGATCATTGTAAGTTTTCATTCTAGTGAAATACTTCAATTGCTCTTCATTTAACTGTTATTTTGCTTAATTTCTCCTAAGTCAAGCCACCAGTAAAAGTCCTCTTCATTGAGGCTGAAAGAACTAAAACATAATCGTCTGATAATTGGTTGGCAATTAACATTTCTGTAAGGACTGATTGATCCTTGCTGGCACACTCGCATTTACAAAGATACCCTTCGAAAGCCAAAAGGCCAACAATATTATTATGTATGTTTTTTTTGTTTGTATAACATTATTCAAAAAAATATTATTAAATAAAAAAGAGAAGAAAATACTAATTCCAAACAAGCCTTAAAATTGAATTTTAGAAATGCAATTGTTGCCTTTTCAATTTTTTTATGGGATTTGAATTCTGCAGGATGCTCTTTTGTACTAAATATAAAAATTGATAATTTATCTCCCATTATACAAGTTTTAGTTGGTAGGGTAAATTACAAATGCATCCCTTGAAGTTTATTTAAAATACGAATTGTCTCTTGTGGTTTGAAAAATTACAAATATCTCACTGTCAAAATTTTTTATTTAACAGAATTAATTAAAAAAGTGAAATTTTTACTGAAAGTATCTGAATTATTAAATGAAATAAAATTTTGACATTATTAAAAACTGTTAATTAACTTGATGATTTATTAACAAAAGGACCTATTTGTTACGAAATTAAAAACCTTAAGGGGCATAATGTAATTTCTAGAATCACAGAAATTAATTTATAATTTAAGTAAACCTTAGAAGTGTGTTTGTAATTTACCCTAGTTGGTATTGTTCATTTATTCTTTATTATGGAACTATTTATTAAGTTACTTGGTAGTTTGGCATTTTTAAGTTATTGAATTAGATTGTCTAAATGTAATTCTAACAAATTATTAACAATTGACCAAAAACAAATAAAAAAAATACAAAAAAGGCGAAGTTTCATTTTACTATTTATTTCATGTTTGTAACATATAACTTTTTGTATTTGAATTCCAATTTTAAGTTAGGTTCATGTTCATTTTTCTCTACAATTAACGATACCTACTTTCTTCACCTACCAATAGAGGTCAAATTTTTTTTTCAATTCCAATCAATCTTATTAGGCCATGTCACTATAACAAAATTGAATTTTTACGGCTTGCAATGTATGCTGTAAAAACTCTTTCACGACATGCACACAAATACCGTTATATGATACGTCGTGGAAAGTTGAGCGTCATTTACGACATGTAGGTAAAGTTGTAAAAAGTAATAAATTAAATATTAATGACATACTTTGTATGTTGTATATAATTTTTTACGACATTTTTGTCATGCTATAAATCATCATACTTTCTATGGCATAATTTTGCATGCTATAGAAGGTTATTTTTAATATATTTATGACATACTATGTATGCCCTATATAATCTTTTACGACATTTTCTTGCATGTCAAAAATTATTACACTTTTTACGACATAATTTTGTATGCTGTAAAAAGGTTATTTTTAATATATATATATATATATAGAGAGAGAGAGAGAGAGAAGAAAAGCAAATTCAAAGTTCAATATATGAAGACATGATATCACTAAAATGCCCACTTTAGTACTTGAAAAGCAAATTACAAGATCAGATAGCAAATTATATGTACAAATGAAAGCAAAAAGATTATGCACAACACAAGCCAGTCAATTCTAATTCATTATTAAGAGTAGTAGAGAGAGCTAAAGAATCAATTAATTTGGCCAATACAAAAAGGCCCTACTCCAATACCAATTGTAGGGATTCGAAGAGCAAATGTTGCAGCAGTAACAACAGGTGCAAGCACACATTCCAGAACTACAGAAAAACACCCAGCTTCCTGCAAAGTCAGGGCAAACTCAACAACCTGCAGAAAAATAAATCCATCTTAAGAGGAAATCTCTTCTTCAAAGCTTGCAAACTTATGATTTTTTTTTGGAAAATATATGATAGTGGTAGGGTGATAACAGTTTTATGCACTCTGCATTGCTCAGCAAATTCAAAATTGAGAAATAAAAACAATTGATATGTCAGGAGTCAGGACTATTCACAGTTTTATTTCTTTAAAGTTTTAGCAATCGACACTAACAAAAACATATGTCAGAAGTCAGGACTATTCACATGTATATATATATATATATATATATGTATCTTATGCAACAAAAGAGTAAGAATGTATTATAAAAGCAAACAATTAAGACAAAACTTGTATGGCATGGGCATACCTTGAAGAATTTTCCCCTAGCTAAAAGAATAAAACTTTCACAAGCAGAATTGTAAAAGAGGTTATGAGTGAGCTGCCCTTTATAAGGTGCCAAACATTAGCCTACTTTCCACAAAATATCACCTTATAGAACTACCCATCTCCCTACTTTCTTCTTGGAAGAGGAAATTGCTTATCACAACAAAATGGTTCTCCTTTGGAATTGTGAGGTTACCATTAAAGTATTGTACTTTCATGTTTTGTACTTTTAACAAACTAGCAGTTAACATGAATATGATGGTCAAGGTAAAAGCTCTTAAGGGTTCCATTCAAAACTATGGAGATTAGATCTTTGATTTGGCATATCAGTCTAGGCATAATCGCATAATTAAAGTGAATTCAATATGCAGTCATCAATAAAAAGAGTTTTGTTATAATTAGAAGTGTTTCACAATTTCACAAGGTTCAAGCTGGGGTGGTAAAAAAACTCAAATGGCCTATCTCAGAATGCACAAAACTGGGCAAAGATAAATGAACCTACAAGTTTGACCCAGCCACCCTACAGATATAGAAATTTGCCCAATCTGCTTTCTGTCACAGTAGGGAAGCATGAGTATAGAATGAAAAAATTGAGTTGAAAGGCCTATCTTTTGTTAGAATTCTCCATTAAATTCTTGACAATAAATTTGAATTCTTTAATTTTTGGATTAACAAATTTCCCTGTTTCCAAGGCTAATTTCCTTTACCTCCACACACAGTTTTATGCAATTACTCCACCACTCCACTCGAAAACAAGTCTTTTAACACATACTATAGTATTAAAATCTACAAACTTCAAGCAATGCAATTGTAGTACATTTTGTGGCCTTTTTATGATAAATAATTGATCTTTACTTTCCATAATTGAATTTCCTAAAATTTTACCTATCTTGTAAGTAAATTGTATTTTCACCACATATGCAAACGTAAAACTTTCTTTCAATTTCTAAATGAACAAGAACATACCTTCAACTGCAAATGCAACATGTGCTTCATTTACGAGACTTCCTTCTAAATTGTCACTTGGTCCATCATCACCAAGTAAATCAAAGACAGATAGCTCTGGTTCATTAAAAAAAAGAAAAAGAAAAAAAAGAAGGCGGTTAATGAGCTAAGTGCATCATAAACAATTAACCCAAGATTTGATAAATTTTGACAGACTGCAAATCTCAAATAAGATAACTCTGGTTCATTAAAAATTTGTCACCATTTCCAATTAAATCTTTGTTTTGACAGTTAGGAGCACTTGATAAAAACCAGTGAAGCATGCAAAACATCAACTCTTACACAACATAACTCCTTTTTCACAAATGCATGTTCTTGCTCATAAAAGCCTACTTCTTTGGGTATACTGTCTCCACTTGGCAGCCTGATGAATTTCTTACTTCATCATAAACCATCACGGATACAATATCTCAAGTTTAACTAACAAAGTTGGGAAATACATGGCCTAATTAAAGCGACAAATTGGGATAGAGTTCAGAAAGACCTACTTGATTCTTTAAATTCAATAGGGTCCCTTGGTGTGACTTTGTCTATTTGGATTGTTTGCGGATACTCCATAATATGATTATTCACTGTCATAGCAGCACCCTCTGATTTTTTCCTTGCTTATATTGTTATTCAATTGGAAATCCACAGGAAAGATTTAGGAAAGTTACATACGTGGAATGCCGTGAAGCCATCAAAAAAGAAAATTTTAGATAGAATGACACTAATTAATCAAATATACAAGGAAGAGGATCTCTAATTAAGTTGTATTCATCATATTGTTTACCTTTTCGTATATACGAACTACAATTTCCATCAAATTTGAAAGATGCTGACTCTTTATAGAATTAACAGCCACAAGCAAACCATATTATAATTCCAAATATGACCACAATACCAAATGAATTAACAAAAAAATAGCAAAGACTAGAAAGAAAAAATATTGTTAGTTCATAAATCTACAGAAAATAGTGAGGTTTGCTAAAAAGCTAGGAGTTATTAGATACAAATAGCAAAACTAGTATTGAATTGGTTTGCTTAATTTTATCTGTGGGAGCATGAACACAACTCCATCTTTATTTTCATCATGTCTGACCAGTTTCCATTAAGATGGCCAAAAGAGAGAAATGGAAAGGGAGAGATGAATCATTAGAAGTGTTATCTCTATCAATTGCAAAGAAAAGAAAAGGCAACATTATATCTGATGCAATTAAGTAACAACATAATACAAATAGCATCATAAATTATATCTCAACCACCAAACAAGAAAGAGACATAGAGAGAAATATGAAGCCAGTAACTTCTATAAAAGAGACTCAAATTTTAGTTAGTCTTACCACTGCGGCAGCTTGACTTGCAATTTTGAACAACTGTTGATAAGTTCAGCAAACTAAGAATGTCCAGGGATCGATTATTATTTTGATGCTGACTGCATGTATTCATTCCATCAGAAAGGCTGTCTAGCCCAATTGTCTACTGTTGTTGTTGTTGTTGTTTTCTTTGCTCAAAATATTGCTTTTGCCTAGGACATTTAAAGTGTTTTTAATGGATTAATTTACTACATCTAACATTATGTCAAATTCTAACATACGGTCTCAGTAACAAAGAATACTAGTGCAGATGCTGGTTCACTTAATTTCCAACAAAGAAAAGTGACAAATGTTTATGTGCCTCTTTTGTGTCGACTTTCTTGACTGAAATTTTCTCAATCTCAGCACAATCAAGAAATGTCATGCAAAAAAGAAAAAAGGGCGTGCTCATATGTCAAAAAAGAAGCTCAACATAATCATACTAGATGCAATCTACAATGTCTTGCCCATGCACATAGAGCTCAAGTTGCTGATGAAAAACTGAAACATGAACCTGATTTTTTTCATAGAGTAGAAGTATAGAAGTTAAAGATATACATTCTTAGTAACATGGGAAAAAGAAAAGGAAGTGCAGTAGCATCACAGCATGTCATAACTTATGAGGTCAATAAGTTAAAGAAAATCTAATGCTTCAAAATTTAACATATATTAGTTTATTGTGGTGTCCTTTTTCAGTATTTTCTATTTCAATGTGTCCGTATGCATAGTTGAAGCATTTGATATGGTGACAGGTTCTACAGCATGTTGAAAAGGTTGACATCAATAATTTTTACACAAAAATCAAAGTTTAGCAATCTCTTCATGCCATTTTTCAAATTTGTAGCTGTCAATAGGGGTGAGCAGCGGATATACCGATCCGCCAAAACCGACCGAACCGAACCGATCCGCCGCATTTTGGACGGATGCGTGATGACGAGCGGACGGTTGCAGATTGATTTTCTCCAATCCGCCAATTTGGCGGACGGATGGCGGATTTGAGATTTCTTTGGCCGCAACCGAACCGCCAAACCGCCAAATCGCGAGCACCCCTAGTAATTTATAAGACTTTGTATTTTCAATTTGTTTAAATATTATGTTTGTGTTTTCAATTGAAAAAGAGATTAAATATTCTGTTGAAAAAAAGTTTTTAACTTGAATATATTTTTTGAATTGAAAAAAATAAATGTATTATTTATCTATATTTTTTTATTTTTAAATCTAGCTCTAAAAATAATAAATAGAAAATATGATATATGCTGGTTGGTTTTTTGTTTTCAAAAACATATGTAGATGTAACAATATAGAGACATACAATCTCTACTACTGCTCTGTTTTGGTGGTTTGAATTGTTATTATATTTTAAGAATCACAGATTGTAATACTTTATGTGGATGAATCATGCTGTGATTGTAATATGTGGATGAGGCATGCAGTGATCGTGATATTCTAAAGTTTCAAACTTTCTTTCTTTGGATAAGGCATACAGTGATTGTAATACTTTTTTTAAGTCATTGGCTGTAATACTTTCTTTTTCTTTTTTTTCTTTTTTCTTTTTGAGGAAGTGCACAAGTTGAATTATGTTGAAAATTTATAAAATTTTAAACCGCCAAACCGATTCGCATCCATCCGCCAAACCGCCAATCCGCTCAATCCACATCCGCCGGATTGGCGGACGGATGCGGATTGATTTTCTTCAATCCGCCAATCTGGCGGACGGATGGCGGATTGGAGGTTCTGTGGCCGCAACCGACCCGCGCCCACCCCTAGCTGTCAACAAACTGAGGTGTTCTAATCAAGATAGTAACTTAGAAATATAACTAGTAATTGAAGCCTGCAGGCCTTCACTTTAGTCAAGTTGCAACTGTTGTCACGTTATGGTTCATTACTTCAATTCTTAATTCTGAAAATATTATTTTCTTTTGACAAGTAATTAACATTACATACAAGCCAAATCCACTAGATTAGATGAAACTGAAAAAAAATGACTCTTATCATTTAGACAGACCATTTGAACTCTGTTAAACCCTTATGAGCATAACTGTTAGTAACTTGCAATTGACAATATGATCATTTGATACGAAATGTTTTATATCTACATTACAGATAAGTATTACAGCTTTTCAGTTTGTCAATGAAAAGCCATAATAACAGTCCCTATCAGGATTTCTATCCTCTGTAACACAAGACATAATTCCATCACTAAAATATTAATTTAGGAACACTGTTCTTAAAAGTTGGCTGATAGATGGAATCTCTAGGCACACACCCTTCCTTAATCAAGTCACAAAACATTAAAAATTTCAATGGAACTAAACCAGGTATGGACTGATCCAACAAAAATAGTCTTATAACGAATAGCCTAAAAAAGCCTAAAAGAAATCAAACATAACGATTTTCCTATAAAAGATATCAGTAGAACTATACCCTTATACTTCACTGCATTATAAATGTTTAATCCAAAACATTGAAAACAAATGCAAATCATTATTTTAATAGCCAATTACCATCTTTCACATGAAATTCGACTCCCTTCTAGTGTTGTTGCAACCATAGCACCATAATCTTGTTAGGTTTAGGCATACCCAGAAATCAATCACACACAGAAAAACACAAGATATTTACGTGGTTTGGCAATTGCGTACGTCCACGGAGAGATTTCACTATAGAATTTCCTAAAGGGATATTACAAAACTCACACTCACTTTCTATAGATTTACACACACTCTCTCTGATTCTTTCTTGCTCTGTTTGTGTTGTGTTACATCCTTTCCTCATCACCTTTATTTATACACAAATGAGGGGGAACAAAGTCAAGGAAGATGAGTAATTAGGAGGGTTGCCACCTGCCATCTCCCCTCATACTTTTTGACTTGGAGCTAACCTCTAACTACTCCTCCATGTAGGCTGGAGCCACCAATTCTCCCCCTCCACGCCTATATGGATAATTGACTTCTTACTTGAGGTCTATCCTGGTCAGATTCTTGCAAACTTCTAGTTTGTTTCTGGTGACAACCTTGGTCATTATGTCAGAAGGATTCTTGTTCGTGTGAATCTTCACTAGCTTCATCAGCTGCTTTTCCATTACTTCTCGTATCCAATGATACCGGACATCAATGTACTTTGTACATGAATGGTACATGGAATTCTTGCTCAGATCAATTGCACTCTAACTATCACAATGTACCTTGTACTCTTCCTGCTGTAGACCCAATTCTTGGAGAAACCGTTTTAACCACAACATTTCCTTTCCAGCAGCTGCGGCAACAATGTACTCTGCCTCTGTTGTAAATAAAGCAATACACTTTTGTAGTTTGGACTGCCATGAAACAACTCCCCCTGCAAACGTGAATAAAAATCCTGATGTAGACTTTTTATCATCAAGATCACCCGCCATATCGGCATCTATAAAACCCTCCAAAATTGGTTCAGCTCCCTCAAAACATAGACACATCTTTGAAGTTCCCTTCAAGTATCGAAGAATCCATTTGGCTGTCTCTCAATGCTCCTTTCCTAGATTGACGAGGAATCTGCTTACAACGCCAATTGCGTGAGTTATATCTGGTCGGGTACCAACCATTGAATACATCAAACTCCCTATTGCAAATGAGTAGGGAATTGCCTCAATCTCTTCTCTTTCATTTGTAGATGAGGGACAAGAACTCTTGCTCAGCTTGAAATGGTTAGCCAGCGGAGTATTGACTGGCTTGGCATCTTTCATGTTGAACCTTTCAATCACCCGTTCACATATTTTTCCTGTGACAGCCATATCTTCTTGCCTTTCTTGTCACGAACAATCTTCATGCTTAAAATCTGCTGTGCTGGGCCTAAATTCTTCATGTCAAAATACTACGACAAGTCCTTTTTCAATTTGTTGATCGTAGTATTATCCTGTCTGATGATCAACATATCATCGACATACAATAGTAGGATGATGAAGTTTTTATCCGAAAACCTTCGGAAATATATACATTGGTTTGCTACCGTTCTTGTGTACTCATGATCCACCATGAATGAATCAAACTTCTTGTACCATTGTCTCGGCGCCTACTTCAGGCCATAGAGACTTTTCTTCAGTTTGCAGACTAGATTTTCTTTTCCTTTAACTTCAAATCCTTCAGGCTGCTTCATATAAATCTCTTCCTCCAAATCACCATGGAGGAAGGCAGTCTTGACATCCATCTGTTCTACTTCCATATTCAAGCGAGCTGCTAATCCCAAAGCTACTTGAATGGAAGTCATCTTCATAACTGGAGAGAAGATTTCATCAAAATCAATTCCCTTCCTCTATCCAAACCTTTGATCATCAAACGAGCTTTATGCTGCAGTAGTTTACTGTTGCCATCTTTCTTCAACTTATACACCTATTTGTTCTTCAAGGCCCTCCTGTCTCTTGGAAGTGGAACAAGCTCATAAGTGTGGTTTTTCTGCAAAGAACTCATCTCCTCCTTTATGGCTTGCATCCAACAGTCTTTTTCTATATGACTCTTTGCTTCTGAAAAACTCTTGAACTCCCCCTCATTAGTAATCAGAATATACTGAAAAGCGGGATATTTGGTTGATGGCACGACAACTCTTTTAGATCTCCTTAACTGAGGCCCAGTTGCCTCTGGTTGAAGGGGTTGCTCTCCTTGCTCAACACCCTCTTTATCCGAGTCTTTATCTTTTTCCTCTTGATCGTCATCTTCTGGCATTGGATCTTGCAACTCTGGCACTTTTTGTTGCACCTCATCAACTCTAGCATGTTGTGAGGGTTCTGGAGATGGAAACAAGTTTGAAGTGATAACAACTCTAGACTTTGCTGATTTCTCAAAATTTGCTATGGTCTAGTCTTCATGAAACACAATATCTCTGCTCCTGAACATTTTTTGTTCATTAAGTCCCACAACTTGTACCCAAATGCTGCATCTAAATAGCCCACAAATATACATGGAGTGGACTTGTTATCAAGCTTCTGTCTGTTTTCTTTGGAGATGTGTGTGAACGCCTTACATCCAAAGACTCTCAAGTGAGAATATGATACCTTTCTTTTGGACTAGACTTCCTCAGGTATCGCAAAATTCAACGGGACTGAAGGCGACCTATTGATGAGGTAACAGGCTGTACGGACGGTTTCAACCTAGAATGACTTTGGCAACTTTGCCATTTTGAGCATGCATCTAACTCTTTCAATAATAGTGCGGTTCATTCTCTCTACCACACTATTGTGTTGTGGGGTATCGGGAACTGTTGTCTCGTGCCGGATACCTCTGCTGGCATAATATGCTTCAAAAGCATTAGAAGTGTACTTGCCACTATTGTTTGTGCAAAGACACTTCAACTTCTTCCTGGTCTCTCTTTCTACCATTGCATGGAACTCCTGAAAGTGCTGGAATACCTCATCCTTCGTCTTCAGGAAATACACCCACAACTTACTTTATGCATCATCAATGAAGGTCAGAAAATACTTGTAGCTGCCAAGTGACTCCACTTCGAGTAGGCCACAAACATGTGAGTATACCATACTGAGCACTTCTGTTTTCCTCTTGCTCGTTGAACTGAATGATACTCAATGCTGCTTGCTATAAAGGCAATGATTACATGGCTTCAGGGCACTCCTTTTGGATAAGGGTATCCTGGATTGCTTTGCCAACAGATGCAATCCCTTCTCACTCATGTGAGCCAGTCTTCTGCTGCATTAAGACTTTCCAGACAGGTCTTCATTTGAGTTTTGTATAGTGTTGAAGATATCTCTCCTTTGGCGATTGTCAAAGCTCCTCCTGTCAACTTCCAACGGCCATTTTCGAATGTACTTGTAAAGCCTTGTCGGTCCAGAGTGCTTCCGAAGATAAGATTGAGGCATAAATCTGGAACATGCCTTACATCTTTGAGAACCAGCTTGTGTCCGACATTAGTCTGAATACTAATGTCTCCAATACCCACAATCTTCGAATAGCTAGAATTCCCTATTCGAACAGTGCCAAAATCTCTAGCATTGTATGAGCTGAAGAGTTATCTGTGGGAAGTGGCATGATAGGATGCAGCTTTATCACCCATTCTGTGTAGCTGTGGTCAGCCACGTGAAGGCAATCCTCCTCTTTACCAACTATAAGAAGTATTTCATCAGTTTTTGTAGCTGTCTTGTTCTCATCTCCCTTTGACTTACTGCTTTGGCCTTTATCTTTTCGGCTTGGGCAGTTCCTTTTTATGTGACCCTCTTGGCCACAGTGAAAACAACTAAAACTGGAGTTTCCTCGTCCTTTGTTGTCTCTGGATTTACTCCTGTTGTACCATATACTTCTACTCTTGCTTCTTTCTTTACTCTTTCCGCTACCTTTCTCTCTGTCTCTGCCTCTGCCTCTGCCTTCTGCGAAAAGAGCATAGGTCTGATTACCTCCCGTGTCTTTTCTCTTTGTCTGTTCATTGTACATGGCGTCTGTGACCATGCTCATGGTTAGCTTCCCCTCTGGTGCAGAGTTGTTGAGAGAAACCACCAATGTCTCCCAGTTGTCCGGTAAAGAACTGAGCAATAGTACGGCTTGCATTTCATCGTCCAAGGGCATCTTGATGGTTTCAAGCTGATTCACCAGATTTTTGAATTCACTGGTGTGCTTGGCGACAGATACAACATTCTTCAATTTCAAATTTACAAGCCTTCTCATCACCAAGGCTTTGTTTCGGGGCGGTCTTTGATTGGTACATTCCCTCTAACATTGTCCAGAGGACATATGTATCTGTCTCCTAGGTGACATGGTGGAACATACTGTGGTCTATCCATTGTTTGATCTGCCCGACATTCTTTCGGTTTATCTTTATCCAGTCTTCATCCTTCTCTACTTCTGGTTTAACCCCTTTTAGAGCAATAGGGTCAAACAGTCTTTACAGTATAAGACATATTTCATTCGCGGCTTCCAGATTCCATAATTAGAAGCATTTGACTTTATCATCGATCCTGAAGTTAATGTGGATTCCTCCATCGTTTTCTTACTTTTACAGAACCTTTGATTCAAAAATCTGACTGTACGGATCTCTCTGGAATACTCCAAATAGTTGGAAATCACTAGTGGATCGTTAAAATCAGACTTCAAATGGCTCAGTTCTAGCCAAAATATGTTAGACGGTTCAGATCTGTAGATGTACTGTAGCTGCATAGCACTGGATAATCCCTCTGCTTCTGGGTCGGGTCGGGTCAACTGGTGAACTGACGTGGTAGACACGTGACACTGCCCTAGGATAATGTGTCGCTGACGTGGTAGCCACGCGACGATGTAGGCAATACCCAAAAAGAGAATTCAAATTTTCCAAATAAAGCTTGGAAGATTTGAACCCTTGACCAAGGAGTTAAGAGTTAAAGCTTTAACTACTATGCTAAACTCACCCTTGTGCTATTATTTCCCCAGACAAATATTTAAAGTATCTGGATTGGCTAAAAACTGGCCATCTTCAACCTCTAGCCGCGAGTGGGACTTTGGTTCAAAGTTTCCTTTACGTGCCAAACTTTGACAGGCGAGTGTGGACCACTCCAACTTCCATTTTTTTCGAAAATCAACCAACGAGGCTTTGATACTACTTGTTAGGTTAATCACACACAGAAAAACACAAGATATTTACGTAGTTGGGCAATTGCCTACGTCCATAGAGAGATTTCACTATAGAATTTCCTGGAGGGAGATTGCAGAACTCACACTTACTTTCTATAGATTTACGCACACTCTCTTTGATTCTCTCTTGCTCTGTCTGTGTTGTGTTTCATCCCTTCCTCATCACCTCAATTTATACACAAATGAGAGGGAACAAAGTTAAGGAAGAGGAGTAATTAGGAGGGCTGCCACCTGCCATCTCCCTCCTACTTCTTGACTTGGAGCCAACCTCCAACTACTCATTCATGTGGGCTGGAGCCAACACATCTAGCCTCACTTGATACTTCACTGCATCAGAAACCAAAAAAAAAAAAAAAACCATTCATTCTTCAAAATTAAACTTAATCAAAACCAGTTGTCAAGCAAAATAGAGACATTCAACTAATCACAAAAATACAATCCCTCTGAAACATTAAATAATAATAATAAGTTCTACAATTTTTTTTTTTCTCATTTAAGCCGTATATCCATAACTTCCCTAATCAAACTATACCATCTAAACACACAAGCATCCATACACAATATAACTATCATTAAAATTTATTTGAAAGACAACAAAAGTGTCGAATTGATACACAACATAACTATCATCTAATTTGGCAATTTTTACAATGAGATTAATAGGCATATCACAGCACGTGTCAAATTGTAAGTATCAAATTGTAACAAGTCATATGTGCTGTGATATGTGTTTGCACATACCAAATAGATATGCAAACACCAAATTAATCAAATAGAGACTGAAAAATTAGATATGCAAGCAACAATATATACTGAATTAATCGAATGAAGAAACTAATTCAAAAGCAAAGAGAGATGAGAGATGAGAGATGAGAGATGGAAGTTTTCTAATAAATTGTAAACAATTGACCAAAAACAAATACAAAAATACAAAAATACAAAAAAAAGGCCAAGTTTCATTTTATCATTTATTTCATGTTTGTAACATATAACTTTTTGTATTTGAATTCCAATTTTAAGTTAGGTTCATGTTCATTTTTCTCTACAATTAACTATATCTACTCTTTTCACCTACCAATAGAGGTCAATTTTTTTCAATTCCAATGAATCCTATTAGGCCATGTATATCTTGGATGTAAGTTGGCAAAATAAAGTTGTTTAAAAAACTTCTATCTCTCTATTATCATGTATATCATGTACAATTTGTGACTCGAGTTTGTATATCTTAGAAGTATCTACATTAATGTTGTGCCGCTACTAAACTAGTTATCCAATAATTGCTCTATTCATTTTAAAAAGAGATAATTTTATTTACATTTTGTTTTTAACTATATCGTTAGCAGTTTAACAATCAACTAATTATTTGAAGTTCATAATTAAGGTAATTTGTTCTATATTTTTGAACAATAAAAAGTTGATCTTTTGCCTACAAAAAAGTCGAGGCCAAAAAAAATAAAGTAATCCATTTGACTTTCAACCTCTCAATTGTGTTGAATAGTTGAGAGTATTAGAGTTATATATGGGTAAATTGTTAGGATCGATGAGCAAAAGGAATTTGTTTGGAGACGTGTTCACATCCACTAGTTGGTGAAAAATCTACTATATTTATAGCTGAACACGCCTGTTCGGTTGCTAAGAAACTGAAGTGGAAAAAAGACATAGACTGATTTAACTAAATTATCTCTTTTGTCAATGTTATTAAAAAGTTCAGCACAATTATATTGTGTGCAATTATTACTTTACCTAAAAGTCATAGAGCATTTGACTGATTAGAATTTGTTTGGTTAAAATTTAAAAAGTCTTACCTTCTAAAGAACTTTTTTTCCTTTATTTAAAAAAAATTTACTAATCCCATTAAGGTTCGTTTGAGTAGTGTGTTGATTTTTTAATTTTTTTGATTATTTTAATGGGGGATTAAAAAATTTCGTTTGGAATAGACTTTTTAACTTTTTTGACTTTTGTAAGAGAAAGAATGTAATAATTATGGATTGGACGTGATATTTTGTCTTATTGAGTTAAAAAACCTATTTTATTTTTTTTGTGACTAAAATAGCCCCAAACCCAACCCAATCCAACCCAAGTTGTCAAACGAAGGCTAAATGCTATATTTTAACAACGAAAATGCTAAGAGTTCGTTTGGGATGTGAGTTAGTTTTTTTAATTTTTTAGCTATTTTAGTCTATGGTTAAAAAGTTTCGTTTGAAATGGACTTTTTGACTTTTTTAATTTTTGTGAGAGAAAAAATAAAATGATTATAGTTTAAATGTGACTTTTTTTAGCATGAGCTAAAAAACTTATTTTATCTTTTTGTGACTATTTTAATCTCAACCGAACTTCCCAAACGAGTGTTAAGAACACCAAAGAAACTATAAAAAAGTTTACCACATACTCATATGGGTGTAGGTCCCGCATTAGAGGTTCTATACGTATACGAGTGTTTGATAAATTTTTTAATAAAATTCTTGATGCCTCTAAAATGACTATTTTAACAAAGCTATTCTAATGATAATGCTATTTCTTCTATTTTTTTCTTTTTTTAACCAAATGTCAAATTATATTGTATATGTGTATTCCACCAGGAGAGATGTAAAGACAAAAGGACTGGATAAAATTTATCTATAGTTAAATCTTTATGCCAAATTTTGATATTAGGTATGACAATGTTCAAATATAGCAATCCATATAACTAGCCATTGAAGAGGTGAAAGTTGAATTTTTTGTTATTTTTTAACAATAGAAGCCTATATAGCTAAATTTTGTAGAAACATTTAGAAGAAAAAGAGAAGCTCCAATAGTTGTTAGGAAAATGTTTTAGAACTCTAAAAGGAGAGTTCTAAAAGAGGTTTTAGCTTGTCTTTTTTTTTTTTTTTACTACGATTATTTTTTTTTTTTTTTACTGTGAACTGTATAGAGTTCCATTTAAAACTTTACATTTAGAGCTCTCTATCACCGCCGTAGGCCCATAGTTGTTATTTGAGCTACTACATTTTGAAATTACTATAAGAGCCACCCTAATAGTAAAAATTAAAATTACTCTACTACAACCTTTTTGTTTTGATTTGCAAACTTTTTTTTTTTTATTTTTTTTTTATCTGTTAACTCGAGAAATTGAATTAAATGAGGTAATAAAAATTTAAGACAAAAAACCTGTTAACGTTGTATAACACGAGTTGACATATGACAAGATGCCAACTATGAAACTATCACCACAAAACTTCTTAAGCAACTGGCCTCTACCCACGAATAAGACACACGGTGGCTTGCCATTGTTAAAAGCTATTTATTTATTTTGACTATGCCAATTGTTGGTGCATATTTCAATGGACATGATATTTTAATATTAAATATTATTTGAAAAGTTAATTAAAAGATGATTTTTTTAATTTTTTTAATTTTTTGTAACTTTTTTAATTAAAAAAAGTTAACTTCTTGATATTTTTTTAATATGATACCTTGATACAACTAATACTCATTTAAATGCTTGGTCACAAAAATTAACTTTCAAAAAGTCTCTTGTAATCCAAATTAAGAAAAAAATAATTTTTTTTTTTATTGTAATCATAATCTAGTTTTGTTGATGGGGGCAGAAATGACTTTGCCAAACTTCAAGTTAAATTTAGAATAAGATTTGGCTTTATTTATTTATGTTTGTCAATAGATAGGAGAGTAATTACATTATACGAAATATTTATATCTTCAAAATAGATCACTAGCATATAATAGTTAGAAAATCAATAAAATCTAACAATTAAGCCCAACAAGAACAAAATGTATTAAACTCCTCTATATAGGAGTTGAACTCAAAATTTCACACTATAAAGGGCACTATATAATCACTAGGCCAAATGCCCTAATTAGATTTGGCTTTATTTTAGCGAGGCAAATCATTAGAAAAGAATTTTTGAGATGTCTAGTTGAAAAATAATTTTAAGAAATCTTATGATTTTACAATTAGAGTTGATCTCCTGTACCAATTTGACACAAAGTTTGATAGATTATCAAAATTTTCCCCTCTATCTCTCTTTTGATGAAGACTACAAACACAGTTTGTATTTGATTTTTATTAAAAAAAAAAAAAATAACAGAGACAATATTTTTCTTCATTGGATCAGCATAGCTAAATTTTAGTATTTTGACTATTGTAACATTTGATTATTTTTATTTCATTGTGAGAGTTGTATTGTGTTGTTGTTTATTTCTATCTATTATTGTTGGCTTTTTGGCTTTTTGAAGGTTATTATTGTAATTATAAGCATGCCAGCAATGATCAATTAGTCCTTATAGAATATTAATTGCCAACCAATTATCAGACGATTGTGTTTTAGTTCTTTCAGCCTCAATGAAGAGGACTTTTACTGGTAGCTTTGTTTAGGAGAATTAAGCAAACAATGATTAAATGAAGAACAATTGTAGTATTTCATTTAGTAAAATGAAGACTTATAAAGATCCAAATCAGCCTCGTAGAGGTTTACAGCAACAAACTACTTGAAACTACTCCTATGAATGAAGTGCAATGCAGAAATTTGAAGTACAGAAATGTAAAGAAAAAGAAATGTAAAAATTGGAAAGAAAAACAAAGTAGATAAAACTGGTTTTTGGATTTGAGTTGGGGGCTTCTTTCTAGGACCTTCTCTGCTATTTATACTTCTCAATAACAACCGTCGAAATACATTTCTAACCGTCGAATCATCCCTCCATGATCGCTGATCATGCTGCCTTAGAGTTAGCTCCACTATTCCATATCTGCAGTTAGGCTTCCCTCCTGATTTTGAATTTAAATATGAGTAACCGTTGAAGCCACGTGCAAACAATACGTCATATTCTCAAAACATATGGAATGCTTATATTGAATCTATGTTTCCAAACATTCCATAACATATACAATGTTCTCGTGTTTTAAAACATATACAATGTTTTTACATTTCATTAGCAAAATCAAAATCTCAATACAAATTCAAACATCAACAAATAAGTCCGGATATTTCTCTCGGACTTCCAATTCACGCTCCCAAGTTGTTTCCTCAACCCCGTGGTGTTTCCACAATACCTTAATCAAGGGAATCGTCTTGTCTCGCAAAACTTGGTCCTGGGTATCCAAGACTCTCACCGGTCTCTTTCATACGAGGCATCCTCATTTACCTTGAAGTTGGTCTAGTCCAACACGTGTGATGGATCCGACTCATATTTCCGAAGCATGCTAATATGAAACACATCATGAACCTCAGAAAGCTATGGCGGTAACGTTAGACGGTAAGCCACTTCCCCGATCCGCTCAAGGATCCCGAAAGTCCCAATGAACCGAGGGGACAACTTCTCACTCTTCCCGAATCTCATCAAACCCTGCCTAGGTGATATCTTCAAGAACACATGGTCTCCCACCTTGAAAGACGAGGGTTTCCTCCCATGATCGACATAACTTTTCTGACGACTCTGAGTCGTAATCAACCTCTTATGGATAAGTGCCACTTTCTCTGTTGTTTTTCGAACCAACTCTGGACCCAACAAAGGTGCATCACCTACCTCAGCCCAACACACTGGAGATCTACACGGTTGGTCATACAAGGCCTCAAATGGTACCATACCAATACTTGATTGGAAACTATTATTATAGGCAAGCTCCATTAAGGGCAAGTGCCTCTCCCACGACCCCTTGAAATCAAGGACGCAACCTCAATACATATCCTCAAGGATCTGAATAGTACGCTTGGACTGCTCGTCAGTCTGAGTGTGATACGCTGTGCTAAAAGTCAATTTAGTGCCCAAGGCACTCTGCAAGCTCTACCACAACTGAGCTGTAAAACGTGGATCTTTATCCGAAACAATCGTAAGAAGGACCTCGTGTAACCGCACTATGTCGCTAATGTGAAGGTTGACAAGGTAATCTACCAAGTCACTTATGCGCATATGAATAAAATGCGTCGACTTAGTTAACCGGTCAACCCCCACCCAAATGGCATCACTACCCCGTTGAGTCCTCAAAAGGCCCACAACAAAATCCATCGTGACATGCTCCCACTTCCACTCAGCTATAGGCAAAGGTTGCAACAAACCCGCTAGCCTCTGATGCTCGACTTTTACTTGCTGACAAGAAAGGCACTTCGATACAAACACGGCTACATCCTTTTTCATATCCCTCCACCAAAACTGGCGACTAAGGTCGTGATACATCTTTGTGCCCCCTAGATACACCGCAAGGCATGAATGGTGAAACTCTCACAGTACTTCATCTCGATAAGACTCCGGTACAAACAAACGGTCATGGTATCTCACACTCTGGTCGAAATACATAGTCAAGCCTCTTTCTACCTTTCCACTGGAGATCTTTTCTCGGAGAGATTCTACTTCAACGTCACCCCTTCGCTCTTCTAACACTCGGTTCATAAGTGTAGGTTATGCGACCACTAAAAACGAGGCTGCAGACTCAACAGACTTGCCAAGGTACAAGTCAAACTCATTAAGAGAACCCAACATCTCCCATTCTCGAATGGCGATACAAGCTACACTCCTAATTGATTTCATACTCAAAGCATCGGCTACAACGTTGGCCTTCCTCGAATGATAATGCAACTCGAAATCATAATCCTCTATGAACTTCACCACCTTCTCTACCTTAAGTTCAAGTCCTTCTGTGTAAACAGATATTTCAGACTCTTATGATCAGAAAACACCTCAAATCTCTCACCATACAGATAGTGCCTCCAAATCTTCAAGGCAAATATCACCGCTGCTAACTCTAGGTCATGAATAGGATAATTCCTCTCATGTGTCTTCAACTGTTATGAGCCATAGGCTACTACCTTCCCCTCTTACATTAATACACAACCCAAACCTTCTCGTGAGGCATCACAATATACCGAATGGCCCAAACCCCTCTCCAAAATAATCAAGACTGGAGCAGTGGTAAGTCTAACCTTAAGCTCTTGAAATGACTTCTCACAAGTCTCGCTCCACACAAATTTGATTCATTTGCTCGTTAACCTAGTTAAAGGTGAGGCCAGCTTAGAGAAATCCTTCACAAACCGACGGTAATATCTGGCCAACCCCAAGAAACTACGAATTTCAAAAGCGTTCTTAGGTTGTGCCCAATTTTGCACTGTCTCTATCTTGGATGAATCTACAGTCACCCATTCATCGGATACTATATAGCCTAAAAACTTAACTTCCCTCAGCCCAAACTCACACTTTTCAAACTTAATATATAGTTTTTGGGCTCTAAGCAACTCAAGCACTACTCACAAGTGTTCTTCATGCTCCTCCTCAGAGGGTGAGAAAATCAAGATTTCATCTGCAAAGATGACCACAAAACAGTCTAGGAACTCACGGAAGATCCGGTTCATCAAATCCATAAACACAGCTGGAGCATTGGTTAGCTCAAAAGACATCACTAGAAACTCGTAATGGCCATACCGCGTATGGAATGTTGTCTTCAGGGTATCCTCCTCACTTACCCTCAACTGATGTTAACCCGATCTCAGGTCTATCTTAGAGAAGCAACAAGATCCCTTCAATTGATCAAATAGATCATCTATACGAGGCATTGGATATTTGTTCTTAGCAGTTACCCGGTTTAACTTCCGATAGTCTATACAAAGTCGCAACGCTCCATTTTTCTTCTTAGCAAAGAGAGCCGACAATCCCCAAGGTGAAGTACTAGGGCAGATGAAACCCTTATCTAGCAATTCCTAGAGTTGAATCTTCAACTCACTCAATTCAGTAAGTGCGAATCTATACGGTGCCATAGAAATTGGTGTCGTGCCAGACACTAAATCAATAGAGAACTCGATCTCTCGGTGAGGTGATAAACTAATAAGATCCTCGGGAAAGGCATCGGGGTATTCACAAACCACCGTTGGAAACTCAACCTGGACTTCATCACATTCACTACTCGAGAAGTTAGCAAGAAGGCAACTAAGTTCACTTCGCTCACACGGATCATATATCGGCGATAAGACTCTATTCACCTGGTTCCCCAAGAAATAAAAGTAATCACCGCTCATAGTACATACAGTAACCCTCTGACGGTAGCAATCTATAACAGTCCGGTATAACGAATACCAGTCCATACACAAAATAACATCAAAACTAGACATGTCAATCAATACAAATGTAAATGGAAGTCAATGATCGACAACCTTTATGTCACAACCTCGACATCCCTATTTCAAAATAACTTCACCATTGATAGGTGACTTTACACAGATAGAAGATGTTAATTGAGCCAACTCTAACCCCAAAATCGATGCAGATGCAAATGCAAATGAGATAAAAGAATGGGATGCACCCGTATCAATCAATACATTAGCAATTGAATTGCAAAACAAGAAGGTACTTCTCACTACAGAAGGAGCAGGTACAAGATCTGGCACTGTAACAACATACACACACCCCGTAGGCCTCTGCTAAACTTGCTCACCCCTCGGAGCATAAGCCTGATGCACTGACTGAGCCGAAGAGGCTCCCTGATTGGCCCTCGAGGCCTATGTTGACTGTGTCGGCTGGTGGCTTTGTGCCTGCCTCGAACTAGACGCACCAGATGTGCCACCCAACTGTGGACAAAATCTCTTCAAATGCCCTACTTGCCCATACTGATAACATTTGAGCGGCTACCCTCTCCATTTAATCTGGCCTTGAGAACGAGCCGAAGATAATGTTGCTCGTTGCGCTTTTCCTCTCCGCGGGCAAGCTGGAGACTTGTGGCCCAACTGACCACACTTAAAACAAGTAAAATTTCCCTGGCCACCCTTCCCAGAACTTGAACTCGGTATTGGAAAAGTGGACCTCGACTGAGCTCTTTGGGACTGTTGGGGGGATAGAACCCCTCTGCCTCTTACTGTCCTCCTAATTATCCTGACTCTTTTTGGAGCCCTTCATCCTTTATTCCTCTGCTTGTATAATGGTTTCAAGATGGGCCGCCACCTCCACAAGGCGCCCATAGTCTCTAATCATGGATCTGACCACTCTAAACATGAGCCCGGTCCTTAATCGCTTCTCAAACTTCAGACAACGGCATTCTTCAGTCACCACAAGCTTAGGAGCAAACCTAGAGAGGCTAGTGAATGTGGTTTCAAACTCAACCATTGGTGTGTTCAACTGCACCAGCTTGGAAAACTGGTCTCTTAACTTCTCCTTAATTGTGGGAGATAGAAACTTGTCTTGGAAGGCGTTGACGAATGCCTCCCAAGTCACCCCAATGCGTCCACACGCATACTTCGACCATTTACCTGCATCCCCTTTCAGCTGGAAAGATGTCAAGGTCACCCTTAACTGGTCGTCCTTGATGCCAAGCATCTCGAACATCTTCACTATCTGCTCTAGCCACTCATTTACTTTTAGTGGCTCCTTGGGATCACCCAAAAACTTGTCCGGATTCGATCGGAAGAACTCTTTTTTCAAGAAAGATGGCCCTACCTTAGTTACTTGGGCCTAGACTTGATTCTTAGCCCTGAGAATGTCCATGGATTCTCACAATGTTCCGACCATTTTGCGAACTAAGGCACCCATGGCCTGTGGACCCATTGGTTTGGCTACATTGGCTTGACCAACGCCCTCCTCTTGTGCCGGAATATCATCCGGTATGGGCACCTCGTGCCTTCTAGGCCTACCACGCCTATCACCACCACCACCTCCTAACATTCTAATGAAGGTAACAAAAGAGTTTAGCACATTTACGAATGTGCCGAAGTTAACTCACTTGCGTCCTAATCCGTTGGGCAACAGTAATTCACTCCATATAAGCACACAGTCACATAAACACATACGAATTTCATTTCTAGATAATGACCGTCTCACGGCGTTGCTAGAGTTCCAATTAGAAACGGCAGTGATCAGGTGCCTTTCCAATAGGACTATTAGAAACCCGTAGACTCGACCAACATCCTAGAAATTTAATTCCATACCCATATAATCACATAAGCATGTTATCACATATGCACATAATACATACTAACGCCTCAACTAAGCGAGACAAACCCATTGTGGTAATAACCACTTTTCACGTACCCAAAGTATTCAAACCCCGTACGCTCTGATACCAAATTGTAACACCCCCAAAAATAATACGATAAATCCAACCCATAAGCAGAGAATAATAGAAATGAAATACTTTCATTCATCAGAGTTCGTTTACAAGAGTTAACATATGCGGTATACATTCACCAATGTTCATCCTGAATCTATAGCATGTATTACAATATTGAGAGAAATGAAACTAAACATATAGTCAGGTACCCTATAGGTTTACATCTTTCCAAGTCATTGCTTGGTTACACAAAAGTGAGCCTAGCTCAATACAATTAATGCCCTTGGCTATACAAAATAATAAAACAAAATAAAGAAGCTCTTGCTTCCCAAAGGTCCCTTCAAGCTATTGTCTTGGCGGAGACATGTCACCAGCACCTGAAAATAGTTTTCCCAAATAAGGTGAGCCAAAGCCCAATAGGAATAATCTAACACAGTATATGAGGTTTAGCAGAGATATAAGTACAATGTGCATGTACAATGCCTGTGACAAGATATTCACATTTGATAAAATCATAAAGTACCAAAGTTCGTATTTCAATTCATTTTCCATCTATTCTTTTTAAGTTAATTTACCCTTTTCAACTCATGAGCCAATTTCATATTTTTTTCAACAACCAAAATGAGACTACAACTCAGTGGTTATCTAATCAATACAATTATCACACAAACACTTCAATCTGCCAATTTTACGCAAATTTTGTCTGCGGGATCGGCACCGATGTATACACAAGATTTTGGGACTTTCATCCTAGACACTCCGGCTAACTTAATTTCAAATGGAGTATATCCTGTATTTCCTCCCAAACAATGGAGTACATTCATTTTCTCCTTCCAAACATCATACATATACAATGTATTTAAACATAGTCATATTCAATGAAAACCAACACTAGATTAGTTTCAATTTACCTAATCCTCATACAATTTCTACAACAATCAAAACTATCCTCCACCGATAGCCTAATACAGTTATTTCTAAACAGATATTCAATCTCAAGACAGATAATTTATTCGAAACTTCCAAAGGGGAGAGGTATTACATACACAACTCCACCATCTATTTCAATTTTCACCCAATTTCATGTTTACAACACAAATTTCATTTATTTATATAAAATAAATATTATAATCATTTTAGGGCAAACTCCCCATCTTTCCAAATATCAACCCAAGTTCCAAAATCAATAACTTTGACTCAATACAATCTCATTTACAATCTCCATAACCATTTATTTTCCATTCATTAAAAAACCCTCTTTTTGTTTCACACCTAAACCCTAGGTTTGTTCAAATTACTCTTAAATTCCATAATTGTTACACAACGACAAATAACTAAGCTAAAGACCATAAGAAAGTGTAGAAAATCCTTACCTCAAGAAGAGAAGATGAGCAAAGCAAGGTTGGAACTTGAAAGACACCGAAACCCACTTTCATTCAGATGAAAAAAGAACCCATGACGTGCTCTACCTTTTTCTTAGAGGCACTAGGGTGAAGAACTTAATGGATCTAGGTAAAATAGTAGAGAGAAGATGAGTTTTACATAGAGAAACTTAAGATCTAGGGTTTTGGAGAGTTTTAGCGATAGAGAGGGATGAAAAAATGATGAAAAAAGTCATCTTCACGGATTATTATACATGCAATCCGCTTGAGCGTGGAAAGTGACGCTCGAGCGTTAGACACAAGGTTCCTCTAGAGCGTAAGAAGCGACGCTCGAGTATCGAATACACTTTTCCAGCATTTGCAGGTCTGCAAAAAATACTGAGAGTTTGCAAATCCCGCTCGAGCATAAGAATGGCCGCTCAAGCGGAGGAGAAAAATTGCAAAGCTCACTTGAGTCCAAGAATGGGCGCTCGAGCGGAGGAGTAAAAATCTGGGTAACATAGATTTGGAAAAACAAGCAATCAACCTGTTCCAAACATACAACTATAATCCAAATGGCCAATCCAAGGAACAACAAGAGGAATAAAAGATGAACAACAATATTGGACCATGAAACCCAAGTCTGGAACATAATAAAATGTCGAGTCAAAACTAGAGTCGCTATATAAAAGTTGATTTTTTAGTTTTTTTTAGTTTTTTTGTGAGACTTTTTTAGCTAAAAAAATTAGTTTTTTTGTGATTTTTTGGCTAAAAAAATTAAAAAGCTAATTTTTTTTAAAGTTTCCAAAACACCATCAATTTCACCAATACCATTCTAATGGTTAATATGATATTTTGATACAACTAATACTCATATAGATGTTTGGTCACAAAAATTACTTTTCAAAAAGTCTCTTGTAATCCAAATTAAGAAAAAAAATAAAAAAAAATAAAAAAAGTTTCTTGTAATCATAATTTAGTTTTGTTGATGGGACATAAATGACTTTGCCAAACTTCAAGTTAAATTTAGAATAAGATTTGGCTTTATTTAGTTATTTATTTATTTATTTTTGTCAATAGATAGGAGAGTAATTACATTATACGAAATACTTACATCTTCAAAATAGATCACTAACATATAATAGTTAGAAAGTCAACAAAATCTAACAACTAAGCCCCACAACCACAAAATGTATTAAACTCCTCTCTATAGGAGTTAAACCCAAGATTTTACACCATAAAGGGCGCTATATAATCACCAGGCAAATGTCCTAATTAGATTTGGCTTTATTTTAGTAAGGCAAATTATTAGAAATTTTTTTTGAGATGTCTAGTTGAAAAATAATTTCAAAAAATCTTATGATTTTACAATTAGAGTTTTGAGATGTCTAGTTGAAGAATAATTTTAAAAAATCTTATGATTTTACAATTAGAGTTGATCTCCTATACCAATTTGACACAAAGTTTGATAGATTCTCAAAATTTTATTAAATTTTTCCCCTCCACCTCTCTTTTGATGGAGACTACAAATGCTGTTTGCATTTGATTTTATTTAAAAAAAAAATAACAGAGACAATCAGTGTGTTTAATTTGAGTTTTTTGGAATAAGGTTTTTGAAAATTGAGTTTTTTTATTTTCGTATTTTTTTTGTTTTTAGTGAATATTTTTAAAATTTTAAATATTTTTTTTACTTTTTTAGATGCACTTTACTTAGATGTATCTAAAAAGTAAAAAATTTGTAAAAAAATATTTTAAAAAATTAAAAATACATAAAAATACAAAAAATATACTGAATTCTCGTATTTCTTTTTATATTTTTGATATTTAATAAATTTTTAAAAGATTTTTTTTATAAATTTTTTACTTTTTAAACTGCATGCTCAAGGAACTACCTGTTCCATATTTCCCCAATGCTCTCTAGAATTAAAAACATACTGCATACGCATGCGTCCCACCCACTAGTTGATGATGTTTAGGGATCAACATTCTCAATATAAAAAATTTCAATTAAAAATAAGACATCTGAAGAAATAAAAGTATATTTATGTTAACTATGTTTAAAAAGTAAAAAAATTACTTAAAATATTTAAAAAATTCAGTAAAAATAAAAAAATACGAAAAACAAGAAAGTAGAATTTTCTAAAAAGTATTTTTTGAAAAACCTAACCAAGCAAGCTGAATATTTTTTTACATTGGATCAACGTTGCTAAATTTTAGTATTTTGACTATTTATTTCACTGTAAGAGTTGTATTGTGCTATTGTTTATTTCTATCTATTATGAGCTATTCTTTGTAGTGATTGTTAAGATTGTAGATATGCATTATTAGATTATAATTGTTCTTATATTTATAATTAATCTCTTACCAATTGGAAAAAAAAATTTAAAATATGTCAAAATTTAATTGTAATATGCTAGTTTGACAATTTAATATTGCAAAATGTTTTTAGTTTGTTTGTTAGATTTGTTATATGTTTAACAACTGTTTTTTATCCTGAATTTGCTGGCATCCAATTCGATCCATTCTCTCTCTCTCTCTCTGTTCCTTTTTCTTCTTCATTTTTCCGTTTTAAATTTTTTTTTTTTTTATTTTTTATTTGGGTGTGTAAAGTGTGGCCTAATCTATATGTGTGTTTTGGTTTCATTAATTCACTTAGGGCTTGTCTGGTGTCCTAAATAAGTGTATTTTTTGATTTTTTAGATTAAAAAGTTGAAGAAAAAAAGATGATTGTCTAGGTTAATTTTTTGATTTTTTATAAAAAAAATATGTATTAAAATATTGTATAAATTAGTAAAATTATAATTTCTCATATAAATCTGCGTGTATGTCAGTACGGATCTGTGTGTACTGGAAAAAGTTGAAATTTTTTTTTTCCTTTCTTTTCCACCGTGGTCTGGTACAATATTTAAAAATTTGTTTTTTTTATTTTTTATTTTTTATTTTTTATTTTGTTGGGACGTGTGTGGCAATGTTGCATGTCTCCATCAATCATATAAAAAATTGTTTTTTAATTTTTTTTTTGATTTGAACCCTGATGTGTACTGTTTTGGTATAATATTTTTATTTCTGTTTTGTACCATTAAAATATTATGAAAAGTGTTAATTTTTTTATTTTTTTAGTAACGTTTTGACTTTTTAATTTTTATAATGTATGCCAAGCCAGACCTTAGTCCTTGGGCATTGATTCAAGATATTGAACTTTGACTTTAGGGGCAAATCGATTATGTTACTCAATTTAATTATTGCGAAATTTTTATATAAAATTTATTACTAGAATAATATGACAATAATATTTATACAATTAAATATCAATTAAAGGGGCACTTTGTTCCATTATAATTATATCATTTTCTATAACTACACAAAAATTAATCACAAAATCAAATATTCAATTCTTGTATTTTTAAACTTTTTCAAATATAATAATAAGTTTAGGGAGGCTCCCCAATTTACTAAAAAATTTACCAACTATCCACATAGCAACCCACCTTAATGTGGAGATTGTTCTTATTTAAAAGGAAAAAAAATATATACAATAACCTTGTCCGAACATAATTCAATTAACTATCAACTTGTACTACTCATATAGAAAGAGAACAAATTCATATGCAACTAATTAAGTGATTATTAATAAAATATACATACATAGCCAAAAAGGAAAAAAGAAAAGAAAAAGCCTTACATAAATAAGTGATTACCAAATAATTAAGTTATCAAAATGTATTATTGATATCAAAAGCCTCACGTGAACAAGTGATTATTACAAAACTATCGAAAATCAAATTTGTATGGATCTATCAAGACTTAGGAAAAAAAAAAAAAAATTACAAAAAGAATAAATTCATCTTTCAATGTCAACATTTTTTTTTTGTCTTTTCTTTCGATTAAAAAATTAATGAACTTGTGTCAAGGTATCTGATTCAATTTGTTTGTCTGAGTTTTAAAAAATGAAAAAAAAAATCTAAAAAATATTAGAAATTAGTTTGGTAAAGAAAATTAAAAAAAAAATCATTATTTTTATATAATTTTCTATTTTGAGTTAATTACCTAAAAGTTCTATTTACAAATGTTATGGTAGCTTAGGTACTATCTAAGATTTTTTGAATCAATTAGTCCTATTTAGTAAAACTGAAAATATTATCAGTTTTCTCAAATTTTAAAACTAAGAACATTATTAATTTTGCATAGTAATGTTCTAGATAATTGTTTCACTAACTAATGAAAAAAAAGTAAAGCATGAGATTAAACGTTTTTGCCTTTTACTTATTGGTTTGATTCAATTATCCAATAAAATCGTGAACATTATCAGTTTTTTCATTTTTAATTTTTTTTTCCAATTTTGCACGTAAATGTTCCATCATTATTTTCCTTTATAGACACAAAATTTTCAGTTTTGCATAAAAAAATGATTCAAGTTTTTCAAATTTTTTTTTTTTTTTTTGCACATAGGTTTTTATTTTTGTTTTTTTCAATTCGAAATTTGATATTTTAAAGTTTTGAAAATCAAAATAAATGTCAGATCATCATGTTTCTTTATAGATAATCATAAATGATAAACTATCATTAGTTGAAGGTAAACAATCATTGTTTGAAAGGCAATTCCGACTATTAAAAATTTAATAGGACTTGAAAATTCAAAATTTTTTAGTTAGAACTTAATGGAATATAAATTCATAAATTAGGACTTGTATGTAAATGGCCCATCTATTTTTTGGTAAAAAATAATTTAAAATATTTAAAATATGTGTTTTTTAGTATTTATTTTTGTGAAACCACTTTCTAATTTTTGGAAACAAAAAATTAGAACACAAATTTTAAAAACTCAACAAAACAGAATCATATATATTTGGAACTATTTATTTTATTTTATTTTATAGTTTTGTGCATCATGGTGCTACAATTCTAAGACATATTTTGAGAAAAAAAATAAAAATAAATATATACCTATTTTCTTTACTTGTCTTTCTCTGTATACTAATAACAAATTGATAACCTAATTAATTGGAATACTATTTTTTTCTTAAAAGTCTCCACTTTGGCAATTTGGAAAGATTAACTTTTTAACTTTTTGGTTTTTTTGAGTCACATCACCTCTTTACTTTTTTTTATACAAAAAAGTCAAAAAAGGCAAAAAAAAATTCAAAAAAAACCCAAAAAGTCAGCTTTTGACCATCTTCCTAAAACACCACTGAGGTGGGCTGTCATGTGGGCTGTTGATAAATTTTTAGGTGAATTAGAGAGGCCCTCTAGACTTATTGATATAATCCACTCTTAATTTGGTTGGTATTTTGGGTGGTGTCATTCCTCTACTATAAAATAATACAAGTGTGAAAGAGACATCAAAATGACTTTGGGGTTTGGCCCAATAGTCTAGTAATCATACTTTAGGGTGTAGTAAAGTGAGACATTAGAAATTCGAGCTAATAGAGTCGCGACGAACCTTTCAGTTGTAATTTAACTATATTAATATTAACGCTATCTTTGTTAAAAAAAATTAGACAAGAAATAGACAAAAATATTATATATAAAGTGACATGATGGCTATAAAATTCTGGGTAAAATCAGAATTTTTTCCTAAGTTTGGTCTATTTTTTAGGTGGGTCCCGTGCGTCGATTTACGCGGGTCAAAGTGGTAACGTGTTCTATACCGCGTTGTGATTCACGTGATATATTTGGTTGCTCAAAACCATTATCAAGTGAATGGGAAATTGAAGCCAAAGTATACTCTATGGAAATGGAGTTTTGGTAAAAAATTCTTAAAGGTATTGGCCCTGTTTGGTAGAGCTGTAGGAAAGTGCTTATAGCTTATACCTTAACAGCTTATAGCTTATAACTATTTCCATAAGCTGATTTCTGACTTATAAATTAAGTTTCTCCTGCCCCACTCAAAGAATAAGCTGATTTCTGACTTACAAAAAGTTATAAGCTGCATTGTTAAGCTAAACCAAACACATCAAAATAGCTTAAATTAAGCTGAAAAAAAGCTGTACCAAACAGGGCCATTGAATAAGGCTTGTCCCACATTGATTTGGTGGGAAGTTTTGAATGTGTTTATAAGGCATGTGTTTGGTACTTGGGGTGTGCCCCAAGGGGTACCCAAGTGTTTTAGAGGGAGAGGTTATGGGCTAGACCCATTGAACCCAAAAATCACCACGCGCGCGGCCGTCGCCGTCTGTCCGGTCGGCTGGGCTAGTGGTGTGTGGTTGGGTTGGGCTTGTTCGGCCAAAAATATTTGAATTTAATTTTATTTTTGGTAAAATAAAATCCAGAATTCAAAATAAACTGGTTTGGTTTTTACTGTACATCCAAACAGGGCCATTCCCGTTTTCAAATTAAACCGGAAATAAACTGGTCTGGTTTTACTGTACATCCAAACAGGGCCCTTCCTGTTCAATTCAAAACCTGCAGCCACCTTTACAACTATAAATATGACAACCCTCATTTGATGTTTAACATTCAGAAATTTCGTATTTCACCTCTGCAAATTCTATTCTTCATTTTGCTGCATTTTATTTTTCTGAGAAAGAGTATAAACACTTAGTGTGGTTGTTAGGCAAACAATTTGTAGTGCTGCTATTGTTTGTAGTTGATCATTTCATCCTGGGAGATAGACGTCCACATTCTGAAAGCACCGAGGAGAGGACGAATCTGTCTTAAGGCAACAGTGTCAAACACTGGACTTGATCAGATTATAATTCGAAGAAAGTAATCAAGTAAGTTATTTAATTTATTTTCGGTGTTTTTATTATTTATTTAAATCAGATTTTAATTTTGTTTTTGTAACAAAATAAAATCTGTTTTTATTTATTTATTTTTATTTCAAGTTTGATTTTTATAATCAAACAAATTCTCTCTTTTCCTATATTTCTTTTAAATTCTGTTTGTTGTTAAGTACACAAACTGAATTAATTAATTACAGTGAAGATTGTCTAACACCTTTTAATTGTAATATAATTATACTAATATATTCATAACTATTTTTATTATAAAAAAAATTAGACATTAAAATATTGTATATAAAGTGGCATGGATGGCTTGAATAGGTAATCGAATTTGCTTCTTGAGTTCAATTTGACATCTTTTTGTCTGCTTTCCTGAAAGAGGGTAGAAAGAGGGAATTTTGCAAACTTTTAAATTTTCCTGGCTACCAAACGACAAATTACAATATCCATCTGGGATGCGTTTGGTGTACCTCACTAATTCCCTCGCACGTTGACAAAATCAATGTGATAGATGATAGTGATAGTTCAGAAATGAATAAAAAAAAAGTAAAATAAAAATAATTCTAACAATATGGAAATAATCACACATGTGAGAGCTAGGCCATTTGTCTCATATCTATAGTGGTTTGTGTTTCAATTCTATATTCTTAATACCACTTTCGAAAATTTATTTACAAATTGCCATAGAAGTTATATCATGTGCTTTATAAATGAAGCACTTTCTAAATATATGTGATATTTGAGTTTGAATCTTATTGTTAGGTATTACAATTTCAATTTTATGTCATTGATTAAATAGAAAAAAAAATATTGTCTTAAACTTGATGTATGCCAAAAGAATTGTAAATAAATTCACTCCATCGAACTCAAATTTATTAAAAGTAGGGTTTTCAAAAATTTCCCATCTACCCACTCAAATTGCCGAACCCATATCCATCCGCTGTCACTAAGTGATTTGAAAGTATTAGCATGTGTCATATTTGAGTTTAAATTTCACTGTTAGATTTTATTATTTTTTCTTCTCTTATTTTCCTATCATTAATTTATTTTTTGAAAAAAAAGAGTGGTTGTCTTAGGCTTGATGCATGCCCTAGGAATTGTAAATAAACTTAATTTCTTATAAACTATTCAAAATTATTACAAGTAGCCGTTTGCAAAAAATCCATATACTAGCTCAAATTTTTCAACCCTGCTTTGCCACTCGTGACTTGAAAGTGCAGTAATGCTAGGAACACAGAAACTAAACACAGAATAAGATATAACCTTTTCACAAAGGATGGGTCCTACATATGTATTAATGAAATCTTCATATGTATGTATGCTTTTTCCATTAATAAAGTTTCATTTCTTTTGTCGAGAAAAAAACAAAAAAGGGATAAGCTCTACATGTGGGGCCCCACCCTTTGTGAGAAGATTGTATACTATTTTATATTTGATTTTTGTCTACATAGATTGACTCTTAAAAGTATTGACTACTTTTAGTTTGACGAATTATATAGTTGTGTGTGGTTTACAATTTTTAACTGGTTCAAATAACTGATCTAACCCTTCAATGCTTATAATACTTATAAATCTTCTCGTTTTTGACTTTCGTCTCTCCCTCTAGACTTTTTATCACCGTTTCCCACCCCTCATTGCCATGCTCACTCTTTGTCGCTTCCTAGACATAAATATATCATCAAGCATTTCATTTATTTTATAATTATCGTATAAGATTTATAACTTTAAAATGTATACATACTATATGTTGAAATTTACAGCCTGTCCAAACTCATTGGTTTGAAATTGTCAAAAATTCATACCAACCTGCTGGTTTTGAGGCCATGCATATTGATGGTAGGTTAAAAAATTATCAACCTGTTAAGAGCAGTTTGATTGAGATTATTTTTCCTAAATCAACCTCCACAAAACTCCAATTCCAAGTTTAAATTTGATTTGTTTATAAAATGTTGAATACATGGTTTGAATGTACCACTTGTGCCAATAAATTATTCGTTAGCACGAACGTAACTTCCAATGTATTATCCCCAGTCTTTCAAGCTAATAATAAAGATTCTTACATTCTTGTAATCAACTGGATTAGCTCGTACCTTCATCAGACTACAACTTTCATGTACATAAAAAATTTGTCTTATTAGACATATCCAAATAAGCATCCAGAAAGCTTAATTTTTTAGATTAGGTAGAAAAGGCATTTCAAACAAAATGATTGAACATTGATTTTTAGAATAGGAGAGACCTTGACTTGGTCACGTAAGCCTTTGCTTGAGGCAGACAAGTCGAACTTTCCAAAGACTTTAGTGCAAAGATTGTCATATGACTTCTAAAAACAACCTCCCCTAGCCACTTCAATAGATTTCGTTGAGGGTTTTTAATTTTTTTTATTTATTGTTAATCTATAATCTAATGATGAGTCCTTTTTTGTATTCACATTCGGCCATTGGCCGGCGCATATGGATCACATTTGGGTGGGTTCTTCACATGCTTAAACCCATTTGCTAAGATGTTTTTATTTTATTTTTTTATTTTTCAACAGATAGGAAAGTAATTACATTATGAGAAATATTTAAATATTTATATTATTAAATAAACAGACTATTAGTCTATAATAATTAGAAAGTTAATAAAATCTAACAATCAATTCACAATGTCCACCAAGCCAAGTTCAATAACAATTACTAATCGTCTAACAACCAATCCACCATGCCCACCAAGCCAAGTCCAATAATTACTACTAATCATATACAACCCTTATAATGGAAAAGAAATAAATCAACCACCACAGAAGATATCAAACTCCTCTCCATAGGAGTTGAACCTAAGATCACACACTACAAAGGGTGATATACAACCATTAGGCCAAATGCCTTTGTTCATTTGATAAGAAGTTCAAACACTATAAAGAGGGGAAATTTATGATTTGTATTCTCAAAAATGGGTATATTATAAGAAGATTATGAGTTTTGTTCGGATTGTAGAGATTTAGAATAGTGCGCACAAGCTAATTTAAGATACTTAATACATAACAAACACACAAAAAAAATAAAAAAAATAAAAAAAATCTAAGGTTTAAAATGTGTTGGATATCGATAGTAGTGGTTAAAGAATTTTGAAACTTTTGACATTAAAATGAGATTTTATTTTATTAAAATTTACAAAAATTTAATTCTTTTAGAAAAGCTAGTCACCTAAAAAAATTGTCTAGAAACTTATCCGAAAAAGTGATACGTGATCTAAATTCAATTCTTATATGATGGAATGATAGGCTTCACACTTAAATATATCTCAAGTGCACAAATTACTATAATTTTTTTAAAACTTTTTCTTTGTGAGCTTTGCACAATAATTTAAGTGACTTAATTAGTTGATACATCAATTATGGACAACTAAAAACCTTTTAACGTTGTATTACACGAGTTGACATATGACAAGATGCCAACTAAGAAACTATCACCACAAAACTTCTTAAGCAACTGTCCTCTACCCACAAATAAGACACACGGTGGCTTGGCATCGTTAAAAGCTATTTATGTATTTTGACTATCCCAATTGTTGGTGCATATTTCAATGGACATGATATTTTAATATTGAATATTATTTGAGAAATTAGTTAAAAGTTGATTTTTTTAATTTTTTAATTTTTTGTGACTTTTTTAGTTAAAAAAGTTAACTTTTTTGTATTTTTTTGACTAAAAAAATTAAAAAACTAAAAAGTTAATTTTTTATGAAGTTCCCAAAGCGCCATCAATTTCACCAATACCATTCTAACAGTTAATATGATGGGTGATGATACATCCCACTAAAAGTGGTGCTCTAAAGCACCACTAATAAGTTGGCAAATATTTAAAAAAAAAAAAAAAAAAACAAGACACAAGTAGTGGGTCCCGTCCATTGCCACATCACTAGTGGTGCTTTTAGAGCACCACTTTTAGTGGTCTCAAATATTATTCTAATATGATACTTTGATACAACTAATACTCATAAAAATGTTTGGTCACAAAAATTACTTTTCAAAAAGTCTCTTGTAATCCAAATTAAGAAAAAAATAAAAAAAAGTTTCTTGCAATCATAATTTAGTTTTGTTGATGGGGGCAGAAATGACTTTGCCAAACTTCAGGTTAAATTTAGAATAAGATTTGGCTTTATTTATTTATTTTTGTTAATAGATAGGAGAGTAATTACATTATACGAAATATTTACATCTTTAAAATAGATCACTAGCATATAATAGTTAGAAAGTGAACAAAATCTAACAACTAAGCCCAACAACCACAAAATGTATTAAACTCCTCTCTATAGGAGTTGAACCCAAGATTTCACACCATAAAAGGCGCTATATAATAACTAGGCCAAATGCCCTAATTAGATTGGCTTTATTTTAGAAAGGCAAATCATTAGAAAAGAATTTTTGAGATGTCTAGTTGAAAAATAATTTTAAGAAATCTTATGATTTTACAATTAGAGTTGATCTCCTATACCAATTTGACGCAAAGTTTGATAGATTATCAAAATTTTCCTCTCTATCTCTCTTTTGATGGAGACTACAAACGCGGTTTGTATTTGATTTTTATTATAAAAAAAAAAAAATAACAGAGGCAATATTTTTTTACATTGGATCAGCATTGCTAAATTTTAGTATTTTGACTATTGTAACATTTGATTATTTTTATTTCATTGTGAGAGTTGTATTGTGTTGTTGTTTATTTCTATCTGTTATGAGCTATTCTTTGTGGTGATTGTTAAGATTGTAGACATGCATTATTAGATTATAATTGTTCTTATAGTTATAATTAATCTCTTACCAATTGAAAAAAATATATTAAAATATGTCAAAATTTAATTGTAATATGCTAGTTTGACAATTTAATATTGCAAAATGTTTTTAGTTTGTTAGATTTCTTATATGTTTAACAACTTTTTTTGTTCCTGAATTTGCTGGCATCCAATTCGATCCATTCTCTCTCTCTCTCTCTCTCTCTCTCTCTCTCTCTCTGTTCCTTTTTCTTTTTCATTTTTCCTTTTTAATTTTTATTTTTGTAAGGGTTGGCCTAACCTATATGTGTGTGTTGGTTTCCTTAATTCACTTACGCTGTGTTTGATTGGAGGATTTGGGGAGGGATTTAGAAAGGGAAAGGGAAAATGTGTGTGAAACTAGGTGAAATATAGGTAAGTTTTATTCACATTTCACCTATCATTTCCATTTCCCTTTCCAAATCTCTCCTCAAATCCCCTAACCAAACACAACATTAGTCCTTGGGCATCGATTCAAGATGTTGAACTTTGACTTTAGGGGCAAATCGATTATGTTACTCAATTTAATTATCGATTTATGCCAAATTTTTATATAAAATTTATTACCAAGATGATATGGCAATAATATCTACGTAATTAAATATTAATTAAATGGATACTTTATTCCATTATAATTATATCATTTTCTATAACTACACAGAAATTAATCATAAAATTAGATATTCAATTCTTGTATTTTTAAACTTTTTCAAATATAATAATAAGTTTAGGGAGCCTTCCCAATTTACTCAAAAATTTACCAACTATCCACATGGCAGCCTACCTTAATGTGGGGATTCTTTTTACTTAAAAGGAAAAAAAAATACATATACAATAACCTAGCCCGAACATAATTCAATTAATTAAGTTATCAATCTATATTACTAATATAGAAAGAGAACAAATTCATATGAATCTAATTAAGTGATTATTAATAAAATCTGCATACATAGCCAAAAAGAAGAAAAAAAAAAAGAAAAAAAAAAGCCTTACATAAATAAGTGATTACCAAATTAAGTTATCAAAATTAGGTTATCAAAATGTATTATTCATATCAAAAGCCTCACGTGAATAAGTTATTACAAAACTATCAAAAAACAAATTCGTATGGATCTATCAAAACTTAGAAATAAAAAAAAAAATTACAAAAAGAATAAATTCATCTTTCAATGTCAACATTTTTTTTGTCTTTTCTTTTGATTAAAAAATCAATGAACTTGTATCAAGGTATCTGATTTAATTTGTTTGTCCGAGTTTTCAAAAAAAAAAAAAAAATTCTAAAAGAATTCAGAAATTAGTTTGGTAAAGAAAATAAAAATAATTATTTTTATATGATTTTTTATTTTTTGGTAAAAAATAATTTTAAAATTTTTAAAAATGTGTTTTTTAGTATTTATTTTTTTCAAACCAGTTTCTAATTTTTTGAAACAAAAAATTAGAACACAAATTTTAAAAACTCAACAAATCAGAATTATATATATTTGGAACTATTTATTTTATTTTATTTTTTAGTTCTATGCATCACGGTGCTACAATTCTAAGACATATTCTGAGAAAAAAAGAAATAAATACATACATATTTTCTTTACTTGTCTTTTTCTATATAGTAATAACAAATTAATAACCTAATTAATTGAAACACTTTTTTTCCTTAAAAGTCTCCACTTTGAGGTGGGCTGCCATGTGAGCAGTTGATAAATTTTTAGGTGAATTAGAGAGGCTCTCTAAACTTATTGATACAATCCACTCTTAATTTGGTTGATGTTTTGGGTGGTGTCATTCCTCTACTATAAAATAAAGTGTGAAAGAGACATTAAAATGACTTTGAAGTTTGGCCCAATAGTCTAGTAATCATACCCTAGGACGTAGTGAGTGGAATATTAGAAATTCGAGCTAATAGAGCAGCGATGAACCTTTCAGTTGTAATCTAACTATATTAACATACTAACGCTATTTTTGTTAAAAAAAAAAAGAAAAGATAAGAAATAGACAAAAATATTATATATATAGTGGCAAAACCTTTTAATTGTAATCTAATTATACTAACATATTAACACTATTTTTATTATAAAAAGAATAGATATTAAAATATTGTATATAAAGTGGCATGGATGGCTTCAATAGTTAATCTAATTTGTTTCTCTAGTTCAATTTGACATCTTTTTGTATGCTTTCCTGAAAGCGGGTAGAAAGAGAGGGAATTTTGTAAACTTAGGCTGTTTAGTTTAATTTTGAAATTGTGATTCTCTTTTTAGAATTATGATTTAAGTATTGAATTGTAAGTTGAGTTTAAAAAAAAAAAAAATATTTAGTTATGAGTTTTGAAAAGTGTTTTGAAAAGAGTTTTGAGTTTTAAAAAAAGTTTTGAGTAGTATTTTGAGTAGTATTTTGAATTTTTGAATTTTGAGTTGTATTTTGAATTTTTTGGATTTATTTTTTAAAAATATTAAAAAATGTTTAAGAAAATTTTATTTTTTATTATATATATAATTTTTATTTAAATTTTTTATTTTAAAAATTTTATTTTATTTTGTTAATATTTTATTTTTTAATTTTAATATTTTAAACTCAAAATATAATTTCACAATCAAATCGTAACCAAACACATAACTCAAAACTCAATTCAAAATTATTTTCAAAACTCATAAACCAAACATATAACTCGAAACTCCACACTAGTTTCAAAACTCTACACTAAAATCATAACCGACACATAACAAAAAAAATTAAAATATTTAAAAATATATTTATAAAATAAAATAAAATATTTAAAATAAAAATTATATATTTGAAATAAAAAATAATTTTTAAAATTCTTTTTAATATTAAAAAAAATACAATACATAAATGTATGAAATATAGTGCACATTAAAATAAATAAATAAATAAATATTTAAAATATAAAATATTTACCCTAAAAAAAATTAAGAAATTTTTAAATATTTTAAAAAAATAATTTTAAATTACAACTCAAAACTCTTTAACTCATAACTAAACAAATTTTTTATTTTCAAAACTTAATTCAAAGCTCATAACTTAAAATACGACTTCACACTCAAATCATGACTCTAAAAATAATTTTTAAAAATAAAATAAAAAAATTATTTTTAATTTTTTTTTTCTTTTAGAATAGAGTTTTGAAGGGAATTTGATTTAAGTTTTGAATTTTTTTTTTGAAATTGCGTGTTTGGTTATAAGTTTTAAACTTAATTTTTGAATTGAATTTTAAGTAATTTTAAATTATTATTTATAAAGTAATTTTTAAAATCATAATTTCAAAAGCAAATCAAACACAATTAAATTTTCTTAGCTACCAAACGACAAGTTACAATATCCACATGGGATGCGTTTGGTGTACCTCACTAATTCCCTCGCACGTTGACATAGATGATAGTGATAGTTCAGAAATGAATAAAAAAACTAAATAAAATAAAAAACAATTCTAACAAGATAGAAATAATAACACAAAAAATAAATAAATAAATAAATAACAATTCTAACAAGATAGAAATAATAACACATGTGAGAACTAGGCCATTTGTCTCATATGGTTTGTGTTTCAATTCTATGTTCTTAATACCACTTTCGAAAAATTTATTTACAAGTTACCATGGAAGTTATATCATTGTTTTATAAATGAAGCACTTTTTGAATATGTGTGATATTTGAGTTTGAATCTTATTATTAAGTATTATAATTTCGTATTATAATTTCTATTTTATGTCAGTGATTAAATTAAAAAAAATGTTGTCTTAAGCTTGATGTATACCAAAAGAATTGTAAATAAACTTACTTGAACGAACTCAGATTTATTGAAAGTAGAGTTTTCAAAAATTCCACATTTATTCACTCAAATTGCCTAATCCATACCCGTCCGCTGTCACTAAGTAGTTTGAAAGTATTGGCATGTGTCATTGTTGGCTTTTTTGGCTTTCGAAGGTTAGTATTGTAATTTTAAGTATGCCAGTAAGGATCAATTAGTCATTACAGAAGATTAATTGCCAACCAATTATCAGACGATTGTGTTTTAGTTCTTTCAGCCTCAATGAAGATGACTTTTACTGGTGGCTTGTTTAGGAGAATTTAGTAAATAACAACTAAATGAAGAATAATTTCATAATTTCATTAAGTAAACTGAAAAACTTAAAATGATCTGACTCAACATCGTACAGGTTTACAGTAACAAGCTATTCAAAACTACTCCTATGAATGAAGTGCAGTACAGGAATTTGAAGTACAGAAATGTAAAGAACTGCAAAAACTAGAAGGGGAAAACAAAGTAAATAAAACTGGCTTTTGATTTGAATCTGGATCTTCCTTTCTGGGGCTTTCTCTACTATTTATACTTCTCAATGATAATCGTCGAAGTGAGCTTCTAACCGTCGAAATGCCCTTCATGATTGCTGAACATGCTCTCTCACAGTCAGTCCCACTATGCCACATTTACAGTTAGGCTTCCCTCTTGATTTTGAATTTGAACTTTGTGAGTAACTGTTAGGCCACATTACCTTATATCCCTCGATCATTCCAGTACTACGCAGACCCATTATTACCAATATGGGCTGACTTGTGTCTGATTATGGTTGGCAACTTGTATTAACTCTCCAAATTGCTTTTTTCATGCCACGTGTTGAATTGTGATTGACTTATACAAATTATACAACCAACAGTCATATTTGAGTTTAAATTTCACTATTAGACTTTATAATTTTTTCTTCTCTTATTTTCTTATCATTGATTTTTTTTTTTACTTAAAAAAAAAAAAAAAAGTGATTGTCTTAGGCTTGATGCATGCCATGAGAATTGTAAATAAACTTAATTTCATATAAACAATTCAAAATTATTGCAAGTAGGCGTTTGCAAAATATCTATCTACTGTTCAAAATTTTCAACCCTGCTTTGCCATCCGTAGCTTGAAAGTGTAGTAATGTTAGGAACACAAAAACCAAACATAGAATGGGATACAACCTTTTCACAATGGATGGGTTTTACATATGTATTGATGTAATCTTCATATGTATGTATGCTTTTTCCATCAATAAAGTTCCATTTTTTTTGTCGAGAAAAAAAATGGTGTAAGTTCTACATGTAGGCCTCACCTCTTGTGAGAGGGTTATATTCCATTATGTATTTTATTTCTGTACACATAAATTTACTTCTAAAAGTATTGACTGCTTTTAGTTGGGCCAAGTATATAGCTGTGTGTGGTTTACAATTTTTAACGCGTCCAAATAACCAATCTAACCCTCCAATACTTATAAATCTTCTCATTTTTTACTTTCATCTCACCCTCTAAACTTTTTATCACCGCTTCCCACCCCTCATTGCATTGCCTACTCTTTGTCGCTTCCTAGACACAAATATATCATCAAGCATTTCATTTATTTTGATTTTGTAATTTTATAATTATCGTATAAGATTTATAACTTTAAAATGTATACATACTATATGTTGAAATTTACAGCCTGTCCAACTCATTGGTTTGAAATTGTCAAAAATTCATACCAACCTGCTAGTTTTGAGGCCATGCATATTGGTGGTAGGTTAAGAAATTGTCAACCTGTTGAGAGCAGTTTGATCGAGATTATTTTTCCTCAATCAACCTCCACACAACTCCAATTCCAATTTTAAATTTGATTTGTATATAAAATGTTCAATACATGGCTTGAATGTACCACTTGTGCTAATGAATTATTTGTTTGCACAAACGTAGCTTTCAATGTCAAGCTAATGATAAAGATTCTTACATTCTTGTAATCAAGTGGATTTGCTCGTACCTTCATCAAACTACAACTTTCATGTACATAAAATTTGTCTTATTAGACATGTCCAAATAAGCATCAAGAAAGCTTAATTTTTTAGATTAGGTAGAAAAGGCATTTCAAACAAAAATGAACATTCACTTTTGGTTTGAATTTTCTAAAAACACTTTTTAAAAAATTTTATTTTTTTATTTTTTGTATTTTTTTTTGTTTTTATTGATTTTTTTAATATTTGAAGTATTTTTTTTAAATTTTTAGACACATTTAACATAAATACATTTAAAAAGTATAATTTTCATGAAAAAAATCTTAAAAAAATTCACTAAATACCAAAAATATAAAAAAATATAAAAATTCAGTATATTTTTTATATTTATTAATTTTTTGAAATATTTTTCGCAAATATTTTACTTTTTAGATACATCTAAATAAGATGCATCTAAAAAATTTAAAATTTTAAAAATATTTACTAAAAATAAAAAAATATAAAAAATAAAAAATTCAATTTTAAAAATATTAAATTTAAAAAACTAAAATCAAACGCACTCATTAATTTTTAGAATAGGAGAGACCTTGACTTCGTCGCGTAAGCCTTTGCTTGAGGCAGCCACGTCGAACTTTCCAAAGACTTTAGTGCAAAGATTGTCATATGACTTCTTAAAATAACCTCCCCTAGCCACTCTAATAGATTTCATTGAGGGTTTTTAATTTTTTTATTTATAATTAATTTGGCCATTGGCCGGCGCATATGGATCACGTTTGGGTGGGTTCTTCACATGCTTAAACCCAATTGCTAAGATGTTTTTATTTTATTTTTTTTATTTTTTAATAGCTAGGATAATTACATTATGAAAAATATTTAAATATTTATATTATTAAATAAATAGAGTATTAGTCTATAATAATTAGAAAGTTAACAAAATCTAACAATCAATTCACAATGTCCACCAAGCCAAGTTCCATAACAATTACTAATTGTCTAACAACCAATCCACCATGCCCACCAAGCCAAGTTGAATAATCACTACTAATCATATACAATCCTTATAATGGAGAAAAAATAAATCAACCACCACAAAAGATATCAAACTCATCTTTATAGGAGCTAAACCTAAGATCACACATCACAAAAAGTGCTATACAACCATTAAGCTAAATGCCTTTGTTCATTTGATAAGAAATTCAAACCCTATAAAGAGGGGAAATTTACGATTTGCATTCTTTAAAATTGGTATATTATAAGAAGATTATGAGTTTTGTTCAGACTGTAGGGATTTAGAATAGTGTGCATAAGCTAACTCAGGATACCTTATACATAATACACACACAAAAAATAAATAAATAAAATATAAAAACAAATCGAAAGTTTAAAATGTATTGGATATCGATAGTAGTGGTTAAAGAATTTTGAAACGTTTGACATTAAAATGAGATTTTATTTTATTAAATTTTACAAAAATTAAATTTCTTTTAGAAAAGCTAGTCACCTAAAAAATTTGTCTATAAACTTGTCAAAAAAGTGATACATGATCTAAATTCAATTCTTATATGATGGTTATTGTACGAGCAAGAAATAATGTTCTCGTATAATCCTGTTGATCAAGTTTGCGATCCTCCAAACGTCGTCGCTTTACTCCCTGAAAACACAAACGTGAGCTAGCCGGCGGGTGTGTGCCAGATACCTCTCCGATGCCTAAGTTAGCCAAATAGACAAATAGACAAAAGCTCTATGTATTCAGGAATCAAAGTTGTGTTACCTGTACGTAGGTTATGTTATGAGTTTTTATAGGTTCCGCGTGGCACAATCCTAGTAGGACTATTACTTCTCCATGTAGAGTCCTCCTAGGAATCACACTCTTGAAAGATAATGCTTATCCTTCAACACACCCCTCACTACTTAAACCAAGTGAGATGGTTTTGCTTTGGTTGGATGAAGGTATGACCGAGCTAACACTAGAACTTTGTCATACTTAATCCCACGCCTTCAGATGCAACTCATAGCTCGGCTCTTGTTCGCTTGTACCTCGGTTGCCTGTTGAGACTGAGCTAACTTTCAGCAAGCGTCGACTGCGCTAATCTAAGCGAGGTTCACCATAAGAAGCCATCATACCTCGGCTCCGAATGTTATGATTGAGCTAACTATCTCTACTATGACTGGTAACTATAATCACACTTGGACCGAGCTAACATTCGTCGAGCCCTTTTCACACTTGGATCGAGCTACCGTTTGGACCGCTGTCCACTTGCTAAGCTCTTTTCACCACGGCCCAAAGAAAGGCCCATTTACCATGCCTTGGTTTAGCTCGGCCCCAATGCACATAAAAACTCCCTCTCAATTGCCCCTTAATTCCGTCTGTGTAGCATGATTGGGATTACCTGTCACTAGCTGAGCTAAAAACCTTAGCCTTTCAATCGTGCTAAAACGCCGTCGGGCTACCGAACAGTTCGGTCAAAAACGTCTTTTCAGTTGCTGCAAAATTGAATCGCTTTCTATTCCACGAACACGTGGCTGACCCCCATTGGTCAAGCACAGCTGTCCCAGCCGTCTTCGTACTTCACGTATTTTGACCAGTCCCGCATTTTCCATACGCTTTAAACAAGAACCCTATGCTTTGAATCCACCACTTCTACTATTCATCATTCTCTCTCTTTTGCTTGAGCCTTCATTTTTGCAACCTCAGTACCTGTGAAGCTCTTCCTCGCAACTTCGATCTTCATCAACTCGTCTCCATACTTGTAAGTAACTCAATCCCATTTCCTATTTCTTTCCTTTCCTTTCATTTTGCGAATATATACATAATATGGATATATATATACTCATATATATTAGAAAACATACTCTGTAGTTTTGATGATAATGTGAAGAACAGATAGCACCAAAAACCAGACCCCCAAACCATAGGTTTTAAGAACACACCCTTTGGATTCCAAAAACATGAAGTTTGAATCTAGAATCGTTGTGTGACCGAGCTAAAAACCCGTTTGGGCAACTCAAGACTTAGGCACAACCGAACTAAAACTTCACGCCGTACCTGTAGTTTCAATAGGCCTAAGCACCATCTGTTTCATTTAGCCGAGCTAGTGAACTGTATTAGGTTCGCGCAATACCGTGCTAGAAAGCCTCAACCACCGACCGAGCTACAACTTGGGGCTAAACTAGCTCTCTTAGTCAAAACCGAACTAAGAATGTTGCATCATAAGCTTCAACCAGGCTACGAATTTCTTATTTACTTAACCGAGCTAAAGTCCCTCGCTCAAACCGAGCTATGAATGAACAGTGTCCCACGTAGTCGAGCTAAGACAACATTTATTTTACCTTCGTTACTTTTAGCACGGTCCATCGATCTGTGCTTAACACTTTTCCTTTGCACTTTGCAGACTGACTTAGGTTGGCCAGGCACACCTTTGCACGCTCAAACGAGATACTGAAGGTCATCTCAACACCGAGCTAAATTATACGTAATTTAAGGCCACATGGGGAAGTATCGATTTTTAGTGAACTCTCCAGGGGCCATAGCTAAGTTCCGAAAGGATTACCAAATTCAAGACGACGTCCACCTCTTATTAGCCGAACTAGACACCATTCCTTGGGAAAAATCGGGCTTCGTCCCTTTCAACGTTATTTCCATCGTAGAGGCTAGTCTCCGATTCCCCGTATAGCCCCTTTTTTGTGAATTCCTCAGACAAACCAGACTCTGCCCTATCCAGCTTAGCACCAATTAATATAGGATAATAAATGGCATCGCCGAGCTAAACCGCTGGCTTGGACTCAACCTCGGTTTGGCCGAGCTATATCACTAGTACTCTCTAGGCCAGAACGAAGATGGCTGGGTTTATTATTTAAGAATAAGACGCCGCCGAGAAAAGATAATAAAGAACACCCCAGATGAAAATGTAAATGACGACGATTTTTTCTGGGTTTTTGGAAATTTTGAAGAGCAAGAGGCCTAGATCCCAGGCGACCGAATTAACCGAAACAAAGGAGTCGCCGGTATAAATACCTTGGCTTAGTGTCGTGCTTTCTCTACTTCGTTGTTCTTATTTTCAACCGTACTAACCATTGTCTTTTTTCTTTATGCAAATTTAAACCTTCTAAAGTCGCAGTACAGTTACCACCAACCTAGACACCCTCCGGGCCGCACTAAGACATCCCGATCGAGGTTGGGCCGAACTACTCAACTTTGAGCCGACATATCGATATAGTAGCAGGAGGAAGACTAGAGTGACAGACTTCCTTTTAGAGCCATCACCAGAACCTGATCATTTTCTTTCACAAATCAACCTCATTCCATTAACAGTGGAACAAGAGATGGCCAAGAAGAGGGCAGCCAGAGCACTTATCACCGAAACAAACCAACCCGAGGTACCACAAGCTGGCCAAACTCAAGAGGCCGTGGTAGCGCTTCCAACCGCCCAGCCTTCATCATTTCGGCCCAACAAGCACGCTCGGACTTCCACAACCGAGCCACGCCTTGTTGACAAGGATGAAATCGTGCTTCCGCAAATCACTCTGCCCAGCCCAGAGCCCGAACGTTCTAATCGGGCTAAATCTTCTGATTGGGCCCCAAAACTTACTTTTAAGAATCGAGCTATACAAAACACAGATTTGGTTGTAGCAGACAAAGATCATACACTTGCCTTTAACCTGGCCAAGAGTGTGTGCTTGCCCTCTGACATGGAACTTCATGACCATTTGACCGAGCTAAAGGCTATCCGGTCGGCGACGAAGTCAATGGTGCTGGTAAGTACTCCTAATCGTCTTTCATTTTATATGTCTGTTTGCTCGGTTTTTACTCATTTGCTTTCTCTCTTTTCGCAGGCCATGCAGAAAATCCACATTGCGCATAAGCGTGTGCTGGAGTTATGCAAGACGACAAGGCTTGCCGTGGCTGAGGCCGACAGCAAGACGGCCGAGCTAAACGAGGCCAAACAAAGAATGACCGAGCTATAATCAGAGGTTTCCCAACTCACCGGACTAGTCGACTCGGAGAAGCCGGACAAGCAAAAGGCTTTGGCCGAGCTGAAGGACCGCTATCTGCGCGAGTTGGCTAAGGTCGAGAAGAAGAAGAGTGACGAAATAACCAAGCTGGAGAAGAAGATAGAAGACGCGGAAGACCGTGGTTACAAGGAGGGTGAAGCCACTTATATCCAGCAGTGCGAAGCTACTAAGGATATATTTTTTAAATGTGGGTGGAAGGCAGTTGTGGCGTAGCTCGGTCATGGCCAAGAGACCGAGGTCTTCCTGAACCCTCCTCCACATTTCATACCGAGCTATATGGCGGAGTATGCCCACGCCATTCAACAAAAATTTCTTCAAGTTGAGGATGATGAAGAAGAATCTGAGCCCAACAACGCCCCGGCCGTCAATGATCCCGCTGTTCAGTCAGCTCGGGTGAAGCCACCGGTGGAAGACTTGGTTGACAACGTGACCGAGCTACCTGCTAAAACCGGGCTTCGAGTTGATCTGGATGCGGATCTTGACGACCTCTTTTCTTGATTTTTTTTTTCTTTTCCTTGTTTAATGAAAAAGTTTGTAACCGGGCTGAAGCCCACCTTTTGTACCTTTGATTTGAACTTTGAATGAAAGCTTCTTTTGTTTCAACTGTTTGTTCGGTTAACTCTATGCTTGCGCTTATTTTCTTACCATAGATACATGAAGAATAACATTTTCTGGCCGAGATACTTATCTCGGTCTTAACCTTGTAATCTGTTTGGCCATACCTGCCAACCTCTTCAGCCTAGATCCTTATCTCGGCTGAAGAGTGCTAAAAGTTGGTTATTCCAACCAACCACTCTTCAACCTAGATCCTTATCTCGGCTGAAGAGTACTAAAAGTTGGTTATTCCAGCCAACCACTCTTCAGCCTAGATCCTTATCTCGGCTGAAGAGTGCTAAAAGTTGGTTATTCTAGCCAACTACTCTTCAGCCTAGATCCTTATCTCGGCTGAAGAGTACTAAAAGTTGGTTATTCTAGCCAACCACTCTTCAGCCTAGATGTCACGACCCAAACCCGCCCCTATGGGTTTAGCACCGTAACCGGCCAGTAATCCTAGATTACCGAAGGCCTGCTTAACAGTAATATAGTAAAACAGAGTACAGGGGCTTGGCGGAAGCCAATACAGTAAATAAACAATGTCCAACGAGCTGTGACAGTCTGTATGCCAAAAAGATTTTTCATACATTCACATATATATACGGACGGAACAGATCAGTATGCAAAACATTTACAAACATTCAGGACAGGGATCAAGTCCCTATTAACCAGTACAGTGTAGTCTATACATTCTATACAGTAAACAAAACAGTGCAGGAGGGGGAAAACTAAAACACCCTTAAGCCTTAGCTTGGCAGGCTCGGAACCTCGCAGTGAGGCACATTGGTTGGCTTGACAAAACTAGGAATCTACCCCGACGCCTCTAGCATTGGTCCGGTGCCTGTACACCTACATATATATATGAGCAGTGAGCTAAAGCCCAGTGAATAACATAAAGCGTAAAGAGGTTTAGAATGAATGTCCTTACAGTAATGAAAACAGTTCATTTCAGTCAATATAACAGTTGTTCAGTACAGTAAACAGTCATATGTGGTACATCCATTAGCATAACAGTAACAGTAGGTCTTAAAAGACCGAACAGTAATGATGGCCATCAATCAGTAAACAGTAGTGGTTCCAACGAGGGAACCGACAGAGATCTCTGTAACAGTAACAGTAACAGTCAGTAACAGTAGTTGCTAAGGATGCCACAATACAGTTCAGAATATAGGACATATATTCATTCAGTTAACAGTGACAGTTCAGAAAACAGTACAGTTAAGTATTCAAAAGATAATCATTTTGAACATATCTTTACACAATTGTTACTCACAGAGTTCTGGGCTACAGTGAACTAGAGCGTCTCCTCGGAAAGCCAACCCTATACAGTTAACAGATTGAACACACACTAAGCTATACAGTTGGGAAAGATAATAATTTAATCCCTAAATTTGCCTCGGTGTGTTCTACATCTATATCCTCTTTAAGATGCCTTAAACTAGGCCTAGGAATGCCTATGATGGAAAGAGGATGCAAAGATGCACTAGAAAACACTTTACAAAATTTGCTGAAAACAGGGGTCTCGCTCGAGCGAGGCTTTCTTCGCTCGAGCAGACATGCAGACAAAGGAGCTCCGCTCGAGCGTGGATTCCGTCGCTCGAGCGGACTGCGTGCTACAGTAAAAATGCTGGATGCTCAGATTTTTCGCCCGATGCTCGCTCGATGCTCGCTCGAGCGTGAGACACAGCTCTTCGCTCGAGCGTAGGTCCCTTCGCTCGAGCGTACGCCTGCGCGCGCCAAGATGCTGAGAGCTTGAAATTTACGCTCGAGCCACCATTCCCTCGCTCGAGCGGAGCTCAGAAGAAATGATGGTCGCTCGAGCGTAGAATCCTTCGCTCGAGCGTAGAAGCCAAATTCTGGAATTTCCAGATTTGCCTCCTAAGCTCAAACCAGGCATTCCTAAGCTCAAAATTCGACCTCTTGGGCCCAAATTCTGGAAAACACATCCAAACTCAATATACAACAAGTTTCAAAGCTCAATTTATGAATTTAAAGCCCAAGGGTGAATCAATTAAATCCAAAATTCAAACCCATTTTCATGAACATGAAGAACATGCAAACATGCATGAATTCAAACCATTTCAAAACTTCAAAACATGCTCTAATGAGCTCATTCTTTTCAAAACAAGTTGAAAACATGGACTTAAGCTTAATTATGAACATGCATGTAACAATTTGCCATGAAATCAACTCAAAATTCATCAATACACACATGCATGCGTGAAATGAGTTCTAATTCAACATGCTAGGACTAATTCATGCCTTAACTCTACAATTAGACATGGATCATGCAAGAACAAGTTCAATTCACAAATAAGAGAGTAATCACACTACCTTAGGTCTTGTATTCAAGGTTTAGGAGCTCAATTGGCAACTACACTTCAATTTCCTTCAATTTCCAAACCAAGTCAAGCAAAATGAGATGAAGACTAACTCTCTCCCTTATCTCTCTCTCTCAAGTTGGCAAGAACATGAGGAATGGCTGATGAATATGTTTTGTAATAAGGCTCAAGTGATGTGTAAGGCTAAAAAAGTGGAGATAGTGGCCACTAAGGGTGGCAAAATGGTAAATAAGGCAACTTATGCAATTTAGCTTATTTTAATCTAATTTAAACATACCAAATCACATTTTCAATAAATATACCATAAAATCGCATAAATTATGATGATCATGAAACACTAAACAATTTCCGGTTCGGTCGCCGATAAGGCCTTCAATTAACAGTTTAACCATAAAAACTGAACAGATAATTAAACACTCCAACAGATAAACATGCAATTAAACAGATACAGTTAATCGATTCAGTTTCAGATTTCAGTCAGTCGGTTCAGTAATTCAATCAGTTCATTTACTTTCCATAATCGGTCTTAACTTAGCAGTAATCGGTATTAATCAATAATCAGTAACGAGGGTTATTACAGTCTCCCCTCCTTATAAAGAGTTTAGTCCTCTAAACTCGAATTACCTTCATTCTGGAAGAAAACAGGGTTCAGCGGGAACAAATCAGGATATCTCTTAGCCATGTCATCTTCCCTTTCCCACGTGGCATACACGCTACCATGGTTTTGCCAGTCAACTTTCACTAACGGGATCTCTTTGTTTCTCAGTTTCTTGATCCGTCTGTTTACAATCTGTATAGGCCGTTCCTCGTAAGTGTAGTCATTACCCAACACTATCTGAGTAGGCTCAATCACATGGAAAGGATCCCGGAGATAATCTCTCAACATAGAGATGTGGAAGACGTTGTGCATATGCTCCATTTCAGGAAGAAGCGCAACTTGATACGCCACCGGATTGATTTTCTCAATAACCTCATACGGCCCGACATATCTCGGCGCTAACTTGCCTTTGACTCCAAAACGAGTCTGGCCTTTCATTGGTGTCACTTTTACAAACACGTGATCCTGATCTTGGCTGAAGAGAGCTAAGTGTTTGGTTATTCCTGCCAATTTAGAGCTAAGTGTTTGGTTATTCCTGCCAAACTTCCTGTAGCCTAGATCCTTATCTTCGGCTTAGGAGAAGTGTTGGTTTTTCCAGCCAACCTCTTCAGCCTAGATCCTGATCTTGGCTGAAGAGAGCTCGAAGTTGTTTATTCCTGCCAACCTAGAGCGAAGTGTTTGGTTATTCCTGCCAAACGTCCTGCAGCCTAGATCCTTATCTTAGCTTAGGAGAAGTGTTGGTTTTTCCAGCCAACCTCTTCAGCCTAGATCCTGATCTTGGCTGAAGAGAGTTCAAAGTTGGTTATTCCTGCCAACCTAGAGCGAAGTGTTTGGTTATTCCTGCCAAACTTCCTGCAGCCTAGATCCTTATCTTGGCTTAGGAGAAGTAAGTGTTGGTTTTTCCAGCCAACTTCTTCAGCTTAGATCCTGATCTCGGCTGAAGAGAGCTCAAAGTTGGTTATTCCTGCCAACCTAGAGCCAAGTGTTGGTTATTCCAGCCAACACTGCTTTTATTGCCCCTAGCTTACTAAAACAACTTTTACAGAAGCAAACAATTTATGCTGAAAAAGAAACTACTTGTTTTATTGAAAAAAGAAAAACTACAAGTACGTTAAAGAAAAGCTAAAAATAAAATAGTTTGAGATTGGCGGTGTTCCACGGCCTGGAAATGGTCTTGCTGTCTCGATCTTCCAAGTGATATGCCCCTTTGCCTGCTAATCTAACCACTTTGTATGGTCCTTCCCAATTAGGCCCTAACTTGCCATCTCTGGGTACTTGAGTAATTCCCATTACTTTACGCAGTACCCAATCTCCAATCTTGAATTGCCTCGTATGTACTGTCTTGTTATATTTTTTGGATAACTCTTGCTGATATGAAGCGATGTGGACCAGTGCTCTTTCTCTTCTTTCTTCAGCTAGGTCAAATTCCAAGGTTATGGCTTCTCCATTCAAGTCTGGATCAAAATTTTCACTTCTAATTGCGGGGAGGCCGACTTCTAGTGAGATTACTGCCTCCATGCCGTAGGCTAAGGAGAATGGAGTTTTCATCTACAGAACATTTGCAGAATATTTGGATGGGTCATGGAATGATTGATCGGGTAAGGTAATATCGGATTTTTCATCTACAGAATATTTGCAGACCCCTAAATTGTGCCAATACCATTCTAATGGTTAATATGATATTTTGACACAACTAATTTTCATATTAATGTTTGGTCACAAAATTTACTTTTCAATCCTAATTTTAGTTTTGTTGATGTGTAAAAAATCGCTTTGCTAAACTTCAGGTTAAATTTAGAATAAAGTTGGCTTTATTTTAGTAAGGCAGTTGACTTATTATTGGAGAAGGAATGTTGAGATGTTTAGCTGAAAATTAGTTTTAAGAAACCTTGTGATTTTACAATTATAGAGTTGATCTCCTTAGGGTCGGCTCAACTACTTGTGTGGCCTAAAGTAAAAAATTATAATTAGGTTATTTTTGTTTTGTTTTGTTTTCTTCATTTTTCAGGACCAAGAACATATTGAAATAGAATTTACTAGAGGTGAAATGATACAAATTTGATGAAAGGATTGAAACTCTTTTTTACCATTTTTTTTAATCAAATTTAAATTTGATACAAGATTTGGTAAAGGATTGGAGATATTCTAATTCAATCCATTTATTATTTCATATTATCATGTCTTATTCACGCGTCATGTCAACAAACTTATGAAAAAATTAAAAAAATTTCCTACAAGTTAAATTTAATGAAATTAATCTATCAAATGAAATTATTCATAAGAATATTTGATGTTAACTAAATTTTATTTTTTTAATTTATGAGTCTAAGAGAGTGGGAGATAGACTTTTATTGGTTACACAAATGATAGGAATCTTTACTAAATCACTAATTTTCTTTACCATTTACATATGAATCACTACAACAAAACTAACTATTTACGACATTATGTTTACGGCATGCATTAAATGCAAGTCGTAGTTAGTACATTCTACGATATTTTTTTTTTGTGCAAGCCGTTAATGTTTTGTCAATAATAGCATACATATCATGTAAGTCGTTAATTCATATATTTATAACATATAAAAGTATGCCGTAAAAAATATATTTTCACGACTTACAAAAATATGTCGTAAAATATTTGTACTTAAGACGACATATATTTCATGTTGTAAAATATTATAACTTTACATTGCATGCCAATGAATGTTGTGAAAACTTTTTCAACAAAAAAAAAAAAAATTCAATCCAATTTTTTTATGACATGCAAAAGTATGCCGTAAAAAATGTATATTTTTACGACATATAAAAATATGTTATTTGCACTTAAGGCAACATACATTTCATGTTGTAAAATATTAAATTTTATATTTTTTTTTGAATTTAGTGATTTTTTAGAAAATGAAAAAATATTTTCCTTCTAAGTATATGAAAATTATTTGAATTTAAAAAGTAAAAAAAAAAAAAAATTATTTAAAAACTTATGCCACACTCCCTCTCATTTTAGATCCATACCTGTTTTTGTCCAAAACCGTCTCATTCTCTAAAGAAATTATATTTTAATTATATATAATAAAAACAAAATTCTAGAGGTTCTTAACTATTTATAAATTTTTAATAGATATGAGAAATTTTTATTTTTATTTTTATTTTAAATAAACTAGAAATTCTAGTTATAATTACATCATTCTCATACCTATCCCTCTCTCTCTCTCTCTCTCTCTCGCTCTCCGTTGGCTTCTTACACAAACACACGAGCACCACCACCGACCACCACCAGTCACTGTTCCTCCGATTTAGAAACAAGAACGTGTCTCCAACGTTGATTTCCCTTGGAGTTTGATTCCCCTCCATAAATCCGCCGCCGCCATTGGCCTTGGCATCCCCAACGGCTAATTTCTTCTACGGTGAGGTCGTTTGATGCCGATTTCTTTGTGAGTTCGATTCATCATCTCGCTCTCTACACTCTCTTTCTCTACATATATAAATCAATCGTATATAATTTCTGATTTGTCTGATTATTTTCTTAACTGATTATTTTCTCCATAAATCGTTTTCTAATTTTTGATTATTTTCTTAACTGATTTGTAGTTTAAATTACACAAATCCAGATCTCTTATCTCTCATTCACCAAGTAACTAATTCGTACTTCTAGAGAGAGAAATGAGATAGCAATTTCATATTTGATCGAACATTGGTTTGGAGGAAATTGAAACCCTTAGATTTGTCTGAAATTGTTGTGTTTTGTTGCTTTGTTTATGCATTGATTCACGGAACTGCATCATTCTCTCCTGTGGTTGAAGAAAACTCATTAACAAATTTTAATTCTAATTTTTTTGTCTTTTCAAATTCATACACATAAAGGGAAAATTATAAACATTAGAACAAGAGTTGAGTCTTTGAATGGGTTAATACCAGAAATAATAGGTTGAACACTGTTGAGGACCATGGCAAGAAGGTAAACCAAATGAGCAATGTAACAGAATGTAGCTAAAATTCCAGGGAGTTTACCTGTTTCAAGATAGTAATGTAACACAGAATAAATGATCCTTTGCCTTCTAAGAAACAAATGTGTGTTGGTTTGAGTTTCAATCAAGATTGGAAACAATCACTGGCCTTTTTTTCTCAGTCTTCTTAATTTTTGACCAATTTGTTCTTTCATCTCTTAGTAGCTCATTAACTACATGGTCTTAAATGTTGGAATCATGTATACTTTTGAATGTTCTGCCACTGCCTTGGAGATCTATTTTTTCTTGTTAATCTTCTGAACACTTTTGCCGAAACAATTGATCTTGTAGCTTTGACATAAGGGATGGTACAGTTTGGGTCTACCCAGAAGATTAGCAATTGGTTTATAATGCTAGGCCAAAAAGTTCTCTCGAATTTCTAAGATGTTCTCACTTTATGTGTGAAGCATTGCATATTTCTGCTGATTTGCCCTCAACAAACAACAGCTATCACTTTTAGAATTTAGATCTTGTTTCTTTTCTCATAATGGTTTTTCATATTATAATTCTTTTGAATATTTTATCTTGCATATGTTTTTCTGTATGTGTATTACAAATATATATATATATTTTTTATTTATAAATCTTCTGTATGTACAATTTTTTCCAGAATGCAAATTTGCTTTTGTGATCCAAAAATTGATATGTGGTTATGCTATGGGATTGTTGCAGGTTCAAGTTCACAGCTCTAGTTCTGAGACCATAGATTGTGGTGTTTGCTAGTATCTGTTCTTTGTAAGTGACCATAGAATTATTTTACTATTAAGTATTGATTAACTAGTTCATGTCATGAATTTTTCCAGTGAGGCATTTAAATGAGGGCTTGTTACTCATGTACATAGATGCAACCAAAATAATCTCTACCTTTTTTCTTTTTTTTTTTGAAGAAGCAAATGACTCTTGCTTTCATTCTTGTTTTCTTGGATTGTTGGCAGTTTCTTTTTTTCTTTTTTTTCCTTTCATTAAATTGACACTTCATTTTTCTTGTTGTATTGAATTTAAGGAATTGGTTGTGTTGTATGTTCCTATCATATTTGATAGATTCGAATCTTATGATTTTGATACTTTTCTTGGTTTGTATGTTTGAGGTTGTTATCAGCTTGATATGATAGAAGTTGAGGATGGAAGATAGTATGTAGGTTGTTTGGTGTATGGATATTAGATTTTTTTGCTTACTTCATAGTTGCTGCTTTTGCTTGGTTTGTTCACAAGTTGCATTTTATAAGTTACTGTCTGCTTACTTTTAGGCAAGGTTATATTCATGTATATATATATATTATATTTTAAAAATAACTTTCTACGACATATAAATTATGTCATGAAAAGTGTAATGATTTATGACATGCAAGAAAATGTCGTAAAAGATTATATACGGCATGCAAAGTATGTCATAAATATATTTTATATAGTTATCGAGTAAGGCACGACATGAGGGATCTTATCCACTGGCTCTGGAGCCAGAACCGAGAAATAGGTGTAAATCCATAACTGCAACAAAAAGTGCAAAGTAGAAAGTACAAGTTGTGAACAAATATAAAACAGAAAGTGCAAAGCAGAAAGCACAAGTTGTGAACAGATATAAAACAGAAAGTGCAAAGCAGAAAGCACAATGTGTCAATAGAAAGTGCAAAAGCAGAAAGGTGTGGTGCATACCTCCTAGGCTCTCCCCTCATGCGGGAAATGAAAGTCATATACCTATAGAGTGTAGCGAGGCCAGCTCCACCCCAGTTGTAGAACTGAACTTGGGACAAGGTCACGAGGGCACTTAGTAAGTATAAACCTACGGTGTTCCACCTGTTCACAAACAATGTGGTATCGAGTAGGAATATCAAGAGGCCCCAGACGTACTACTCTATCTCCTCTGGTGTCTCGAGCTCAATCCCGCGTAAGTGCTCGGGAACCAGCTGTATCTCACCATCGCAGGCCTGTATAGAGGTGGGCGTGCTCCAAGCAGGTATATCCAAGCCGTCTGCCACTTGCCCATATCCATATCAAAGCGGATCAGATCACTCCCTACTCCTAAGCTTGTGATCATGGAGAAATCATAGGGAGTCATCGTTATCTCCCCAACAGAAGAGAAGTGAAAAGAGTTGGTGGTGTCCCACTACTTCTCCACCAACGCTCCGAGTAGAGCTCGGCTCGCCATATGTTGTGAGAGTTCGGTGCATAATAGGCCAAAGCCGGTCTCATCGACAAGGTCGCAGACCTCGGGAGGGAGCTCATAATACGAGTCTTTGGCTGTCACTGTCTCGTAACCACTGTAAGAATAGGAGTCCCCTTGTGGCAAAAAAAGGTTGAACCAGATGAAAGACAATGATAAAAGAGTATTTAGATGAAAGGAAGTGTAAGAAATACAGTCAAATGGAAGGCAAGAAAGTATAAAAATAAAGTTTGCACCTCAGAAGCGCTGTAGGAAAGGTAGGAGTACGGCTCTCTCAGTAAAACATCCTCTGGCATGCCACCAGCAAAATTGTCAAAGCGCATCATGCTACTAGGCGCCAACATGTGCCTGCGAGGGTAATAGGTGGCCGGATCGAAGGGCCGTATCCTCAGTGGTAGTGGCTCAGGCTTGAGTCTTGGAGTGAACTCTGCCTCGAAGTCGGCCGCAAGGCTTTCTGCTGCCTCACCAGCCTCGACGACTGTCAGCTCCTCGACCTCGACAGGGGGTGATAGTGGAGGTGGAACCTCAGGAGGAGCACCATCATGTGGAACATTATCTGCCATCTGGAAAGTGGGTGAAAAGTGAGTGAAAAATGAAGAAAAATGGAGAAAATAGGAAAAACTTGGAAAAAGTCAACCTTAGGAGAGAGAAAATGGGAGAAAAAGTAGAAACCCGAGAAAATTTGCAAAACCCAAGAGAAACTTGAGGGAAACGAGCCCGAAGTGGTGAAATGAAAATAAATCAACGAAAACAAAATCTGATCGGTTCAAAGTGTAGAGGAGCAAAGAGGGTTTACGAAAAAAGTTTGCGTGGGGCGTTGGAAAATGCGTGTAAAGCACGGATCTAGAGAGAGGAGACACCTAGAGTTAGAGAGGGAAGGATTTCGAACTTGGGTGTGTGAGGAAATAAGGTTTGGAGGTGTATTTAAATAGACCCGTGCTGAAATCCCAATTCTGCCCTCGATTTTGTATTAGTGGCCGGCATTCCTCATTTGTGGCCTAGTGCTGTTTTGGTCCTCTTTTTGCTCGAGCAGTAAATGCGGGGTTCTCTTTTGGGTGCAGATTAGTTTTTGAGGATCTCGAAACTATGTTCCGACACACCAACGCTCTCCACTTGCCAATATGAATAGGGTGTATCCTTTTGGGCATGTTGCAAAGTCTCCGAGGGGTAAGTCGAAGTTTGTCGCCGAACATCACTTTTGTTCGTTCTGTCAAATTACATATTTGTTCTCTTCTGTTGCATAAAATGTGTTGTACTCATGCCCTGCATCATTCATGATTCAAGCATAGAATATGCTTTCAATTTTGCATAGAATATGCTCTTGTTTCTTATATAGAACATGCTTTTAATTAACATCATACGTCAGTTGTCTATCTTGCATAGAACATGCGTTGTCATTGTATTGACTTATAATCTTGTTCATTTTGTGCATCTATCGCACTTGTTCACTTTGTTTATCGCACTTGTTCACTTTGTGCATCTATCGCACTTGTTCACTTTGTGCATCTATCACACCTGTTCACCTCGTGCATCTATCACACACATTCATTACATTGTGCATATGTGGTACAAGCTCGTACCTTTTGCCTTTATCTTAGGACGCGTGAAACGCGACCTTGAGCGGTTTTTATCTCAGGATGCGTGAAACGCGACCCTGAGCGATTTTTATCTCAGGACGCGTGAAACGTGACCCTGAGCGGTTTTTATCTTTGGACGCGTGAAATGCGACCCTGAGTGGTTTTTCTCATCTTCTCATGATTGCAGCGTGATTAGAGTATCTCAGGACACGTGAAACGCGACCTTGAGCGGTCTTTATCTCAGGACGCATGAAACACGACCTTGAGCAGTTTTTTTCCCCTCTCTCTCTCTCTCTCTCTCTCTCTCTCTCTCTCTCTCTCTTTTCATGGTTTTAGCATAGTTAGAGTGCGCGTTTTGTTTTCCGCGTGAAACCTATTTCGGTTTAAGCTTGAGGCTCATTTATATGTTGTTAATTTGTTATTGCTTATTGCAATTGATTACAATTGTTATATTGCTTATCGCATCTATTATTGCTTATTGCATCATCTTACATGATCATGAGTTTTCAAATAGCTGGCTTCGCGAAGCGTATGAGTCTAGCTTTCAACGTTTATTTTTCATGCATATCATTTGCATCTTGTCCCATAACTACGCTGGTTTGATTCCCTACAAAGGGATACGTAGGTGTGGCATGCCTTTTTTCGCGCCCCTATTTTAGAAGGTTTGAAATGAAAGGCCTCATAATTCAGACTTCCGTGGTTCTGAATCTAGTATCACAAGTGCAATGTGAAACTGATAAACACCAAAGAGTCCAAATCCAGCAAATCTTTTTGGAAAATCGATTTTAAATCAAATAATACCAAAATTTGGACTGCTTTGCCAAATACAGAATCACCACCTAAATGTTTTATTTTGAAAAAATTTAGGAAACCCATGACTCGTGCCAAAGGCCACGTGTCCGTCATCAGCAAGTTGCCTCGGCTCGGGAACTTAGGTATGAGAGAGGAAGGTCATGAATTGAGCACCCTCGGTCGCCCGATCAAAGATCGGCCCCTACTAACCATGATATGATCTTTTATAAACATTATGTGTTCTTATTCTGGTTATTAAACTAGCTTTACTATGTGATGTGCACAAGCAAGTATAGACTAGTTTGCTCAATTTTGGAACAATTCAACTCATGTTTGTTTACAAAAATGGTTTGAATTTGTCACCTCAAGTGGGCTTAAAGTTTGTGGATTTGCCACCAAACATAGTGGGCTTAAAACATGATTTGCCACTCAACAAAGTGAACTTAAAACGCACATTTGTTGAATTGTTCCGATTCAAACAACAAGCTTTCATCCATAGGCATTCATGCAATTTAGCATTTAAGCAGATAGCCTTATGGCAAGCATACTAATCATGACAATATTCACACTTATGCAAGTATGTTAAATCGTAAAAACCCACCTAATACTTCGAGCCCAAACAAAAACTAGTTAGAAAGATGCATGATCCTAACTATACAAGATGCCTAATGCAACACATGCAATATGCAATTAATAAGCTCGGCTTCTAATATGGCATACGAATTGATTTGAACAACATGCGATTAAACACGTATTCAAATAAGATATTGAAATTGCGATGCAGTTTGAATGATGCGTCGAGCCTCGGTGCATGCAAGACAAGATGAATGGATGCAAGCATGCGATATACTAATTGAAATATGATCCCTAATCTAACCATCAAAAGTGATTAAAAAAAAGGGAGAAAGACGTGGGGTTGGAAGACATACACACACGCACGTACATTTATTACAACATTACGCCCTCGCGAAGGAGAGTCCGAATGAATAAGAGCTAAGCTAATCTAAGCTAAAGCTAAAGCTAATCTAATTAAGCTAATTAGACTAAATATTACAAACCAAATGAATAACTAGCTAAGCTAATTATTAATTATTACAACATTTTAACTAACTAGTAAACTAATTAATTAATTTACAACACAAATTTACACGAATTAAGCATTTAAGATATTAAACTATGCTGCCATTGCTCCGCCTCGGGAAGTGAAAAATGCACATGCTCAGTTCTCGCTCGGGAAGACCACCGTTTTGCTCTCGAAAGACTCTGTTTGTAGGGTTGAACACTTCCAGAACCTTTCTGCTTCACGTTACCAAAATCATGTTGAGGTTTACATTAGTGGCCTACCGGCCATGGATGGCTACTGCCGGCCATCTGCTGGCCAAAAATGATGCACTGCCGGCCACTGATTCATTCGATCACCATGTTGCAACACTGCATAAACAGAGCAAAAAAGGGGGTTTTTCCAAGGAGTTGTTTGTATTGTATCCTTCCTTATCATCTCAAAATCTCAAAGGAGTGACACATTTGGATCCAAAACAACCAATCAAGCAAGTTCATTGCATGATGGCCAAAGATCTAAGTTGCATAATTTCGATAAATGCACAAATATGACCAACAAGACCACCACCCTATCATGCATGATCAACGGCAATGGAGACTAAGGAAAGTGGCACATTTCATCACTTTTGAGTATGAAATGTCCCGTTTTCCTTGTGTTCAAACTAACGTCCAGTTTGAACACATGCGGTGCAACACAAAGAATGCTTATCTTGCCTATTTTATTTACACATTTTAATTACCAAGTCATTCCTTAATCAGTTAGTCTATTAGTGAGTGTCCTCTAAATGGAAAAAAAGCTCAAACCAAAGGTTGTTTTAGGCATGAAAGAGACCTCGTGCCATTGGTAATGAATCCCAAAAGGGATTAAACCATTAAGCACAAACATCTCAATTTCATGCTTTAAACCACTTTCAAAACAAAAATAAAACTAAGAGGGAAGGTTGCAGATATGATTAGGTGCTGAAAATGAGTACTAAAAGCACTAAAACATGCAACCAACTCAAACCAATGATAGTTAAAGCCTTAAAACACTAAGCTAGTGAAGGAATTAACACTACAACCATGCTATGCAAGGCTCAAATGAGACAAATAACCAAAAACAGAGGCAAAATAGCCTTAAATATAGTTTAAAACATGCTGGACTTAAGCCACAAAAGCTAAAACAATAAGCTAATACATGGAGTTAACTAGGCATGCAAGCAAGACACAAGGAGGGGAGGCTAACCCCTCCAATTTTGGAATTCAAAATGAGTTTTTTACCACTGAAAAACCTCTAAAAGTCAATGGTTAAAAGGCCCAAAAAAGTTGGTTTGAAAGTGATGAACAAAGAAAAACCTTTACAAGCAAAGAAGCAAGAAGGGTGAGCTACCCTTTAACCAAAAATGGCCTCAAACCAACACTTTTAAGTCATAAAAACAGAGCTTTTACAGTTCAAAACTAGCCTCAAAACAATTGAAAAAAGATAAAAAAAACAAGTATTAAAAGCAAGCTAACAAGACTAGCATTCTACCTCTTGAAGCAAAGAACACTTTTAGGCACAAGTTCAAGCCAAAACCACCTCCAAGAGCTCCAAGAAGGCCCCAAGTAACCTCAGCTCAAAGGTGAGAGGATTTGGTTCAGGAGATGTAGGCTAAAGTGTAGAAAAACCAAGCAAACACACACAAATTTGCAGAGAGAGAGAGAGAAATTTAGAGAGAGAAAATTTTTGAGAAAATTTTTGAGAAAATTTTTATGTCTCAAATTTTTCTAACCCCCTCACATGAGAGAAAGGGGTCCTATATATAAAAAATACAAAATTTTCTCACAAACATCTAGCCATACACGTGTTAGAAGATGTATGAATTTGTGTAAACAGCTGGCATAAAATATCACAAAATATCTACAAGAAACACTGGTGGCCGGCCGGCCGGCCATCAGTAATGGCCGGCAAGGCTTCATTAATGGTTGGCAGGGCACATCAATGGCCAGCAAAGGAGAAGTGGTGGTCGACAGCCTCCAAGGATGGCCGGCAGGCCATCTGAAACTTCATGCTAAAAAGACCTAGCCATGGTCCAAAGATGAGACAAAATGGATATAGGGTTTGAAATGCTCAAAGCTATGCATTCCGCTGGAGACTTCGAGCGTTCGGAAATCAAATAGACTCATGATCGGATGTACCTGCAAGAACATCTAAGTCTTAAAGGGCCGTAAAAAATTGGGTGTCTACAGTTGCCCCTCTTTGACAGAATTTGGAGTCATGTAATGATGTGAGTAAATGTCAAAGCCCAAAGACGACCCATTTTGACATGGCTGTAAGACTTGGACAAACAATTAAGACAGGAAGCAAATGGTTGCGCCTATAGGCTGCCTACGTATCCCTTTGCAAGGAATCAAACCAACGTAGTTCTGGGGCAAGATGCAAATGATATGCATGATGCAAGAACATAACTTATGATCATGCAATGAGACTGTGCAATGAAACATTTAAATGCCAACGCCATGCAATTAAAATGCCATAGTTAAACAGACCGAAATAGGGCACATCAATCTCAATCATGAAAAGAAGTAAACAAACACGCCATGCGTGGGAATTACAAGCCAAACAACATTTCTTGCCGAAAAGATGTAAGAAAATTATGCAAGCTTAACTACACGACGCGCAGGAAAGACGAAGAGCAACAAAATCATCGGGTGTACCGGAGATGTCAAACAAGATCCTAACGCGTTGCATGCAAGAGAAAATGAGGATGGTGTGAACACCGGGACGCACCCAAATGTTTTTAACTGAAGAACGATAACCGAAGGATAGTATGAACATCAGGACGCACTCAAATGTTTTTAACTGAAGGATGGTATGAACATCAGGTCGCACACAAATATTTTTAACCGAAGGACGGTAACTAAAGGGTGGTATGAACATCAGGACGCACTCAAATGTTTTTAACCGAAGGATGGGTAATCGGAGGGTGGTATGAATATCAGGACGCACTCAAATGTTTCTAACTAAAGGACGGTAACCGAAGGGTGGTATAAACATCAGGACGCACACAAATGTTTTTAACTGAAGGACGGTAACTGAAGGGTTTATCCTAATGCGTTGCACGCAAGAGGCAAGAGAGTAAAAAGATATGATTCGAAGGACACGAATGATTTTACCTGGAACTCCTCTGAATGGACTGTACATACAATATCGTGCCTGTGTACAAAAGCGTGATATGAAATGACAACTCATTTTCTATGCATGGAAGCATATTCTATGCACCAATAGAGAAGTGCATATTCTATGCAATAATGGATAAGCGCATATTCTATGTGTAACGAATAGGAAACACATATTCTATGCACGATAACAATTAGGATATAATGGCATGTTCTATGCGAACCAAACAATTTGAGAGCATATTCTATGCATGATTGGCAACGGGAGCATATTCTATGCAAGATTCGAAGGCAAATGCATATATTCCATGCATGATTCAAGAACGAAAGCAATAAGCATGTTCTATGCATAATGCAAGAGTGGAAGCACATTCTATGCAGCTAGAATAAGAGCATGTTCTATGCGACAGTATAAGTGGAATGCATGTTCCATGCAACAACAAAGAAACACATATTCTATGTAATAACAAAAGCATATTCGTCAAAACTAATTCAAGAGCAACTTCCGATTTACTTCTCAAAAAAGTTGCAAGATGTTAAAAAGGATACACCTTGCTTATGTTAATGAGTGACGAACACCGTGCACTGAAAATGCAGTTCTGAGTTTCCGTAGAGGCATTATGAACCAAACAATGAACAGTCCCCTCACTTCTTAGAATCCAAGGACACAAAACAGAACCAGGGACATAGGGAAAATCCTTGGAAAGCCGCCGGCCACAAGAGGGGGCCGTCGGCCACCTGCCGGCCACTGGTGTGCCTTGCCGACCACCAGTGTGCCTTGCCGGCCATTGATGGTGCCTTGCCGGCCATCGATGGCAGACCGAGGGTAAAAAGGGGTTTTCGGCTTGGGCCTTTATGTATGGGTCACCACACCTCATTTCCTCACTTCCCCTTGACCGAAAATGTTCTCTCTCTCTCTCTCTCCCTAGGTGCTTTCTCTCTCTAGATCTGAGCCTTTTACGCATTTTCCAATGCCCCACACAAACTTTATTCGCTAAATCCTTCTAGTTCTCTTCGCTTTGAACCGATTGGAATTTGACTTCGATGCTTTTTTCCTCATTTCCACCATTCTAGGCTCATTCCCCTCGAATTTATCTCGTGTTCTGTGCACTTTTCCCGGCTTTGACTTTTTCCTTCATTTTCTCTCTCTTAGGGTTGACTTTTTCCAAGTTTACCTTTTTTCTTCACTTTTCTTCACTATTCACCTATCCAGCACCTATTTTCAAATGGCAGACGATTTTCTCCATGATGGGGCTCCTCCCGAGCTTCCCCCAATAGACTTCGAGGCAGACATCGAGGCCAAGCCAGAAGCTGAGCCAGAGCCGTTACCGTTGAGTATATGGCCTTTTGATCAAGCGAGGTATCATCCTTAGACACACATATTGCCCACTATCGGAGGCATCAGATGTTTTACTAATTTCGCTGATGACGCGCCAGAGGACCTCCTGTTGAGGGAGCCAGAGTCTCATTTATCGGCCATCGCCATTGAGGTACGAACTCTGTTTTTATGCGTTTCTGCCCTTAATTGTTTGCATTTCTTGCATAGCTTTCATCTGACTGTATCTCATACACTGCCTTGATCTAATTGCATCTCATGCACTGCCTTGATCTGATTGTATCTCATGCACTGCCTCAGGGTGAGTCTCGCGCCTTTAGGGGCTATGGTGTGATGACTGCTCGAGATTGGTATGGCAAGCTCCCAGCTGGAGTTTGTGACATTGTTGATGAGGCAAGCTTCGGCCTCTTCTACTCCAGCTTGACTCGAGTTACCGCGAGCCGTCCACTTCTTGAAGCACTAGTGAAGAGATAGTGGGACACCACCAAATCTCTCTACCTTTCCACCTTAGGGGAGATGACGATGACTCTTTACGACTTTGCCATGATCACCGGCTTAGGCATAGGGGGTGATCTGATTCCTCTCGATCCTGATATAAGGGAATGGGAGGCAGCCTGGCTCGAGCTGCTTGGGGCACATCCACCGATATACCGGACAGTTATGATGCGATACACCTGGTTCGAGGAGCAGTTTAGGGGACCGAGCCCGAGACAATAGAGGATATAGAGCAGTATGCCAGGGGCTTCCTCATGTTCATCTTCGATACCACCTTGTTTTCAAACAGGTGGAACACTGTGGGCCTGTATTTGTTGAGTGCCTTGGTGACTCTTCCTCGAGTTCAGTTTTATGATTGGGGTGGAACTGGCCTCACCACATTATACGGATATATGAGCTCTTCTTCCTGTCTGCGAGGGAACTTGGTTAAAGGCTACTGGCGAGCCTGGGAGGTATACATCTCAGTTCCCTCTTTACACTTTACATTTTCGGTTCAGCATTTCTTACTTTACACCAATTCAACACATGTGCTTTCTGCTTTACATTTTCTACATCTGTTCATACTGTAAGCTTTTTGCTTTGCACTTTCTGTATCTGTTCATACTGTATTGATTACATACCTCTGCATTCTCTCTGCAGCTATGGGTGTACGCATACTTCCCGACTCTTGCCCCAGAGCCTGTAGATGAGGTTCCATTGACGGTCCCTTTTTCTCGGGTATACAACGGCCAGCTTCACCGTAGGACTCGTGAGCCCTTGATGTTTTTCTACTAGTGTTTTGACACGGTAGCGGCGCATGAGATAACTCGAAACACAGTCATTTTTTCTTTATGGCTATTTTGATTCATACGTTAACAATTGATAGCGACTAATAACCTGTTCACTTTCCATTTCAAATTAGATGGCAGCCCTAGGCTATGATACCGACAGGGTTTCAAGCCTAGTACCGTGCGGCTTGGGGCATTTCTCGCTATCATATCCTACTTGAGGGCCCGATTTGCTGAGCATGGTTCCTAGATGAGCGCTTCGTGCGCCAGACCATGGACCTGCCTGCTCCGTTTATACCGATGGCACTGCCAGTATCCATGAGAACGACAGACAAGCTATCTGCCTACGAGGTGATCCAATTTATGGTAGGCTTGGAGGTAGAGTATTTCTATATGGAGGACGACTACGCGGCCCTTATCCAGATACACTTGATGCCACCTCTGATCCATGTTCGCGGGGGTAAGGGAGTGAGAGCTCCTGCCGTAAGAGTGAGACGTAGGGTGACCCGGGCGAGTAGAGCCCGTAACAGAAGGGTTTCTCAGGCGAGGTAGCGGACCGGATAACCAGAGCTGCCTACTGCACTCACATGTTGGCGGTATACTGGGAAGGCCTATTAGATCCTGATTGAGCCCGCAGCAACTGGGCATAGATACACCAGAGCCCAGGATACACCTCCGGTATGTACCACATTTTAGTTTTCCCATTTCTTTCTGATATTTGTTTGTTCCGGACATTGATTATTCCCAATGCATTTACAGGCACCCCTAGGATATACCGAGGATTTGCTTGAGCTACTAGCCTCATTTGAGGGCATGATATTGAGGAGGGAGACACTGCTAGGCTTCCATGACATTCATGTAATTTCTTCAGTTTTCTTACATTTCAATCATCAAATTTCCACTGACACACTGAAACTTAACACGAGAACTTCCCCACACTGCACTGATACACTTACATCTGAAATACTACACTTCCACACTGTATTCATACTCTGTACCTGACTTCAACATATACTCATTTTACTCCATACTTGCATCTGATACACATACTGTAGCTAACATATGACAACTGTCTTTTCAGGTCCCCCCTATACCGGGTGCGCTAGCAGAAGCAGCACCAGGACCGGCAGTGCATCCTCTGACGGTAGGGAGAGAGAGCCAGGCTCCAACACACGGTCGAGGCCGAGCTAAGGGCACCTGAGCTGAGAGTGGCCCTTCAGAGCCTATTCTAGACGATGACAACGCTGAGACTAGCGTGGCTGAGGAGGCGGTGAGTCAGCATGTTGAGTCATCCGAGAGTGGAGACGATGACGCTGGTTCGAATTCTGTGAGTGGGGATACTGATGCAGAGGAGGGCTCCGAGGTGGAGAGTGGAGACGGCTTCGGTTTAGACTTTGATCTAGATTCAGACAGTGGCGCCGATGAAGACAGTGCCCCATAGTCCCCTCTTTCGAGGAAGAAGACGAAGAGGGCCTCTAGATCCTGAGATGGATGGCGTTGGTTTTTGTATTTTTGCTTAGTTTCTTTTGCTTAGTAGTGTTAGCACATTGTACAGCTTCGGACATGTTTTATTTTCTTTAAAAACTTGTACTTCACCTTTTGTAAAAACAACCATGATCGGAATGAAAACCAAGTTTTTTTTTTGTTGTTGAAAGAGTGTTGTATTTTGCATCATGATCACCGCATTGTACGAAGATAAGATTGAATTTGATAATGAAATATGAACACTTGCATTGCCACAACAGTCTGAATCAAGTAACGAACCGACCAACATCTGAAATTCTAAACACAACATATAACTCGATAATAGCAACAATAACAATTTCGATAAACAAAACTAGACAACTCGATAAATAACAAAACAACTTGATAAAATTGTTAAAAGGAAAACAAATGGACTCAACACAAAGACCTCAAGACACGCAACAACAGAGCAAAAACACTGCATCCAACGGCATGACCTCTCTCATGCCTAAAACAACACTTGGTTTTGGTACTTCTCTCCATTAGAGGACTTAATATTCATTATTGGACTCGACTGCTTAAGGAATGGAAAGGTAATTAAAATGAAGTAATAAAACTTGGACTAAAATGGAACAAGATAATAAGGTAATTTGGTGTTCAATCGGACGTTAATTGAACACATAGAGACTTGGCTCATTTCATACTTGTTAGTGATGAAATGGTCCAAATTTCCAAGGTCAAATTCCCTTGATCAATCCATGATAGGGAGGAGGTTTTTGTTGGTCTTTCTTAATGAAATTGCATCGATTGATGGCTTGCGAATCAAGCCTACCACTCCTTTGACTTGCCTGCTAATAAGGAGAGGCAGGGTGGACAAACATCCCCTGAGAATACTTTGGTTTGTGCTCTGTTTGTCCTCTGTTGTTGCAGGAAAGAACCAACATTAGTGGCCGGCAAACCACTTTTACTGGATGACAGGCTGCTATTAGTGGCCGGCCGGCCACTACTTCTGGGTTGCTGGCCACTTTTTCCAAGCAGGCAGTGTCCTTTTTCCAGCAGAGCAGAGCAGAGGCTGAGGTGAAAAAACAGTGTAATTTTGTAACTGTGTTACAAAGGCACTCTGGTAGCAAAACGGAGAGCATTATCGGGTGGAAATCCGCATCCATGCATGAGCCATCCCTCTATTCTCGGGATCCATAAAATGATGTTGTAATATTAATATGTTGTGCTTGGAATAGCGGATTTGTAATTAATTAATTAGAATAGCTAGTTAGTTTTGTGTTGTACTTATTTAATTACCTAGAGTAGTTAGTTAATTTATTGTTGTAATAATTAGTTAATTAGCTAGTGTAGTTAATTTATTTCATTTGGTTTGTAATAGTTAATTAGGTAATTAATTAGCTAGGGCATTCATTCGGACCCTTTTGTGCGATGGCCAAAAAAGGAATAATGTATATGTCTTCCAACCTCATGTCTTTCTCCCTTTTATTTACTTGCTTATAATGGGTAGTTTCGAACATCATGTTTCTTTGCATCCATTTGTCTTGCATGAATCAAGACTCGGTTCATCATTCTAACAAGTATTGTAGTTTACATAATTCGTTGAATACGTGTTTAAACCTCATGTTTTCAAATTGATTCACATGTCATAATTAATAGTCGAGCCTATTAATTGCATCTTTAATGTGTTGCATTAGTCATGTTGCATTAGTTAGGAGCATGCATGTTTTCTAACTCTTTTGTTTCTTTTGCTCGCCTCGGAGTACTAGGTGAGTATTTTTGCTTTAGCATCTTGCATAAGTGTGATTGTTGTCATGTTTAACATGCTTGCCATGAGGATAAGTGCTTAATTGATATAACTACTTGAATACCTGTGGATGGAGGCTAATTGCTTGAATTGAAATAATTTGATGAATGTACATATGAGATCACTCTTTCAAGTGGTACATATTCGAAACAATTTTCAAACAAACATGAAATCAAAGTGTTCCAACTTTTTGCAACTTAGTATATACTTATGTGCAACACACAGTAAAGTGAGCCTAATAATCAGAACAAGAGCATATAATGTAAATAAGAATCACATCATGATTAGTAGAGGGCGATCTTTTACCGCGCGAGTGGGTGCTCAATTCATGACCTTACCCTCTCGTACCTAAGTTCCCAAACCGAGACAATCTTGATGATGACAGACACGTGGCCTTTGGCACAAGTCATGGGTTTCTTAAATTTTTCAAAAATATTTAGGTGGCGATTCTGTATCTAGCAAAGCAGTCCATTTTGACATTTTGATTCAAAATCGCTTTTTGAAAAGATTTGCCGGATTTGGATTCTTTTGTGTTTATCTATTTCATATTGCACTTGTGAAATTAGATTCAGAACCACGGAAGTCCGAACTGTAGGGCTAGTTGTATCCGAAAGGCGCATGAAAAGTTGAGCCACAGGTAGTAAATTTTCAATGGATCTACACAAATAACTTTATCATCTAACAGATCCTATAGTTAAATTAAACTATTTAATCCACAAGGAATATACTTTGTAATGGATTTTGAAAGCAATTGCAGAGTACCTCAATTATCCAAAGATTTGGTTAGAATCAATCGGTTGCAATTAATGATCAAATAAAAAAAATTATAAAATCTTAGGCACAGAAAGTTGTTTTGAAGATCAAAGCAAAGTTGGGTAGATATATTAGGAAATAAAGTCCCTGATATTCCCAATAATATAAAATCCCAAAACCAATTTAACACATCTCACATATATTAGCATCCATATCATATATGCTATTCATATTTTTTTATAAACTTACTTTGTATGTAAGTTTAACAACCATAAACATCAAATGTATTGGATAATGGCATCAGACAGAGAGTCCATTCTCTAAGGAAAATAATCAAACACATAATAGTCAATTACCAAAACCACAGAAGAAAACAAAAATATTAAGCATTCCAGTTTAGATTATAAATTTGTTCATAAATCTTGTTTAGTACCCCAGAAAACCCTTTGTATAGACACACAAAATTGGATCAGAACATAAACTCAACCATAAGATTACATAGCCATAAACTCATAGAAACAACCCATCAAACAGATACTCTGCAACAATATAAATAGCTTATAAATCTACAAACTTGTCAATTGAAAAAAGAAGATTGAGCTAAACAAACTAGCAATCGACCACAGAAGTAACGAATTGTACGCAAAGCAACCGAATGCAAGTAACTATAACCAATTTAGGGTTGAATATAAACAGTCCACAATGATAAATTCACTGGAAATCAAGCAAACCCCATTTTTTAGTAGCAGTAAAGACAATAGATTTAAGCTCCAGAAGGCTTATTTTTCAAGCAAACAATAGGTTCGAACAATAGACTGAAAAAGATATGGAATTGAAGCTTAAAAAAAAATCTCAATTTCTTGAGCAGAAAAAGAAAATAAAGAAAGAATGAATGAAAGAAGTGAGGGAGGCAGGGACAGAGACAGGGAGATGGTGAAATAGAGACATACCTGGGGTGAAGTCAATCGTGGATCGACGGAGGTGCGACAGTGGTGCTATGTGCGATGGAGGTGATGCTCCTACACCCAATGCCGATGGACACAAAGTGAGAGAAACAGAGGTGAATAGAGGCGTGAGAGAGAGAGAGAGAGAGATAGAGAGTCACAATGAATCGGTGCTTTGGTTACCGGTGAACGCAAGAAGGAGCGACAGTAATAGAGGGAGGGAAGAGAAGCAGTGGAGAGGGAGAGGGACGCTGAAGAGAGAGAGAGAGAGACAGAGGCACTGGTTTGAGGTTTGGAAACCAAATATATATATATATATATATTACACCATTAGTGACTAAATATTTTTAGTCACCAATTAATTTTATAAATCCCTCCAAAATTTGAAAATGTCTCCCTCCAAATATTTTAGTCTTTTGGTAACTAAAATATTTGTTTGTCGCTGAAAATAAGTTTTTGGCGACTAAACATTTGGTTGCCAAAGATAAAAAATAATTTTTTATTTTCCATTCAGCGACTAAGTGAGAGAAACAAAGGTGAGAGAGAGACAGAGAGTCACAACGAATCGGTGCTCTGGTTACCGGTGAACGCAAGGAGGAGCGACGGTGAGAGAGGGAGGGAAGAGAAGCAGTGGAGAGCGAGAAGGACGCTGAAGAGAGAGAGAGAGAGAGAGAGAGAGAGAGGCACTGGTTTGTGGTTTGGAAACCAAATATATATATATATATATATTTACACCATTAGCGACTAAATATTTTTAGTCACCAATTAATTTTATAAATCCCTCCAAAATTTGAAAATGTCTCCCTCCAAATATTTTAGTCTTTTGGCAACTAAAATATTTGTTTGTCGCTGAAAATAAGTTTTTGGCGACTAAACATTTGGTTGCCAAAGATAAAAAATAATTTTTTATTTTCCATTCGGCGACGAAATAGTTTTAGAAGCCAAAACTCAATATACAACGACTAAAATATTTTTTTATCGTTGAAAATATGTTTTTGGCGAGCAAAAATTTGGTCGCCAAAGATAAAAAATAATTTTTTATTTTACATTTGGCGACTAAATGGTTTTAGTAGTCTAAACTCAATATACGGTGAGTAAAATATTTCTTTGTTGCTGAAAATATGTTTTTGGCGACCAAAAGTGTGGTCGCCGAGATAAAAAAATAATTTTTTATTTTACATTTGGCGACTAGATGGTTTTAGTAGCCAAAACTCAATATATGGTGACTAAAATATTTTTTTGTCACCAATTCTGGTATTTTTAGTGACTAAATTTTTTTTTAGTTGCCAGTAATAAATATACTCCGACTAAAAAAAAAAGTAGCTAAATGTTGTACTTTTGCCGACTAAAAAAATTTTGGTCGTCAATTCCACAACTTTTGGCGATTAAATTTTTTTTAGTTGCCAATTTTGGTCGCCAAAGGTGCATTTTGTTGTAGTGTGAAAATCATTGATTTACCTTCCAATTGAAGCTAAAGAACTCAGATCTTCAATGATCGATTTGGATTGAGCTGAGATCAGTAGTTGAGATCTTAATCTATTCGGATTAAAGTTACAATAGTTAAAATCGATTGAAGCTGAAATTAGTACAAAGAGAAGATCAATCGAAGTTGAATATATTTATTGTTGCAAGGTATGGAAGTGAAGATCGGATTGAAGTGAAGATCGATTCTGGTATGAGGCGATACATAGATCAATTTGGATTGAAGCTAAAGATCGATGGAAGTTGAAGATCAATTGAGTCCTAGACAGAGGAAATAACTGAGATCGATTGAGTCCAGTGAAGATCGATTCTGATATCGCGTATTTGACAACCTTTAGCAACCAAATTAATTGGTCTCCAGGCTTTACCCATACATGGGTTAAGTGTCCAAATGAACATATGCGTTAACTTTTTTGGTCTCTGACAGAGTCTAAATAATTTTTTTTGGCCTATCATAAAGGAATATGGTGTGTTTGTATAATTTTCTCTTAAAGTTTATTTTTGTCCCTAAATGATGATTTTTAGAGACTAAATTCAATTAGTCCCTAAATATTAGTCTCTAAATCACTATTTTCTTGTAGTGATAACGGGGACCAACAGAGGCAGTAATGAAGAAATGCGATACAGTAACGGTAATCACCATTGAATGAATCAGTGCCTCTTCTTCTTTTTCTTTCTCCTCCTCCTTCCAAACCCTAACCCTAATTTCAATCCCCTAATCCTAACCCTAATCCCTATTCTTTTTCCTTTACGAACCCTAGGTTTGAAACCCTAGATCTACTCTCTCTTGCTAGCAATTTGGGATCCATTCGTGGTGATGGAAGGATGAGAAGAAGTTCACGGTGAGGGTTCGTTGCAAAAAAGATGGATCGCAGCAGAGTGAGGTTTACGAGAGTGGAAAGACTGTGGAGGTAGTGGTCGCGATGACGGGTAGTGATCATGGGGTGATTAGCCAATAGGAGGGGGGTCGAGGTGGGAAAAAAAACTAGGATTTGGCTGCTAGAGGTGGTGACAGTGGTCGAAGTCGTCGGTAAAGGGGTTGCTGGTTGGAGAAAAGGAGTTGGATAGGAGGTCGTTGGTAGGGATAGGGTGAAGGGACTAGGTCATGGTAATGGGAGTGGTGGGAGTTGCTGGAGAGGGGTTGGGTGAAGAAATGAGTGGTTCGATGATGGTGGTGGATTGGTGGAGGTTGTGGTAATAGAATGGGAGTGTAATGAAAAAGTTTTCAAAGTTTGAGGGTGTAAGGTCTTTTTGGTAATTTTAGATAAGAATAAAAATGCAATAAAAGAAATAAAACCAAAAGGTGTAAAGAGTTGAAAGGGTGGTGTAAGTAGTATTAAACCTAAAAAAGTGGGAGCAAATAGTCTATTAATTATTTTTATTCACCCAAAAAAAAATTTTTATATTCTTATATAAAATTCATACAAAAAACTTGACAAGATGTAGCATTGCCATTATTGTAAATAAATCAATTATCAATGGTGTTTTATTTTGAAATGAAATGTTAAGTCACATTATTATGTATGTATTTTTTGTTTGTATAACATTATTCAAAAAAATACTATTAAATAAAAAAGAGAATAAAATACTAATTCCAAACAAGCCTTAAAATTGAATTTTAGAAATGCAATTGCTGTCTTTTCAATTTTTTTTACGGGATTTGAATTCTGCAGGATGCTCTTTTGTACTAAATATAAAAATTGATAATTTATCTCCCATTGGCATTATACAAGTTTTAGTTGGTATTGTTCTTTATTCTTTATTATGGAACTATTTATTAAGTTACTTGTTAGTTTGGCATTTTTTAGTTATTGAATTAGGATTGTCGAAATGCAATTCTAATAAATTGTAAACAATTGACCAAAAACAAATAAAAAATACAAAAAAAAAGTCAAGTTTCATTTTACCATTTATTTCAAGTTTGTAACATACAATTTTTTATTTTATTTTTTTTCTGTGTGAATTCCAATTTTAAGTTAGGTTCATGTTCATTTTTCTCTGCAATTAACTATATCTACTTTCTTCACCTACCAATAGAGGCTGATTTTTTTCAATTCCAATCAATCCTATTAGGCCATGTATATCTTGGATGTAAGCTGGCAAAAGAAAGGTGTTTAAAAAACTTCCATCTCTCTATTATCATGTAGTTATAGTGAGATTACAATTTGTAAGTTGAGTTTGTGCGTCTTAGAAGTATCTACATTGATGTTGTGTCACTACTAAGCTAGTTATTCAATAATTGCTCTAATCATTTTAAAAATAGATAATTTTATTTACATCTTGGTTCCAACCATATCTCTCGCAGTTTAACAATCAATTAATCATGTGAAGTTCATACTTGAGGTAATTTGTTCTATATTTTTGAACAATAAAAAGTTGACCTTTTGCATACAAAAGTCGACCTTTTGCCTACAAAAAGTGGAGGCCAAAAATAATAAAGGAATCCATTTGACTTTCAACCTCAATTGTGTTGAATAGTTGAGAGCATAGAGTTATATATGGATATATTGTTAGGTTCGATGAGCAAAAGGAATTTGTTTGGAGAGGTATTCACATCCACAAGTTGGTGAAAAAAAAAACTAGTTGAATTCTACTATATTTATAGCTGAACACGCTTGTTCGGTCGCTGAGAAACTGAAGGGGAACAAAGAGAGAGACTGATTTAACTAAATTATCTCTTTTGTCAATGTTATTAAAAAATTCAGCACAATTATATTGTGTGCAATTATTACTTGTACCCAGTTCATTACCTAAAAGTCATAGAGCATTTGACTGATTAGAATTTGTTTGGTTAAAATTTTAAAAGTCTTACCTTTTAAACAACTTTTTGTCTTTATTTAAAAAAAATTGCTAAATCCCATTAAAGTTCGTTTGAGAAGTGTGTTAATTTTTTAATTTTTTAATTATTTTAGTTTGGGATTAAGAAGTCTCGTTTGAGATGAATTTTTTGACTTTTTTAACTTTTGTGAAAGAAAAAATATAATAATTATGGGTTGGATGTGATATTTTGTCTAATTGAACTAAAAAGTTTATTTTGTCTTTTTGTGACTAAAATAGTCTCAAACCAAACCCAACCCAACCCAAGTTGCCAAGGCTAAATGCTATATTTTAACAACGAAAATGCTAAGAGTTTGTTGAGAGAAAAAATAAAATGATTATGATTTGGATATGACATTTTTTAGCCTGGGCTAAAAAGCCTATTTTATCTTTTTGTGACTATTTTAGTCTCAACCCAACTTCTCAAACGAGTGTTAAGAACACCAAGGAAACTATAAAAAAGTTAACCAAGTACTCATATGGGTGTAGGTTCTGCATGTGTAGGTTCTATACCTATACGAGTGTTTGATAAATTTTTTAATAAAATTTTGATGCCTCTAAAACGACTATTTTAACAAAGCTATTCTAATGGTAATGTTATTTCTTCTATTTTTTTTTTTAAACAAAATGTCAAATTATAATGTATATGTGTATTCCACCAGGAGAGATGTAAAGACCAAAAGAATTGATAAAATTTATCTATAGTTAAATCTTTATGCCAAATTTTGATATAAGGTATGACAATGTCCAAATATAGCAATCCATATAACTAGACATTGAAGAGGAGAAAGTTGAATTTTTTGTTATTTTTTAACAATAGAAGCCTATATAGCTAAATTTTGTAGAAACATTTAGAAGAAAAGAAAGAAGCTCCAATAGTTGTTAGGAAAATGTTTTAGAACTCTAAAGAAGAGTTCTAAAAAAGTTTTAATTTGTCTTTTTTTTTATTATGATTTTTTTTTTTACTGTCAACTATATAGAGTTCCATTTAGAACTCTATACTTAGAGCTCTCTATCACCGCTGTAGGCCCGTAATTGTTATTTGAGTTACTAAATTTTGAAATTACTATAAGAGCCACCCTAATTGTAAAAATTAAATAACTCTACTACAACTTTTTTGTTTTGATTTGCAAATTTTATTTTTCTATTAACTCGAGAAATTGAATTAAATGAGGTAATAAAAATTTAAGACGAGAACTTTAACGTTGTATAACACGCAAGGGCGGACCTAGGATTCGTCAATGGGGTGGGCTAATATTAAAGTAAAATTATACAATATATTTTAAGCATAACCACATAAGAAAAAAGAGAATTTAATAATATAATCTAAATTAATATTTAACTTTATTGATTAGAAACAATCTAATTAAGTTGTACTCGACGAGTCTCCAAATATTCGAATTCATCAATTACAAAATTTAGATCAATTTTCAATGTAAGGTCTCATTCAAGGTAGAGAGACAAGCAATCGGCAAGAAACTCATCCCCCATTGAATTGCGAATGGAAGTTTTAACATATTTCAAAGTTAAAAAACTAAGAGCAATATAGAACATTGAACAAGGCAGCATCATAAAAAAACTAAGAGTAACAAAATATTTGTTGCATAAAGACAAAATTTTAAAACCATTGTTAATCATTTCCATTCTCAACCAACGAAATAAAATAATTGATTAATTACATTTACAAAAAATGTTAGGAAATTGGAGTTGCTGTAGGCTACTAGAGACAACGGAGAAGACGAAGAGAGGGCTGCTTGTGAGAATTGTTTTGGAAGATTTGTTCTTTAAACAAATACAAACCTATTAGCCTGCCTATCTATTTTTTTGGGTAAGAATTGGGCAGCTATTGGACTGCCTATTTAAAAAACAAACAAAAAAACTATTAGCTCTTATTTGGGGCTGGGCTGGGAGAGGTTGGGAGGCTGGGCTGGGTGGGAAAAAACATTTCTACAGATTTTTTAAATTTTGGGCTGGGCTGCAGCCACCTATGCCCAGCCCTAGGTCCGCCCTTGATAACACAAGTTGACATATGACAAGATGCCAACTAAGAAACTATCACCACAAAACTTCTTAAGCAACTGTCCTACCCACAAATAAGACACACGGTGGCTTGCCATTGTTCAAAGCTATTTATTTATTTTGATTATGCCAATTGTTGGTGCATATTTCAATGGACATGATATTGTAATATTGAATATTATTTGAAAAGCTACTTAAATGTAACTAGGGATGACAATTTGAACCCGGCTCGACGGGGACCCGACCCCCGTCCCCGATGAGTGGTTTTTCCCCAAAAAATACTCCCGACGGGTCGGAGATGGTATTCAAAAATAAATCCCCGGTGATATTCGGGCCGGGGACGGTGATACATATTTCATCCCCGGCCCGGCCCCGGCCCCGCCCCGGTTAGCCCCGATTTATATATATATTATATATATGTTTAGGGTTTGGTTGAGAACAGCTCAGCAGTCTCTTACACTCTCTATCGCACACTCTCTTACACTCACTACTAGAAAATGGGGCATTTGCCACGGAACTATTTGCGACGGTTAAAGTGCCGTCGCAAAAAACGTGTTTTTGCGACGGTATTTAATGACGTCGCGAAATTATTTTTGTTGCGACGGAAAAACTAAGCCCGTGGCAAAAAGTAAGGTTATATGCGACGGTAAAAAAATCCGTCGCGAAATCATTTTTTTGCGACGGTAAGTGACTGTCGCCAAAAAAGATACTGGATAAATACTATTATTAGAGACGAATAACCTGAAACCGTTGCAAAAGATTTATTTTTTTTCGTTTTTGTTAATTTGCGACGGCCTTTCAAACCGTCGCAAAAACTTAATCCCATAAAAGTTTCCACTTTCGTGCCTCTCTCTCTCTCTCTCGCCCGTCCTTAATATTTTAGTTCTCTCTCGATCTTAGCCCTAATTTCACTGTGTCTCTCTCACGCCCAGCCTTCACTCTCTCTGTCTCTCTCGCACCGACAACCGCACCTACATGGGCAAATCTCCGGCATCCAGGTAACCCTCATCTCCTCTCCCTAAGCGCTTGTCCCTAATAGTTCAGTTCTCTCTCTAGCCCAGCCCTAATTTTACTATGTCTATCTCACGCCCAACCTTCACTTTCTCTCTCTCGCAAGGACAACAGCACCGGCATAGGCAAATCTCCAGCATCCAGGTAACCCTCCTCTTATCTCCTCTCTTCTTCTCTCCTCCGAATATATCAGTCTTCTCTCTCGCGTCTAGGGTTTAGGATTGTGTTTGAGCCCCTCTGTTTTGGACCTTAGGGTTATGGCAAAATCATTGTACCGTCTAAACGATGAAGATGATTTTCTACCTTTGTCAAATTGATTGTGGTGGGAAGGGAAGGGAAGGGATGCTCTATTGTGCAAATAATATATTTTGGGGCATTATTGATATTTTGTGTTGGTTCACTGGTGGTTTTCGGTGGTTCTTTCGATTGTTGTGGCATGGTTTCCTTTATAACATCATTGGTTTTCTTGATTGAGCCAATTCAGGTAATCATATCTATCTACAATAACATCATTGGTGTTGTGTCCTAGCAAATTTCTATTATGAGAAATATTTATCAAAAATATATATATATTTCTATTATGAGAAATATTTATCTAAAAATATATATATATATTTCTATTATGAGAAATGCTTGTTGTGGCTCCTGACTTACCCTTTTATTAGTTTGTTAGATTGAGAAGTCTGAATTACCGCTGACATCAATGCATACAATGTTAAGCAATCTTTTCAGCCTCTTAAAGTGACTAGTTCATGGAAGGGTGGAAGAGATGCAAGGTTATGACATATGACCTTGAGGAGGTGATTTCAGAAACTTCTTATTGAGGTTTCTTTATGTTTTCTTTATATCTTTTTTACATTGGGAAAAAGGGACCCATTTGTGCGATGAAAATTGCCAATGTGAGGGATATAATGAAACATATGGTGAAAAGGATTTTCAAACATTTTCTACATTGAAACTTGGGATGGGTTTTGGAATCTTGTGAAGTTTAGGCAAGTTAGTAAAGTCAATCAAATAGGCACCATATTCTCTATTAGTAGTCTTATTTTTGTGGTGGATCTACTTTTCTAGCATCCTATGTCTTGTTTTTTTTTTATTTTTGTTGCAATGGAACGAGAATACCCTTTCATATGATGTGATTTCCAATTTGAGTCAGAGATTTATGAAAAAAGATGCATAAACTAAATGCTTATTTGGGTTAAATTTGTTTATTTTGTTTTATTGACAAGATGGAAATGGTTCTGGAATTTATTGTCATCTAATATTTTGTTGATAGCCTATGCATATACCTTTTTCTAATTGTTCTTTTCTGTTTCTTTGTTTCAGCCTTTGAGGAGCTGTCTTGTTTTTCAATCTGAATTTGAAGAATCACGCAGGGGGTGGGAAAAGCATACAATGAATTGAAACAAGGAGAGCCAGCAATTGAACGCTTGTTTGATTTGACCAGGTTCCAATCTAAGGTAAATTTTTGGTTTAATCAACTTTGGTTATTTTCAGTTTCTAAGAAATATGGTTAGGCATTCTTTTGAATATAGACAGTCGAAAAATGAAAAATAAAAACTATGGATGGATGGTCACTAATCACTATTATTCAAATTAACTTCATTAACAGTAGTATTTTGCTTCGCTGCATTAGTCTACATCTCACTAGAAAGTGTAATATGATGAACAGCACATTTCATGATTACTTTTCATATTTGCTACTAACTCTCATATTTGCTGCATTAGTCTACATCTCATATTTGCTGTCTGCATTAGTCTTGTAGATTTTGAGGATTAATTCACTTCTGTGCTGAACCTCTAACATGCATTCAGTGCCTGATAACTGGTGTTCCCAATGAAGTGCATGATTTTTATAAAATATGAATTGAATAGAATTAGGAAATATATGTACATGGGAGCTGTTTTTCTGTGCCCTGCTCCTTATTTTTCTTGGGCCTTTCCTGCTGCATATGGAAATGATTTTCTCAAGACTATGCATGTGCCCATCCTACCAGACTATCTTAGAAATTTGACCTTCTAAATTCATCATCATTGTTTACCATAGTTGGTACTTCTGTTGACCACATACGTGTAGTCAGTCATACACTTGAGAGAGAGAGAGAGAGAGAGAGAGAGAGAGAGAGAGAGAGACAAATAAAAGAAACAATATATATATATATATATATGTAAGGGGATTCTATATTTAAATGCTGTGGCTCTCCTAGTTCTATCAAGTTCTCCACTTAACTAAGTTTGAACTAGTGGGAGTATAAGAGTGAATGATGCTTCCTTTGTATCAAGTGAAAATGAAGAAGAGTGATGTGGGTTTGTGGTGTGAGAGAATTGGTTTTTATGAAGTAGGGTGAGTATAACTTCTTTAATAAATTTAACCAGATTTTCATTTTGAGTGTAACTTCTGTTTCACTTAATAATTACAAATATAAATGTCATCTAGAGATTCCGGTTGACTTGTGATTGATTGTACTAACCTCATTTACTTTAATTAGGCTACTATCTATCAGCAAAACGCTTTGGATATCAATGAGAGAGAGCTTGGACTTGATCATCCAGATACAACGAAGAGTTATGGAGACCTAGCTGTTTTTTTACTATCAGCTCCAACACACAGAACTAGCCTTGAAGTATGCCTTAAGAGTATTTCATAGCCTAAGCTTTTCTCCTTAGTGTAGTGTTGCAACTCTTTTTGTTTAATATCACACGCACTTCTTTGATTCTCTGATCGGTACTTGTTATCTCGATTGTCTTGTGCAACGTTCCCTGTGTCTCTTGAACATATTAAGAGATATGAACTCTACATGGAATTAACTTTTGAACTACTTGAATTCTTGAAAGTCAAAATTAAGTCAAGATTACTGGGAAAGTGAAGTCAATTTGCACTGTTTCGAATGTGGTTGAAATAGCATAATGATTTTCAATTGATGCAGATTCTATTTGTTCACAGAAATGGAGAATCAGAAGATATTTTGCAAACTGCTCTAGTGAAATGATCTTTGGGAGTTATTTTATTTTATTTTAATTGATATGAATATTTCTGTTCAAGTTGTAGTCCTAGTTGTCATTATTTAATTTTTTATGGTTAAGTATGGTTAGACCATGCACTTTCATCCCTATTCTGTGGTCTCGTAGTTCAGTCTACTTGGTTGTGCCCCAGGCAAGAGTGGCTAATGTAGTTTTTCAATATTTTCTAAAGCTCCTGCTCAAGTTTTTATAGGGAAAAAAAAAAAAAATAGATACAATGATGGTGAAGAAAATTAGATGCAATGGAAAATAGCACAATGTAAATTAGATCAAGTTCCACCTAAAAAGCAATCAAATAAATGCCGAGTTTATGCTAATGGACTCAGACACAAGAGTAGGGTGTATGTTTTTAGGGGCTGGATTCATCTAACTCTCCATTCTTTAGAACTTAGCGTACTGCCGAATCAAATGCACCATTTTCCTGTTTATGCACCTATGGTTTGTGTAACACTTAGTACCCCATTTTCCTGTTTGTGCAACCATTGTTTGTGTAATACTTGATGCCCATTTTGAAATTTCATGCAATAGAGATGCATACTAAGTTATTATCTTAGGAACTATTTTAGCATATTTTATCTTTTTGTGAATTTTAGTCCAAAAAGCAAAAAAAATAGCCTTTGCCAAACAAGGCCAATCTTATCTTCAACATAGACTGCTTTTGCGGTATTGGATGACCAAACCTAGACAAGGGCCAAATATGACTATGTATTTAAGGTGGCAAGCTGTGCAACTATAGTTGGATTTCCAAGTCTACCCAACCTACTGACTTTTCGTTTACAATTATTAGAAGTAAAACACACCAATAGCTTAAACTAATGTGAAGGGACTTATTATTGGTTGCCAGTTTGGGTGCTGGTCGGTTGACATAATCAGTTGGTTCACATTGCTTGCTATTGTAATTAATAGGCATATCTTTCCAATTGTGAAGATAATGTCTATGCCTTTTGGAGGATGAGTGGTCCTCTTGAGTCTTATTGTGTATGTGTAATATGTTAGAATTATAGCTATAAGCTTGCATATATCTTGCCATGTCTAATCCCTGTATCTGGGCTTATTCAGACTGCTGCCAGCTATCATGCTATTACAATTGCTCTATCGTTAATGGAGGCCTACTCCTTGAGTGTTCAGCATGAACAAACCACACTATAGATTCTGCAAGAAAAACTTGGATCAGATGATTTACATACACAGGTAACTTTTAATACTTTTCAGATTTGGTAAATGTGCTTCATGATTTTAAGTGGTACCTTCTTTGTCCTTAATTTGATCTGCAAGCTTTTGTAGGATGCGCCTGCTTGGCTTGAATACTTTGAGTCCAAGGCTCTAGAATAGCAAGAGTCTGCACGCAATGGTACACCAAAACCAGATGCTCCTATTTCCAACAAAGGCCATTTAAGGTAATGCTTCTTCTGCTGCTCTTCTTTCTATCTCCACCAAAGGCCATTTATAGTGTGACTTCTAATGCTCGACTGTCGATGATTTTGGAATATGCTTACTTCATGATGGATATGCGAATTCTATAGTGAAGCTTAATGCGTGTATCATCATGTATGTTTTCTCACAATTTTTTATTCATGGATTGGTTTTTGATAGTTTGTTGACATTGATATTAAGAGGGCCTGTTTCTGATGTTTTGTTGTTGCTGTCGATATTATAATTATTTCTTGTTTCTTGAGATCTGGAATTGCGCGTGTTAGATTATCACTAATCCCAAAAGCTTAAGTTGCGAACATCCAAATTAGTAAAGAAACAAAATGTTTATAAGGAAATAAATGCAAACAGTGAGACTTAAACCCAAGACCACTCCTAACCTGAGCTTTGGTAACCATGTTAGATCACCACTAATCCCAAAAGCTGAAGCTGTTAGGAAAGGGATCCGCCATAGTTTGTGGTGTATGCAATCTTTTGGGTTATTTGGATGGAAAGGAATGCTAGGATTTTTTAAGACAAATATGGGAATGTGGACTGTGGGATAAAATACGCAACTTGGCATCCTTTAGGCCTCAATGCCCCCTCCATTTAAAGGGGGTTCAGCTTTTTTTTTTTTCTCCAAAGATTGGAAGGCTGTCTACGACATGCAGATCTCTTTTTTGGTCTTGTTTGGGTTAATTTCGGATTATGGTTTGTTTTGTTTAATCATAGAGTACCTCTTGTCCTCTCATCTGTACTCTCTTTTGTTGCTGATCACACCAAAATTTTTTTGCCTGTAGGAATGTCCTGTATACAAACCAAACCAAACATACAAAGCAAATGAGACTATCCTTCTTAATGGCTTCATATTGATAATCAGTTACCACACAGCCAACAGTGATAATTGAACAATTTAATAAAGTTTTATCTCCAATTCTAACAAATTACATCAATCTTCCCCCTTCTTGGATCAGTGTATCAAACCTATTGGATTTTATAACCCCAGATGTGGATATGAAAGCAAGAGATGCCTCAAAGAAGCAAGCTCGTTCAAAGGTCATAAACTCCTGAATCTTGACTATTCTTTGGTTTTGTTCTTACTTAACTCTTTACTGAGAAAATTTATACTTCACTCTTATAGGTTAAAGGCAAACTAGGCCAAACCAGGGAAACAATCGCAGATGAATATCAAAAGGATGAAACATTATCACCTAGTCATCTTGTTACAGAGAACACTAGTGATAAAGAGAACAAATCTGGAACAAAGAACAAATCTGAATATCACTTTGCAGAATCTATGGATAAGAAACCTGATTTTAGTCTAGCAAATTGGACGGTATTGAATCAAAACAATGACATGGCATGAGATGAAACATCCAATGAAGGATGGCAAGAAGCTTTTCCAAAAGGTCGATCAACTGCAGGTCGCAAGTCGATATTACAGCTTACAATCTTTTTTGTATTTATTTATTTTTTGAAATAAATATCAAATGTATTACATTTTTTTGTAAACTTGAAATTAATTATATTGTAAATGATGTTTTTTTTTGTGTTTCTTTTTACAGATGCAACCCTTTTTGAGTACGTGATGATATCTTCTCATATCGATATTGGAGTTTACAATCTTATTTATTTATTGAAAAAAAATATCAAATGTTTTACATTTTCTGTAAGCTTGAAAATAATTATGTTGTAAATGATGATTTTTTTTTTCTTTTTTGTTTCTTTTTGCAGATGCAAATCTTTTGAGTACGTGATATCTTCGCATATCGAAATGGGAGCTTACTATTGATATCAAAACAAGCTACATTATATCTGTTTTTATTTTTTTATTTCTATTGTCGATACTAAAAATTTGAGTTCTTGTATTTCAAAAATTATTAGTATTGTTAGAGGTTATTTTATATATTTTTGTAAATAATATTTGATTGACAATTGTTACAAGGTACATATATTATTCTTGGTATATGATTTTTTGAATATGAATTTGGATGTGGATGTGGATGTGGATGTGGATGTATTTTTAAAAATATTATAATTTGTATAGGAAATATTTAATAAAATATGATTTTATAAAAAATAATTTCATTGTGACAATAATAAACCGTCACTAATGTAATTCTCATTTCCTTATATTTTATTAGCGATGAGTTAACCTGTCGCATATATATTAGTTCCAATCTTTTGCGACGGTTTCAACTGTCGCAAATAAATCTTTTGCGATGGTTTAATCTGTTGCCAATACGGTATTAACTTAATACTACTTTTTTGGCGACGTTTTAGACCGTCGCTAATAATACTTTTTGCGACGGCAAATACCGTCGCTAAAAAAGGTTTTTTGCGACGGCAATCAACATCGTCACCAAAAATGTCATTTTTTTCCCTTTTTTTGTGTCAGGTGAAACCGTCACAAAAACTATGGATTAGCCGTCGCAACAAGAATGCGACGGTTTGTAACCGTCGCAAATACTTTTTGTCACGCCCCTTTCCGCCACCCTCCATTTTCCGTCGCTGCTCCGTCGCAAAAAGTCTTTTGCGACGATATATGGACCTTTTGCGACGTTTGCGACCGTCGCAAAAAGTCAAGTTTTTAGTAGTGACTCTCTCTCTTCTCTTCACACATACGCAGGAGCCTCTTCTCTTCTCTCACTCTCTCTTCTCTCACTCACTCACTCTCTTCTCTTCACACAAACACAAGAGCCTCCTCCAGGCCACCACCGCCTTCCTCCTCCAGGCCACTGCCGCCTCCTCCTCCGTCGGCTCCTCCTCCGCCATGCCTTGCCCTCCGTCGTCCTCCGTCGGCTCCTCCTCCGCCATGCCTTGCCCTCCGTCGTCCTCCGTCGGCTCCTCCTCCTCCATCGTCGCCTTTCGCTTCTTCATCCCTCTGCTATGGCAGATCTAATGGAGTGCAGCACAGCGTCGATCTCCACCGCCGTGCTCATCCGCCGATCTCCTTCGCCGATCTCTACCGCCGATATCCTCCTCCGCCGCCCAGTGATACATATTTTATTCTTTTTTTTATCTGTTATTGATTTTTTGATCTGTAAATGATGATTTGTAATTTTTTTTTTGATCTGTTGTTTTTTTTGTTGATCTATGTTGATGATCGATGTTGATAATGATCTCGTGTTGTTTTTTTTTATCTGTTGATAGTGTTGAATGTTGAAACAGAGTTGGATCGGGAAATTTTCGGGGTCGGGGAAACCCGATCCCCGTTGGGGACGGGAATGGGGACTGTGATAGGTTCCCCGTGGGGGATCGGGGCCGGGGATGGGGAAGTTTTGGCCATCGGGGATCGGGGACGGGAAGGGTGATCCCCGGCCCCGCCCCGCCCCGCCCCGTTGCCATTCCTAAATGTAACACCCCAAAAATAATATGATAAATCCAATCTATAAGCGGAGAATAATAGAAATGAAATATTTTCATTTATCAGAATTCATTTAACAGAGTTAACACATGCAGTATACATTTATCAATGTTCATCCTGAATCTATAGCATGTATTACAATATTGAGAGAAACAAAACTCAACATATAGTCAGAAGCCCTATAGGCTTACATTTTTTCAAATCATTGCTTGGTTATACAAAAGTGAGCCTAACTCAATACAATTAAAGCCCTTGACTATACAAAATAATAAAACAAAATAAAGAGGCTCTTGCTTCCCAAAGGTCCCTACAAGCTATTGTCTTGGCGGAGGCATGTCATCAGCACCTGAAAATGGTTTTCCCGAATAGGATGAACCAAAGCCCAGTAGGAATAATCTAACACAGAATATGAGATTTAGTAGAGATATAAGTACAATGTGCATGTATAATGCCTGTAACAAGATATTCACATTTGAAAAAATCATAAAGTACCAAAGTTCGTATTTCAATTCATTTTACATCCATTCTTTTTAAGTAAATTTACCCTTTTCAACTCATTAACCAATTTCATATTCTTCCAACAACCTAAATGAGACTACAACTCAGTGGTTATCTAATCAACACAATTACCACAAAAACACTTCAATCTGCCATTTTACGAAAATTTCGTCCGCGAGATCGGCACCTATGTATACACAAGATTTCGGGACTTTCACCCTAGACACTCCGGCCAAAATGATTTCAAATGGAGTCCATCCCCTATCTCCTCCCAAACAATGGAGTACATTCCCTTTCTCCTTCCAAACATTATACATATACAATGTATTTAAACATAGTCATATTCAATGATAACCAACAATAGATTAGTTTTAATTTACCTAATCCTCATATAATTTCTACAACAATCATAGCTATCCTCCACCGATAGCCCAATACAATTATTTCTAAACAGATATTCAATCTCAAGACAGACAATTTATTCGAAACTTCCAAAGATGAGAGGTATTACATACACAACTCCACCATCTATTTCAATATCCGCTCAATTTTATGTTTACAACACCAATTTCATTTATTTATATAAAATAAATATTATAATCATTTTAGGGCAAACTCTCCCTCTTTCTAAATATCAATCCAAGTTCCAAAATCAATAACTTTGACACAATACAACCTCATTTACAATCTCCATAACCATTTATTTTTCATTCATTAAAAACCCCTCTTTTTGCTTCACACCCAAACTCTAGGTTTGTTCAAACTACTCTCAAATTCCACCACTATTACACAACGACAAATAACTAAGCTAAAGACCATAAGAAAGTGTAGAAAATCCCTACCTCAAGAAGAGAAGACGAGCAAAGCAAGGTTGGTGTAACGACCTCATTACGTATAATGATTAGCACTTAATTAATTAAGGAGATTTGAAATTTAATTGCCAATTATTCTGATTTAATTTGGGATTTGTGAAAAGTTCAGAGACTGATTCGTATATGATTTTATTGAGGATTTATTTTGGAATTAGAAATTAAAAGCCTAAATGGCTCAAGATAGTACAAATGATGAATTGAATTACTTTAATTTTGAGTATCGGACCATATGGGAGTTTAATTCAATATTCGATTCAGATTTATAAAATTGAGATTTGATTAATTGAGTCCGAATTGGAGTTAATTGAGTTATGAGAATTGGAAATTAAGATTATTATGGTATTCAATTGAGTATGTAATTTATTGGGGAAGATTTTGGAGTTCAATTTGAAATTTGAGGGCCTTAATAATTTAAGAAACCAAAATTGAGGATGGAAATAAGTTTAATTTAATATTTTGAGCCTTTTTGAAAGTTTGATTAAAAATCTGGTTCAGATTGATAATTTTAAATATAATTAATTGGGTCTTAACAGAAGTCAAATTAGACTAATTAATTATGTGAGATTTGTGATTAGTGATGATTGATTAAATTACGTGTTAATCAAGATTTATTAAGATCAAGCATTGCCTAATTAAGTTAATCTTAATCATAAATTAAATTGTACAATGGTCTAAAATTTGAGGATATATGTGAGAGTGGGTGTGCAGAGAAATTCTGTTTGTGTGTGTGTGTGTGTGTGTGTGTGCATGTAAGTGTTGAGGTGGAGCTCAAAGAAATGTGCAAGTGTGTGCACACGTGGTATATGATGAAGCAGTGAGGTGTGTATGAGTGTGTTTATTCTAATGGGTTTAAGAGTGTAGCTTCACTGCTCATTTCATTTGTGCTGAAGAGTTACTATGAGAGTCCTAGTCCAAGAGAGAGAATTTTGCTAAGTCAAGAAGTGGGTTTGCTTTCTTTAATTGCTGGAGCTCTTTATTATGTATTGCTGAGAAAGGAACAAAGAGAGACCCGAGAGGGAGAGAGAGAGTTTCAAATCTTGGAACTCTATGTGCTGGAATGGTGAAGGAAAACAAGGGGAAAGCTTGGAAAAAGTGAAGAAAAAAAGGAGCTCACGAAATTTCAACAATTAAAGCTTTTGGTAAAAAAAGTTTAAGCTCAAATTCTTGTAGATTAATCATCTAGCAACTAAAATCAAGTAGTAATTGGGATTAAATACATGAAATTTGTTAAGAAATGTCAAGAAGATGATGAATAGTAAACTAAGTTCACATCCATGGTTGCATGTCTCATGTTTCATCATTTTGAACTTGGTTTTGAAGATCTTGCATAACATAAGAGTGTATATATCTTGCATGTATTCAAAAACAAAATTATGGCTCACATGTTTAATTTCATGTTTTGAAAATCAAGAAGAAATAGAATTGGTTGGATTTTAATAAGTGTTTTATACATGCATCATGGATTTTGAAGAATTTAAAATGATCAATTTCATGTTTTGAAGAGAAGAAGGAAGAAAATTTATAAGAATAAAAGATTAGTAATTTTGATGTCAATTCCATACATGCAAATGGTTATCTAAGAAGTTTATAATTTTAATTTCATGTCTTGAAGGGAGATAGAAAAGAGTTTGAAGTCAATTTTATGTAAACAAAAATAAATTAGCAAGAAGATGAGTTATGTTCATGATTATGGAAATTGTTGATTAAAGTATAATGCAGCGGATAAAAAATAATTTCAGAATCATACCTTTTAGCAGAGCCTGAAGCGAAGAATCTAGTGAGTAAATCACGTGCTTCCAAAATGTGAACAACGAACCCAACAGTGGAGTGATACTACAAAATGAGTATCACCCACACAAGTCATAGTGCAAAATGGCTTGATTGTTGTTTAATGGGAGAGAGTCAGTATGGGAAAAACAAAAACATACGTTGTTTGCTGATATCCATATCCCATATATCATATTAGATATATAGGATAAATATATCATCTATCCATATCAGTTGATATGATAGATATAGATATCTTGAGTGGTTATCCAAATAAGTTTTGAATTCAAATTCAAACTTACATGGATAAGGTTCAAAAGGTTCAAAGGGTCATGCCACATGGGCGCCCAATTTCTAACATCTCCCACTCGCACATGAGTTGGCATGACACTGCCACATCTCTATCTCAATCTCCCCAAAAAATGAACAATCTCATACTAGCCAATGCACCGTGCGACCGCTGAGAACACCTGCACGTAGGAGCTCTATACTAGAAACTCAATATGAGTCAGCGTAGAGACATCAACTCAAAATGAACAAAAATAGTGTCTCATGTACCCAGACCCATCTAGCTACATCGGTCCAAAAATAACTCTTCCCTCAGAGAGCGTGTTTGACTCTCCTAGTGTGACAACCCTTACCTCTGATTAGTGCTAATCTGTGATTGAGCATGATAAGTAACTGATTAGGATGAAATCCTGAATTGATTATATGAGTATGATGTTTGTAATTGCATTTCTATCTGTTAGCTATAGAACAATCTGTTCATGTTTTAAGTTTCGAACTGCGAATTGAAAGCCTTATCGGCGACCGATTCAGAAATTAATTAGTGTTATATGCTAATTAGAATTTATGTGATTTTATGATAGGTTAAATTAAAATTTGATTCGGAAGGATTAAATTAAATTAAATATAGTTAAATCACATTAGTTTGAGGTTATTACCAAATTGCCAATGAGTGGCCATTTCCTACAAACTTTGTTTGGACTTAATTGTTGCATTTCATATCATCTCCTCAGCCTTTCTAGACCCAAACCATATGAGAGAGGAAGAGTAGAAGAAAAGGGTTGAAATCACCTAGATTTTGCTTGAACTTAGAAGATTTAAAGGTTAATTGCAAAATTGAGCTAGCACTTTTGGAATTCAAGACTTAAGGTAAAGAATTCACCTTCTTGGTTGTGAATTTAAGTTGTTCTTGCATGATTCATGGGAAAATTAGTGATCTAAGTCAAGATTTGATTTAAAGTGTTGAGTTGAGAGTGAATTCTTGCATGCATGTACATGTTCTTGAAATTTGAAGTTGTTCTTCATGAAATCCTCACATGCATGTCCATATTTTAGTTGCAACCCATGAATTCACCATGATTTTGGAGCTAAATCTTGCATTTGATCATGTGTTAGAAGCTTTGAATTCAAATGGACACATGCAGGGTGCATTCACATCATGTTCTTGCTTGATTCATGGAGTTTCTTTGAAATTGTGTTCAATGGTCTCACCTTTGGGCTTGATTTTACAAATTGATCTTCAAAACATGTTATGTTGTTGGTTTCCAAGTGTTTTCCAGAAAATTAGCCCAAGGGGATCGAATTTGGAGCTTTTGAAGTTAAGTTTTGTGCTTGAGGATCAATCTGGAAATTCCAGATTTTGGATCCACGCTCGAGCGGAGGACTTCACGCTCGAGCGTACACTCTGAGTACATGCACTTCTGCTCGAGCATAGAAAGTCACGCTCGAGCGTGAAATGCATATGCCCAGAAGTTCATATGTTTTGCAGTCCGCTCGAGCGAGAGATTTCACGCTCGAGCGAGGACCTGAGTCTCACGCTCGAGCGGAGGTTGAGCGTCCGTCGAGCGTGAAAATCGTGCATCCAGTACTTTTTCATGAGCTTACAGTTCGCTCAAGCGAGGGAAGTCACGCTCGAGCGGAGCTCCTTTGTCTGCATGTCCGCTCGAGCGTAGAAAGCCACGTTTGAGCGAGACCCCTGTTTCAGCAAAATTTTGAAAAATGTTTTAAAGTACATCTTTGCATCCTCATTCCATCCTAGGCATTCCTAAGCCTAGTTTAAGATATCTTGATGAGGATAATTGTATAGAACCACACCAAGTCAAGATAGGGACTAAGTTATTGATTTCCCAAGTGTGTAACTTAGTGTGTGTTCATTCTATAACTGTGTAGGGTTGGCATCCGAGGGCGCTCATTAACCTGTTTGTAGCCCAAAACTTTATGAGTAACAATGTTGTAAAGTTATGTTAAATTATAATTATTTTTCTGAATGATTAATCGTACTGTTTTCTGAAATGATATTGTTTACTGAATGAATGTTTGTCCTAATTTATGAACTGTACTCGTGGCATCCATAGCAACTGACTGTTACTGTTACTGTTACTGCTACTGTTACAGAGATCTCTGTCGGTTCCATTGATTGGAACTACTACTGTTTACTGTTATTATGGCCATCAACTGACTGTTCGGTCTGTTAAGACCTACTGTACTTTCTTGCTATTGGATGTACCACAGATGACTGCTACGGTTTCTAAATGATTGATATGACTGTTTAACTACTGAAAGGACATCTATTCTTAACCTCTTTACACAGTTGTTATTCACTGGGCTTTAGCTCTCTGTTTACATTTATATGTAGGTGTCCAGGCACCGGACCGGAGCTAGGAGCGTCGGGTTAAGCTCCTATTTTGTCAAGCTAACCACTGTGCCTCACTTCGAGGTTCCATATCCGTCAAGCCAAGGCTGCTTTTGGGGTGTTTTAGATTCTCCCTTTTTGTCTCTGTTATGTATAGACTGATTAAGACTTTTGACTGTACAGTTGTGGTTTAGGGATTCGGTCCTTAACCCGTTTATATGTGACATGTATATATACATTTTTGGTTATGAATGTTCTTTTCTCATTCAGTTTTTCCACAGATCATTGGACATCGTTCTATTACTGTTTGGCTTCCGCCAGTCCCTTACTCTGTATTAATGTCATTACTGTTAAGCAGGCCTTTGGTAATCACGGATTATTGGCTGGTTACGATGCTTAAACCCATAGGGGCGAGTCTGGGTCGTGACAGAGTGGTATCAGAGCGATACCAAAGCACGAGTTATACCGCACACAAGTGTCCAAATGAGCTATAGGATGTCCTAGAAAAGTAATTAGGGCATTGCATGAGCATGAGAAAGTGTGTGTGACTATGATATGAATAATGTGCTAATGTGTTCAAGTATGCAACTTCCTATGTTTATGCTTACTGTATTGCATATAGTGAAATGGACAATGCAAGAACTGCTGATGAAATGGAATCATCTGATGCCAGAATGACAAGATTAGAAAGAACGGTTGAACTCTTGACGGAGGCCTTAAGACAACAACAGAAGCAACAACCCCCACCTCCTCCAGTACAACCTGAACAGAATGTTAATGATGATATAATTGCTCTGACACAGAAGTTCAGCAAAATGAAACCACCATCCTTCCAAGGAGGCCTTGAACCATTAAAGGCCGAAGCATGGGTTCTTGAAACTGAGAAATTATTTGAAGTGATTCTGTGTTTAGAGGCGCACATGGTGTTACTGGCTACCTTCACTTTACAAGAAGACGCTAGATGGTGGTGGATGCTTGTCCGTGATACAAATACTGTCATGACTTGGGCTCAGTTTAATGAGTCCTTCTTTGAAAAATACTTTCCCTAGTGTGTCTGAGACCGCAAAGTGATTGAGTTTGAACAGTTGAAACAGGGTACCATGTCGGTAGCAGAGTATGAATCTAAATTCACTGAAGTCGCCAGATATGCACCACACATGGTGGATACTGATTACAAAAAGGCCAGGAAGTTTGAAGGCGGACTCAATGTTGAGATACTTGATCGAATTAATGTCCTGAAATTGCTTAAATATGTGGATGTTCTCGACCGAGCAATAATAGCTGAGTTAAATATTGAAGCACTGAAACAAACTGAAATACCCGCGACCGAGTGGCGCGGTAGGAGACGAGGCTTCAAGTTTAAGAAAGGTCAGAATAGCTCATCGAATAAAAAGCAGAATACTGGGTCAACGAATAGTTCTAGTTAGGGAAGTGGTTCCATACCACCCTGCTCTGAATGTGGGAAGAGGCATAAGGGAGTTTGCTACGAAATTTTGGGTGCTTGTTACAGGTGTGGCAAGGTGGGCCACATGGTCAAGGATTGCCCTTCCACTTCTCAAGGCACTGGTAAAGCTGTAGCTAGCGCCACAACATCAATTGCTTCACCGAAACCCAACCCCAAAGCTATTGGAAAGGAGCCTTTAAGGCAAGGCCAGGTGTTTGCACTCGTACCGGGAGATGTGCAGAATACCGAGACAGTTGTGTCAGTTATACTCTCAATTTGTGCCCAAAACGCATATATTCTGATTGATTCGAGGTCTACACATTCATATGTCTCGCATGCTTTTTCACAGAAATTAAATAGACCACTGGAACCCATGAACTATTTGTTAGCTGTATCTTTACCCGCTGAGGGATCCATGACTTGTGCTTATGTGTATCCTGCATGTGAAATTGTAGTTGGGGATGTACACTTGTATATTGATTTACTGCCTTTGAACATTGATCATTTCGATGTAATTTTGGAAATAGACTGATTAACAAAATATCATGCTACCATAGACTGTGTAACGAAACAAGTTGTTTTCCGTCCACCTGGATTGCCTGAATTTGTGTTTAACGGAGTTGGAGTAGTACCTCCCCCATACTTGATTTCATCCATGAAAGCTTTTAAACTAATTAGAAAGGGGTGTAAAGGGTATCTATGTTGCATATTGACTGTGCCTACTGATGCTAACGCTGATGTGGACAGTATTCCTGTAGTCAGAGAATTCCCAGATGTTTTTCCAGATGATTTGCCAGGGGATTTGATTGATAAGGAGATTGAGTTCACCATTGAAGTATTATCGGGTACACAGCCAGTTTCTAAAGCTCCTTACAGAATGGCACCTACTGAATTGAAGGAATTGAAAGTTCAACTGCAAGAATTGTTGGATAAGAAGTTCATCAGGCCCAGTACTTCACCGTAGGGCGCACTAGTCTTATTTGTGAAAAAGAAAGACGGCTCACTAAGACTCTGCATTGACTACCGCGAACTGAACAAGGTAACCGTGAAAAACAAATATCCATTGCCTTGCATTGATGACTTATTTGATCAGTTACAGGGTGCTCAAGTGTTTTCCAAAACTGACCTTAGATCCGGATACCACCAGTTGAAAGTCAAGACAGGAGACATTGAAAAGATTACTTTCCGAACGAGGTACGGACATTATGAATTTCTTGTTATGCCTTTCGAAGTTACTACTGCACCTGATGCATTTATGGACCTTATGAACAGAGTTTTCAAACCATTCCTCGATGAATTTGTAGTTGTTTTCATAGATGACATTTTGATTTATTCCAAGAGTAAAGAGGAACATGAACATTATTTGAGAATTGCCTTACAAACCTTAAGAGAACAGAAACTATATGCAAAACTAGCGAAATGTGAATTTTGGCTTGATAATGTTATGTTTTTGGGACATGTGATAAGTAGGGATGGTATTTCAGTTGATCCACAAAAAATTGAAGCAGTGGTGAACTGGCCTAGACCAACGAATGTTACTGAAGTTCGGAGTTTCTTGGGTTTAGCCGGGTACTACAGAAGGTTTGTGAAAGACTTCTCCAAAATTGCCTTACCATTGACTCAATTGACTCAGAAGGGAATATCATTTGACTGGACCGATCAAAGAGAATCAGCCTTCCAAGAGTTAAAGACTCGACTTGTAACTGCACCGATTCTCACCCTACCCTCAGGTACAGATGGATTTACCATATTTAGTGATGCTTCTTATAAGGGTTTGGGATGTGTATTAATGCAGAAGGGTAAAGTTATTGCATATACTTCCCGACAACTGAGACCGCATGAAAAGAATTACCCGACTCATGACTTAGAACTTGCTGCAGTGGTATTTGCCTTGAAAATTTGGCATCATTACCTTTATGGAGCAACATGTGAGGTGTACAAAGACCACAAGAGTTTAAAATACTTCTTTACACAGAGAGAGTTGAACATGAGATAGCGGAGATGGTTAGAACTAATAAAAGACTATGACCTGCAAATTCTGTACCATCCGGGGAAAGTTAACACCGTTGTTGATGCATTGAGCCAGAAATCAATTGGGAATTTAGCCTGTTTACTCACCGGACAGAAAGAATTGCTATGTGACATTGAAAAAATTTGAAGTTGAGATTGTTTTGCGTGAACAAGGTGGGACATTGGCTGCTATTTCTGCTCAACCGGCATTGATTGAGGAGATTAAAGAGAAACAACACCAAGATGACCTTCTGAGGAAGATCATTGATGAATGGGAATCCAAACCAAGGCCGGACTTTAGATTTGAAAATAATGTATTGAAGCTTCAGGGAAGATTGTGTGTACCGAATGATTCTGAACTGAAAAGACGAATTTTGTAGGAAGGCCACAATTCAAAACTTTCCATCCATCCAGGAAATACAAAAATGTACCAAGACTTGAAACTTAATTTTTGGTGGCCGAGAATGAAGAATGAGATTGCCGACTTTGTGTCGAAATGTCTACATTGCCAACAAGTCAAAGCCGAACATCAACGACCCGCAGGCTTACTGTAACCCTTACCAATACCGGAGTGGAAATGGGAACATATTACTATGGATTTCATTGTTGGTTTACCTCGCTCCAGCAAAGGTATAGATTCAATTTGGGTTATTGTTGATAGATTGACTAAATCTGCTCACTTCTTACCTGTCAAAACAATTTATAATGCGGACAAATTTGCTACAATTTATATTGACGGGATTGTTAGATTGCATGGAGTGCCTGTGTCCATTGTTTCTGATAGGGATTCGAAGTTTACATCAAGATTTTGGCAAAGTCTTCAAACAGTATTGGGTACTGAATTGAGACTGAGTAGTGTATACCATCCTCAGACATATGGCCAGTCAGAAAGAACCATACAGACTCTGGAGGATTTGCTGCAGATGTCTGTTCTCGATTTCCGAGGGAATTGTGAAAGTCATCTACCTTTGGCTGAATTTGCCTACAACAATAGTTTTCACTCGAGCGTTGGTATGGTGCCTTTCGAGGCTTTATATGGCAGGAAATGTCGATCTCCTATCTGCTGGGCAGAAGTTGGAGATGGGCCTTTACTTGGGCCCGAGATTGTACAAGAAACCACCGAAAAAGTGAAACTGATTCAACAAAGATTGAAAACCGCACAAAGCCAACAGAAAAGTTATGCAGATGTCCGAAAGCAAGACAGGGAATATGAAGTGAGTGATCATGTTTTTGTTCAAGTGACACCAATGAAAGACAAGACCCGTTTTGGGGTTAAGGGCAAGCTGGCACCGAGATATGTCGGACTGTATGAGATTATTGAAAACATTAATCCGGTGGCGTATCAAGTAGCGCTTCCTCCTGAAATGGAGCATATGCATAATGTCTTCCATATTTCAATGTTGAGGGATTATCTTCGGGATCCCTTCCATGTTATTGAGCTTACCCGTGTAGTGCTAAGTGATGACTACACTTATGAATAACGGCCTATTCAGATTGTAAACCGACGAATCAAGAAGTTGAGGAACAAAGAAATTCCATTAGTGAAAGTGGACTGGCAAAACCATGGTGGCATTTATGCCACTTGGGAAAGGAAAGACGATATGATGAAAAGATATCCTAAATTGTTCCCCCTGAATCCAGTATTCTTCCAAAATGAAGGTAATCCGAGTTTGGAGGACCAAACTCTTTTAAGGAGGGAAGACTGTGACAACCCTCACCTCTGATTAGTGCTAATCCGTGACTGAGCATGATAAGTAACTGATTAGGATGAAATCCTGAATTGATTATATGAGTGTGATGTTTGTAATTGCATTTCTATCTGTTAGCTATAGAACGATCTGTTCATGTTTAAGTTTCGAACTGCGAATTGAAAACCTTATCGGCGACCGATTCAGAAATTAATTAGTGTTATATGCTAATTAGAATTTATGTGATTTTATGATAGGTTAAATTAAAATTTGATTCGGAAGGATTAAATTAGATTAAATATAGTTAAATCACATTACTTTGAGATTATTACCAAATTGCCATTGAGTGGCCATTTCCTACAAACTTTGTTTGGACTTAATTGTTGCATTTCATATCATCTCCTCAGCCTTTTCTAGACCCAAACTGTATGAGAGAGGAAGAGTAGAAGAAAAGGGTTGAAATCACCTAGATTTTGCTTGAACTTAGAAGATTTGAAGGTTAATTACAAAATTGAGCTAGCACTTTTGGAATTCAAGACTTAAGGTAAAGAATTCACCTTCTTGGTTGTGAATTTAAGTTGTTCTTGCATGATTCATGGGAAAATTAGTGATCTAAGTCAAGATTTGATTTAAAGTGTTGAGTTGAGAGTGAATTCTTGCATGCATATACATGTTCTTGAAATTTGAAGTTGTTCTTCATGAAATCCTCACATGCATGTCCATATTTTAGTTGCAACCCATGAATTCACCATGATTTTGGAGCTAAATCTTGCATTTGATCATGTGTTATAAGCTTTGAATTCAAATGGACACATGCAGGGTGCATTTACATCATGTTCTTGCTTGATTCATGGAGTTTCTTTGAAATTGTGTTCAATGGTCTCACCTTTGGGCTTGATTTTACAAATTGATCTTCAAAACATGTTATGTTGTTGGTTTCCAAGTGTTTTCCAGAAAATTAGCCCAAGGGGATCGAATTTGGAGCTTTTGAAGTTAAGTTTTGTGCTTGAGGATCAATCTGGAAATTCCAGATTTTGGATCCACGCTCAAGCGGAGGACTTCACGCTCGAGCGTACACTCTGAGTACATGCACTTTTGCTTGAGCGTAGAAAGTCACGCTCGAGCGTGAAATGCATATGCCCAGAAGTTCATATGTTTTGCAGTCCACTCGAGCGAGAGATTTCACGCTCGAGCGAGGACCTGAGTCTCACGCTCGAGCGGAGGTTGAGCGTCCGTCGAGCGTGAAAATCGTGCATCCAGTACTTTTTCATGAGTTTACAGTCTGCTCGAGTGAGGGAAGTCATGCTCGAATGGAGCTCCTTTGTCTGCATGTCCGCTCGAGCGTAGAAAGCCACGTTCGAGCGAGACCCCTGTTTCAGCAAAATTTGGAAAAGTGTTTTAAAGTACATCTTTGCATCCTCATTCCATCCTAGGCATTCCTAGGCCTAGTTTAAGATATCTTGATGAGGAAAATTGTATAGAACCACACCAAGTCAAGATAGGGACTAAGTTATTGATTTCCCAAGTGTGTAACTTAGTGTGTGTTCATTCTATAACTGTGTAGGGTTGGCATCCGAGGGCGCTCATTAACCTGTTTGTAGCCCAGAACTCTGTGAGTAACAATGTTGTAAAGTTATGTTAAATTATAATTATTTTTCTGAATGATTAATCGTACTGTTTTCTGAAATGATATTGTTTACTGAATGAATGTTTGTCCTAATTTATTAACTGTACTCATGGCATCCATAGCAACTGACTGTTACTGTTACTACTACTGCTACTGTTACAGAGATCTCTGTCGGTTCCATTGATTGGAACTACTACTGTTTACTGTTATAATGGCCATCAACTGACTGTTCGGTCTGTTAAGACCTACTGTACTTTCTTGCTATTGGATGTACCACATATGACTGCTACGGTTTCTAAATGATTGATTTGACTGTTCAACTACTAAAAGGACATCCATTCTTAACCTCTTTACACAGTTGTTATTCACTGGGCTTTAGCTCACTATTTACATTTATATGTAGGTGTCCAGGCACCGGACCAGAGCTAGGAGCATCGGGTTAAGCTCCTGTTTTGTCAAGCCAACCACTGTGCCTCACTTCGAGGTTCCATATCCGTCAAGCCAAGGCTATTTTTGGGGTATTTTAGATTCCTCCTTTTTGTCTTTATTATGTATAGACTGATTAAGACTTTTGACTGTACAGTTGTGGTTTAGGGATTCGGTCGCTAACTCGTTTATATCTGACATGTATATATATATTTTTGGTTATGAATGTTCTTTTCTCATTCAGTTTTTCCACAGCTCATTGGACATCGTTCTATTACTATTTGGCTTCCGCCAGCCCCTTACTCTGTATTAATGTCATTACTGTTAAGCAGGCCTTTGGTAATCACGGATTACTGGCTGGTTAGGATGCTTAAACCCATAGGGGCGGGTTTGGGTCGTGACACCTAGGTCCCGCATTATATTCACACCCAATCAGCATCCCATAAAGAGCGATGTGAGTTGTCGACAGTGAATATAGAGCAGAGATGTAGAACTAGATGATCTTCCCTTCACCCTTATATCATTTAATTTGAAATTGACCGCTTTCCCAGTAATGTCCCTTAAAGTTGAATCATACATGACTGCAGGCAACATACCAAAGTAGCTGAACATCAACTCCTCATCTTATGACATAGTCAAAGGTCACAAAAGGCACAAAGTGAAGTCATTTAGGGAAAAATGACTTTTAGGACTCACACGGTGAAGAAACAGGGATCCATTCTTTTACCTCCCTAATGGGTCGATAAGCACATGCAGTACGAATGCATGTTATAGTGGAGTAACTCTTCCAAAGAGTGATGTTAAACCCACACACCATACAGATCTTAGTCTAGTCGCTCTTGAGCGCACAAGTTGCTTCCTAGCGTCTAACTCGAATTCTCAATTTGCTCGCCTCTTAGGCATCAAATGAGATCTCGCATCTGGCTATCCATAACAGGCACATCATGGAAAAGTGGGTACTCTCATATCCATGGTCGGTCTCTAACAAGACCTCATCTTGGCTCCAACCAAAGCGACATAGCTAGTGGATAATTTTGGCTTCTCTATTTGCTCCAAATACAATAAGCCATTAGTCTCATCCTTGCTCGCTACCTAGCGCTAAGGGCGATTGCTCGTGTGAGTGAGCCAATCTTGCCTGCTAACATCAATTTAATTATTCTGTGTATGCTAATTCACAAACCATTGCAAAAAGTAGTAAACATAAATGTGTAATAGAAACAAATATGAATACTAATGGCATAAATATCCCAAAAAATATGAGTTCAATTGAATACACATAAATATATCACCACCTACGTAGTCCTAAAGCCCTAACATGAGTAAGATAAACATCTCTAGCAATGGACTTAGTCAAAGGGTCGCAACCATGCGACTCGTAAGGATGTGCTCCAAGATCACTTCTTTCTGCACCACAATGTCTCTGATAAAGTTGAACCTCACATCAATGTATTTGGTTCTGCCGTGGTATTTAGCGTAAGCGAGTGCAGCCATACTGTCACAATGGATAGTCACAGGGTCTGAAGTGTGTGTGACAAAATCCAAATGCTGAAGGAATCTCCTCAAGCAAACGGCTTCCTGAACGACAGATGAACAAGCCACAAACTCAGCCTCCATAGTCGATAAGGCGATACAGGATTGCTTCTTACTGCTCCAAGAAATAGCATCATCGCTAAGCATGAAAGCATATCCTAAAGTAGACTTACGCTCATCTAAGTCTCCTCCCCAGTCAGCATCACAATAGCTAACTAGATGTAGATCTAAACTTTGGTAGCAAAGTGTGTAATCTGCAGTCCCTCTAAGATATCGTAATATCCTCTTAACTGTTTTCCAATGAGCTGGTCCTAGGTTGGATTGGTAACGACTCACCAATCCGACTGCATAACAAATGTCAGGGTGTGTACACATCATAACATACATCAAGCTTCCAAAACAGCATTTGCATAGGCAACACGGGCCATTTTTCATTCTCTTCTGGAGTCTTAGGACCCATATCAAGGCTTAGGCTCTTGCCTTTCACAACATGAGTGTCAATGGGTTTGCAGCTCTGCATCTGGAATCGCTCTAGGATAGTCTTAATGTAAGTCTCTCGAGACAAACCAAGAAGTCTCCTAGAGCGATCCCTAAGGATCTTAACACTGAGCACATAGCTCGCTTCACCCATGTCTTTTATCTCAAATGTAGAGAACAACCACCTTTTAGTGGCGACAATCATCTCCTTGTCATTTCCAGACAATAATATGTCATCTACATATAATGACAATATCAGAAAAATGTCCTTGGACCACTTAATGTATACACAGTGATCTTTATCGATCATCGTAAACCCATTAGAAACAATGGCTCGATGAAATCTCAGATTCCACTGTGTGGATGATTGCTTTAAGCCATAAATAGATCGTTGAAGCTTGCAAACTTTGCGCTTCTGACCTACTACCACAAAGCCTTCTAGTTGATCCATATAGATCTCTTCATCCAATTCTCCATTGAGAAATGCAGTTTTAACGTCCATCTGATATAGCTGTAAGTCCAACTGAGCTACTATGGCCAGGATTAGGCGAATAGAGGCAAACCTTACAACTGGTGAAAAAGTTTCCTTATAGTCCATACCCTCTCGTTGGGTGTAACCTTTCGCCACTAGGCGAGCCTTATACCTTTCTATGGAACCATCCGCTTTGTGCTTGATTTTGAGAACCCATTTGTTCCCAATAGTCTTGCGCCCTGGCGGCAAATCAACCAAGTCCCAGACATGATTTTTCTTCATAGACTCTATTTCTTCATCCATTGCAGTACTCCATTGTTTACTAGCAGGGGATGAGAGAGCCACTTTGAGATTCTTAGGCTCCATCTCATCACGCGGAGCAATCATGAATGCTTCCCTTTCAATCTCAAAACGACGACGGGGTATAGCACCACGTTTGCTTCTACGTAGTTAAGAATCCTGAGAATCCTCATCCATTGGATCTAATCCATGGGCAGGTAGATCGCTCCCACTATCCCTAGGAGCTTGAGGGATTATCTCCTCATTCTCTACTAGGCTACTAGGTGCGCTTTCAAGTAGATCCTCCATCTCATAGAGTTCTACTTCTCTAGTTTCCTCACATCTGCTAGGGAAATCCTCCTCTAGGAAATCCACATCTCGTGACTCAATTTCAGTCACACTTCCATTCGGATGCTCCACAATAAACACATAGCCCTTAGAATGCTCACTATAGCGAATGAAGATACACTTCTTTCCTCTAGGGCCCAATTTAACTTATGAGAAGCGTTGTGTATGTAAGCTGCCGAACCCCAAGGCCACAAATTGCCCAAATCAGGCTTTTTGCCAGTCCACATCTCATATGGGGTGGAAGGAACTGATTTAGAGGACACATGGTTAAGGACGTAGGCAACAGTCAACAAAGCATCTCCCTAATAAGAAATGGGAAGATTAGCTTGCGCCATCATTGATCTAACCATGTCAAGCAATGTGCGATTCCTTCTCTCCGCTACACCATTTTGTTGTGGAGTCCTAGGAATTGTCAATTGCCTGATAACTCCTTTTCCTCACAGAGCACTTTAAATTGCTTAGATAGATACTCACGTCCTCAGTCAGTCCTTCGAGCCTTAATGCTCTTGTCTAATTGATTCTCAACCTCATTAGCATACCGTCTAAAGCAATCCAATGCTTCTGACATGTGAGATATCAAATAGACATGACCAAAACGCGTGCAATCATCTATAAATGTGATGAAATAAGGGGTTCCATGCCTTGCCCTCACATTCATTGGTCCACATATATCAGAATGAATAAGTTGTAATGGGATAGATGCCCTTATGGCTTTCCCAAATGGTTTCCTTGTTGCCTTACCAGCAAGACAGTGCTCACAAGTAGACAAAGTGACTCTAGCAAGTGGGCCTAAAAGACCTTCTCTAGCCAATCTAGTCATCCTATCTTGCCCTATGTGGCCTAATCTAGCATGTCATCTCATAGAATCATTATTGCAAAAAGATGCAATATTAGAAACAGAGCCATTGGCATTTTTATTATAACTAGAATTATCCACATCCAAAACTAAAAAACCATCTGAAAGATAATCAAAACCATAAAAAATTGTTCCCAAATAAATGCTAACACCATTATTCTCAAAACAAAAGCTAAAACCAAGACCCATCATGCTAATAACTGAAACTAAGTTTCGTCGAATATTCGGAGCATAAAGAACATCATGAAGATACAAGGTGCGCCCTCGTCGCATTTCCAGCTTGTATGTGCCAATGCCAAGCACCTCCACACTGGACTCGTTCCCCATGTAAACTTGTCTGCTCCCAGCAGGTACTCGGCGATACTCGGCGATACTCAACGAACCCTACTCTGTCCCTCGCGATGTGGTCTGTTGCTCCGGAGTCTACAACCCAAAAATGAGGAGAATGAGCAATTAATGCTTGACTAGAAACAAAGCATTGAATGCGAGAAATTAAGTAAGGGAGTACCTTCTTCTGCTCAGGACAATCCCGAGCGAAGTGTCTTTCTTTGTTACAGTTAAAGCATGTCAATTTAGCTTTTACCTTCTTGCCACCTCTCTTGTCCCTACGCTTGAAATTTCTAGCGCCATTGGGCTTTAGCGCAGCTGCTGCTTGCTTCTTAGGGGCACCTTTTGCTTTTCCACGTTTGAACTGAGAAGTCTTACGTGAGCTCGACTCAACCACCGTAACAGAACCATTAGACTTAGCCGCCTCAAGGCGCTCAGCCTCTAGCTCCAAATGACGCGATATGTCTTCGAATGTTTTCACACTCTCATTATGCATCATATTCTGCTTCATCTGCTCCCAAGAATTTGGCAGAGAGCGAATCACAGCTTGTACTTGTTGCTCTTGAGTCAAATTGTGCCCAGCAGCCGCAAGTTCACGTATCATGGCTGGCATGACCCTCAAATGCTGCTTCATCGAGTGATGCACCCTTTTCTGATAGGAGTCAAACTTCATAGTCAGCCCACGTAGCTTTGCCAAAGAGGTAATACCAAAATTTTTCTTGAGAGCTTCCTACATCTCAAATGCAGTCGGGCAATGCTCAAACTCACTAATCAAATCGTTGTGCATGCTGCTCAACATAGTAAAGCGCGCACACCGATCTTTGTTACCCAAGTCTGAAAGACTTCAAGATCACGACGATGTTGAGCTGTATTGCCCTGCTCTGGCGCAACCATCACTTGTTCAAGTGTGGTCAACATTGCTTGCTCATTGAGGAGGTATTGGATCTTACGGCGCCATATATCATAATTGTCGCCATCCAATTTCTCTCCCTTAGTTAAGTCTGCCACCACTGTCTTAGCAGTCATTTCTACATACAGAGTAAACAAATGCGCAGGGGATATTAATGATAGCAACACAAAAAAAATTATTTTGCAGCAAAAGAATCTAAATTAAATAATGATAATTTTACACATGTCTCAAGATCAAAAATTTTCTATGCTCGTAATCATCTCTTGCGCCTCTAGTGATAATTATCAAAATTTAATTTAATTCCATGCGCAAAAAAAAAAAAAAAAAAAAAAAAAAAAAAAAAAAATCTCCCACTACTTATGGCATATACAAAGCATGATAAATTCTATACAATAGCATTTTAATATAAATTTACAAATAACTCATGCTATATTCATTTAATAATGGAATTCAAATAAATAAATAAAAACTAATCATGCTTCTCTAATTGCAACATATTACAAATCCTAAAAAAAAATATGATGTATTTAATATTCAGATTATGCCATAATAGAATGTACATCATTCTGAATTTTTTTGGAATTTTTTCTGAAATTTTCTGAAATTTTAAATAACTAATAAACACACATAAGATTAGAAATAAATATTTCAGAATCTAATAAACTGAAAAAATTATACCAGTAAATGGTAAAACTTTGCAGTAGTCTACAATAAAAATTTCAACCCTAGAAAATTAATCATGCAACACCAGAAGCATTTTAAAGCAGAAATAATGAATTATTATCACAGAAAAAATATTTTTCATTTCCATAAAATTTTTAAAATTTTACAGACAATAGAAAATTTAATTCTGAGTCTAACAAACCAACCACGCATAAAACAAATCTATAACGAATTATTTATGACCATTTAACGCGATTCAGAATTTAAAAAAAAAACAAACAGTGCCTTAACATCAACAGCCAAGCCAACCAAGCCGGCGGAGGAAAATGGCGCGGCTCAGCGTCCGGCTCAGCAGGCGGCTCAATGCACGGCGCGCGCGTGGACAGCACGGCTGACGCGCACGTGATGGCGTGTGAGAAGCGTGCCTGGTGCGTGGCAGCGCGTGGAAGCTGCTCACGGCGTCAGATGGCGCGTGCGGCCCACGCGCCGCCTTCGAGGGTATTTTTTGGTCCAATTTCGGTACTGCCGGACTCCATTTTCCAAAATAAATACATTTATGGTCTTAAAAAAAGACATTTAATGAACATAAAAATGAGGTATTTTACACTCTCAATCTAATGAGAGTGGAAGTGCAAAAACCCTGCACTTCATCTTCCTCCTTCACTAATATTCATGCATATAATGTGTACATATTTATATAAAAATATACACATGATTTAAAAATAAGCACAAAAATACCCATATATGCTCTGATACCAATGTTGACTAAAGTATAACGCATCGGATAAAAGATAATTTCAGAATCATACCTTTTAGCAGAGCCTGAAGCGAAAAATCTTGTGGGTAAATCACGTGCTTCCAAAATGTGAACAATGAACCCAGCAGTGGAGTGATATTACAAAATGAGTATCACTCACACAAGTCACAGTGCAAAATGGCTTGATTGTTGTTTAATAGGAGAGAGTCAGTATGGGAAAAACAAAAACATACGTTGTTCGCTGATACCCATATCCTATATATCATATCAGATATATAGGATAAATATATCATCTATCCATATCAGTTGATATGATAGATATAGATATCTTGAGTGGTTATCCAAATAAGTTTTGAATTCAAATTCAAACTTACATAGATAAGGCTCAAAAGGTTCAAAGGGTCATGCCACATGGGTGCCCAATTTCTAACAGAAATTAACTTAGAAATTAATTATTTTGAGTTTGATTTTCAATGTCTTATATGAATTTGAATCTTATTGTTACATATATGTAATTTGGAGAAATTAAAGAATTAATTCATGAACATGGTCAAGGTTAATCAATATGGAAATAAATTATAATTTATTTTTGAGAATAAAAAATTAGTTTGATTTTGATTTAAATTTCTTGCATGTAAATATTTTGAAAGGACTTTATAGCTTTAATTTATGTTTTATAAAACAAAGAAGAAGAATGTTGGAATTATTAGATTCATGAATTATTGGTTTTCATCTTAATGATTAAAGAGATTTTTGTATTAGAAATTGGAAAATTAGTCATGGGTTCATCTTTATTAATAAAATTACATGTTTAAATTGGTTCATGTAAGAGTTTAAGTTTTGAAAATGTGTTTTGAAATTATTTGTTGATTTTGAAAGCACAGGAAATTTGCTAGCCACTCGAGCGGAAAAGTCACCGCTCGAGCGAACATTAAGGCCAACCAGTATTTTTATAAAGCTTTGCAGACCGCTCGAGCGAAGACCCTATTTTCAGCATATTTTGAAAAATTGCATTTAATTCACTTTTTTATTCCCATCTTTTTCCAAAGCATTCTAGACATGATTTATGGCACAATAAAAATTAATAAGCTAAGAACCAACATTAATTAGTTTATTAAAAGAATAAGTTATTATTAATAAGCCAAGTAAGAAATTGGTTTATTCAGAAAAGAATGATTTAGTAATGAAAAGATATGTGAAATGAGAACCCGATTCATTTAAATAAGAAAGCATAAGCATAGTAGAACTCCGGACTACTTAGACAGAAAAAGACAAAAAAAGTCAAGTTTGATTAGGCAATTGATATTCTATTTCAATGTGTATATGTTATATAATTGTGTAGGTCATGCGTTATTGTCTGCCTGAATTGTCTGATCTATCTAATCTGTCTGATCTGCTTTTGTAGCTATCTATGAGTAATAACTTAGTAAAGTTATGTTCAACTTTATTTATTTTCTGTATGATGAATTAAGATCTGTTTTCTGAAATGATATGTTATGTACAATGAATGATTGTCCAATTTCTAATAATGTATTCGTGGCATCCTTAGTGTCATATGATATCTGTTAGTTGTTACCCGGTATCGGAGGTTCCATCATGGAACTTAATATGTTTGCAATCTGTTACCCGTACCGGAGGCTCCATCATGGGGCTTAGCATGTTTATTCTCTGTTACCCGGATTCGTAGGTTCCTTTATGGAACTTGTTACTCATAACCACCATATGTTCTATATCTGTTCTGTATCTGTTCTGTTAGTAATAATGGATGTACCACGTATGATTAAGCATGAACTCTGATTTCTGTATATGATCTAAATATGAATATTAATATGAATCTGTTTATGAATCTGAATTATAATTTCTGAATCTGGTATAGACATCATTCATTAAAATCCTTTACTTTATTATTATTCACTGGGTTTTAACTCACTGTATTATTTATGTATATAGGTGATCAAGTGCATGACCAGGTTTAGAGGTGTCTTCTTGGAATCTATTTTTGTCAGCCAACCTATGTGTCTCCTGTGGAGGTTCCAGATATGTCAAGTGGTTTTGGCTATGTGATTAAAGTTTAAGTTTTGTTTTATTGTTTGGTTAAACAATTCTTTGTTTATTTTGTAAATATGGCCAAGTCCTTTTTTGTCCAGTTTGTATATATATGATGACGCAAGAATGATGTGTAGATATGTACATAAATTTTTTAATTTTTTTTTGTCTCATATAAGACTGTACAGCTCAATGGACATTGTATATTTGTTATTTGCTTCCGCTAGCCCCTAATATTATGTTAATTTGTCTCAAAGGCCTTCGATAATCCCATGATTACTGGCCGGTTACGATGCTAAACCTATAGGGATGGGTTTGGGTCATGACAGTTGGAACTTGAAAGACATCGAAACCTACTTTCGTTCGGATGAAAAGAGAGCCCACAACGTGCTTTACCTTTTTCTCAAAGGCACTAGGGTGGAGAACCCAATGGATCTAGGTGAAATAGTAGAGAGAAGATAAGTTTTAGAGAGAGAAACTAAAGATCTAGGGTTTTGGGGAGTTTTAGAGAGAGAGAGAGAGAGATGAAAAAGTGATGAAAAAGGTCACCTTCATGGACTGTTATACACACAGTCCGCTCGAGTGTGGAAAGCGATGCTCGAGCGTCAGACACAAGGCTTCACTCGAGCGTAAGAAGCAACGCTCAAGCGTCGAATACAGTCTTCTAGCATTTGCAGGTTTACAAAAAATACTAAGAGTTTGCAAATCTCGCTTGAGCGGAGGAGTAAAAATCTGGGCAACATAGGTTTGGAAAAACAAGCAACCAACTTGTTCCAAACACACAACCACAATCTAAATGGCCAATCCAAGGAACAATAAGAGGAATAAAAGATGAAAAACAACATTAGATCATGAAACCCAAGTCCGGAACATAATAAAATGTCGGATCAAAACCGGAGTCGCTATAACCTCCATCCCTTAAAAAATTTCGTTCCCGAAATTTCAATTCAAGCTTTAAAACTATGTTTTAAGCTATTACCACAATGATTACCATTCAATCTCAATGCCATGACCCATCTACCGGTCATTCAATCCCATCACATTATGAATATACATTTCATATTTCCAACATTTTCAATGTTTATAACAAACTTGTATCTCCAAAACTTGAGCAACATATACAATGTTTTCAAAGGTGATACTGTCACGACTCAAACCCACCCCTATAGGTTTAGCGTCATAACCGGTCAGTAATCCTTGGATTATCAAAGGCCTCTGAAAAGAATAACTTATAAATAGGGGCTACGGAAGCAAATATAGAAATATACATAGTCCATTGAGCTGTGGAGACATATATGGGACATAAATTTTAAACCTATTACATATATACGTGACATCATAATGCAGGTCTTATGTCACATTCAATACAGATGTAGTCAAAAAGGGACTTAGCCCAATATACACATAACAGAAAACTTGTTCATAATTCAAAGAAGGCAAGGTCTTAAACATATGCCATTTAGACTTGACTTGCTCACAAAAGGGACCCTCCTCGGAGGCACAACCGCTGGCTGACAAAATTGAGACACCAGGTCCTCAACTCTAAGTCTGGTCACGCGCCTGATCACCTACATACAAAATATAAATAGTGAGCGGAAGCCCAGTGAATAATAACAGAGTAAAGGGGTTTAAAAGAATGTTGTCCATAACAATTACAGAAAATAGAATTCAGTAGTTATCATAAATGGATTCATAATCATGTTCATAATCAAATTTGCAGTTAATCATACGTGGTACATCCATTAGCACTAGCAGAAACAGTTGACCCATAAAGGGACGGCCATAAAGGCACACAGTTGACCCATAAAGGGACAACCATAGAGGCATACAATTGACTCACGTGCACGGAGACGAAACAGTTAGCTCATGAGACGTACAGTTGGCCCATAATTGGGATATATGCAGAAGGATCCATAATAGTTGGTTTATGAAACATACAATTGACCCATAATTGGGACATAACAGAACAGATAACAGATGTCATCTGAAGCTAATGATACCACGAGTACATTTCAGAAACATTGGACAACCATTCATTTATGCAGAAAATAATATTTAAAAAACAGATCATCTTATATCATTCAGAAAATACTTATAAATTGAACATAGTTTTACAAAGTTATTACTCACAGATGGCTCCAAAGCAGATGGACAGAACAAATAACCGAATAACCTACGGCGCGTGACCTACACAACACAAAACAGACATACATTTGAAACATACGCTCAAGATATACTTTACTCATTATGTTTCATTCTTAGCGTGTTATCAGCCTTTATCCTCATTATAAAGTCTTAATCTTGGCCTAGGAATGTCTAGGATGCAATGATGATGCAAAAATGTGTTTGAAAATACTTGGGCAAAAATGTTGGAAATAGGGGTCCCGCTCGAGCGCAACGTTCTTCGCTCGAGCGGACATGTAAACATGTAAGGGGCCGCTTGAGCGCAACTTTCTTTGCTCGAGCGGTCTACAAACTTTGAAAAAATACTGGTTATGTGATTTTCACGCTTGACGGTCGTTCGAGCGTGAGACTCAGGTCCTCGCTCGAGCGGTCTGCAAAAACGTGAAACTTCTGAGAGCTTACATTTCACGCTCGAGCGAGATTCAGGTCGCTCGAGTGGAGAAACAGAATCTGGAATTTCCATATTGCACTCCTTAGCTCAAGACTTGAATTCAAAGCTGTAATTCATGATCTTTTAGGCCAAATACTGAAGGGAGCTCGTACAAACTTATAAAACATGGTGAATTCAAAAGCATTTCGCAAAATCAAGCCCAAAAGCTTTGCCAATTGAATTAAAACTTGAAATGGTGAAAATCATAACATTACATATCATACATGTGAAGATGCAAGTTTAAAGCTTTCAAAACATGATCGAATGAGACAAATTGATAGAAAACAAGATGAATTCTCAAAACTAAGGTAGAATGATAACATGCATAGGAGAATTCTTTGAAAATTTCCTCAAAGTACCATAATATAGACATGCATGCATGGTATGATCTATATTTTTTCATTTTAGCTCAATTCTAGCATTACACAACTTAATTCTTTGAATTCATGTGCTATGTGACTCAATCCCAAAACTAGAAGGTTGAATTCTTACCTTAGATGATTAATTACACTTTAAATAGTTAATTGTTTGAAGTCCCAAGCTAAAACCTCCAAGTTCTCTAGCAAGTCCCTTGTTGATCACTTCCCTCTTGGTTTATCTCACACACACACACACACACACACACACACACACACACATTTGTAGGCTCAAGAGATGAGGAAATGAGTGTGTATATAATATTCTTGAGTAATTTCTTGGCCTTATATAGGCTTGATTAGAGAATATAATTAGTGGCTAATTAATTGCTATTAATTATTCTAATTTAATTTGTTCTGAATCGAATCTTAATTAAACCTATCATAAAATTCTAAAAATTCTAACTAACACATAATCCAAGTCAATTTCATGATCGGATGCCAATAAGGCCTTCAATTTACAAAACAAAATAGAACGACAAACAGATATTTCTACGATGGACAGATAAAAACACAAATACTGTCGTACACACATGCAAATAAATTTAGAATGTTATCTTAATTCTTCTTAGGCATAATTAATTATGGATTAACGACTAATCAAAGGTCGGGGTTGTTACAGATACAACATACGCAATACGTCATATTCTCAAAATATATGCAATGCTTATATTGAATCCATGTTTCCAAACATTCCATAACATATACAATGTTCTCATGTTTTAAAACATATACAATGTTTTTACATTTCATTAGCATAATCAAAATCTCAATACAAATTCAAACATCAACAAATAAGTCCGGATATTTATCTCGGACTTCCAATGCACGCTCTCAAGTTGCTTCTTCAACCCCGTGGTGTTTCCACAATACCTTAACCAAGGGAATCGTCTTGCCTCGCAAAACTTGGTCCCGGGTATCCAAGACTCTCACCGGTCTCTCCTCATACGAGGCATCCTTATTTACCTCTAAGTCGGTCCAATCCAACACGTACGATGGATTCGGCTTATATTTCCGAAGCATGCTAATATGAAACACATCATGAACCCTAGAAAGCTGTGGCAGTAACGCCGGACGGTAAGCCACTTCCCCGATCTGCTCAAGGATCTTGAAAGGCCCAATAAACTGAGGGGACAACTTCCCACTCTTTCCAAATCTCATCAAACCCCGCCTAGGTGATATCTTCAAGAACACATTGTCTTCCACCTCAAAAGACAAGGGTCTCCTCCCATGGTCGGCATAACTTTTTTGACGGCTCTGAGCCGTAATCAACCTCTTATGGATAAGTGCGACTTTCTCTATTGTTTTCCAAACCAACTCTAGACCCAACAAAGGTGCATCACCCGCTTCGGCCCAATACACTGGAGATCTATACAGTTAGCCATACAAGGCCTCAAATGGTGCCATATCAATACTCGATTGGAAATTATTATTATAGGCAAAATCCACTAAGGGCAAGTGACTCTCCCATGACCCCTTGAAGTCAATGACGCAATCTCAAAGCATATCCTCAAGGATCTGAATAGTACGCTCGGACTGCCCGTCAGTCTGAGTGTGATACGCTGTGCTAAAAGTCAGTTTAGTGCCCAAGGCACTCTGCAAGCTCTGCCACAACCGAGCTATAAAACGTGGATCTCTATCCGAAACAATCGAAATAGGGACCCCGTGCAACCTCACTATGTCCCTGATGTAAAGGTTAGCAAGGTAATCTACCGAGTCACTTATGCGCATAGGAATAAAATGCGCCGACTTAGTTAACCGGTCAACCACCACCCAAATGGCATCACTACCCCATTGAGTCCTCAGAAGGCCCACAACAAAATCCATCGTGACATGCTCCCACTTCCACTCAGCTATAGGCAAGGGTTGCAACAAACCCGCTAGCCTCTGATGCTCGGTCTTTACTTGTTGACAAGTAAGGCACTTCGATACAAACACGGCTATATCCTTTTTCATACCCCTCTACCAAAACTGGCGACTAAGGTTGTAATACATCTTTGTGCCCCCCGGATGCACCGCAAGGCATGAATGGTGAAACTCTCGAAGTACTTCATCTCGACAAGACTCCGGCACAAACAAACGGTCACGGTATCTCACACTCTAGTCGAAATACATAGTCAAGCCTCTTTCTACCTTTCCACTGGAGATCTTCCCTTGGAGGGATTCTACCTCAAGGTCACCCCTCTGCTCTTCTAACACTCGGTTCATAAGTGTAGGTTGTGCAACAACTAAAGACAAGGATGCAGACTCAACAAACTTGCCAAGGTGCAAGTCAAACTCATTAAGAGAACCCAACATCTCCCATTCTCGGATGGCGATACAAGCTACACTACTAATTGATTTCCTACTCAAAGCATCGGCCACAACGTTGGCTTCCCCGGATGATAATGCAACTCGAAATCATAATCCTCTATGAACTCCATCCACCTTCTCTGCCTCAAGTTCAAGTCCTTCTGTGTAAACAAATATTTCCGACTCTTGTGATCAGAAAACACCTAAAATCTCTCACCATACAGATATTGTCTCCAAATCTTCAAGGCAAATATTACCGCTGCTAACTCTAGATCATGGGTAGGATAATTCCTCTCATGTGTCTTCAACTGTTGTAAACTATAGGCTACTACCTTCCCCTCTTGCATCAATACACAACCCAAACCTTCTCGTGAGGCATCACAATATATCGAATAGCCCAAACCCCTCTCCAGAATAATCAAGACTGGAGTAGTGGTAAGTCTAACTTTAAGCTCTTGAAATGACTTCTTACAAGTCTCACTCCATACAAATTTGATTCATTTCCTCGTCAACCTAGTTAAAGGTGAGGCTAGCTTAGAGAAATCTTTCACAAACAGACGGTAATACCTGGCCAACCCCAAGAAACTACGAAAGTGTTCTTAGGTTGTGCCCAATCGTGTATTGCCTCTATCTTGGATGAATCTACAGTCACTCCTTCCCCGGATACTACATGGCCTAAGAACTTAACTTCCCTCAGCCAGAACTCACATTTTCCAAACTTAGCATACAGTTTATGGGCTCTAAGCAACTCAAGCACCACTCGCTAGTGTTCATCGTGCTCCTGCTCAGAGGGTGAGTAAATCGAGATGTAGTCCACAAAGATGACCACAAAACGGTCTAGGAACTCACAAAAGATCCAGTTCATCAAATCCATAAACACAGTTGGAGCATTGGTTAGCCCAAAAAGCATCACTAGAAACTCGTAATGGTCATACAACATATGAAATTTCATCTTTGGGGTATCCTTCTCCCTTACCCTCAACTGATGATAACCCGATCTCAGGTCTATCTTAGACAAGCAACAAGACCCCTTCAATTGATCAAACAGATCATTTATACGAGGCATTGGGTATTTGTTCTTAACAGTTACCCAGTTCAACTTCTGGTAGTCTATACAAAGTCGTAACGCTCCATCTTTCTTCTTAGCAAAAAGAGTCAGCGCTCCCCAAGGTGAAGTACTAGGGCGGATGAAACCCTTATCTAGCAATTCCTGGAGTTGAATCTTTAACTCACTCAATTCAGCTAGTGCGAATCTATACGGTACCATAGAAATCGGTGTTGTGCTAGGCACTAAATCAATAGAGAACTTGATCTCTCCGTGAGGTGGTAAACTAATAAGATCCTCGGGAAAGAAATCGGGGTATTCACAAACCACCCTTGGCAACTCAACCTGGACTTCATCACATTCACTACTCGAGAAGCTAGCAAGAAGGCAACGAAGTTCATTTCGCTCACGTGGATCATATACTGATGATAAGACTCTATTCAACCCGGTCCCCCAAGAAATAAAAGTAATCACCGCTCAAGGTATATACAGTAACCCTCTGACGGTAGCAATCTATAACAGCCCGGTATGACGAATATTAGTCCATACCCAAAATAACATCAAAACTAGACATGTCAATTAATACAAATGCAAATGGAAGTCGACGATCGGCAACCTCTATGTCATAACCCCGACATCCCTATTTCAAAATAACTTCACCACCGATAGGTGACTCTACACAGATAAGAGATGTTAATTGAGCCAACTCTAACCCCAAAACCGATGCAAATGCAGACGAGATAAAAGAATGGGATGCACCCGTATCAATCAATACATTAGTAACTGAATTCCAAAACAAGAAGGTACTTCTCACTATAGGAGGAGTAGGTACAAAATCTGGCGCTGTAATAGCATACACATGCCCCGTAGGCCTCTGCTCAACCTGCTCACCCCTCGGAGCATAAGTTTGATGCACTGACTAAGCCGAAGAGGCTCCTTAATTGGCCCTCGAGGCCTATGCTGACTGTGCCGGCTAGTGGCTCTGTGCCTACCTCCAACCAGACGCACCAGATGTGTCACCCAACTGTGGACAAAATCTCTTCAAATGCCCTGCCTTCCCACACTGATAACATTTGAGCGGCTGCACTCTCCCTTAACTCTGGCCTTGAGAACGAGGCGAAGATGATGCTGCTCGCTGCCTTCTTCCTCTCTATGGGCAAGCTAGAGACTTGTGGCCCAATTGACCACACTTAAAACAAGTAAAATCTCCCTGGCCACCCTTCTCAGAGCCCAAACTCGGTATTGGAAAAGTGGACCTCGACTGAGCTCTTTGGAACTGTTAGAGGATAGAACCCCTCTGCCTCTTACTGTCCCCCTAATTATCCTGACTTTTTTGGAGACCTTCATCCTCTTTTCCTCTGCCTGCATAATGGTTTCAAGATGGGACGCCGCCTCCACAAGGCGTCCATAGTCTCTAATCATGGATCTGACCACTCTAAACATGAGCCCGGTCCTTAATTGCTTTTCAAACTCCAGAAAAAGGCGTTTCTCAGTCGCCACAAGCTCAAGAGCAAACCTAGAGAGGCTAGTGAATGTGGCTTCAAACTCAGCCACTAGTGTGTTCAACTACACCAGCTTGGAAAACTGGTCTCTCAACTTCTCCCTAACTGTGGGAGTTAGAAACTTGTCTTGGAAGGCGTTGACGAATGCCTTCCAAGTCACCCCAATGCATCCATGCACATACTTCTACCATTGACCCGTATCCCCTTTCAGTTGGAAAGATGCCAAGGTCACCCTTAACTGGTCGTCCTCGATGCCAAGCATCTCGAACATCTTCACTATCTGCTTTAGTCACTCATCTACTTTTAGTGGTTCCGTGGGATCACCCAAAAATTCGTCCGGATTCGATCGAAAGAACTCTCTCTTCAAGAAAGATGGCTCTGCCTTAGCTACTTGAGCCTGGACTTGATTCTCAGCCCTGAGAATGTCCATGGATTCTCACAATGCTCCGTCCATTTCGCGAACTAAGGCGCCTATGGCCTGTGGACCCACTGGTTCGGCCACGTTGGCTTGACCAACTCCCTCCTCTTGTGCCGGAATATCATCCGGTATGGGCACCTGTGCCTTCTAGGCCTACCACGCCTACCACCACCACCACGTCTTGACATTCTAATAAAGGTAACAAAAGAGGTTAGCACATTTACAAATGTGCCGAAACTAACTCATTTGCGTCCTAATACGTTGGACAACAGTAATTCACTCCATATAAGCACGTAGTCATATAAACACATACGAATTTTATTTCCAGATAATGACCGTCCCGTGGCATTGCTAGAGTTCCAATTAAAAATGACAGTGATCAGGTGCCTTTCCAATAGGACTATTAGAAACTCGTAGACTCGACCAACATCCTAGAAATTTAATTCTATACCTATATAATCACATAAGCATGTTATCACATATGCACACAATACATACTAACGCCTTAACTAAGCGAGACAAACCCATTGTGGTAATAACCACTTTCCACATACCCAAAGCATTCAAATCCGGTACGCTTTGATACCAAATTGTAACACCCCCAAAAATAATACGATAAATCCAACCCATAAGCGGAGAATAATAGAAATGAAATACTTTCATTCATTAGAGTTCGTTTACAAGAGTTAACACATGCGGTATACATTCACCAACATTCATCCTGAATCTATAACATGTATTACAATATTGAGAGAAATGAAACTAAACATATAGTCAGATACCTTATAGGCTTACATCTTTCCATGTCATTGCTTGGTTACACAAAAGTGAGCCTAGCTCAATACAATTAAAGCCCTTGGCTATACAAAATAATAAAACAAAATAAAGAAGCTCTTGCTTCCCAAAGGTCCCTCCAAGCTATTGTCTTGGCGGAGACAAGTCACCAGTACCTGAAAATGGCTTTCCCGAATAGGGTGAGCCAAAGCCCAATAGGAATAATCTAACATAGTATATGAGGTTTAGCAGAGATATAAGTACAATGTGCATGTACAATGCCTGTGACAAGATATTCACATTTGATAAAATCATAAAGTATCAAAGTTCGTATTTCAATTCATTTTCCATCCATTCTTTTAAAGTTAATTTACCTTTCTCAACTCATGAGCCAATTCCATATTCTTCCAACAACCAAAATGAGACTACAACTCAGTGGTTATCTAATCAACACAATTACCACACAAACACTTCAATCTGCCATTTTATGAAAATTTTGTCTGCGCGATCGGCACCTATGTATACACAAGATTTTGGGACTTTCACCCTGAAAACTCCGGCCAACTTAATTTCAAATGATACTATCCTTTATCTCCTCCCAAACGATAAAGTACATCCATTTTCTCCTTCCAAATATCATACATATAAAATGTATTTAAACATAGTCATATTCAATGAAAACCAACACTAGATTAGTTTCAATTTACCTAATCCTCATGCAATTTCTACAACAATTAAAGCTATCCTCCACCGATAGCCCAATACAGTTATTTTTAAACGGATATTCAATCTCAAGACAGATAATTTATTCGAAACTTCCAAAAGGGAGAGGTATTACATACACAACTCTACCATCTATTTCAATTTTCGCCCAATTTCATGTTTACAACACAAATTTCATTTATTTATATAAAATAAATATTATAATCATTTTAGGGCAAACTCCCCCTCTTTCCAAATATCAACCCAAGTTCCAAAATCAATAACTTTGACACAAGACAATTTCATTTACAATCTCCATAACCATTTATTTTCCATTCATCAAAAACCCCTCTTTTTGTTTCACACCCAAACCCTAGGTTTGTTCAAACTATTCTCAAATTCCATAATTGTTACACAACAACAAATAACTAAGCTAAAGACCATAAGAAAGTGTAGAAAATTCCTACCTTAAGAAGAGAAGACAAGCAAAACAAGGTTGGAACTCGAAAGACACCGAAACCCACTTTCGTTCGGATGAAAAGAGAGCCCATGGCGTGCTCTACCTTTTTCTCAAAGGCATTAGGATGAAGAACCCAATGGATTTAGGTGAAATAGTAGAGGGAAGATGAGTTTTAGACAGAGAAACTCAAGATCTAGGGTTTTGGAAAGTTTAAGAGAGAGAGAGAGAGGGATGAAAAAGTGATGAAAAAGGTCATCTTCACAGACTGTTATACACGCAGTCCGCTTGAGCGTAGAAAGTGACACTCGAGCGTTAGACACATGGTTCTGCTAGATCGTAAGAAGCGACGCTCGAGCATCGAATACACTCTTCCAACATTTGCAAGTCTTAAAAAATATTGAGAGTTTGCAAATCCCGCTCGAGCATAAGAATGGCCGCTCGAGTGGATGAGAAAAATTGCAAAGCCCGCTCGAGTTCAAGAATGGCCGCTCGAGCGGAGGAGTAAAAATCTGGGCAACATAGGTTAGGAAAAATAAGCAACTAACTTGTTCCAAACACACAACTACAATCCAAATGGCCAATCCAAGGAACAACAAGAGGAATAAAAGATGAACAACAACATTGGACCATGAAACCCAAGTCTGGAACATAATAAAATGTTGGGTCAAAACTAGAGTCGCTATATAAAAGTTGGTTTTTTAGTTTTTTTTTTTTAAAAAAATTGTGACTTTTTTAGCTAAAAAAAATTAGTTTTTTTTTGTGATTTCTTTGGCTAAAAAAATTAAAGAGCTAGTTTTTTTTTGAAGTTTCCAAACACCATCAATTTCACCAATACCATTCTAACGGTTAATATGATATTTTGATACAACTAATACTCATATAAATGTTTGGTCACAAAAATTACTTTTCAAAAAGCCTCTTGTAATCCAAATTAAGAAAAAAAAATAAAAAAAGTTTCTTGTAATCATAATTTAGTTTTGTTGATGGGGGCAGAAATGACTTTGCCAAACTTCAACTTAAATTTAGAATAAGATTTGGCTCTATTTAGTTATTTATTTTTGCCAATAGATAGGAGAGTAATTACATTATACGAAATACTTACATCTTCAAAATAGATCACTAACATATAATAGTTAGAAAGTCAACAAAGTCTAACAACTAAGCCCCACAATCACAGAATGTATGAAACTCCTCTCTATAGGAGTTGAACCCAAGATTTCACACCATAAAGGGCGCTATATAATCACTTGGCAAATACCCTAATTAGCTTTGGCTTTATTTTAGTAAGGCAAATCATTAGAAAAGAATTTTTGAGGTGTCTAGTTGAAAAATAATTTTAAAAATTCTTATAATTTTACAATTAGAGTTTTGAGATGTCTAGTTGAAAAATAATTTTAAAATATCTTATGATTTTACAATTAGAGTTGATCTACTGTACCAATTTGACACAAAGTTTGATAGATTATCAAAATTTTATTAAAATTTTCCCCTCTATCTCTCTTTTGATGGAGACTACAAACGCTGTTTGTATTTGATTTTATTAAAAAAAATAACAAAGAAAATATTTTTTTACATTGGATCAGCATTGCTAAATTTTAGTATTTTGACTATTGTAACATTTGATTATTTTTATGGGGTATTTTTTTTAAGGTCCCTGATATTATGATTTTATAGTATAAAGGACATCAAATATTTTCATGATATCTAAGGTCCCTCAACATCAATCCAGAGAAAATTGGTCCAGAGAAAATTCAAGTCAGAGAAAATTGGTGCAGAGAAATTTTGAATTTCTCTGGCCTCCTTAGCCTTTCATGGACACTGCCAGAGAAATTTCCTTAGCCTTTCATGGACTCCAGAGAAATTTCAAATTTCTCTGCCGTGGGTTTGATCCTCCACCAAATATTGTTGAAAGCTTTCACTGTGTCACAGATAGAAGGTTCTAAAAACGCTCGCTTAGGCATGCTATTTAATGCTAATCCAGGTGCGAGTTTTCCCAGTCTCCTTTTTGTGAAGGCTTCTGAAGTCGCTGTATCGTCATATAGGTATTTTCATCCAAAGCTGTTTCTATATTCCTTATGGCATCTGAATATGGAAATATTTGCCCCTCCCTAATATTTCCTGTAACTCAATGCTTACTTTTGTGCAGTCATAAGACAAAGGTGCTGGATTTTTTGGATCAACTATGTGCATTTTATGAGCAGGAATACGTGCATGCATCCTCTGTAGTTGCTGAAAGCAATGAAGCATTTATTGATAAGGTCTGTGATCTGGCTGATGCAAATGCGTTATCATCTAAGATGTTGAGAATAGGAGGATTTCGGGTGGTCTGTGCCATAGAGTTATTACCTGAAGAAAAATACCATTTATTTTACATTCATGCACAGAATTAAAACTTCAATATCAAATTTACAGTCTCTAGGTAAAAAAAAACTGAATTTTCTCTGGGTTGAAACCAAAGAAATTCTCTGGGTTTTGAACTGAATTTTCTCTGGGTTGAAACCAAAGAAATTCTCGAGTTGAACTCAACAATCCATCATCAACAGTAATGGTCGGAAGCGCATCTGATCTTCTGCTACAACATTGCTCCGATTAATCTATTTCTAGAGATATTCGATGACATGGAAAGAGTGGGTGTCGAGCATGACATGGACAGGCCACCTCATCGCCTCCGTCCACGGTCGCGGCAGCTGTGGGGGGATTCGGAACGAGCCAGCGTTCAAGCATGTGGAGGGCGTTGAGTCGGTCAGAATCGGAGTCTGAAGTGAGTTGGAGCTCGGCGAGGTGGAAGAGTTTTGGAGGCGGTGGTTGTGGGTAAGAATGGCGGTGGGTTTGGGGTGGTGATGGGTCAGATTCCGGCGACGGCGGTGGTGGTGGTGGTGGGTGAGAGTGGTGTGAGATGGGTGAGTTTGGGAGTGGAAATCTCCATTGGGTAAAGCTTGGGGAAGTGTTGGGAGATGAGGACTCAGAGTCAGGTTGTTGGGGTGGCGGTGGGTCAGATGATGAAGATAGTATAAAGGACTGAAATTTCTCTGATATATGTTTAGGGACCTTAGACATCAAAAAATAATTTTGTGAATTTCTTCCATTACGAAAAGTGGGAGAGGGACCCTAAACCGATTTTCCCTATTTTTATTTCATTGTGAGAGTTGTATTGTGCTGTTGTTTATTTTTATCTATTATGAGCTATTCTTTGTGGTGATTGTTAAGATTGTAGATATGCATTATTAGATTATAATTGTTCTTATATTTATAATTAATCTCTTACCAATTGAAAAAAAAAAATTTAAAATATGTCAAAATTTAATTGTAATATGCTAGTTTGACAATTTAGGCATTGTTTGGCATGATCCAAAAAAGTCAAAAAGTCACTATCCTATTTAAGTCACATCATCTCATTTAAGTCACATCACCTCTTTAACACATAACTTCAAACAAAATCCATATTTCATAAAAAGTCAAAAAATATACTTATTTGGATCATCCCAAACCACCCCTTAATATTACAAAATATTTTTAGTTTGTTTGTTAGATTTGTTATATGTTTAACAACTTTTTTTTATCCTGAATTTGCTGGCATCCAATTCGATCCATTCTCTCCCTCTCTGTTCCTTTTTCTTTTTCATTTTTCCGTTTAAATTTTTTTTTTTTTTTGGTATAGGGTTGGCCTAACCTATATATATGTGTGTGTTGGTTTCATTAATTCACTTTGTCCTTGGGCATCGATCCAACATGTTGAACTTTGACTTTAGAGGCAAATCGATTATGTTGCTGAATTTAATTATCGATTCATGCGAAATTTTTATATAAAATTTATTACCAGAGTAATGTGAAAATAATATTTATATAATTAAATATCACTTAAATGGGCACTTTGCTCCATTATAATTATATCATTTTCTATAACTACACAAAAATTAATCACAAAATCAGATATTCAATTCTTCTATTTTAAAACTTTTTCAAATATAATAATAAGTTTAGGGAAGCTCCCCAATTTACTTAAAAATTTATTAACTATCCATATAACAACCCACATTAACGTGGAGATTGTTCTTATTTAAAAGGAAAAAAAATATATACAATAACCTTGTCCGAACATAATTCAATTAACTATCAATTTATACTACTCATATAGAAAGAGAACAAATTCATATGCATCAGTGATTATTAATAAAATCTACACACATAGCCAAAAAAGAAAAAAGAAAAGAAAAAGCCTTACATAAGAAAAATGCTTCGGACCCCCACTGGGGGTCGACCCCAAGTGAGGTGGCATGCTGTTATTGGACAAAAAAAAAACTGTTTTATTTTATTTTATTTTTTTTTGAGTTTCAGCCAGTGGAGGTGCGCCACCTCACTGGGGGTGCGACCCCCACTGGGGGTCTGCAGCAGGTTTGCTTACATAAATAAGTGATTACCAAATATTTAAGTTATCAAAATATATTATTGATATCAAAAGCCTCACGTCAATAAGTGATTATTACAAAACTATCGAAAATCAAATTTGTATGGATCTATCAAGACTTAGAAATTTAAAAAAAAAAAAAAAATTATAAAAGGAATAAATTCATCTTTCAATGTCAACATTTTTTTTTTTGTCTTTTCTTTTGATTAAAAAATTAATGAACTTGTGTCAAGGTATCTGATTCAATTTGTTTGTCTGAGTTTTCAAAAAAAAAAAAAAAAAAAAAAAAGCTAAAAAATATCAAAAATTAGTTTGGTAAAGAAAATAAAAAAAAAATCATTATTTTTACATAATTTTCTATTTTGAGTTAATTATCTAAAAGTTCTATTTATAAATGTTATGGTAGCTTATGTCCTATCTAAGATTTTTTGAATCAATAAGTCCTATTTATTAAAACTGAGAATATTATCAGCTTTCTCAAATTTTAAAACTAAGAATATTATTAATTTTGCATAGTAATGTTCTAGATAATTGTTTCACTAACTAATGAAAAAAAAAAGCATGAGATTAAACGTCTTTGCCTTTTACTTATTGGTTTGATTCAATTATCCAATAAAATCGTGAACATTATCAATTTTTTCATTTTTAATTTTTTTTTGCAATTTCACACGTCAATATTCCATCATTATTCTCCTTTATAGACACAAAATTTTCAGTTTTGCATAAAAAAATGATTCAGATTTTTCAATTTTTTTTTTTTTTGCACATAAGTTTTTATTTTTATTTTTTTCAATTTGAAAGTTGATATTTTAAAGTTTTGAAAATCAAAATAAATGTCAGATCATCATGTTCCTTTATAGATAATCATAAATGATGAACTATCATTGTTTGAAAGTGAACAATCATTGTTTGAAGGATAATTCTGACTATTAAAAATTTAATGAGACTTGAAATTTCAAAATTTTTTAGTTAGAACTGAATGGAATATAAATTCATAAATTAGGACTTGTATGTAAATGACCTATCTATTTTTTGGTAAAAAATAATTTAAAATATTTAAAATATGTGTTTTTTAGTATTTATTTTTGTGAAACCACTTTCTAATTTTTGGAAACAAAAAATTAGAACACAAATTTTAAAAACTCAACAAAACAAAATTATATATATTTGGAACTATTTATTTTATTTTATTTTATAGTTTTGTGCATCATGGTGCTACAATTTTATGACATATTCTGAGAAAAAAATAAAAATAAATACATACCTATTTTCTTTACTTATCTTTCTCTGTATACTAATAACAAATTGATAACTTAATTAATTGGAACATTATTTTTTTCTTAAAAGTCTCCACTTTGGCAATTTGGGAAGATAAACTTTTTAGCTTTTTGATTTTTTGAATCACATCACCTCTCTATTTTTTTATACAAAAAAAGTCAAAAACAAACCAAAAAAAAATCAAAAAATCAACTTTTTACCATCTTCCTAAAACACCACTAAACACCACTGAGGTGGGCAGTTGATAAATTTTTAGGTGAATTAAAGAGGCTCTCTAGACTTATTGATATAATCCACTCTTAATTTGGTTGGTATTTTGGGTGGTGTCATTCCTCTACTATAAAATAATACAAGTGTGAAAGAGACATTAAAATGACTTTGGGATTTGGCCCAATAGTCTAGTAATCATACTTTAGGGTGTAGTATGTGGGACATTAGAAATTCGAGCTAATAGAGTAGCGACGAACTTTTCTGTTGTAATTTAACAATATTAACATTAATACTATTTTGTTAAAAAAATTAGACAAGAAATATACAAAAATATTATATATAAAGTGACATGCCTTTTTAATTGTAATATAATTATACTAACATATTAATGACTATTTTTATTATAAAAAAAATTAGACATTAAAATATTGTATATAAAGTGGCATGGATGGCTTGAATAGTTAATCGAATTTGCTTCTTGAGTTCAATTTGACGTCTTTTTGTCTGCTTTCCTGAATGAGGGTAGAAAGAGAGGGAATTTTGCAAACTTTTAAATTTTCTTGGCTACCAAACGACAAATTACAATATCCATATGGGATGCGTTTGGTGTACCTCACTAATTCCCTCGCACGTTGACAAAATCAATGTGATAGATGGTAGCGATAGTTCAGAAATGAATAAAAAAAAGTAAAGTAAAAATAATTCTAACAAAATAGAAATAATCACACATGTGAGAGCTAGGCCATTTGATAAATTTTTTAGATATTTATTTATTTATTTTTATCAAATTAATTTTTATTATGTGTTTAAATAATGATCATGTAATGAATGGTTGTTAAGATGTTAATGTGTAATCGATATATTTAGTATATAAAATGTTTTTAATTTTGGATTTTTTAGTTTAATGGATTAGTTTAATAACAATATCAAAGTTGTTGTCATATTTGACTTTTGAAAAAACAGAAACTAATTTAATGAAAATAAAAACAACCACCCATTATTGGTCATCATCCAAACACATAATAAAAATTAATTTGATAAAATAAAAAAAAGGGTCTAAAAACTTTATCAATTTTACATAATTTTATCTTTAGTGGGTAGAAATAATTTTTTAAAATTCAAAATAGTTTTTTGACATTTATTTTTGCTAAATTAGTTTATATTTTTATCAAATTGACGATTTTGCTCTTGAAATTAAGCAATGATATCTTCAATTATCTTTATTTGGAACAAGATTTAAAATTCAGAATTAAATGCATCATAATTAAAAAGTGAAAGACTAAAATGACACAAGTTATAAACTATAAGGACCGTTAGTGTAATTTTGATTGATTTTTTAGACTAGGAGAGACCTTGACTTGGTCACGTAAGCCTTTGCTTGAGGCAGACACGTCGAACTTTCCAAAGACTTTAGTGCAAAGATTGTCATATGACTTCTAAAAACAACCTCCCCTAGCCACTTCAATAGATTTCATTGAGGGTTTTTAATTTTTTTATTTATAGTCTAACGATGAGCCCTTTACTGTATTCACATTTGGCCATTGGCCGGCGCATATGGATGTGGGTTCTTCACATGCTTAAACCCATTTGCTAAGATGTTTTTATTTTATTTTTTTATTTTTCAATAGATAGGAAAGTAATTAAATTATGAGAAATATTTAAATATTTATATTATTAAATAAACAGACTAGTAGTCTATAATAATTGGAAAGTTAACAAAATTTAACAATCAATTCATAATGTCCACCAAGCCAAGTTCAATAACAATTACTAAAATTGTCTAACAACCAATCCACCATGCCCACCAAGCCAAGTCCAATAATCACTACTAATCATATACAGCCTTTATAATAGAGAAGAAATAAACCAACCACCACAAAAGATATCAAACTCCTCTCCATAAGAGTTAAACCTAAGATCACACACTACAACCATTAGGCCAAATGCCTTTGTTCATTTGATAAGAAGTTCAAACACTATAAAGAGGGGAGATTTATGATTTGCATTCTTAAAAATGGGTATATTATAAGAAGATTATGAGTTTTGTTCAGACTGTAGGGATTTAAAATAGTGCGCACAAGTTGACTCAGGATACCTTATACATAATACACACACACAAAAAAAAATAATAATAATAAATAAATAAATAAAAATCTAAGGTTTAAAATGTATTGGATATCGATAGTAGTGGTTAAAGAATTTTGAAACTTTTGACATTAAAATGAGATTTTATTTTATTAAATTTTACGAAAATTAAATTTTCTTAGAAAAGCTAGTCACCTAAAAAAATTGTCTAAAAACTTATCCGAAAAAGTGATACATGATCTAAATTCAATTCTTATATGATGGTAGGATAGGTTTCACACTTAAATAAATCTCAAGTACACAAATTACTATAATTTTTTAAAAACTTTTTCTTTGTGAGCTTTGCACAATAAGTTAAGTGACTCAATTAGTTGATACATCAGTTATGGACAACTAATAAGATCTGAAATATCCCATAATTATGGGGTCATGGTGAAAGGGCTGATCAGGTTTAGTTCTAAACTGACAATTAATGGATTAATTTCAAAATCTTAGGGTTTGTTTGGAAACTTGGTTATTTTATTTAACTTTTTAGTTATTTTAGCCTGGTTAAAAAAGTGGTGTTTGACATGATAGTTGACTTTTTCTGGTTTTTATAGTTAATTTGATGGTTGTGAGAAAAAAAAAAAAGAGAAAAGTTAGGGATCATAAAAAAATTTTCATGAAAATGATCATGAAAGATTTATGATTCTTGGATTACCTTGATTAGTGTGTGGTGTTTTATTCTAAGTGTAATCCAAAGGTCACAAAGTTTTCATGATTATTTTCATGAAAGGTTTTTCATGATACATAGTATTACTGAAAAAAAAATGATTATAATTTAAATATAACATTTTATTTTATTGACAATTTTAATTATTTTTATTTTTATTTGCTATTTTAACCAAAATACTCATCCCAAAACTTCCTTTGGAGACAGACTTGCAAATCAAAATCAATACGTTTTTCTTATCAGACAAAAGAGTCGACTTTGACAATATTTAATTCCAAATTGTTTCCACAACTAATACTATATATAGACCATCTCACATCACATTATTACCTACAAATCTTAAGCGTCACAAACAAACATGGCATCCATGCAGTCCTCTACTTGCATTTTCTCTCTCTTTCTCATCTTCCATCTCTCCCTTGCAATTCCCTCAACAACTTCCTCACCCGATACGGTGTGTAGGTCAACTCCTTTCCCTTCCGTTTGCAAATCCATGTTGCCGGGTAACCAACCTGGCAGTACCATACATGACTATGGCCGTTTTTCCATCCGACGGTCCTTAGCAACAACTCAAAATCTTCTCTCTTTGATCAATAGTTACCTTAGTAACCAAAATGCATTGTCTCAAACCGCCATTCGTGCTCTCCAGGATTGCCAACACCTCATCAGCTTAAACCTAGATTTCTTGTCCAATGCCAGCCAATCCATTGGTTTTACAGACACCCTTCAAAGTTCACAAGCTGATGACACACATACTTTACTAAGTGCTGTCTTGACCAACCAACAAACTTGCTCAGACGGGCTTCAAGTTGCGACTTTGCCTTCTTCAGCCATTCAAAATGCCCTTCTAACTCCGTTAAACAATGGAAACATGATGAATAGCGTGTCGCTAGCGCTTTTCAAGCAAGGTTGGGCCCACAATGAGGCCAGACATGGGCGGGGGCTGCAGACACAACTATTTTTTGGTGGTGGTGGTGGAGGGGTGAATGTGAGCCAAATGGTCGTGGTGAACCAGGATGGTAGTGGGAACTTCACCAATATCACTGCTGCGGTGGCGGCAGCACCTACTTATAGCAACGGTAGCAATGGCTATTTCGTGATTTATGTGGTGGCCGGAGTTTATCAAGAGTATGTTACGATTACGAAGCACCTAACTTACTTGATGATGATCGGAGATGGGATTAACCAGACTATCATCACCGGTAACCATAGCGTCGCGGATGGGTGGACAACTTTCAATTCTGCAACATTTGGTAAATTTTTATTTTATTGTATTTGGTAGGCTCTATTAATATGAGTTTCATCTCATAAGCTAATATAGGAGGTATAAAACATTAGCAACTAAAATATTACAACTTCTTTTATAATTTGTCAAAATTCAATATTCTCTGTACAAAGTTTCTGCATGAAGTTTATCTTGCTTTAAATAACTACTTAAACAGAGTAATATTATATAAACATAAAATTTATGCATAATTTTTTTTATAATTATGTGATAGGTTTGAGTTCTATTATTTTAAAAATAAATTTGAATCAATGTGACTTAATGTTAATAATGAAAAACTAAGTAGTCAAAAGAGTAAATAAAAAAGTGTCCTAAAATAACGTATATAATATATATTTAAATTTGATATAGTCTGTTTTATTTCACTTCTAAGGATTTTGTTTGGCTACAATGGGGGTTTTTTGGAAAGCAAAAAAAAAAAAGTCAATTTTTAGCGTTTTATTCATTTTGGATCACATCATCTCTCATATTTTTTACTCACAAAAAGACAAAATATATTAAAAAAACCAAAAGGCCATGTTGGCACAGTAAATCTGTAATTTTATTATTTATTATTTATATAATACTTTGAATAAATTTAGTCTCCATATTTTATTTTCTTATGAGCAAACTATTATTCACCAAAAAAAAATAAAAAATTCTATACCATATATACACTTCATTTATACATGCATAGCATTTCGAAACCATCTAAACCTAACATTTTGAATGAAAACACCTTGCAGTTGTGGAAGGCCAAGGATTTGTGGCCCTAAACCTAACCATCCGCAACACTGCCGGACCGCAAAAATCCCAAGCGGTGGCGCTTCGAAACGACGCCGACTTGTCCACTTTCTACAACTGCAGTTTCGAAGGATACCAAGACACCCTCTACACCCATTCCCTCCGGCAATTCTACCGACAATGCGATGTCTATGGTACCGTCGATTTCATCTTTGGAAATGCCGCGACTGTTCTTCAAGATTGCAATTTATACCCGCGGCTTCCCTTGCTAGGCCAGTCTAATACAATCACCGCGCAAGGTAAGACCGATATAAATCAAAACACCGGGACTTCAATTCATAATTGTAGCATTACTGCTGCCCAGGACTTGGCGTCGAGCAATGGCACGACACAAACTTTCCTAGGCAGGCCATGGAAGCTTTACTCGACGGTAGTTTATATGCAATCCTTCATGGATAGCTTGATTAATCCTGCTGGGTGGGCCCCGTGGTCTGGAGATTTTGCATTGAACACATCATACTATGCAGAGTATAATAACTATGGACCGGGGTCCAATACTAGTAATCGGGTCGCATGGCTTGGTTACCATGTGATTGGTGCAACGGATGCTGTGAATTTTACTGTCTCTAATTTCATATTTGGAGATCACTGGTTACCTCAAACTAGAGTCCCTTACATCGGTGGCTTAATGTGAGTTATGGTTTTAAATATTGGTACATACTATCTGATATTGGTTGATATATAATTGTATAGCCAATGTTGGTAAGTATCTTCATACCATTATTTAAAACTATAATGTGTATAACTCCTTTTGCTATTTCGTTCTTGAATTAAATTTGTTTTCAATTTTTTTCCCTTTCAAAATAACATTCCATGATGTAAGAATGCCAAGCAAATGTCTTAATTATGAGTTGTAATTTATCTGTTTTAATGTAAACGGTCTCTAGTGTTATTCAAGATTTGGCTAGGGAACTCCCACAACCAAACACTAGTAATCAACAATGTGTACAATATACATGCTCATATGGTATCTATTGCTCCTTTACTTTCTTTAATTCCCAAACCACTTGGCTACTCTTTTTCGGAGAAATTGTTGAAAAAATGGTGTAATATAGGCATATTTTTTAGCCTAATTTGAGTGGGCCCCAAACGTCTTTTGGGGTGGGTCCGAAGAGGTGAAGTGTTCATTGCCGCGTGGCAAGTCACACGGTGAAGACGGAACGTCAAAACCATTTATGAGTGAATGGGAAGTTGACGTCGTTTTCAGATCTAACATTAATTTTTTAGATAAAATTCATTTGAATTTTTTCAATAAAAAAATTATTGTGGGAATCTAATTTAAATCTTGAGTTCCTAAGTGGTTTGCTAAAGTTTGTAATTTTGGGATTTTAATTTAATTATAAATACAAATTTTGAGTTCCTAAGTGGTTTCCTAAAGTTTGTACCTCGTCCTTTATTTATTAAACTATTCAAATTTAATAATTTAAATTCCAAACAGTTTTGAAACTGTTTCTCCAACGGAACTTTTTCCAAATTGTTTGAAATTTTGCTAACGGACAAATCAAATAGTGGTGCACCTGTTCATTTTTTTTTTTGTGAACACCTTTTCACTATTTTGTGGAACCTGTTCGGGGACAAGGGTTTGTGCGTATATATGCCCATCAATTCCAGCAGTCTTGGGATTGAATTTTCTATCTGAAAAAATCAGTCTGATTTTTGTCTCTTTGCTGTCCATTTTGTTCTAGTGCATTTATTCTTCATATATTAGTTTTAGATTAAATTTTAAGAGAGTATAGAACACAAGGTTAGGTTCGCCGTACAATGTTGTTTGGTGTGCTACAACAATTTTGTGAAGATCATTGTATTCTGGGAGATAGACGCCACTCAACCGTAAGCACCGTAGCGGGGCGAATATGTCTTAAGGACAGAGTGTCACACACTCGACTTGATCTTTGAATTTTTAATTCAGTTTGATAAATAAATTCGGTACGTTATTTATTTATTTGTTTGACTTTGTTTCAATTTATTTTATTTACACAGAAGATTGTTCCAACAATCTTAAGACAGATTCGAATTTATTCTGTTTACAGAATTTTTTCGTTTTGTTTCCTTTTCTCTTTCTTCTTTTAAGAAAATTATTTTCTGTAGATTTACAAAATAATATTCTGGTTGGAAAAACAAATAGTGATTATATGCTATTTGACAGATAGTAGTAATATATTGTCTATTTTCTTTGACAACTAGTAGTACGATACTGGTGTCATTAACAATTCAGAATATATTTTTGTGAAATTTTTTCAGAAATTAATTTTGGATTTTAGAAATTATTTTATGAGTTTTCATTACTTAAAATTCTGTTTTAGTATTTTAATTATTGAAGTGTTACAGAAATTAATTTTCGGTGTGGAATTAATTTGGTTAAATAAAATTTTATTTTATTTCCAAATTAATTGAAAAATAAAAGTTATTTTCTTATTTCTTTTATTTTTACAGAATTTAATTTCCTGTGTAGAATTAATTTGGTTAAATAAAACCAAATTAATTGAAAAATAAAAGTTATTTTATTATTTCTTTTATTTTACAGAATTTAATTTCCTGTGTGAAATTAATTTGGTTGAATAAAATTTTATTTTATTTCCAAATTAATTGGAAAATAAAAGTTACATTACTGTTTCTTTTATTTTTACAGAATTTAATTCTGTGAATTTGGTTTAATTTTCTGTGTAGTGTAAATTATAATTATAATTCTGTTTTATAAATTAGAATTGATGGCTACTGAAACAAATGCCCAAAGAAGTACTATTGTGGTAGCTGCAATTGCACCAACCCCCTCTCCTGTGGTGACAGTACCAATAAATCATGGAGAGAAGCCAGAGAAGGTCTCAGGAACTGACTTTAAAAGATGGCAACAGAAAATGTTGTTCTATCTTACAACTCTAAACCTGGCTCGTTTCCTCTGTGAGGATGCTCCTATCTTGAAGGAGGATGAAACCAACCAGCAAGTGGTTGCTGCGGTTGATGCTTGGAAACATGCCGATTTCCTTTGCCGGAATTACATCTTAAATGGGCTTGACAACACATTATACAACGTCTACAGTCCAATCAAGACAGCAAAGGAACTTTGGGAATCGTTGGAGAAAAAATACAAAACGGAAGATGTCGGCTCAAAGAAATTTGTGGTTGGCAGATTCTTGGATTTTGTAATAGTTGATTCAAAAACTGTGATCAGCCAAGCTCAAGATTTCCAACTCATTCTGCATGACATTCACGCAGAAGGCATGTCTCTCAGTGAATCCTTCCAAGTTGCAGCTTTAATTGAAAAATTAACAAAAGGCTGGAAGGAATTCAAGAACTACCTCAAATGCAAGCGCAAAGAAATTTCTATGGAAGAATTAATTGTGCGTTTGAGGATTGAGGAGGACAACCGCAATTCTGAAAAACGGGCTGGTAAGCATCTTATGGAGTCTAAGGCAAATGTGGTGGAACATGCTTCAAAAACCAAGAAACGAAAATCTTTTGAAGAAAGTTCATCACAAGGCTCTAAAGGGGGGGGGGGGGAAATAAAAACTACAAGTTTAATGGCAAATGTTACATCTGTGACAAAGAGGGACATCGGGCCAAAGATTGCCGTAGCAAAAGCAAAAGCAAAAGAAGAACAAGCAAGAAGCCTGCTCAAGCTCATACGACTGAAGTGGACAATATTTCTAACGGTATAGATGATATCAATCTTTCTGCAGTTGTTCCCAAGGCAAATCTTGTCGGAAATCCTAAAGAATGGTGGGTGGGCACTGGTGCTACTCGCCATGTTTGTGCTGACAAAAAGATGTTCACATCTTATTCTACAATGGACAATGGTGAACAACTTTTTATGGGCAACTCCTCAACTTCCAAAGTTGAAGGACAAGGAAAGATTGTACTCAAGATGACATCTGGAAAGGAACTCACTCTCAACAATGTGCTGCATGTACCGGATATTCGCAAGAATCTTGTTTCCGGATCTCTGTTGAGTAAGAATGGGTTTAGGCTAGTATTTGAGAGTGATAAATTTGTACTTACTAAGAATATGATGTATGTAGGAAAATGTTACATGTCTGATGGCCTTTTCAAGTTAAATGTAATGACCGTTGTACCCTCAGTTATTAATAATAATACATCTTCTTCTTACTTGCTTGAGTCTTCAAATTTATGGCATGGTAGACTAGGACATGTTAAATATGGATCTTTGCGTAGATTAATTAATATGGAATGTTTACCTAAATTTGATAGATTAATATTGATTCAAATCATAAATGTGAAATTTGTGTTGAGTCAAAATTATCAAAAACTCATTTTCATTCAATTGAAAGAAGTACAGAACCACTTGAATTAATCCATAGTGACATTTGTGATTTTAAATCAATTCAAACTAGAGGTGGGAAAAAATATTTTATCACTTTTATAGATGGCTATACTAGATATAGTTATGTTTATTTAATTCGAACCAAGGATGAAGCTTTGGAAACTTTCATTCAATATAAGAATGAAGTTGAAAATCAACTTGGTAAGAAAATCAAGAAAATTAGAAGTGATAGAGGTGGTGAATATGAATCACCTTTTGGTGAGTTTTGTAAAGAACATAGAATAATTCATCAAACTATTGCTCCTTACTCACCTCAGTAAAATGGAATTACTGAAAGAAAAAATAGGACTTTAAAAGATATGTTGAATGCCATGTTAATAAGTTATGGATTACCTCAGAACTTGTGGGGGGAAGCAATACTTTCTGCTAATTATATACTTAATAAAGTACGTCGAAAGAAAGTGAATCAAACACCATATGAATTGTGGCATGGAAGAGTACCATCCTACAAATACTTAAAAGTGTGGGGGTGTTTGGCTAAAGTGGTTATTCCTAGTCCTAAAAAGACTAAGATAGGTCCTAAGACCATTGATTGCATTTTCATTGGTTATGCTAAGAATAGTAGTGCATATCGGTTTTTGATTCATAAATCAGAACAGTCCGAAATGCATGTAAATACTATTATTGAATCTCGGAATGCATCTTTCTTTGAACATGTATTTCCAAATAAGACTGGACAAGAGACTAGTAACAATAAAAGATCTCATAATGCTATTACTAGTCAGGATCAAGAACATGATCAAGAACAAGAGTTAGATCAAAATGAGGAAGAGGAACTTAGGCGTAGTAAACGTGCTAGAATCTCAAAATCTTTTGGTCCAGATTTTCTAACATATTTGTTAGAAAATGAGCTTTTGACTTTTAAAGAGGCTATGTCTAGTCCTGAAGCTCCTTTATGGAAAGAAGCTGTCAACAGTGAAGTTGAATCCATTTTGCAAAATCACACTTGGGAATTAGTGGACTTGCCACCAGGCTGTAAACCTCTCGGGTACAAGTGGATTTTCAAAAGGAAAATGAAAGCGGATGGATCAATTGATAAATACAAGGCAAGACTTGTGGTCAAAGGTTTTAGACAAAAAGAAGGTCTTGATTACTTTGACACCTACTCACCGGTTACTAGAATAACATCCATTAGAATGCTAATTGCCATTGCATCTCTATACAATCTAGAAATTCATCAAATGGATGTTAAAACCGCTTTCTTAAATGGTGAGTTAGAGGAAGAAATTTACATGGAACAACCAGAAGGGTTTTCTATTCCAGGGAAAGAAAAGAAAGTGTGTAAATTGGTTAAATCATTATATGGTTTAAAACAAGCGCCAAAGCAATGGCATGAGAAATTTGACAAGGCAATGATGTCAAATGGATTTAAAATTAATGAGTGTGGCAAATGTGTTTATATTAAAAACACAGACAAATGTTATGTCATTGTATGTCTTTATGTAGATGATATACTCATCATAGGTAGTAATAATGATATGATTAAAACTACCAAGAAAATGTTGAATAAACATTTTGACATGAAAGACATGGGCATTGTTGATGTAATTCTTGGTATGAAAATTACCAAAACATCAGAAGGATATGCTTTGTCACAATCTCATTACATCGAGAAAATACTTGACAGATTCAGCAAAGATGATGATCATCTTACTAGAACACCTGTAGATATTAATTTGTATCTTTCTAAGAATGTACATGAAAGTATTTCTCAATTAGAGTATGCCCAAATTATTGGAAGCTTAATGTACTTGATGAACTGCACTCGTCCAGATAGCTTATGCAGTAAGTAAATTAAGTAGATATAAGAGTAATCCGGAAGTAGAACACTGGAAAACAATTATAAGGGTTCTAAGATATCTCCGATTCACTCGTAACATTGGGCTGAATTATACAAGATATCCAGTAGTACTTGAAGGATACTGTGATGCAAATTGGATATCGGATACTAGAGACGCGAAGTCCACCAATGGGTATGTCTTTACTCTTGGTGGTGCGGTTGTATCTTGGAAATCTTCTAAACAGACTTGCATTGCTAGGTCTACTATGGAATCGGAATTCATAGCCTTAGACAAAGCAGGGGAAGAGGCAGAATGGCTTCGCCACTTCCTTGAAGATATTCCAATTTGGTCAAAATCGGTGCCTGTTATATGCATACATTGTGATAGTCAATCAACTATAGGTAGAGCGCAGAGTCATATGTATAACGGTAAGTCACGACACATTCGTCGTCGACATAACACCGTGAGACAACTATTCTCTAATGGAATTATTTCTATAGAATATGTTAAGTCTAAAGACAACATAGCGGATCCACTAACCAAAGGGTTAGTAAGAGAGTTAGTTGAGAATTCATCGAAGGGAATGGGACTTAAGCCTATTAAATAAGAGTTACCACAACGGCAACCCAACCTAGTTGACTAGAGATCCCAAGATCTAGGTTCAAAGGGACAATCGAGTTGTGAATGACTCAGAAGGATCACTAGGGAGTCTAACTCCTATCCATTTCTTTGATGAAATAGTGATGACTGCAGTGTTTTAGGTTAATTAAAATTTTAATGATTCTTATATCTAGGTAAACCTAGTGGAGTATAGCAGGATACTCTTCATAAGAATCACCTATATGAGTGTGAACTGGGCTGGTTCTATGAGATTTGTGAATGGCTACAAATTCTCTAGAGCACTCATGATAGACCAGGTTGTTTAGGACCAAAATGAACACAATAGTGAGAACTAAACTATATCTGGAGATATACTGTGTGAGTTCTATTGTCTTGGTTTACACAAATGGCTAAACAGTTCAAGACATCATGTTCACTGTTTAGCTAGTAAATCCGATAGTTCTCACAAGGAAAGGTTCAAAGCCAAAAGCTACCTATCATTTGCAGAATATTTTCAATTTTTGTACTCTCTGTAATTAGATCACGTTGTTGCATTTTCTCTCCGTCAAATTCTATTCATGTAGGGGATTGTTGGAAAAATAGTTTAATATAGGCATATTTTTTAGCCCAATTTGAGTGGGCCCCAAACGTCTTTTGGGGTTGGTCCGAAGAGGTGAAGTGTTCCTTGCCGCGTGGCAAGTCACACAGTGAAGACAGAACGTCAAAACCATTTATGAGTGAATGGGAAGTTGACGTCGTTTTCAGGTCTAACATTAATTTCTTAGATAAAATTCATTTGAATTTTTTCAAAAACAAAATTATTGTGGAAATTTAATTTAAATCTAAATTCAAATTTTGAGTTCCTAAGTGGTTTCTTAAAGTTTGTAATTGTGGGATTTTTATTTAATTCTAAATACAAATTTTGAGTTCCTAAGTGGTTTCCTAAAGTTTGTACCTCTTCTTTTATTTATTAAACTATTCAAATTAGTTTAATATATATATATATATATATATATTCAAATTTAATAATTTAAATTCCAAACAGTTTTGAAACTGTTTCTCCAACGGAACTTTTTCCAAATTGTTTGAAATTTTGCTAACGAACAAATCAAATAGTGGTGCACCTGTTCATTTTTTTTTTTTGTGAACACCTTTTCATTGTTTTGTGGAACCTGTTCGGGGACAAGGGTTTGTGCCTATATATCCCCATCAATTCCAACAGTCTTGGGATCGAATTTTCTATCTGAAAAAATCAGTCTGATTTTTGTCTCTTTGCTGTCCATTTTGTTCTAGTGCATTTATTCTTCATATATTAGTTTTAGATTAAATTTTAAGAGAGTATAGAACACAAGGTTAGGTTCGCCGTACAATTTTGTTTGGTGTGCTACAACAATTTTGTGAAGATCATTGTATCCTGGGAGATAGACGCCACTCAACCGTAAGCACTGTAGCGGAGCGAATCTGTCTTAAGGACAAAGTGTCACACACTCGACTTGGTCTTTGAATTTTTAATTCAGTTCGATAAATAAATTCAGTACATTATTTATTTATTTGTTTGACTTTGTTTTAATTTATTTTATTTACACAGAAGATTGTTCCAACAGAAATTATTATTGAATGGTATTCAGTGGTGATTTGATAAAATTATTAAAACTTTATTCCTATCTGATATTGGTTGATATATAATTGTATAGTCAATGTTGATAAGTATCTTCATACCATTATTTAAAACTATAATGTGTATAACTCCTTTTGCTATTTCGTTCTTGAATTAAATTTGTTTTCAATTTTTTTCCCTTTCAAAATAACATTCCATGATGTAAGAATGCCAAGCAAATGTCTTAATCATGAGTTGTAATTTATTTGTTTTAATGTAAACAGTCTCTAGTGTTATTCAAGATTTGGCTTGGGAACTCCCACAACCGAACACTAGTAATCAACAGTGTGTACAATATACATGCTCATATGGTATCTATTGTTCCTTTACTTTCTTTCATTCCCAAACCACTCGGCTATTATTTTTCAGAGAAATTATTATTGAATGGTATTCAGTGGTGATTTGATAAAATTATTAAAAATTTATTACTTATTTGTAATTAATTTTTTAGAACTTACACTACTGAAGATATGAAAGTTTATTTTTTTTTGTTATTTTTTAGCAGTAGAAGTCTATATAGCTAAATTTTGTAGAAGCATTTAAAAGAAGAAGAACAAACTCCAATTTAGTTGTTATTGGAGCTACTAAATTTTGAAATTGCTATAAGAGCCACTCAAATAGTAAATATTAAAATAACCCTGCTAAAACTTTTTTTGTTTTTGACCTGTGATTAAATTATTATTTTTTTGTTAATTTGAGAGATTGAATTACAACAAGATAGGCCTTGTTTCACATAATTTTTTTTGGTTAAAATAATTAATAAAGACCAAAAAAAAAAAATTTATTTAGTCAATAAAATAAAATATAACATTTAAACCATAATCATTTCATTTTTTTCTCTCACAATCATTAAATTAATTACAAAAAAAGTTATTTATTATCTCAAACATAACTTTTTAAACCAGATTAAAATAATAAAACATTTAGATTAAAAAAACCGATCACAAACGGTGGCTAAAAATTAAAAATAAATAAATTTTAACTCTATATAACACATCTCAACTAAGTTGACGTATCTGCGCAACAAATCATTAATAATTTCATCCTTTTCCCTCAAGGAACACCTATAGGTTGACAAGATGCCAACCAAGAAACTATCACCCAAAAAACACCTTAAGCAACTACTCTACCCACAACAAAAAAAAGGCAAACAGCAAAAACATAGCAAATTTTTAGCTCTATTTTTTTTTTTTTTTTTGATCGGCAAAAAGTAAATTTTATTGATAAAACACATACAAAGTATAATAAAATATATCAATAAAGAGGAACTTGGAACTAATTCAAGCTCCAACCTCCTAGTTGGTGAGAGACCAACAATCAGAGCAAAGCAAAGAAAACTAGCTAGCATTCCATTGCTTGGCAAGCCACAAAACTTAACAGACAACATCAGCAGACAGCTCCAGTCCTCAACTTTAGCAGACAGCAACACAACATTACTGTCCAGAAAACATCAACCATCACAAATCACCCAAGAATGGCTGCCACTGCTAACAAACCAGCAAACAACAACCACCATCACAAAGCACCCATGAGGTGTTAAGAGACAGCAACACAACATCACTGCAGTCCTACAAACTATGCCTCCTCAAAACTAAAAGTGGACAAGCAGCACCAGTACATTTCACACCCTTCCACCAATACATTTCCTAATCTGCTAAATATTGAGCAAAAAATCAGTAACAGAGAAATTGAGATCTTTGAATGAAACCTTGAGCCAAATAGCAACTCTGAGGATGATTAATTCCTGCAACTCTCCCATCTTTGGTTGAACACTATTGAACACACAATCATTTCTACACTTCCAAATTAACCAAATAGCTACAAGTGAAATAGCCTTCCAGATTCTCCCCTCTGCTTTGTTAAGCTAGATTTCAACCCACCATTACAGCAGACATTCAACTGAACTTGGCACAACCCAAAGCATACTCCACCACTGCAACAGACCTATCCACACCCTCCAAACCATAGGGCACTGTAGACACCCTATTTTTGACCGACCATAAGACTCAGACGTCACCGTTTGAGCGCTTGGTGATGTTGCATTTCGTGCTCGTTTAGAGGTTTCAGAGTCTCGGCTGCGAGCCTTGCCTCCGGACATCCGGACTCTTTCATGCTTTGCCTCGGTTTGCGAACCAAGCTCGGTTTTCTCTGTTTCTCTTCCAGAAGGGAGAGAGAGGTCTCGTAGATCATCTCTCAGTGGCCATAGGCTACGTTTCGTGGTCGTAGGCCATTTTGCCCGTTTGGAGTCCGGTTTTCGGTTTTTTGGAGCCGTTGGCCGTGTACCTCGGTTCGGGACCGCTTAACCACCTCCGTTTGCTCCGATTTTTGGCATGCATCTTATTTACTCCCTTTTGAGGGACACTGTGGTCCGAGAGACCAACTTCGTGGTCGAACACCATTTTCGGTGCCTAACAGTCAGTTTTCGGAACCCCCGGGCTGCGTGTTTCGGTCCCCGAACCTTCGTTTTGCAACGGCTTGAGTTCATTTTTGGCAGGGACCTCTGTTTCATTGTTAGGAAGGTCGTAGAAGGGTGGGAGGCCAGCAATTATCCTCAGAACCAGTTTTATTCCTTCATCGCCCTCCGTCGCCCGTTTTTCTCACTAGAAAGCCAATGTTGACCACCCTTGGACCACTTTTTCTTGCCCTAAACCACATATTTGTGTTGTACACACCTGGGAGGCCACCAATATCACATGGCCGGCCAGTAATTGTGTGTGACCCTTTTGAACCCCTCCTAAAAGTGGGCTTTTCTCTCTCCTGGTTCACTTTCTCCAGTTTTTGACCACATGGTTGTGTTGTGCACACATGGGAGGCCACCAATCTGGGTGGCCGGCCACTAATACTGCTTGAACCTTTTGACCCTTGGCCGGCCGGCCATGGGGAGGGCCGGCCGGCCACCTGTAACTTAAATACCAGGCCGGCCTTGCTCCCCTCCTCTGGTACATTACAAATCTGTATTTTGTTTCCCCCCCAGATTGTGAATCCGGGGGGCTGCACTTTTGGGGGGAAATTTGAAATCCATTTCCCCCCTTTTTCCCCACACTCTTGCCTATATATCCAGGCCCTCCAGCTCCCTTTTGGAGGGTTAGAAAATTTTGTTTAAGCCTCCTACATTTAATTTCTCTCTCTCTATATTCCAAGCATCAAAACCCTTTTGTTCTTGGCCCCTTTCTACACCACCACATAGCACCACCTACCCACCATCCTTTCCAACACTTGGAGCTGGTTTTCCAGAGGTAAGGAGCACCTTTTCTCAAGCCAAGAGGCTGTTGAAGTTTGGTCTACAAGGGTGGGCCATACTTTCCCTCTTTCTAAGTTTCTTTTGCATTCTTTCTAAGCCATACTTGCTTACATTTTTGGGCTCCGACCCTAACTGAAAATAGCATTATTTTGAGGTCTTTTTCATGTTTGTTTTAGGGTCCTTCCATGTTTAAGGTCTCTAGCTACCACTTGCATCTTTACCTCTCTTGTATGCCTCTTTCTTGCATAGTATTTTAGGCCTATTTTTAAACTGTTTTGAGCTTGGTCATAAACTGAAAAGAGGCTTGTTTTGAGCCCTTCTTCAACATTGTTGAAGGGCTCTTCACTGTTTGAGGCTTTCATCTGTCACTTGCCTCTTTATCTCTCTTTTGGCCCTATTTTTGCATGCTTTTTTTAGCTCCTTGTGCTTGTATTTTTGGGCTCTGGTCTAAACTGTAAATAGTCATATTTTGACCCAGTCTTCATGTTTGATCAAGGTTCTTTCACTGTTTGAGGCTTCCTTTTTGCTCTTTGTGTTAAAGCTCTCTTTTATGCCTTATTTTGTATAGTATTTTAAGCTTGCTTGTGCACTGTTTTGGGCTTGGTCATAAACTGTAAAATATCATGTTTTCGGCCCTTTTTCAACATTGTTGAAGGGCCCTCCTTTTTTTGAGGCCAGCAGCCATCACTTGCTTCTTTGTCCCTCTTTAGGCCCATTTCTTGCATGATAGTTTAGCCATACTTGTGTTTGTTTTCGTGGCTTGTTGTAAACTGTAAAGTGCTTCATTTTGAGCCCCTCTTCAACTTTGTTGAAGGGCTCTTTGCCATTTAGGGTCAGAAGCTGTTACTTGCTTCTTTATCTCTCTTTCGAGACCATTTTTGCATGTCAGCTTAGCCCTATTTGTGTTCACCTTTTGGCCTTGCTTAAAACTGGAAAAATGCATGTTTTGGGACTGCCTTGATTCTGTCTTTATGCCTCATGTTCAAATAATGCATGCTTTGTATAGCTATAAGTCATTCCATGTGCCTAGTTTCGAGTTTCGGGTCTCATTTCATGCATCGGGTGCCATGTTTCCATGTCTCGGGACTGTTTTGCATCATATTTTAGCGCTGAAATTTGCATGCTAGTATGCCATATTCCATGCCTCGCCATGCTTTGTTAGAGTGGCATTTGGTGCCTTAGGGTCGGTCCTCAGTTTGCGTGCACGTGTGCACGCATTTCGAGTGTCTCATTTTCATCTAATGGCCTCCTATGTGAGTGTGGCCGAGGTCCACTTGTGTTAGTGTAAGTCCATTATGCATTGTGTATGCCATTTCGTTTCATAGCATTGTGTATGCTAGGTTGTATGTTAGTGCATTGTGTATGCCATGTTACCTCGTGCATCGTGTATGCCATTTCATAGCATTGTGCATGTTAGGTTGTATCTTAGTTGCATTCATGCATGTCATGCATATTGCATTGTGTTTGGGATAGGAGTTAGCCCAAGCACGGGAAACGAGGTACGTTTCGTACTCCGAGTGACGGAACGTGTCTCAATTCCCCAGTCGCCGACACTCCGGATTACCCATGATGGAGTCTAGGTATTGTTGTGTTTATATGTGCATTCATTCCATATCGAGTTGTGCCATTCGACTCCTCGGCCATCATGCATCGAGATGCGTGATTGGTGGCACGAGGATCGAGGTATGCATACATATGTGAAAATACATTGCCATGCCCCTTTCCTGCTCTCTGTTGCAGCAAATCAAGAATCAGCAGCCTTCCGGAGCTTGGCGCGCTTTCCAAGAAACAATTGCAAACAGAGGCTAATTGGGGCATCGCGGTGGATTTCCGCGCAAGGCAACCCGAGCATGCTTCAGTCATCATCCGGATCAGAGTCGAGGCAGTCCCTAGCTTGCATGCTAGTTTACCGCTTTCCTAGATTAATTTGTTAATTAATTAGGATTTTGTACATATTTGGACTGTATCATTTATTGGGACTGTATTATTTATTTGGGACTGTACTATTTATTCGGATCCTCCGAGCGAGGGCAAATATTGTAATAAGTGTGCGTGCGTGTGATGTATGTCTTCCAACCCCACGTCTTTCTCCCTTTTATTTACCAGCTTACGATGGTTAGATTAGGGCATGTTTCAATTAGCATACAGTATGATAACATGTTTGCATTCATTCATCTGTTTTGCATGCACCGGGCTCGGCGCATCATACTAACTGCATTTGTACTTCAATTCCGAGTTGAGTACTTATTAGCTGTTGCATCTCATATGCCATGTTTAGAATAGCCGAGCCTGCTATAGTTGCATTTTGCATGTGTTGCATTAGGCATTTCTGTATAATTAGGATCATGCATGATTTCTAATCAGTTTCTGTTTTGGCTTGGAGTACTCGGTAAGTTTTACGCTTTAGCATCCTTGCATGAGTGTGAGTGACTGCCATGATAGCATGCTTACCATGAGGCTATTTGCTTATGTGATATAACTGCCTGAATGCCTGTGGGTGAAGGTTGGGTTATTTGGATTGGAACAATGCATTGACTGTGAGTTTTAAGCCCACTAGATAGTGGCAAAACCATCTTTTCTAAGCCCACCTGAGGGTGGCAAAATCTGCATTTTAAGCCTACCTGCGGGTAGCAAACCATCTTTCAAAAAAACAAACATGAAATGTTTTGTTCCAATTCAGGCGACCCGGTCTATACTTATATGCCGTGCGCATCACATAGTAAATCTAGGCTAATAACTGGAATAAGAATGCATAAGGTTTTCAAAACTCGATATCATGGTTAGTAGAGGCCGATCTTTGATCGGGCGAGCGGGGGTGCTCACGAAGTGACCTTCCCCAATCGTACCCAAGTTCCCGAGCCGAGGCAACTTTGGTGATGACGGACACGTGGCCTTAGGCAACGAGTCAGGGTTTCGTAAATTTCCCAAAATAAAACATTTAGGTGGCGACTCTGTATCTGGCAAAGCAGTCCATGTTTGGCACTTCTTTCAAAAATCTGTTTTCTCAAAACGATTTGCCGGATTTGGACTCTTTGGTTCAGATTAAGAACCGTGACACAAATCGAGTCCGAACTGTAGCGAGGTCCCCCGCGGGCTTGTTACAGTTTCTGGCGACTCTGCTGGGGACTTAGAGAACTTGACTCGAACTCATGATATCTGGTTTTGACTACACTTGTGTGTTTCTTTGCATTGCATTTGCATTGGTACGGCTAGGACACCGTGTTTGCCATCTGCTATTCCTGAACGGTTTGCCGGAGGCTTGTCTTGTCAAGGCATGACTATAAGGCTGACCGGTTGTGGGCTCTGCCAGTATGGGAACACAAATCCCGGTTTTACTGGGGCACCCTTTTGACCATTCGACCTAGTGCATATTCGGATCCATAGTAACCATTCCAAACTAGGACAGGTTGCTTACCCGATAGGTTGTTTGAAACCGCTGCGTGCGTAGTGAAACCCTAGTTCCTGACAAAATAGGACAGGGAAACCCTACCCCAACATAGGGGTGTTTTGGTTCTCACTTGTCTGCTATGTGCTTTTAGAGTGCGTCTCTATAGGAATGCATGTATCAGTCTACAAGTTTGGGCATCAGGTCTGCAGGCACCAGTTCAGTAGTTTGGGCATCAGGCCTGCGGGCACCAGTTCAGTACTTTGGGATTTAGTTCACCTGAGGGTATCAGTTTACGGGCAGAATTCTGTAGGGGCACAGTCATTCAGCTCGGCTCATATGGGTTATCGTGAAAACAGGCTGAGATGCTGCATGTTTTCTCTTTTGCTAGGTAGTCCTGGAACTATAGCTTCAGAAGGCTTCGATATCCCCCGGGTACATTGGACTAATGCTGATAGACTTTGTCAGGTCAGAGATTCAATTCAAGGGTAACCAGTGTTCTTTCGCTGAGGCAAGGCAAAGAAGGGCCAGACAGGGTTCATTGGTTCATTTGATCCGACAATCACCAGTCACCAGTCACATCATCAGTAGACCCGTGATGGCACAGGGTTCGGAAGAATTTGTGGCCGTAATAGCAGCGTAAATCAGGGAACTGCCATGTAGGCTGAGACCAGTATTGAAACACAGCGCTCATCTGGGGCATCTGCCTCATATCCAGCTTTGGGACCCCAGCCGAACTTTGACCCACTTCCGCCAGCTGAAGATTTGCAGGGTCCAGATCCTCGAGAAGGGTTGGCTCAAGCCCGAGTTTTTAGACCCTTGGTGCAGCCTAATGAGAGGCTTTATCCCCTTGATGTTAATGAGCTCGATCTGACCGCAGTGAAAATTGCAAACCTTGAGAAGCAATTCAAAAAGGCACATGGCCTTAACTCCATTCCCAACATTGAGGATGGGTACACCAAGGCTGCCATACGGCTCCCAGACAGATTCAAAATGCCACATATTGACCGTTTCGACGGGTCTGGAGATCCTATGGTACATATCCGGCTTTTCTTGGATATCCTGAAGCTGATGGGTCTGACTAAGCCACAGAAACTCTCTCTGTATGGAAGAACCCTGTCGGGTGTAGCAGCCACTTGGTACGCTAAGTTGGAGGATACCGTGAAGCAAAACTGGGAAGAATTGGCTGAGGCCTTTGTTGATCAGTATTCTTACAATACCCAAGTTGAAATGACCATCCAAGAGCTTGAAGCAACCCGCCAGAACCCAACAGAGCCTTTTGTGGAATTTTTTGCGAGATGGAGAGCAAAGGCAGCACAGATGACAGATCGTCGCCCTTCTGAGAGGGATCAAGTGCAGATGATGGTGCGAAACCTTGAGCATGATATGTTGCAAAAATTAATAGTCGCTCCACTATTCACTTTCAAAAGTTTGCATGAACTGGGGGTTCAGGTCGAGAATGCGTTCAACAGTGGGATCATTCCCAGAACAAGGGAACCGACAAGGAGGGTGATTTCAAGAAGTACCAATGCTGGAAGTAGCACTATTCCCGAACCCACTGAAATCAATACAGTCACCACAGCCAACCCTTTTGCCAAACCAAGCCTACAAACAACCAGCCCAGCCCGAGTTCAGGGCAGAACTTTCACCCCTCTCCATATGAGCCTGACTAGCGCACTAAAAGTCCTGATGGAAAGAGGGCATCTCAAACCCTTCGATCCTCAACCTCTGCCTGACCCACTCCCAGCTAGACATAACCCCTCCAAGTACTGTATGTACCATCAGCAGCGCGGTCATGGCACCGACCGTTGCTACCGCCTTCGTCATGAGGTCCAAAATCTCATCGACAACCGGACGATAGCTCCACCCTCAGACCCCAACGACCAAACATCTCTTGCCTACCTCAATCTCATCCATATACTACCATCCACCTATGACCCCAGCATATACATCACCCCAGCCCATCTACCCAAGCCTGAGGTGTTTATCCCAGAAAGCATGGACTTATGCATGATGGGTGCACCTGAACCCCAATCATCTCAAACCCGAGCCCACTACTTCTGAGCTAAAGAGAATGATCGAAGATCTTCAAAGAACTGTGACCGATCTGGCCTTGGCTCCATCATCAACCACATCACATACAAGGGAGTTCATGTCAAAAGGCTCCCCAGTCTTGGAATGGGTTACATTTGAGGAATGCCAATCCCTTGGCAAAGTGGAGGCGAGTGGAAAGAACAAGATAGGGGCGGGCATAGATCCCCATGAACATCTTCTGTTGGCTGTTGAGGCTTTGAAAGCTGAGGGACTGAACAAAGAGCAAGTGCTCGCAGTTGTTGCAAAAACTGTGGACGACATTTTCGCCACTCAAGTTGGGGGCAGTTTGAATCAAGAGGCAAGTCGGGAGAAGGGTCGTTGTATCAGAAACGTTCCTTTCAGCTATAATCCTGCACTCAGAAGAGATTAACAAACCAGGCTAGCACCTGCCAATCCCTTTGCTGGTGCGCCTAGTAAAAATCCACAAGCCTTGAAGTACCAACCCCGAGGTCGGAGGGTCTTCCATGCCCTCTATATGCCTTTGTCCAAAGCTCTCCAAATCCTTGTTGGACAAGGCCATCTCAAACCCCTTGAGCCTCGGCCTCTCCCGAACCCTCTTCCGGCTATGCATGATGCTACCCAGTACTGCGCGTACCATCAGCAAACCGGCCATACTACCGATGACTGCTTCCGTCTTCGCCATGAAGTACAGGATCTATTTGACAATGGGGTCATCCTCCCGCCGAGCTCAGCAAAGTCTATCGGCACTGGATCGGTGAACTTGGGGAGATAATGTGATGTGATCGGGGGATGAACCACCTGCGGGCAGCGCTTGATTAACTCCAGACGTGGGAATGTCATGTACTGTTCTGAGCAATATGCAAACACCAGTTTTTGTGCTTTCTAACTTGGGCATTGGGTCAGTCTTGTTGTTTTGTACAGAGTCAGTCTTTTCTTACTGAGTCAGTTGGGTCTGTCTTGTTGTACCGAGTCAGTCCTATTTTGTTGGAGTCGGGTGATTTCGGGGGTGTTACCTCGGACATCACTTGCTTGTTTTGTGTTTGTCTTTTCGTTTTCTTTTGAGTCTGTTTTGCCTTGGAGCCAGTAATGTCAACAGATTCGAATGAACAGCAGTGATTTTCACATTCTTGTGTTCACTTCTGCCTTGTGCCAGTTGTGCTAGAAGTTTGAATGAAACGGCGGTGCATTTCACCTACTCTTCTGTGCCTCGAAATTATTGCATTGACCTAAGTTTTTCAAAACTTTTTGAACACTACGGTGAAAACGAAGAGGAAGGAATTCCTCGGGATTTGCAAAAATTTGATCAACTAAGAGAAAGAGAGGCGTGCTAAGCCCTTAATGAATGAAATCATGCTTGTTAGTGTGAGTACTGGGAAGGATCCTGGCTTGATCCAGATTGGTTCTACACTGTCTTCAGTGCGAGCGACTGGTCGCTTCCTTAAAAGATTTCAAAAAAAAAATGTTTTGCGCGGTCCTGTGAAGACCTGTGTGGAATCGCTCTTGAGATTGTGCAGCCTAGGATCGCTCTCAGCCTCGAGACTCGACCCCTTGCTTTCAAACCTTGGACCTTAATTCAAAGTGTTCAACGGTCGACCACAATGTAAGGCCTGTGTGGCCAGATTTGAAGCAGCCCTCAAACAAGAAGCACCGAAGTCAGATCAAGAAGGTCAGACCTCATCAGAAGAAGCTTGCAAAGCTAGAACAGAAGTACCCTTCGAACTAGGGGCAAAGATGTCAGATGCGCTCGAAGAGTCAAGAAGTGGGATGTTTCTCAAACTAACAAAGACTGGAAAGAATGCCAAATCCCAGAAGGGAAGAAAGAAGAAAGCATTGCTGAAGAACAACTGAGTTCCTATCCACAACACTAGGGGCAAATTCAGCCCCCATGGGATGGACTCCTGCATCGTCAGCAAACAACAGCCACTCTCCTGGATTCAGATAACTTCAGGATCTCAAAACCATTCGGCATGGACAAAGCTACACTTTTACCCTTGAGAGGCTCGCTGGGCCGAAAACCCGGAAGGGCGACCCAGGCAAAAGTTAGAGCAAAAAAAAAAAAAAGAGAACAAAAAAAAGAAAAAGAAGAAAAATGAAAAAAAAATGAAAGGAAAAGATGAAAAAAGAAAAGAAAAGAATTGAAAATAAAGAAAAGAAAAACAAAGCTCGCAAGGTTGAAAACCCGCAACAGGCGTCTTGGCAAAAGTTAGAGCATAAAAAGGAGAGGTTAAATACCCGAATGTACCTTAACCCCGAACTACGTGAGGCTTGATTCCCATCTTTGGGATATGTAGGCAACTTCATCATGAAGTCCAGCCGTAAAACACTTCAAAATTCGACTGTGTCCATGTAATGGTTTTGATCATCTTTGCTTTCTCTGAATCCGAGAATTTGGTTGTGTTCGTCACTCTGAGGGCTGACTACAATGCGCCGCGGTACTATCCTAACAAGGGGCAACTTTCCGTTGCCATTCAATACGTTGCGGTGCCGTTCAAACAAGGGGCAACTTTCCGTTGCCAGGAAGCTCTCTTCAAGCACGGGGCAGTTTTCCTTTGGATCCGAGGTTGTGCATCTTAGGAGTAGGTTTCGTGCTCGTTGAGCAGTGGCCGTTTGCAAAAATAGTTTTTGAGAATTTTTAATGAGGTTGACTAATTTTCTCTCAAAAATTATTCCATTTTTCCAAAACTGGACCATTTCTTGGACCCCAAAAAGGGTAAATTTTCAGTGCTCACAGCCTAACTTGCATGATTTTAAATCAGAAAATCGAACAAGCATGTTAATCTAACTCTCATTTTGGTCAAAATTGTCTTAGTAGAAAGCCGAAAACAAAAAAAATGGTCGAGATAATGAACTAGGGGCACAGTTGACTCAGGTGTTCTGTCTTTTCCCCATTGCCACAATACTTGCCAAGAAGGGCACTCTACCTGCCAGAAAAGGGCACAACTGAAGTTAACAGCAAAAGGGCTGAAAGCTCTCTCACATTCCGAGCAACGAGGTATCAAGTCAAGTGCGAAGCACGAACTGGAATGGATCAAGATATTCCACTCCCTCATCTGGACAGATCTGATCACGTCCAAACTCCCCAGCAGAACATCGTCAACCGATGTCAGCTGCAGATTTGCTACACACCCAGTTGTAACACAGCCCCTCTGTGGGAGAAACTCACTAGTTGCGTGCAGAAGAAGAAGAATCTACCGGAATGCTAGGGGCAAGAGCCCACAACTTTCTGTTTATCCATCAACCACCCAGGGGAGGGATTTAAAATGAGAGATTGAAGAATAGAGAGGTGTGCGCTGAGAGAAAAAGTGAGGAAAGGGCTTTTTCAGAAAAACAGAGCCTGAGGGCTGAGTGGTGTGAGAATCACAAATAAGAAAGGGTGGGAAACAATACCCGGAGAAACTGGCTCCTCGTGCACCAAGAGGTCTCTCGCCTTTGTAACACAGCTGAGTGTTGTGTTTGTGCGTCTTGTTTGTCTCATTTCTTGTTTTGAGTCGTTTGAGTGTCAACAGATGTGTTTAGGTCATTTTACCTTGTTTTTCCTTTGTTGAGTTGTGTTTAGGTCGTTCTACTTTTGTTTTCCATTGTTGAGTCGTTTTGGCTGTGGTCAGTTGTAGGCTCAATACCCGATTGAGAACCCTTTTCTCATTTCAATTTCAAAAATCATTTTGTGCTCAGAGTGTCGTGTCGTTCTCCACATTTGTGCAAAAGAGGATCAGTTCTTTCATAAAGCCGCAGGGTTCAACCCAAGTCATGTCAGAATAGTAAAACAAGGACCTATCTGAAGCTATTTAGGTTCCAGACTGCAAAGCAAAAGAAAAGAGGAAAATTTGGAGCATCTTAGCATGTTTCAACTTTAGCAAAATCCGAGACTGCATTCCAGGTGCACCTTCTCAGGCCTCGCTGTTTCTCTGGAGTATGAGTGTATCTCGACCCCAAGTGTAAGCCTGCTTCAAGTCAGAATGGCAGTCCAAGCAGCACCTGAGGGTTTCACATGCATATGTCATCTCTCGCCAATATGAACAAGGTGTGCCCTTTTTGAGCTGAGTGTGTTGCAAAGCCCCCTAAGAGGTAAATCAGAGGCACTAGAGTACATATTTGATGCTCCTCCATTGCATAGAATGTGAACTTTCATATACACTGTTGTTGCATGCGTGCCGCGCATCGTTATGATTCATGCATAGAATATGCTTGCTTTCGATTTCGCATAGAATATGCTTTGCTTGTTTCATGCATAGAATATGCTTGCTTTCGATTCCGCATAGAATATGCTTTGCTTGTTTCATGCATAGAATATGCTTGCTTTCAATATTGCATAGAATGTGCTTCCATACTTGCATAGAAAATGCTTGTGTCTTTTGCATGGAAAATGCCCCCATACTTGCATAGAAGATGTATTTTATCGCACTTTCTTGTGCATTTTATCTCGCTCGCACTGTCCTGTGCACTTGCATTTTATCTCACTCGCACTATCTTGTGCATTTCAAATCAATCGCGTTGTTTAGCGTATCGCACTGTCTTGTGCATTTCAAATCAATCGCGCTGTTCAGCGTATCGCACTGTTTAGTGCATTCAAATCAATTGCGCCGTTTAGCGTATCGCACTGTTTTTGTGTAGTTTATCATTCGCGCTATTTTGCGCATCGCACTGTTCTGTGCAGTTTATCACTCGCGCTATTTTGCGCACCACAATCGCACTGTTTTGTGCAGTTTACATTCGCGCTATTTTGCGCATCGCACTGTTTTGTGCAGTTTATCATTCGCGCTATTTTGCGCACCTCCATCGCACTATCTTGTGCATTTCAAATCAATCGCGCTGTTTAGCGTATCGCACTATTTTGTGCATTGTATCATTCGCGCTATTTTGCGCACCTCCATCGCACTATCTTGTGCATTGCATTCATCACACTATCTTGTGCATTTCAAATCAATCGCGTTGTTTAGCGTATTGCACTATTTTGTGCATTGTATCATTCGCGCTATCTTGCGCACCTCACCTGCACTTGTTAGTGTATTGCATCGCGCTATCTTGCGCCGTGACCATTACTTGCATTGTGCATGCATTTTATCGCGCTATCTTACGCACCTCACCTTTAGCATCGCACTGTTTTGTGCATTCACCCTACTCGCACTGTTTTGTGCACCTTTTTAGCTCGCACTGTCTTGTGCACTCACCTGGTCCAGGAGACCTTAAATCCTTCGGTCTAAGGAGACCTTAAATCCTGCATCATCATTCGTGCTTATTCACACCGTCTTGTGCACTCCCTGGTCTAGGAGACCTTAAATCCTCTAAAGGTGCAATTCCTTTGGTGTTTGTCGTACCCGAACGACTTCCAATGGTCTGGTATAGCCACCTGCCTGTGTTTGCGGTGAGTTCCTAGGAGACCAACTGAGACGGTGGAAACTAGAGTTCGAATGGCTCTTGCCTAGAACGCAAAGGTTCGGGATTTCCGAGACTAAAGTTTGGTTTAAATACCCAGGGGTATATCCTCGGTTTGAAATCTGTATGACAGCCCCATAGATTGAGATAGCATCTGTATGCGCCTCAATTCTGGATACTGAATCAACCTAGCCTGTCACCCTGTTGGAGAATAGGGAAAGCTGCAACCATAGTCAGGGAGAAAAGTAACACCTGTGGTTCGACCAAGAAGAAGCGAGAGATCTCCAGCACCATAAGGCACGATATTGTATGTACGGTTCATTTGAAGCTGGTGCGACCAGACGAATCGCGCAGGTATGGTATCTTCTCCGTGTGAGACGCGACGAGAATTGAATAATTCTCTGCATTCCTAACTGCATGAAATGTAGTTGTTGCTTTGCATTCTTGCTTAAAACTGTTGCATCTATTTTCGAATACTTGCTTCATTACAGCTTGCTGCATTTGCATGATCATCAAGTCACATCTGGCCTTGTGCATACCGTTTTGCATTTTGCCCCCTGCTTGCGGGCACGCCTGTGGGCACATCTCTGTTTATCTCACCTGTTTGTCTAAGTCTTCGGCCTTGTCAAAAATGGGTCGTCTCTGGGCTTTGACATTCACTCCCGTCACTTATGACTTTCGAGTTCTGTCAAAGAGGGGCAACTGTAGACACCCCATTTTTGACCGACCTTAAGACTCAGACGTCACCGTTTGAGCGCTTGGTGATGTTGCATTTCGTGCTCGTTCAGAGGTTTCAGAGTCTCAGCTGCGAGCCTTGCCTCCAGACTTCCGGACTCTTTCATGCTTTGCCTCGGTTTGCGAACCAAGCTCAGTTTTCTCTGTTTCTCTTCCAGAAGGGAGAGAGAGGTCTCGTAGATCATCTCTCAGTGGCCGTAGGCTACGTTTCGTGGTCGCAGGCCATTTTGCCCGTTTGGAGTCCGGTTTTCGATTTTTCGGAGCCGTTGGCCGTGTGCCTCGGTTCGAGACCGCTTAACCACTTCCGTTTGCTCCGATTTTTGGCATGCATCTTATTTACTCCCTTTTGAGGGACACTGTGGTCCGAGAGACCAACTTCGTGGTCGAACACCATTTCCGGTGCCTAACAGTCAGTTTTCGGAACCCCCGGGCTGCGTGTTTCGGTCCCCGAACCTTCGTTTTGCATCGGTTTGAGTTCATTTTTGGCAGGGACCTCTGTTTCATTGTTAGGAAGGTCGTAGAAGGGTGGGAGGCCAGCAATTATCCTCAGAACCAGTTTTATTCCTTCATCGCCCTCCGTCGCCCGTTTTTCTCACTAGAAAGCCAATGTTGACCACCCTTGGACCACTTTTTCTTGCCCTAAACCACATATTTGTGTTGTACACACCTGGGAGGCCACCAATATCACATGGCCGGCCAGTAATTGTGTGTGACCCTTTTGAACCCCTCCTAAAAGTGGGCTTTTCTCTCTCCTGGTTCACTTTCTCTAGTTTTTGACCACATGGTTGTGTTGTGCACACATGGGAGGCCACCAATCTGGGGTGACCGGCCACTAATACTGCTTGAACCTTTTGACCCTTGGCCGGCCGGCCATGGGGAGGGCCGGCCGGCCACCTGCAACTTAAATACCAGGCCGGCCTTGCTCCCTCCTCTGGTACATTACAAATCTGTATTTTGTTTCCCCCCCAGATTGTGTATCCGGGGGGCTGCACTTTTGGAGGGAAATTTGAAATCCATTTCCCCCCTTTTTCCCCACACTCTTGCCTATATATCCAGGCCCTCCAGCTCCCTTTTGGAGGGTTAGAAAATTTTGTTTAAGCCTCCTACATTTAATTTCTCTCTCTCTATATTCCAAGCATCAAAACCCTTTTGTTCTTGGCCTCTTTCTACACCACCACATAGCACCACCTCCCCACCATCTTTTCCAACACTTGGAGCTGGTTTTCCAGAGGCAAGGAGCACCTTTTCTCAAGCCAAGAGGCTGTTGAAGTTTGGTCTACAAGGGTGGGCCATACTTTCCTTCTTTCTAAGCTTCTTTTGCATGCTTTCTAAGCCATACTTGCTTACATTTTTGGGCTCCGACCCTAACTGAAAATAGCATTATTTTGAGGTATTTTTCATGTTTGTTTTAGGGTCCTTCCATGTTTAAGGTCTCTAGCTACCACTTGCTTCTTTACCTCTCTTGTATGCCTCTTTTTTGCATAGTATTTTAGGCCTATTTTTAAACTATTTTGAGCTTGGTCATAAACTGAAAAGAGGCTTGTTTTGAGCCCTTCTTCAACATTGTTGAAGGGATCTTCACTGTTTGAGGCTTCCATCTATCACTTGCCTCTTTATCTCTCTTTTGGCCCTATTTTGCATGCTTTTTTTAGCTCCTTGTGCTTGTATTTTTGGGCTCTGGTTCGAACTGTAAATAGTCATATTTTGACCCAGTCTTCATGTTTGATCAAGGTTCTTTCACTGTTTGAGGTTTCCTTTTTGCTCTTTGTGTTAAAGCTCTCTTTTATGCCTTATTTTTTATAGTATTTTAAGCTTGCTTGTGCACGGTTTTGGGCTTGGTCATAAACTGTAAAATATCATGTTTTAGGCCCCTCTTTAACATTGTTGAAGGGCCCTCCTCTGTTTGAGGCCAGAAGCCATCACTTGCTTCTTTGTCCCTCTTTAGGCCCATTTCTTGCATGATCGTTTAGCCATACTTGTGTTTGTTTTCGTGGCTTGTTGTAAACTGTAAAGTGCTTCATTTTGAGCCCCTCTTCAACTTTGTTGAAGGGCTCTTTGACATTTAGGGCCAGCAGCTGTTACTTGCTTCTTTATCTCTCTTTCGAGGCCATTTTTGCATGTCAGCTTAGCCCTATTTGTGTTCACCTTTTGGCCTTGCTTAAAACTGGAAAAATGCATGTTTTGGGACTGCCTTGATTCTGTCTTTATGTCTCATGTTCAAATAATGCATGCTTTGTATAGCTATAAGTCATTCCATGTGCCTAGTTTCGAGTTTCGGGTCTCATTTCATGCATCGGCTGCCATGTTTCCATGTCTCGGGACTGTTTTGCATCATATTTTAGCGCTGAAATTTGCATGCTAGTATGCCATATTCCATGCCTCGCCATGCTTTGTTAGAGTGGCATTTGGTGCCTTAGGGTCGGTCCTCGGTTTGCGTGCACGTGTGCACGCATTTCGAGTGTCTCATTTTCATCTAATGGCCTCCTATGTGAGTGTGGCCGAGGTCCACTTGTGTTGGTGTAAGTCCATTATACATTGTGTATGCCATTTCGTTTCATAGCATTGTGTATACTAGGTTGTATGTTAGTGCATTGTGTATGCCATGTTATCTCGTGCATCGTGTATGCCATTTCATAGCATTGTGCATGTTAGGTTGTATCTTAGTTGCATTCATGCATGTCATGCATATTGCATTGTGTTTGCGATAGGAGTTAGCCCAAGCACGGGAAACGAGGTACGTTTCGTACTCCGAGTGACGGAACGTGTCTCAATTCCCCAGTCGCCGACACTCCGGATTACCCATGATGGAGTCTAGGTATTGTTGTGTTTATATGTGCATTCATTCCATATCGAGTTGTGCCATTCGACTCCTCGACCATCATGCATCGAGATGCGTGATTGGTGGCACGAGGATCGAGATATGCATACATATGTGAAAATACATTGCCATGCCCCTTTCCTGCTCTCTGTTGCAGCAAATCAAGAATCAGCAGCCTTCCGGAGCTTGGCGCGCTTTCCAAGAAACAATTGCAAACAGAGGCTAATTGGGGCATCGCGGTGGATTTCCGCGCAAGGCAACCCGAGCATGCTTCAGTCATCATCCGGATCAGAGTCGAGGCAGTCCCTAGCTTGCATGCTAGTTTACCGCTTTCCTAGATTAATTTGTTAATTAATTAGGATTTTGTACATATTTGGACTGTATCATTTATTGGGACTGTATTATTTATTTGGGACTGTACCATTTATTCGGACCCTCTGAGCGAGGGCAAATATTGTAATAAGTGCGCGTGCGTGTGATGTATGTCTTCCAACCCCACGTCTTTCTCCCTTTTATTTACCAGCTTACGATGGTTAGATTAGGGCATGTTTCAATTAGCATACAGTATGATAACATGTTTGCATTCATTCATCTGTTTTGCATGCACCGGGCTCGGCGCATCATACTAACTGCATTTGTACTTCAATTCCGAGTTGAGTACTTGTTAGCTGTTGCATCTCATATGCCATGTTTAGAATAGCCGAGCCTGCTATAGTTGCATTTTGCATGTGTTGCATTAGGCATTTCTTTATAATTAGGATCATGCATGATTCTAATCAGTTTCTGTTTTGGCTTGGAGTACTCGGTAAGTTTTACGCTTTAGCATCCTTGCATGAGTGTGAGTGACTGCCATGATAGCATGCTTACCATGAGGCTATTTGCTTATGTGATATAACTGCCTGAATGCCTGTGGGTGAAGGTTGGGTTATTTGGATTGGAACAATGCATTGACTGTGAGTTTTAAGCCCACTAGATAGTGGCAAAACCATCTTTTCTAAGCCCACCTGAGGGTGGCAAAATCTGCATTTTAAGCCTACCTGCGGGTAACAAACCATCTTTCAAAAAAACAAACATGAAATGTTTTGTTCCAATTCAGGCGACCCGGTCTATACTTATATGCCGTGCGCATCACATAGTAAATCTAGGCTAATAACCGGAATAAGAATGCATAAGGTTTTCAAAACTCGATATCATGGTTAGTAGAGGCCGATCTTTGATCGGGCGAGCGGGGGTGCTCACGAAGTGACCTTCCCCAATCGTACCCAAGTTCCCGAGCCGAGGCAACTTTGGTGATGACGGACACGTGGCCTTAGGCAACGAGTCAGGGTTTCCTAAATTTCCCAAAATAAAACATTTAGGTGGCGACTCTGTATCTGGCAAAGCAGTCCATGTTTGGCACTTCTTTCAAAAATCTATTTTCTCAAAACGATTTGCCGGATTTGGACTCTTTGGTTCAGATTAAGAACCGTGACACAAATCGAGTCCGAACTGTAGCGAGATCCCCCGCGGGCTTGTTACAGGCACAAAATAAGGACATGTTCTATTGTTTCAGGCTCATTTTTTGCAAAACACACAATTAGAGGATACACTCACATCCAATATCCCAATCCTCTGTGGAAACACACAGGTTTTTACCTTATGTTTTCAAGCAAGCCACCCAAAAAATTGCACTTTGGGTGGAAGATAGTTCACCGATATTGACCTACTAAGAAACCCCAACTCCGCAACCTCTACTGCTGTATAATTGTACAATGTTGATACAAGAGACTAACCAAATTTGCCAGCCGACCACACTAGTTTGTCCACACCATCCAGATTAAGAAATGGAGCCAATCTTAGCACATCTTTGAGCCTGATAAGTTCCTCATCTTCCGAAACAAACAGCTGCCTTCTGAAACTAAACACCCAATTTTCTGAACTTCCTTTCTTTTCAACAAAGAGCCTTAATGAGCCCCTTGCTCAGTAGATAACCTGAATAATCTAGGGAATTCCTCTTTAAAACATACATCACCACACCATTTATCATGCCAAAACTTCACTCTAAGTCCATTACCCACTGCAATCTTGAAATGATTAACATAAAACTGAACCAAATTAGCCCTACACTTTGCCACAGCTAAGATATCCCTTTAGATTTTTGAGCTCCTATTATCTTGATTTAGAATCGGAAACCAGTCTCTCCCTTCCAGATTGTGCTTGCTGCAAATTACCTTATTCCATAAAGATTCCCCTTCATTTGCAAACCTCCACCACCACTTGAGCAAGAGGCATACATTAACATCCCTAATTCTCTGAATACCCAACCCTCACTGTAGTTTGCTTAAAGTTACCTCCTTTCACCTCACCATATGCATTTTCCTCCTCAAATCTGTGCCTCCCCATAAGAATGCAGCCTGAATTCTATCTATTTCCTTGGCAATTCCTTCAGGCATCTTGAACAATGATAGGTAATACACTGGTAGATTAGATAATACTGCCTCGATCAACGTCAACCTACCAGCAAATGACAAAAATCTCTTTTTCTATCCAGAGAGCCTGGCCTTTATTTTATCCATAATTGGTTTCCAAATGTTCTTTCTACTTGGACTCACACCTAAAGGCAACCCAAGATATTTCAGTGGGAACCCTTGAGTTGTGCAGTTCAACAGTGTTGCAAACTCTTTGCTGAATGCTTCAGAAATACCCACTCCACATACCACACTTTTATGATAATTAATCTTGAGACTTGAAAGGATTTCAAACCACCTAAGAATCCTTTTGATATTTAGCATCTCCTGCCTATTAGCCTCACAAAACAATAGGGAATCATTAGCAAATTGCAAATGAAATACTATTATTTTATTGACACCAATTTCCACCTCCTTAATGAATCTCATTTCTCTTGCTCTTCTCAGTAAAACACTCAGCCCTTCAGCAGCCAAGTTAAATAAGAATGGTGATAAAGGATCCCCTTGTCTAAGCCTTTTTTTGAGGAGAGAACTCTTTAGTTGGTGATCCATTCACTAAAACTGAGACTCTGGCTGATGACACACATTCCTTCATCCATGAAACCCACTTTGATCCAAACCCAAAATTTGAAAGCATTGAAATAAGAAATTCCCAATTAATGGAATCATAAACCTTCCCAAAATCAAGCTTAAACAACAACCCTTTCTTCTTAGCTTTCTTTCACCCATCTACTATTTCATTGGCTATTAACACTCCATCCAAAATGTTTCTCCCTCCTAGAAAAGCAGATTGTGTTTCACTAATTACCTCAAAGCATTTTCCTTCTTTGGATAGGATCTTATACATAGACCCTATCAAACTTATTGGCCCAAACTCATTTAGACTCAAAGCATTTTCCTTCTTTGGAATGAGAGTAATAAATGAGCTATTCAAACCATACTCCAACCTTCCTCTGATATAAAACTCTTTCATAAAATGGATCATTTCTTCTTTAACCACCTTCCAATTCTTTTGAAAGCACAACATGTTGAAACCATCTGGACCCTGTGCTTTATTACCATTACAGTCTTTCACTGCTGTCCATATCTCTTCATTAGAGAAATCTGCTTTTAGCTGTGCAAAATTTGACTGTGCCTTACAGACTTGAAGTCCCCTATTAAAACAGGCCTCCTCCTTCACTCTTCTGAGAAATGCTTTTTAAAATAGGTCCAGACGTTATGTTTTACTTGGTCAGGCTCTTCAGCTACACTCCCCTCTACTGTAATGGAGTTTATTGCATTTCTATTGAGTCTGCAGCTTGCTGTGATATGGAAGAATCTAGTATTCCTATCCCTTCTGAGATTCCAATCCAATCTTGATTTTTGAAGCAATGCCCATTCAATCATATGACTGAGAGTCCATATCTCATTTCTTAACTGTCTTTTCTGTTTCAGTTCTGCCTCCACTAATGGACTGACTTCAGTTTTCAAATCAAGCATATGTAATTGATCCTTAACTGCTTTTAGTTTTGATTCCACAGTGCCATACACCTCTCTATTCCACTGTTTCAAAGCCATCTTTAGAGCTTGTAATTTCTTTTGTAAAGTGAAGCCAGCATCCCCTACTATGTATGACTCTCTTCAAACCTTCTCCATTAGAGAAACAAACTTAGGATGCAATAGCCAAGCATTCAAGAACTTAAAAGGTTTTGGCCCCCAATCTCTCACATCCTCCATAAGCACTAGGGGACAATGATCTGAGATGGTTCTTGATAATCCCCATAATTTGAGCTTAAACCTTTTAATCCATTTAGGACTAAGAAGGAACCTATCAATTTTACTCCATTTAATTCCATCATGAGCATTGTACCAGGTGTATTTTCTGCCAAGCATCTGAATTTCAATCACATCACATCTATTTATGAACTAATTGAAATCTTTCATTCCCATATCCCTTCTTGACCACCATATTCTTTCAGCTACATTTCTAATTTCATTAAAATCACCACCTAAACACCAAGGCTTTGAAAAGCTACTTTTAATGTTTAATAGGACCTCCCATAAGTTATCTCTCTTCACCGCATCATTTGGAGCATATATATTGAGAATTACACACTCAAAAGAATTATGAAAAATACCTGATTGTAGTATAAAATTTATGTTGCTATAACACTGATAACTAAAAAATTCTAAGATCTCAAATGCATAGCAGCCCTCTAGCTCTTCCTTTAGCCTCAACTGACATGTATTCAGATCTGTCCCTATGCCATAATCTTCTGACCTCTACCTCTGATATGCTTGATAACTTAGTCTCTTGAAGTAGAACCATATCAATCTGTCTAGCAATTAGGAGTTTCTTTATTTATCTTTTTTTCTCAGATCTTCTAACTCCTCTAATATTCCAGCTTAACATCTTCATAACAACATATATTAACCACTGTAGACCACCTACAAAGAGTTGATTACAGGCACCTACCATTCCCCTCTCCCACTCTCTCTTTATCACCCTCCTCAAGCAGGGTTAATTGTAGTATTGTTGCATCATCTCGGCCCTTGGCTTCAATCCCTAACCCTTTCCCTAATTGTAGAGTTTCCTGTGTCTCCTTTAGTCTTCCATCATCACATATGTATTGTGGCTTTTTTGAGAATGGCTTGGACAACACTTTTGCCGCAGCTCTGACCACTACATTTTTTGGATGCCTTTGCCTGAGCCAGTTCCTATCTGCTCTAATCTTTTAACAAAATCAGAAAAACCTCCTTTCACTGACTGGTTTCTGGAGTCCATATTGGTCATTCCTCCCATTTTTCCTTTCTTTAGTTGATTATTTATAGAATCACTGTAGAAAGAGCTTATAGTGTTACTCACATAAGACTTAGAGCCCACCATAACAGGCCCAAGCCGTCTGCCTTCATTGGTCTATCTTGTATTCTTCAGATCTAATCCACACTGCCCTGCCCAATTGATTTAGCTATTGTACTGTTCTTGGCCCAAATTTACCTCCAGACAAATATCTGGTCTCTCCCGTTGAGTCCCATTGATACTCGAAATAAAACCATGTGTAACAATCTATCCATCTACTAACTAACCTTCATGATTACACCTCTGCAGCTGCCTACTTTCCTTCCTCAACAATGATTCCTCTATACTTGGACCTACCACATTTGATTTCCCCAAGCAATCTGCAGACTCTGCAACTACGGATACTACCTCCCACCTGCCTTCCACCTCGAGCTCACCTCTAACCTGCCTCCGATCTGCCATAACCCCTTTTGCCACCTCCTTCTTCTCAATTTCTTCATCAGCCATGACATCATCATCTTCTTCCTTGCTACATGCCTCTACCATCTGTGTCTCACCATGAACATTTGAACTTCCATAATCCCTTCCACCTTCATACGTATTACACATGCATCTGCTCTTTACCTCATTCACTATCTGTTGTTCGCATATCCTTATGGGATATTTTCTTCCTTTGCATTCCAAATTTAAACTTGAATTAATCAACTCCATTACACTTGTAACTATTCTTATCCTTCCACAGCTAAAAGATGAAGGTTCACATATATCCTCATCAAAGTTAACCACCTCACCCCATAATCTTCCAATTTTTTTGAAAGTATCAAAATTCCACAGATTCAAGGGAATCCCATAACAACTCAACTAGACCAATCTTTCTTGATCAAGATGAAGACCTGGAGCCCAACCTGTTATATATTCACACCACTTGTGAAAGCCTGTATTTAGTACACTTTCTTTGCTTCTTAGCTCCTCCTTTGATTTGAATGTTATTACCACATCCCTACCAACTCCCCTATTGACTACCACATCACTCAAACCTCTGTTTCTGAGTTCCTCTTTCAGCTCCATGGTGGAGTATTGTGGTTTAAGTCTCATGATCTTACTCGCATATAACCACCCATTCTCAATCTCCTTTATTTCAATGGTAGTCATTGTTGTGCCTCTTTTCTCAACCCCTTTTAAAACCTCAGCAAAAGATCTGTTATCCCTACCAGGATTTCTCACATTTTTCTCTACTGCCTTCGTATCTTGTCGCACCACAAACTTTCTCCTATGATCTGATTGCCTCCATTTGATTTCGCCTTGTTCTTTCCCATAGGTTGCACTTTTAACAGCCAATGCTTTGTTGTCTATCCATAGGCCATTTGCTTTTTGTTCAGCAATTTGGGTTGCAATTGGGCAATCAAAACGAACAAAATTGAACCTTGTTTTTGTTATTGAACTCCTCTTGTTTAGGATAAACACATCCCTAACCACTCCAAACTTTGTAAATAAAGTATACATGCTCATTGGGTTCATTGCTTCTAGTAGATTGTCCACAAATAATGTCAACAAACCGGATCTTCTTTTCTCATTCCATGCTTCCATCTTCCTGTGCCTCCTCATTGCCTTACCACCGGTATCCATACTCCTTGCTCTCGTTGATCTGCCATATACAAACAGAAAATTTACACCATTAGGGATTGCCAAATAGAGTTGTGGATTAATATCAATATTATATCTATTTGAGGAACTCCATTAGTCCATCAATTTTGTTAGGGATCATTAATGAGACAGGTTAGATTTACGCAGTATGTAATTACGAGTAATGCTATGGATCCCAAATGATTTATCAAGTCTCTCACATGGATATATGACCCACACAAACCCACATGTATGTGGGTCTCACACCCATATGAGAGGTTTAGTAAAAAATTTGGTAAATCATTTAGGGTCTCTTGCATAACCCTGTAATTATTGTGTATAAATATCATATTTTAATAGATTTTTTGGATTTTGACTAGTTAACGGGTTAGTACGGGTCGAGTTTATTTAAAAAATTAAAATCACATCCCACCCATAAGCCTAAATCTTATAGGTCATAATCAAACCATTATTAAATTTTACATATTTTTCATTAACATGTTTTTAATATTTTCATTAGTTATTTTTCTTGTTTAATTTCTAACATAATTCAAGTATTTTTATTTTTTTTTAAAAAACCTTTTTACATCTCATATAATAAAAAAACAATCAAGTAACATATAATACTTACAAGTGGAGGTAGAAAAAAAGGGAAAAAAGAAAACTTTAAATATGAGAACAAAAAAAAAAAAAAAAATCAAACTAAACATTAGACATACCCATGTAGACTCTTAAGAGCTGGGCTTATGGGTGGCTTATGGGTGGCTCAAGTTATAAATTCTTGTCCGAAACTCTAAATCATCTTTTATAAATTGGAACAGACAATGCATTCAAGCAAGGCCATGAGAATGATTGATCGGGTTATAATATCAGATTTTTTATCCGTGGACTATTTGCGGACCCCTAAATTGTGCCAATACCATTCTAATAATTAATATGATATTTTGACACAACTAATTTTCATATTAATGTCTGGTCACAAAATTTAATTTTCAATCCTAATTTAATTTTGTTGATGTGGAAAAAATCGTTTTGCTAAACTTTAGGTTAAATTTAGAATCAAGTTTGGCTTTATTTTAGTAAGGCAGTTGACTTTTTTCTTTTTTTTTGATCGCAACAAATTTTTTTTTTATTGATAAATAATGAATTACACCTTACATCAATGAAAAGGATGGATACATAATCATCATAGCTAAGTAATATGATTCCAACTAGGTTGGCACCATAGAACAAGCCCAATCATCTGCAGTATCACATCAAGTTGGTGAGTGACCAACCAAAACAAAAAACCACAAATAACACCAAAAATAACAACACCACTATTCCCAGCACTGGTGCTCCCTTTTTCATGACACTTCAAGTACACAAAGGCCAAAAGATATCTCTGCATCTACAACTCCCACCCACAGAATCTTGAAATCAGATTTACCTTCTTCTTCACCCCATTCCGAGCCTACCAATGCAGCATTTCTTCAAACTGACCCAATACTGCTACAGCTGCTGCTCACCAGGTCATTGCAAATTATCACTACTAGAAAAAGGGGTATAAGACACGGAACTTTTTGCGACGGCATATTTTCTGTCGCAAAAAGTAACATTTTGCGACGGTTAATATCCCATCGCCAATGGTCACTTTTTGCGACGGCAATTTTTGTCTCAAAAAGAGGAAATAATATGTTGGATGCTTTTTGCAATGGCAAACCATTAGCCATCGTGAAAGGCCTATTTTTTTAAGACGGCTTTTCCTTTCTGTCGCAAAAAGATTTTTTTTTTGCCATGACCTTTGTTGTGTCGTGGCTAATAGACCAGAAAAAGAAAAAAAAAACAGAAAAAAGGCACATCATTCTTTTTCTCTATCATGCCTCGATCTCTCTGTAACGCCCTCCTTCTCCTCCTCCCTCTCTCTCTCTCTCTCTCTCTATCTATCTCTCTCTCTTTCTCTCTCTCTCTCCACCGCCGTCGGTACAGGAGCACACGACCACTACCGCCATTGATAACCATATCGTCGCGGATGGGTGGACAACTTTCAATTCTGCAACATTTGGTAAATTTTTATTTTATTGTATTTGGTAGGCTCTTTTAAGCAATGCAAATGCAATTAATTATATTGATTAATATGAGTTTCATCTCATAAGCTAATATAGGAGGTATAAAATTAGCAAATTTAAGCAATGCAATAAATTATACCCACATGCAATTAATCATATCCTTGTGCAATAAATTTGAAACATTAGCCACTAAAACATTACAACTTCGTTTATAATTTGTCAAAATTCAACATGCTCTGTACATGAAGTTTATCTTGCTTTAAGTAACTACTTAAGCAGAGTAATATTATATAAACATAAAATTTATACATAATTTTTTATAATTATGTGATAGGTTTGAGTTCTATTATTTTAAAAATAAAGTTGAATCAATTAATAATGAAAAAACTAGGTAGTCAAAAGAGTAAATAAAAAAGTGTCCTAAAAATAAAGTATATAATATATATTTAAATTTGATACAATGTAAATAATACTTTGAATAAATCTAGTCTATAAATTTTATTTTCTTATGAACAAATTGTTATTCACAAAAAAAAAAAAAAAAAAATCTATACCATATATAAACTTCATTTATACATGCATAGCATTTCAAAACCATCTAAACCTAACATTCTTAATAAAAACAACTTCTTGCAGTTGTGGAAGGCCAAGGATTTGTGGCCCTAAACCTAACCATCCGCAACACCGCCGGACCGCAAAAGTTCCAAGCGGTGGCACTTCGAAACGATGCCGACTTGTCCACTTTCTACAACTGCAGTTTCGAAGGATACCAAGACACCCTCTACACCCATTCCCTCCGGCAATTCTACCGACAATGCGATGTCTATTGCACCGTCGATTTCATCTTTGGAAATGCCGCGACTGTTCTTCAGGATTGCAATTTATATCCGCGGCTTCCCTTGCTAGGCCAGTCTAATACAATCACCGCGCAAGGTAAGACCGATATAAATCAAAACACCGGGACTTCAATTCATAATTGTAGCATTTGCCGCCCAGGACTTGGCATCGAGCAATGGCACGACGCAGACTTTCCTAGGCAGGCATGGAAGCTTTACTCGACGGTAGTTTATATGCAATCCTTCATGGATAGCTTGATTAATCCTGCTGTGTGGGCCCCGTGGTCTGGGGATTTTGCATTGAACACGTCATACTATGCAGAGTGTAATAACTATGGACCGGGGTCCAATACTAGTAATCGGGTCACATGGCTTGGTTACCATGTGATTGGTGCAACAGATGCCGTGAATTTTAGGGTTAGTTTGGCATGTACTAAACAAGTTAAAAAGTCAAAAAGTCACTATCTTATTTAAGTCACATCATCTTATTTAAATCACATCACCTCTCCAACACATCATATCAAACCCAACCCAAACCCAACCCAAACCCACCAATAAATCAAAAAGTGTACTTTTTTAGGACATCCCAAACCAACCCGTAAAACTATAATACGTATAACAGCTTTTGTTATTTCATTCTTGAATTAAATTTGTTTTCAATTTTTTTCCCTTCCAAAATAACATTCCATGATGTAAGAATGCCAAGAAAATGTCTTACTTATGAGTTGTAATTTATTTGTTTTAATGTAAACAGTCTAGTGTTATTTAAGATTACTCCCACAACCAAAACACCAGTAATCAACAGTGTGTACAATATATATGCTCATATGGTATCTATTGTTCCTGTACTTTCTTTCATTCCCAAACCACTTGGCTATTATTTTTTGGAGAAATTATTATTGAATGGTATTCAGTGGTGATTTGATAAAATTTTTAAAAATTTATGAAATTTTTTTTATAGTTTTAAAATTTTAAATCACAATTATTATTTATTTTTGTAGATACAAATGTGAGTGGATGAAAGGGTAAACGACATCCGATTAATTTGATTTTTTGCAAGTATGTTCTACTTGATGTATCATAAAATGTGAACGGTTCATATTATCAAAAGGGGCCCCCAAAATGGACCCATTTAGCTGCACAACAGTGGCGGCTGTGCACCTCCGCACAGCAGCCATCCCAAATCCGTGAGACATTTGATAAAATATTTGATAGAAATATTGGTATCCCTAACATTACTCTATATCTATTTGAGGAACTCCATTAGTCCATCAATTTTGTTAGGGATCATTAATGAGACAAGTTGGATTTACTTAGTCTGTAATTATTGTGTATAAATCTCATATTTTGATAGATTTTTTAGATTTTGACTGGTCAACGGGTTAGTACATGTCGGACCTATTTAAAAAATTTAAATCACGTCCAATCCATAAGCCTAAATTGCACGGGTCATAATCAAACCATTATTAAATTTTACATATTTTTCATTAACATATTTTTAATATTTTCAGTAGTTATTTTTCTTGTTTACTTTCTAACATAATTCAAGTATTTTGAGAAATTTTTTTATTTTTTATTTTTATTTATTTGACATCTCATATAATAAAAAAAACAACCAAGTAACATATAATACTTATAAGTGGAGGGAGAAAAAACCTTTAAATATTAGGCTAAAAAAAATCAAACTAAACATTAGACTTACCCATGCAAACTCTTATGAGCGGGGCTTATGGGCGGCTCAAGTTATAAATCCTTGTTCAAAACTGTAAATCATCTTCTATATGTCAGAACAGACAAGGCATTCAAGCAAGTTGGGACAGGCCATGGGAATGATTGGTCGGGTTAGATAATATTGGATTTTTCATCTAGGGACTATTTGCGGACCCCCTAAATTGTGCCAATACCATTTTAATGGTTAATATGATATTTTGACACAACTAATTTTCATATTAATGTCTGGTCACAAAATTTACTTTTCAATTCTAATTTAGTTTTGTTGATGTGTAAAAAATCGCATTGCCAAACTTCAGGTTAAATTTAGAATAAAGTTGGCTTTATTTTAGTAAGGCAGTTGACTTATTATTGGAGAAGGAATGTTGAGATGTTTAACCGAAAATTAGTTTTAAGAAACCTTGTGATTTTACAATTATAGAGTTGATCTCCTTAGGGTCGGCTCAACTACTTGTGTGGCCTAAAGTAAAAAATTATAATTAGGTTATTTTTGTTTTGTTTTGTTTTTTTCTTTTTTAGGACAAAGGACATATTGAAATAGAATTTACTGGAGGTGAAATAATACAAATTTGATGAAAGGATTGAAACTCTTTTTTACCATTTTTTTTTTTTAAATTTAAATTTGATACAAGATTTGGTAAAGGATTGGAGATGCTCTAATTCAATCCATTTATTATTTCATATTATCATGTTTTGTTCACGTGTCATGTCAACAAATTTCATTTTTAGTTAAAAATATAAATGTATGAAAAAATTAATAAAATTTCCTACAAGTTAAATTTAATGAAATTAATCTATTGAATGAAATTATTCATAAGAATATTTGATGTTAACTAAATTTTACTTTTTTAATTTATGAGTCTAAGAGGGTGGCAGATAAACTTTTATTATTTACACAAATGATAGGAATTGGAGGGGCTCAATATGAAATGGGTCGGATCCAAGCCTTGGGCCGGCCCAATCCATTAGACTCAAGACCTAAGAAGCAAGATAAGCAAATGGGCCAGTCAGATTAGCCCAATTACATCGTCAACAATCCACCCAAGTCCTCAAGCACTTGAGCCCAGCCTGTAGTGGAAAGGTCAGTTCAACCATGATGCTAGGCTGGGTTGAGCTGCAACCCTTGGACCGAACCCAAATGGGGCCAAGCCCACACAAAGATATCATACTGGGCTGGTCCATCTCTATAAGCAATCTCATAGAAGGCCGAGCTGAGGCATGACGGGACTGAGCTAAAGGGACCTGTTAAAGAAATGTGGAAGCTGTGAATGCACATGAAAGATACCACCTCAGCTGGTCCCTTCCCCCTAGAATCATGGAAACAGTTGGTAGAAGGAATGTGATATGTTACAAGCATGGTTACAATGAGTATATACACCCCTAGTAAACTACCAAATGGTCCCCCACCTTGGGCAATGTTAAAAGGAAACTTGGCAGCACCAGAGCTCCATGAAACCATCTTAGGCAACAAGCAAAAAGTTCTATAAAAACTACACTGACTTCACATTGAAGGTAACTGATCCAAGCTTAACCACACTCACTTAAACATAACTCTCTACGCCTAGAGAGGTGCTCTCATCTTCTCTGATTACTTACTCCCACACTAGAGGGGTTATCCGGCCAACCCCGGCTGGGCAGCTCTAACGGATCTTATAGTTGCAGGGTCTCAATTCCCGGATAGTCTAGTTAAGCACGGGGCCCCGATCTACGATCATCTAGTGCAGTAATCGGAATGCACATCCATGGGGCTCTTCATTTCGACCTTCATCAAAGGAGTCCCCAAAGCGTCAGAGGAGCCAAAAGCCTCCGCTTCCAAATTCACCAGCGCTCTCCTTTTCGACACAGACCCACTCTCTGCGAAACTGGGGGCAGAGGAGGGCGTCCTCTCAGATGGTATACCTTGGCTTCAGCTGCAATTCGTAACTAGAGAGGTAAGCGATGTATCAGTCCTGGTGTCAGAATCTAGAAGGGACGCAACGAGCCTCGCTTTTTTCGGGATTGTGGAACGATAAGTTGCCTGGTAATCCAAAAGCTCGGGTGCGGACCTCTTCTTGTACCTCAAAACAGCCTTGATGGCCTCGGTATTCTCTTGGTTCGGCCTGTACAAAAAACGGGAAGCCTCTGCAAAAAAGAAGAACAACATTAGAACAACATTCAAAATAATGCCGAAAACACAGAAATACTAGAATGAAGGACTCAAACCTGGGTAGCCATCCTTTTGGGGCATCCGTTCAGATCGGAACTCAGTCCCAGCAAGAAACTCCCAATTACCACCGACTTGCAGAAAATTGTCATTATGTTTGTCCGAATCAGGTAAGCCAGTTACAAAATGGCAATTGACTGAACGAACGCGGAGATAGTAAATGCTGTGATCTTTATTGTGTGAAAGGGTATAGTAACTTAAAATGTCCCAGATGTCCAGATTTAAACCCAACCGTCTGTTAAGAGCGGAGACCCCACAGATGACTCGAAACAGATTAACAGACACCTGCATAGGGGTAAGCTGAACTTGGTGCAAGAATCGGCGCACCAAAGGATCAAGGGGAAATCGGAACCCTCCTTCAACAATGGCCACGACTGGGAAAGCAACAGTACTCCTAGCGCCCATGCGCTTGGCGTCAACCTTCGCCAGCGAAAGGGTCACATCGTCAAGGATACCATAGTCTCGGCGAAACATGGCCATGGCCTCAGGGGTATCAACTAATGATCGAAACTTTCCCATTAAACAGACCTAATGGGACGAAGACAAAACTTCGACTAGGCAAAAAACAGAACCATATGCCGAAAACAGTGGCACAAGGGCCAAAGAAGGCGATCAAGACAGAAAAAGACAAGAAAAGAAGAATCCCAAGGGAACTTACAGAGATTGGAACAGTAGTGACAAACAGGCAGCGCTGAAACGAGAACGGCAGTGGAACGTTTGGATAGAGCACCGATGAGACCAACTCAGAGGAACGAAAAGGGTTTTGGACACTCTAAAAGTTTGAAAATAGATGAAGGGGTTTGGATTGATAACTCTAGAGCATTTATTGCACCAGCCGATGTGAAGGTACATAAATCATGACCATCAGTATGGAATCGGCGCACTATCTCTGTGCACTAGTACCACGCCGCCATGTGTCACCATGAAAAGACACATGCAGGGGGCTTGTGTTAGGATTAAATCGTCACCAAGGCCGAACCAGGGCGAATCTGAAGCGACGCGACGCTTAGAGTACAGAGCAATAGCTCCCCCCAAGGAGAGCCTTAGCGCGAGTTAGGGGGTAAATGAAGGGGCTCAATATGAAATGGGTCAGATCCAAGCCTTGGGCCGGCCCAATCCATTAGACTAAAGACCTAAGAAGCAGGATAAGCAAATGGGCTAGTCAAATTAGCCCAATTACATCGTTAACAATTCACCCAAGTCCTCAAGCACTTGAGCCCAGCCTGTAGTGGAAAGGTTAGTCCAGCCATGATGTTGGGTTGGGTCGAGCTGCAGGACCTGACCTTTGGACCGAACCCAAAAGGGGCCAAGCCTACACAAAGATATCATACTGGCCCGGCCCATCTCTGTAAGCAATCTTATAGAGGGCCAAGCTGAGGCATGACGGGACCGAGCTAAAGGGACTTGTTAGAGAAATGTGGAAGCTGTAAATGAATGCACATGGAAGATACCACCTCAGCTGGTCCCCTCCCCCTAGAATCACGGAAACAGTTGGTAGAAGGAATGTGATCTGTTACAAGCATGGTTACAATGAGTATATACACCCCTGGTCAACTACAAGATGGTCCCCTACCTTGGGTAATGCTAAAAGGAAACTTGGCAGCACCAGAGCTTCAGGAAACCATTTTGGGCAACAAGCAAAGAGTTCTACATAAACTACACTGACTTCACATTGAAGGTAACTGATCCAAGCTTAACCACACTCACTTAAACATAACTCTCTACACCTAGAAAGGTGCTCTCATATTCTCCAATTACTTACTCCCACACCGGAGGGGTTATCCGGCCAACCCCGGCCGGGCAGCTCTGACGGATCTTATGGTTGCAGGGTCTCAATTCCCGGATAATCCAGTCAAACGTGGGGCCCTGATCCACGATCATCTAGTGCGGTAATCGGAATGCACAATTGGTGCGGTGAACGTGGAAGGATTTATCTCTGAGTTCTACACTTGATTTCGGCGATGGGGATTGAGGACATCCCACCTTCAGCACTGACTCCACAAACGAAGAAGACAAAGGATAAAGGCTTGGCACTCCCAACAGTCCTAGAAGAACAAACCGGAAACAACAACCGAACTCTCGAATCTGTTGAGCATCGATTGCCCTTCGCTGGAGGTTCTTCTCATCACTTTATTCTGGAGAAGGATTACAGGGATCGAATCATGGACTCCATGGGAATGGAGATACAAGAGCTGAAAGCACAACTCAAAGGGTGATGGGTGACCCGACGGGGAAGAGACTGACACAGAGTCCTCTCGCTTGCGAGAAAGAAGCCCATCCCGAGAACCACCAATGAAGAAGGTTCCCGGAAATGAGTCTGGGCAGCAAAGCCAGCCAATTCCGGTACAAAGTGAGGCAGCAAGTAGCCACACTCATGGCTCATACTGGAGAAGGGCTAAGAGGTAGAAGACAGCTAGCCAGCAGACAGAGTATCCTCCTCAAGACCTTTATACTTGGTTGATTGGCAACAAGCAAAATGAGCAACGGCGAGATCACCTTGACTGTACCATCCACCAAAGAGAGCACCAAGCGTTGGATAGGCTCGTCTTCTCCCCAGAAATCGAGGCCATGAGACCTCCCAAGAAATTCACTCCACCAAAGTTCACGTTATACGATGGGAAGTTAGACCCATTGACGTATATAAGCCATTATCGGCAGATGATGTCCCTATGGAGTGGAGACGAGGCACTGATGTGCAAAGTCTTCCCGTCCAGCTTGGGGGAATCCAGACTTCAATGGTTTGATCGTCTTCCCACTGGATCGATTTATAACTGAAAGCAACTCTCCGAGGAGTTCTTGGCCAGGTTCGTCTCTAACACTAAGATCCCAAAAGAGCCGAATACATTGTTCGGTCTCCGAAAGGAACATGAGGAAATGCTGCGCAATTATGTTAGGAGGTATTGGGAGGAGTACAATGACTTGGAGAAAAACGTTTGCAGTGAACAGATGGCTGTGATGTCTTTTAAACACAGTCTGCGCCTGGAAAGTAAGCTGACACGGGCACTTACCAAGTGCCCAGCCACAACACTGAAAGATTTTCGCACTAGGATTGAGCAGTACGCTCGCCTCGAAGATGATCAGATCCCCATCGAGGTAGCATCAACCGAACAAATAGCTCGGCACAAAAAGAGAGTGGACCGATGGGAACACCGAGGACTCATAGTGAATGAAGTAGACAAGTCTAAATCCCATGAAGCAGTTGTGACCGTATTCAAGGAACCAATCTATCGTATTTTGGAAAAAATCAAGAGAGAGCCATTCTTTATTTGGCAGCGAAAAATGTTGGGAGATCCAGCTCGGCGCAATTAGAAGCTCAGATGCACTTATCACCAAGATAGGGGCATATGACTCAGAATTGTAGAGCACTGAAGCAACACGTGGAAGACTTGATAGCTGCTGGACACCTTCGAGACTACATTGATCGGGATAAGGTGGTGGCCGAACAGAAGAACCCTCTACCAGAGCCGAACATTGAGCATCCTCCTCAATTGGTAATAAATGTAATCCATGGAACAACTAGCCACGAGTGCGAACAGGCACTTCAAGAAGAAATTGCCAAAGCTGAGTAGATTCAGCAGATCATGTCAGTAAGGCCCGCGCCAAAAAAGGTACACACAGTACCCAAGCCCCCCTTGTGCACTGTTTCATTTACTAGAAATGATTTAGAAGGCATTCAGCACCCACATACTGATGCACTAATTATAACTGTGGGAATTGGGAAACGATTTGACGTAAAATGAGTTCTGGTAGATCAGGGCAGTGCAGTAGATATATTGTATTACGACTTGTTCAGGAAGCTCGATCTCTCTAAGCAGCACCTCACCCAAGCGGCAGCTCCATTGGTCGACTTCAATTCACAGCCTGAATGGCCACTTGGCAGGATAGTGTTGCCAGTTATGGCTGGGACAAAGACCCTGCAGATAGAATTTCTAGTTATCAATACACCTTCTCTTTACAACGCCATACTTGGTCGTCCTTGGATTCACCAAATGGAAGCGGTCCATTCAATCTACCACCAGCTCATCTGATTCCCAACGGAACACGTAGTAGAGCAGATCTTAGGGGATCAAGTTGCGTCGAAACATTGCTCCATGGCAGCTATGAAGGCTAAACAACTTTACAATCGGGTACTGATAGTGGAAGTAGCTGAACAACCAGTCTTGGAGGATGTAGGAGGAGCCCCAGCAGAAAAGATAGTAGAGGATTTAGAGAAAGTTCTAGTAAAGGAGGATGATCCAGAAAAGTACTTCTTTATCGGTACCTCGATAGGCGTTGATGAGAAACTTCAACTGCTGGATTTGCTGAGGGAAAATATGGAGGTATTCGCATGGTCAGCATATGATACTCCAGGGTTGAACCCAGATTTTGCCTGCCACAAACTCAACATCAACCCTTCCACTCGGCCTATCTTGCAGAAAAGTCGAAGATCCTCAGTTGAGCACACTGAAGCAGTTGCTGAGGTAAAAAAACTCCTAGTATCGGGGGCGATTAGAGAAGTTCAGTACCCATAATGGCTGTCCAATGCAGTTGTAGTAAAAAAGAAGAATGGAAAATGGAGAGTCTGCGTTGAATTCACCTGCCTAAATAGAGCGTGTCCCAAGGACAGTTTTCCTTTACCTCGTATTGATCAGTTGGTAGATTCAATAGCAGGACATGAACGCATGAGCTTTCTGGACACTTATAGTGGCTATCACCAAATTCCACTATTCAGCCCAGATCAAGAGAAGACAGCATTCATTACTCCAAGAGGCACCTATTTCTACAAAGTAATGTCGTTCGGCTTTAAGAATGTCGGGGCAACCTACCAGCGAATGATCACTCGAATGTTCAAGGACCAGCTTGGAAGAACCATGGAAGCTTACATAGATGATATGGTAGTGAAAAGCAAGCTCGCTACAAACCACCTTGCAGACTTAAGAGAAGTTTTTGGTATCCTGAAAAGCCATCAGCTTCACCTTAATGCCTCGAAATGCGTTTATGGGGTTGGAACAGGGAAGTTCTTGGGTACATGGTTACTCACAGAGGAATCAAGGCAAATCCAGATCAAATCAAAGTAATACAAGAACTTGAAGTACCAACAAAGGCCAAGGAGCTATAGAAGTTGGCTGGAATGGCAACCGCCTTGAATCGATTCATCAGCAAATCTTCAAATCGGATGAAGCCCTTCTTCCAGCTACTAAGAAAAAAGGCTGCATTTGAATGAGGTCCTGAATGTACCGAAGCATTGTAAGGTCTCAAAAAATACCTCAATACACCACATCTCCTGTCCACTCCAGAACCAAGGGAGGAACTGTACCTATATCTAGTAGTCTCGGATCACGCCGTAAGCGCGGTATTGGTTCGAGAGGTTGACAAGGAACAAAGGCCAGTATACTACGTTAGCAAGACTCTACTAGATGTTGAGACACGGTACCTACCCTTGGAAAAGTTAGCTTACGCACTGCTCATCGCTTCAAGAAAGCTGCAACAATACTTTCAGGGTCATACCATCAACGTCCTCACTGAATTCCCCCTCAAATCTGTCTTCAGTCGAGCTGATTTTTTCGGCCGAATAGCGAAATGGGCAGTTGAACTTGGTGATTTTGACATTCGATATCAACCCAGGACAACAATCAAGGCCCAGGTCTTGGCGGATTTCGTCGCAGAATTCACTCACATCCAGAGCACCGAGCTCTAGAACTCTAGCTCGGTACAGGTGCCACGCACCACCAAACTAGGAAAGCAATGTGCTTCAGAAGCATGGAAACTCTTTATTGGTAACATCTAGCAGCTCTATGTCGATGGATCATCCAATAACCGAGGCTCGGGAGTAGGAGTAGTGCTTATGTCACCAGAAGGGTTTATCTCTAACTTCATATCCATGAGGCTCTTCATTTCAGCCTTCATTGAAGGAGTCCCCAAAGCGTCAGAGGAGCCAAAAGCCTCTGCTTCCAAATCCACCAGCACTCTCCTTTTTGACACAGACCCATCCCCTACAAAATTGAGGGCAGGGGGGGCGTCCTCTCAGACGGTAAACCTTGGCTTCATCAGCAATTCGTAACCAGAGGGGGTAAACGACGTATCAGTCTCGGTGTCAGAATCCAGAAGAGAGACAATGAGCCTCGCTTTCTTCGAGATAGTAGAACGATAAGTCGCCTGGTAATCCAACAGCTCAGGCGCGGACCTCTTCTTGTACCTTAAAACAGCCTTGATGGCATCGGTATTCTCTTGGTTCGGCCTGCGCTGAAAACGAGAAGCCTCTACAAAAAAGAAGAACAACATTAGAACAACATTCAAAATTAGGCCGAAAACATAGAAATACTAGAAGGAAGGACTCGAACCTGGGTAGCCATCCTTTTGGGGCATCCGTTCAGATTGGAACTCAGTCCTAGCAAGAAACTCCCAATTACCAACGACTTGTAGAAAATTGTCATTATGTTTGTCCGAATCAGGTAAGCCAGTTAGAAGATGGCAATTGACCGAACGAACGTGGAGATAGTAAGTACTGTGATCTTTATTATGTGAAAGGGTATAGCAACCCAAAATGTCCCAGATGTCCAGATTTAAACCCAACCGCCTGTTAAGAGCAGAGACCCCGCAGATGACTCGGAACAGATTAACAGACACATGTATAGGGGTAAGCTGAACTTGGTGCAAGAATCGGCGCACCAAAGGATCAAGGGGAAATCGGAACCCTCCTTCAACAATGGCCACGACTGGGAAAGCAACAGTACTCCTAGTGCCTACGCGCTTGGCGTCAACCTTCGCCAGCGAAAGGGTCACATCGTCAGGGATACCATAGTCTCGACGAAACATGGCCATGGCCTCAGGGGTATCAACTAATAATCGAAACTTTTCCATTAAACAGACCTAATTGGACGAAGACAAAACTTAGACTAGGTAGAAAACAGAACCAGATGCTGAAAACATTGGCGTAAGGGCCAAAGAGGGCGATCAAGACAGAAAAAGACAAGAAAAGAAGAATCTCCGGGGGAACTTACAGAGATTGGAACAGTAGTGACAAGCAGGCAGCACTGAAACGAGAATGGCAGCAAAACGTTTGGACAGAGCACCAATGAAACCAACTCAGAGGAACGGAAAGGGTTTTGGACTCTCTAAAAGTTTGAAAATAAATGAAGGGGTTTGGATTGATAACTCTAGAGCATTTATTGCACCAGCCGGTGTGAAGGTATATAAATCATGACCGTCAGTATGGAATCGGCGCACTATCTCTGTGCATTAGTACCACGCCGCCACGTGTCACCATGAAAGGACACATGCAAGGGGCATGTGTTAGGATTGAATCGTCACCAAGGCCGAACTAGGGCGGATCCGAAGCGACACGACGCTTAAAGTACAAAGCAATAGCTCCCTCCAAGGGGAGCCTTAGCACAAGCTAGGGGGTAAATGAAGGGGCTCAATATGAAATGAGGTCAGATCCAAGCCTTGGGCCGGCCCAATCCATTAGACTCAAGACCTGAGAAGCAGGATAAGAAAATGGGCCAGACAGATTAGCCCAATTACATCGTCAACAATCCACCCAAGTCCTTAAGCACCTAAGCCCAGCCTGTAGTGGAAAGATCAGTCCAGCCATGATGCTAGGTTGGTCCAAGCCGCAGGACCTAACCTTTGGACCGAACCCAAAAGGGGCCGAACCCACAAAAAGATATGATACTGGGTAGGCCCATCTCTATAAGCAATCTCATAGAAGGCCAAGCTGAGGCATAATGAGACCGAGATAAACGGACCTGTTAGAGGAACGTAGAAGCTGTGAATGAATGCACATGGAAGATACCACCTCAACTGGTCCCCTCCCCCTAGAATCACGAAAACAGTTGGTAGAATGAATGTGATCTGTTATAAGCATGGTTACAATGAGTATATACACCCCTGGTCAACTACCATATGGTCTCCCACCTTGGGTAATGCTAAAAGGAAACTTGGCAGCACCAGAGCTCCATGAAACCATCTTGGGCAACAAGCAAAAAGTTCTATATAAACTACACTAACTTCACATTGAAGGTAACTGATCCAAGCTTAACCACACTCACTTAAACATAACTCTCTATACCTAGAGAGGTGCTCTCATCTTCTCCGATTACTTACTCCCACACTGGAGGGGTTATCCGGCCAACCCCGGCCAGAAGCTCTGATGGATCTTATGGTTACAGGGTCTCAATTCCCGGATAGTCCAGTCAAGCACGGGGCCCTGATCCATGATCATCTAGTGCGGTAATCAGAACGCACTGGAATCTTTACTAAATCACTAATTTTTTTACCAATTACATATGAATGTGGTCTCACATGGGTGTAGAAAACATTTGATGATCTTATTTTAGCTTGATAAAACTATTGATTCCTTTGTAAAATTTTTAATTTTTATTTTACTCAAAAGATTTTTACTCAAAATAAGGCATTTTGTTATATCAAGGCCTAAATCAAGTGCTTCACTAATAGCCCCTTGAGCCAGCTCTGGATCTCCTGTACAATTTTGACACAGTTTGGTAGATTGTCCAATTTTTAATAATTTTTTTCCTCTATCTCCCTTTTGATGGAATTTACAAATGTTGTTTGTATTTGATTTTTATTAAAAAAGTAGAAGATACCATTTTTTATATTGGAACAACGTTGTCAAATTTGAATATTTTGATTACTGTAACATTTTTTTATTATTATTTATGTTTCATTATAAGGGTTGTATTGAGTTGTTATTTATTTCTACCTATTATTTGTAGTGATTCATGATTGTTGGGATTGTAAATTTGAATCGTTGAACTATAATTATTTAGTTTAAACCAAGGGAATTTTAGCCTAGTTGGCTAACGTTTTAGCCACCAAGTCTCTCTTAGGGGTAAGATTTTCTTACAAGTTGTATAAGTGCGAGTTTCAACTCTCTCAAAGTGTTAATCTAACAACTAACCACTAAGTTTACTCGATAATAATAATAATTGTTCAATTTAATATAATTTTCTTATCTTTATTATTATTTTTTTACCAATTAAAAAAAAATAGAAAAAAAAAAAAGAAGAAGTAACATAACATGTCAAAATTTAATTGTAACATGCTATCTTGACAATTTAATATTGTAAGGTTTTTTAGTTATGTCTGTTAGATTTGTTATATGTTTAACAACTTTCTTTGATCCTGAATTTGCTGGCATCCAATTCGATCCAATGGTGTTTCATTTTGAAATGAAATGTTCACAATAATTCAAATTACTATGTATGTATTTTTTTGTTTGTATAACATTATTCAAAAAAATATTATTAAATAAAAAAGAGGAGAAAATACTAATTCCAAACAAGCCTTAAAATTGAATTTTAGAAATGCAATTGTTGTCTTTTCAATTTTTTTTACGGGATTTGAATTCTGCAGGATGCTCTTTTGTAATATATATAAGAATTGATAATTTATCTCTCATTATACAAGTTTTAGTTACTAGGCTAAATTACAAATGCATCCCTTGAAGTTTATTTAAAATACGAATTGTCTCCAGCGGTTTGAAAAATTACAAATACCTCATTGTCAAAAAATTTTATTTAACAGAATTAGTTGAAAAAGTGAAATTTCTAATTGTTCATCTATACAATAATAAAATTATATGAATTATTAAATGAAATAAAATTTTAACATAATTAAAAACTGTTAATTAACTTGATGATTTATTAACAAAAGGACCTATTTGTTATGAAATTAAAAATCTTAGAGCGCATAATGTAATTTCTAAAATCACAGGAAATAATTTATAATTTAAGTAAACCTTAGGAGTGTGTTTGTAATTAACCCTAGTTGGTATTGTTCATTTATTCTTTATTGTGGAACTATTTATTAAGTTACTTGGTAGTTTGGCATTTTTTTGATATTGAATTAGGATTGTCGAAATGTAATTCTAATAAATTGTAAACAATTGACCAAAAACAAATACAGAAATACAAAAAAAAAGGCCAAGTTTCATTTTACCATTTATTTCATGTTTGTAACATATAACTTTTTGTATTTGAATTCGATTTTAAGTTAGGTTCATGTTCATTTTTCTCTGCAATTAACTATACCTACGCTCTTCACCTACCAATAGAGGTCAATTTTTTTTCAATTCCAATCAATCCTATTAGGCCATGTCACTACAACAAAATTGAATTTTTACGGCTTGCAATGCATGCCGTAAAAACTCTTTCACGACATGCACACAAATGCCGTTATTGATATTGCTTACCAACTTGGAGCTTGGAGTGTGTGCTTGCAAATGATTTGGTGTGCATTTTGGTGCCAACCTGTTTGGGATCTTGATGTTTCACTATGATACTTTTTGCACCCTCCACTTTATTGATGTCGTGTAGCATCTTTGTATGTTTTCCATTAGCAAAACTTCCTTTTGCTGATCAAAAAAAAAAAAAAAAAAATGCCATTATATGACATGCCGTGGAAAGTTAAGCGTCATTTACAACATGCAGGTAAAGTGGTAAAAAGTAATAAATTAAATATTAATGACATACTTTATATGTCGTATATAATTTTTTACAACATTTTTGTCATGCCATAAATCATCATACTTTCCATGACATAATTTTGCATGCCGTAGAAGGTTATTTTTAATATATTTATGACATACTATGTATGCCGTATATAATCTTTTACGACTTTTTCTTGCATGTCGTCATAAATCATTACACTTTTTACGACATAATTTTGTATGCCATAAAAGGTTTTTTTTAGTATATTTCTGATCTTTTACAGCATTTTCTTGCATGCTATAAATTATTACACTTTTCACGACATAATTTTGTATGCTGTAAAAAGGTTATTTTTAATATATATATATATATATATATATAGAGAGAGAGAGAGAGAGAGAGAGAGAAGAAAAGCAAATTCAAAGTTCAATATATGAAAACATGATATCACTAAAATGTCCACTTTAGTACTTGAAAAGCAAATTACAAGATCATATAGCAAATTATATGTACAAATGAAAGCAAAAACATTATATACAACACAAGCTAGTCAAGTCTAATTCATTATTAGGAGTAGTAGAGAGAGCTAAAGAATCAATTAATTTGGCCAATGCAGAAAGGCCCTACCCCAATACCAATTGTAGGGATTCGAAGAGCAAATGTTGCAGCAGTAGCAACAGGTGCAAGCACACATTCCAGAACTACAGAAAAGCATCCAGCTTCCCGCAAAGCCAAGGAAAACTCAACAATCTGCAAAAAAATAAACCCATCTTAAGAGGAAATCTCTTCTTCAAAGATTGCAAACTTATGATTTTTTTTGGAAAATATATGCTAGTGGTAGGGTGATAACAGTTTTATGCACTCTGCATCACTCAGCAAATTCAAAATTGAGAAATAAAAACAATTTATATGTCAGGAGTCAGGACTATTCACAGTTTTATTTCTCTAAAGTTTTAGCAATCGATACTAACAAAAGTCAGGCCTATTCACATGTATATATATATATATATCTTATGCAACAAAAGAGTAAGAATGTATTATAAAAGCAAACAATTAAGACAAAACTTGTATGGCATGGGCATACCTTGAAGAATTTTCCACTAGCTAAAAGAGTAAAACTTTCACAAGTAGAATTGTAAAAGAGGTTATGAGTGAGCTGCCCTTTATAGGGTGCCAAACATTAGTCTACTTTCCACAAAATATCACCTTATAGAACTACCCATCTCCCCACTTTCTTCTTGGAAGAGGAAATTGTTTATCACAACAAAATGGTTCTCCTTTGTAATTATGAGATTACCACTAAGTATTGTACTTTCATGTTTTGCACTTTTAACAAACCAGCAGTAATATGATGGTCAAGGTAAAAGCTTTTAAGGGTTCCATTCAAAACTATGGAGATTAGATCTTTGATTTGGCATATCAGTCTAGGTATAACCGCATAATTAAAGTGAATTCAATATGCAGTCATCAATAAAAAGAGTTTTGTTATAATTAGAAGTGTTTCACAATTTCACAAGGTTCAGCCTAGGGTGGTAAAAAAACTCAAATGGCCTATCTCAGAAAGCACAAAACTGGGCAAAGATAAATGAACCTACAAGTTTGCCCCAACCACCCTACAGATCTAGAAATTTGCCCAATCTGCTTTCTATCACAGTAGGGAAACATGAGTATAGAATGAAAAAATTGAGTTGAAAGGCCTACCTTTTGTTAGAATTCTCCATTAAATTCTTAACCATAAATTTGAATTCTCTAATTTTTGGATTAAGAAATTTCCCTATTTCCAAGGCTAATTTCCTTTACCTCCACACAGTTTTATGCAATCACTCCACCGCTCCACTCCAAAACAAGTCTTTTAACACATACTACTGTAACAAAATCCACAAACTTCAAGCAATGCAATTGTAGTACATTTTGTGGCCTTTTATGATAAATAATTGATCTTTACTTTCCACAATTGAGTTTCCTAAAATATTACCTATCCTGTAAGTAAATTGTATTTTCACTACATATGCAAACGTAAAACTTTTCTTTAATTTCTAAATGAACAAGAACATACCTTCAATTGCAAATGCAACATGTGCTTTATTTACGAGACTTCCTTCTAAATTGTCACTTGGTCCATCATCACCAAGTAAATCAAAGACAAATAGCTCTGGTTCATTATAAAAATAAAAAAAATAATAAAAAAAGAAGACAGTTAATGAGCCAAGTGCATTATAAACAATTAACCTAAGATTTGATCAATTTTGACAGACTGCAAATCTAAAATAAGATAGCTTTGGTTCATTAAAAATTTTGTCACCATTTCCAATTAAATCTCTGTTTTGACAGTCAGGAGCACTTGAAAAAATCCAGTGAAGCATGAAAGACATCAACTCTTACACAACATAACTCCTTTTTAACAAATGCATGTTCATGCTCATAAAAGCTTACTTCTTTGGGTCTATTGTCTCCACTTGGTAGCCTGATGAATTTCCTACTTCATCATAAACCATCACGAATACAAGATCTCAAGTTCAACAAACAAAGTTGGGAAATACATGGCCTAATTAAAGTGACAAACTAGGATAGAATTCAGAAAGACCTACTTGATTCTTTAAATTCAATAGGGTCTCTTGGTGTGACTTTGTCTATTTGGATTGTTTGCGGATACTCCATAATATGATTATTCACTGTCATAGCAACACCCTCTGAATTTTCCCTTGCTTATATTGTTATTCAATTGGAAATCCACAGGAAAGATTTAGGAAACTTATATGCGTGGAATGCCGTGAAACCATCAAATAAGAAAATTTTAGATATAATGACACTAATTAATCAAATCTACAAGGAAGAGTATCTCTAATTAAGTTGTATTCATATTGTTTACCTTTTCGTATATATGAACTACAATTTCCATCAAATTTGAAAGATACTGACTCTTTATAGAATTAACGAACACAAGCAAACCATATTATAATTCCAAATATGACCACAATACCAAATGAACTAACAAAAAAATAGCAAAGACTAGAAAGAAAAAATATTGTCAGTTCATAAATCTACAGAAAATATTGAGCTTTGCTAAAAAGTTAGGAGTTATTAGATACAAATAGCAAAACTAGTATTGAATTGGTTTGCTTAATTTTATCTGTGGAAGCATGAAGACAACTCCATCTTTATTTTCATCATGTCTGACCAATTTCCATTAAGATGGCCAAAAGAGAGAAATGGAAAGGGAGATATGAATCATTAGAAGTATCATCCTTGTCAATTGTAGAGAAAAGAAAATGCAACATTATATCTGATGCAATTAAGTAACAACATAATACAAATAGCATCATAAATTATATCTCAACCACCAAACAAGAAAGAGAAGCCAGTAACTTCTATAAAAGAGACTCAAATTATAGTTAGTCTTACCACTGCGGCGGCTTGACTTGCGATTTTGAACAACTGTCGATATGTTCAGCAAACTAAGAATGTCCAACGATCGATTATTATTTTGATGCTGACTGCATGTATTCATTCTATTAGAAAAGCTATCTAGCCCAATTGTCTGCTGCTGTTGTTGCCGTTTTCTTTGCTCAAAATATTACTTTTGCCTAGGACATTTAAAGTGTTTTTAATGGATTAATTTACCACATCTAACATTATGTCAAATTCTAACATACGGTCTCAGCAACAAAGAATACTAGTGCAGATGATCATTCACTTCATTTCTAACAAAGAAAAATGACAAATGTTTATGTACCTCTTTTGTGTCCACTTTCTTGACTGAAATTTTCTCCATCTCAACACAATCAAGAAATGTCATGCAAAAAAGAAAAAACGGACATGCTCATATGTCAAAAGAGAAGCTCAACATAATCATACTAGATGCAATCTACAATGTCTTGCTCATGCACATAGAGCTCAAGTTGCTGATGGAAAACTGAAACATGAACCTGATTTTTTTCATAGAGTAAAATTATAGAAGTTAAAGCTATACATTCTTAGTAACATGGGAAAAACAAAAGGAAGTGCAATAGCATCACAACATGTCATAACTTATGAGGTCAGCAAGTTAAAGAAAATCTAATGCTTCAAAATTTAACATATATTAGTTTATTGTGGTGTCTTTTTTCAGTATTTTCTATTTCAATGTGTTTGTATGCATAGTTGAAGCATTTGATATGGTGACAGGTTCTACAACATGTTGAAAAGGTTGACATCAATAGTTTCCACACAAAAATCAAAGTTTAGCAATCTATTCATGTCTTTTGTCAAATTTGTAGCAGTCAACAAACTGAGGTGTTCTAATCAAGATAGTAACTTAGAAATATAACTAGTAATTGAAGTTTGCTAGCCTTCACTTTAGTCAAGTTGCAACTGTTGTCACATTATGGTTCATTATTTCAATTCTTAATTCTGAAAATATTATTTTCTTTTGACAAGTAATTAACATTACATAGAAGCCAAATCCACTAGATTAGATGAAACTGAAAAAAATGACTCTTATCATTTAGACAGACCATTTGAACTTTTTTAAACCCTCATGAGCATAACTGTTAGTAACTTGCAATTGACAATATGATCATTTGATACGAAATGTTTTATATTTACATTACAGATAAGTATTGCAGCTTCTCATTTTGTCAATGAAAAGCCATAATAACAGTCCCTATCAGGATTTTTATCCTCTGTAACACGGGACATGATTCCATCACTAAAATATTAGTCCAGGAACATTGTTCTTAAGACTTGGCTAATAGAGATTTGACTTGGAATCTCTAGGTACACACCCTTCCTCAATCAAGTCGCAAAACATTAAAAATTTCAATGGAACTAAACCAGGTATGGACTGATCCAACAAAAATAGCCTTATAACGAATCGCCTAAAATAGCCTAAAAGAATCAAACATAACGATTTTCCAATAAAAGAAGTCAGTAGAACTATACCCTTATACTTCACTGCATTATAAATGTGTAATCCAAAACATAGAAAACAAATGCAAATCATTATTTTAATAGCCAATTACCATCTTTCACATGAAATTCGACTCCCTTTTAGTGTCTTTGCAACCATAACACCATCATCCTGTTAGGTTTAAGCACACCCAGAAATCAATCACACACAGAAAAACACAAGATATTTACGTGGTTCAGCAATTGTCTACGTCCATGGAGAGATTCACTATAGAATTTCCCAGAGGGAGATTACAAAACTCACACTCGCTTTCTATAGATTTACACACACTCTCTCTGATTCTCTCTTGCTCTGTCTGTGTTATATTTTATCCCTTCCTCATCACGTCAATTTATACACAAATGAGAGGGAATAAAGTCAAGGAAGAGGAGTAATTAGAAGGGCTACCACCTGCCATCTCCCCTCCTACTTCTTGACTTGGAGCCAACCTCCAACTACTCCTCCATGTAGGCTGGAGCCAACAATTCTCCCCCTCCACGCCCATATGGATAACTGACTTCTTACTTGAGGTCTATTCTGCTCAGATTCTTGCAAACTTCTAATTTGTCTCTGGTGAAAACCTTGGTCATCAAGTTAGAAGGATTCTTGTCCGTGTGAATCTTCACGAGCTTCATCACCTGCTTTCCCATCACTTCTCGTATCCAATGATACTAGACATCAATGAGCTTTGTACGTGAATGGTACATGGAATTCTTGCTCAGATCAACTGCACTTTGACTATCACAATGTACCTTGTACTCTTCCGCTGTAGACCCAATTCTTGGAGAAACCACTTTAACCACAACATTTCTTTTCTAGTATCTGCAGTAGCAATGTACTCTGCTTCTGTTGTAGATAAAGCAACACACTTTTGTAGTTTGGACTGCTATGAAACAGCTCCCTCTGCAAAGGTGAATAAAAATCCTGATGTAGACTTTCTACTATCAAGATCACCCGCCATATCAGCATCTGTAAAACCCTCCGAAATTGGTTCATGTCACGACCCAAACTCGCCCCTATGGGTTTAGTATCGTAACCGGCCAGTAATCCATGATTACCAAAGGCCTGCTTAACAGTAATGACAGTAATACAGAGTAAGGGGCTGGCGGAAGCCATACAGTAATAAAAAGATGTCCAATGAGCTGTGACAAACTGAATGCAAAAAGACTTTTATTGAACAAGCCACATTCATAACCGAAATATCTATACAACAATCATATACACAAACATCCAGGTTAGGGACCTAATCCCTTCACCGTAACTGTACAGTCAAGTCTAAAACACTTATTACAAAACAGAGACAGAATGGTGGAACTGAGACACCCCAGAGAAGCCTTAGCTTGAACAGACTTGGAACCTTGAAGTGAGGCACAAAGGTTGGCTTGACAAAACGGGAGCTTAACTTGACGCTCCTAGCTTCGGTCCGGTGCCTGAACACCTACATATAAATATAAACAGTGAGCTAAAGCCCAGTGAATAACAAATGCGTAAAGGGGTTAAGAATGAATGTCCTTTCAGTAATTAAAATAGTCAATTGTATCCGTAAATCAGTCATTCAATCAGTGGCTCATATTTCTTGCCATAACAGTTATTTAGAAACCATAATAGTCATATGTGGTACATCCAATAGCAAAACAGTACAGTAGGTCTTGACAGACCGAACAGTCAGTTGATGGCCATCAAACAGTAAACAGTAGTGGTCCTAACATTAGAACCGATAGAGATCTCTGTAACAGTAGCAGTAACAATATAGTAACAGTAAGTTGCTAAAGATGCCACGAATACAGTTTACAAATAGGACAAACATTCATTCAGTAAACGATGCCATTTCAGAAAGTAGTATAATCAATCGTTCAGAAATAGTTATAATTGAACGTATCTTTACAACATTGTTACTCATAGAGTACTGGGCTATAGGCAAGCTAATGAGCGTCCTCGGATGCCAATCCTACACAGTCGCAGAATGAACACATACTAAGTTACACACTTGGGAATCGATAACTTAGCCCCTTAACTTGACTTGGTGTGGTTCTATAACATTATCCTCATTAAGGTGTCTTAAACTTGGCCTAAGAATGCCTAGGATGGAATGAGGATGCAAAAATGCACTTTAAAACACTTTTCAAAATTTGCTGAAAACAAGGGTCTCGCTCGAGCGTGACTTTCTTCGCTCGAGCGAGCTTACCAAAACAGAGGGGTCGCTTGAGTTTGGACTCCCTCACTCGAGCGGTCTGTAAAAAAATGCTAAAGTACTAGATGTTGAAAATCCCTGCTCGATGCTCGCTCGTTGCTCGCTCAAGCGTGAGACACAGCTCTTTGCTCGAGTGTAGGTCTCGTCGCTCGAGCATGCGTCTACTTGCACAAAAACCTGAGAGCTTGCAATCTACGCTCGAGCCAGCATTCTGTCACTCGAGCGGAATTCAGAAAACAAAGGTGCTCGCTCGAGCATGGAATCCTTCGCTCGAGCGTGGAAGCCAAAATATGGAATTGCCAGATTTGCTCCCAAAGCTCAAACCAAGAATCAAACATATCAAAACTCAACCTTTTGGGCCAATTTTCTAGAAAACACTTGAAAACTCATACTACAACATTTTAGAAGATCATTTTTGTAAAATCAAGCCCAAAGGTGAGACATTTTGTCATGACCCGAACCCGCCCCCAAGGGTTAAGGACATAACTGGCCAGTAATCATGAGATTACATACGGCCTCAAACCAAACCAAACGTATTTTAACAGAGTTAATGGGGGCCAAACGGAAGCAATTTAAAACTTTGTCCATAGAGCTGTGCTTACATAGCACATCATAACAAACCATACATATGCACATTAATAACTCACATCAAAATATGTACTACACAAAGCTCTGTACATACAGGATCATATAGGTCTAAGTCAGCCGAACAAAACTATATACAACACATCCAAAGACTTCGCCCATATAACAAAATAAAACAGAATGACAAAAAGGCGAAGACGGGTCTCGTGCGTGAGACGCAAGGGCTGACTCTTCAAAACTTCTGTTGTTCCTCACAGACTTCACTGGGGCTGGGTTTGGACTTCTCTCGGCTCACCTACAAACACATGAATAAGCGTAAGCGATAGCCTAGTGAATAATATCAAATAAAGAAGTTATACAAACGATATGTAGAACAACATGTTTCAAACGGCCTTGGGCCCAATTCATATTTCGATTTAACATATACATACACAATTTAAGTCAAGTGACTGTGGTTCCGAACATACTAGCCTTTGGCCCATTTATCTTCCATTCGTCAAACCGGCCTTTGGCCCATTCAGACTTTCATGTCAAACTGGCCTTTGGCCCATTCAAACTTTCATTCATGTCAGACTGGCCTCTGGCCCATTCATTCATGTCAGACTGGCCTCTGGCCCATTTAATCATGTCAAACTGGCCTCTGGCCCATTCATTCATTCGTTTATGTCAGACTGGCCTTCGGCCCATTCAGCTATTCATACCAAACATTTGTCCATAATTCAAACTAGCAAACTTATAAGGCTTATAAGGAAATAAGTAGTTGGACAAATGACAAGCTTCAAAATATCGATATTACTCACAGTGATCGGTTGGTTGGTTTGACCGTACACATTCCATGAACACAAAAGGGTCACAAACAATTCAATCTGTTCTAAATTGACATTTTCCTCTTTAGGTTTCATTCTTATCTCTTTAACTCAATTACAATGCTCAATGCATGCCAAAGAGTACTTAGAAGTGAAAGAGGACGGAAAACGAAACACAGAATGCATAAACAAAATTTTAGAAAACAGGGTCCCCGCTCGAGCGTGGACTTCCTCGCTCGAGCGGACCCATGAGGTCTGCAAAAGTACTGGATGCATCAAAATTACGCTCGAGCGTGAAGTATGGCGCTCGAGCTGAAGGTCTGTTTACATCGCTCCCCGCTCGAGCGTGAAATTCCTCGCTCGAGCGGACATCCAAGTCTGCAAAAATACTGGGAGCACGAAATTCACGCTCGAGCGGCGGCTCCCCCACTCGAGCGGACATCAAATTTTCTGGGTTTTCCAGCTAAGTTCTTGAGCTCAAATCTAGCATTCAAACTGATCCAACTTACAATTTATGGCTCAAACTTCAAATATATTTATACTATCATGATACAAACACCCATTTACATCAATATGGAGCTCAATTTCATAAATCAAACACATGCATGTCCCAATTGACACCAAACTCATTTCCAACATGCAAATTCATGCATTCAAAGCTCCTATTCTTATAGTTTGTACATGCATGTGATGTATTACCCTTATTCTCAACCTAGATGATGCAAATGGTGATTTCAAACATGAGTTTTAACCAAAACTCTACATGAATCATATATTTCAAGCCCAAACATGCAAATTCAAAGCAATGACACACATGCATGCATATATTGACCTTCAATTCAACATGATCAACTCAATTCCATTTCAATTCTTACTCTTGATTACCCAACTAGCTTGAATACATACTTTACAACATTAAACTCATGAATTACTCACCAAGGAGCTTTAATCTTCACAAACTAAGGTTAATTCTTGAGCTAGCCTTCAATTTATTCAAGCTTCTGAAGCAAATCTTCAATTTTTCTCTCCCTCTCTCTCTAGCCGGCCCTCTCTCTCTATTTTAGAGCTCAAGATCAGCCAAAATGCAACAAAGGAGGAGAATTGAGGGTGTAGTGCCCTTTTACAACAAATCCCACTAATTCAATTTAATAATAATAACTAATTGGGCACTAATTCAATAGTTTAATCAATTTAATCTGGCCCGAATCCATTTTTCAATTAAACTTCACCGTAGGCTCTAAAAATTATGCCAATCACAATGGCGCGACTAATTTCGATTTCGGTGGCCGATAGGACCTTCAATTTAATTTCCAAAGCAGACAATCAAACAGATATTCCTACGGTGAACAGATAGAAATTCAAAAGCACATATTTTCACATAATGGCACAGAAAATCATATTCAAAATAAGGACCAATTAACATAATACAGAACAGGGTTATCACAGTCTTTCCCCCTTTTAGGAAGTTTGGTCCTCCAAACTTAATTTACCTTCGTCGGGAAACAAATGTGGATAGCGTAGTCGCATTTCCTCCTCTTTTTCCCGCGTGGCATCCGTCCCACAGTGTTCTTTCCATTCCACTTTCACTATGGGAATGGACTTGCTTCTCAATTGTTTCACTTGCCGATCAACAAGTCGTTCCGGCCATTCGGCGTATTCCATATTTTCATGAATAGCTACCCGGTGATAATCAATCACATGAAACGGGTCTCGGAGGTAACCCCTCAACATCGACACATGAAACACATTATGGATTTGTTCAAATACCGGTGGCAAAGTAACTCTATAAGCAACTGGACCAAGCCTTTCCAGAATCTGAAACGGCCCAATGTAATGGGGCGCCAACTTGCCCTTCTTTCCAAACCTGACTTGGCCTTTCATTGGGGACACACGGATAAACACGCGGTCACCGACCCCATACTCAAGAGGTCTCCTTCGAACGTCTGCATAGTTCTTTTGTCGATCCTGGGCTGTGTAGACACCCCATTTTTGACCGTCCTCAAGACTTGGACGTCACCGTTTGAACACTCGGTGATCCTCTTTGTTTGTGATCGTCTTGAGTTCCCGAGGGTCTTGGCTGCGCGTCTTGCCTCAGGATCTCTCGACTCGACTGTTCCGTGTTTGGTTTTGGCACCAAACACTTGTGTTTTTGCCTTGAAGGGCAGGGAATGGCTTGTTGGCCATCCCCACATCCCACCGGCCTTCCCCTAGCATCACCGGCTGTTGGTGGGTGCCACCGGCCATGGTTTCTTAAAATCAATGGCCGACCGGCACTTTATTTTGCCGACGATCTCTTTTGCTGGCCGGTGTGACTCCTTTGAACCCTTGAGGTATGGTGCATGCCAGTTGTGCCAGCTGGAATGCACCATCACTCCTCCCCGTGCAGTTTTGGCTGGTGTGACTCCTTTGAACCCCCATTCCTTCTAGAATGATGACCCTTTGGCCAAGCTTCTTGGGGAAGCTTGGCCAGCTATCCCAGCTTCTTCAGAAGCCAAGGACCATTTGCACCATTTGCCCCTTTTGATATAGCTTCTTGGAGAAGCTTAGAGTCTTTTTTTTTTTTTGCCTATATAAGTCATCCTTCCTCTCCTTTGTCTAGGGTTGGAATTTTGAACATAAGAACCAGAGCTTATACATATATATCTGCTAGATATATCATCTCTCTCCATATTTCTCTCTCTCTCCTCCCTTGTGTGTGTTTCTAGGCCTAGAAAGTGTATTTTGACCTTACTTTTGCACTAATACACACACCATTACACCTTGCTTCGAGATTGAGAGGCTTTGAGGGTTGATTCTTGAGCTTTTGGACTAATTTTGATCAAAAGAAGAGGGCTGCATTGGCTGTTCTTGAGGTGTTCTTCAAAGGTAATCACTTTGCTTTAGTTTCCCCAAACTTGCACTAGTTTTCTACCTATCTTGCTTGCTGATTTAGGCTTTGTACATAACATAAAAAAAGCTTATATTTTCATGCTTAAGAACTTTCATTAAGGGTGTTTTGTGGTTTGGGTTCAAACTCACACTCTTAGGCCTTATTTGGCCTTTTTTGGTGCTTCTTTTGTAAGGCTTTGTTTGCTTGAGTGTTTTAGTCTTCTCACCACTGAAAACCAGTGGTGAGGAAGGTGGTTTGAAGTCTTGTATAGGGGAGGGACACCCCTCTCCCTTCATTGCCTCATTTCCTTGCCTTTAGGCTTAAAAGGGCAACATGCATGCTTGACTGATTTTGGCCCTATTTCAGAGGTTTTTGGGTGTTTCTAGGTCACATGTTATCTCTGTTTTTGGTCGGATTTGTGTCCCTTTGCATGCTTAACATACTTGCTTTGCATTCCTCTATTTGGCATAAAAATGCATCTTGTGTTTAGGCCATGATTCTTGCATGTGTTAGCCTAACTTCATGAAGGTATTGGCATTACTTTACCATGTTTAAGGTCTGTTGGCCATCTGTTTCAGTCATGCTTACCATGTTTGGTGTCATCTCTTTGTGTTTTGGCTTGTAAGTCTTGAGTATATTGGCCTCTAGCATGCTTAGCTTAGACCATCCTCATGATTTGGCATCATTTAGGATCGTATTTCAGTCCATAAATCATGTTTGAATGCTTGCATATGTGACCTCTTTCATGCTTTGAGGATGTGTCCTTTTATGCCTAGAAATGAGCTTTGGTGCATGCATCTCATTGAAGCTACTTAAGCTGCCATATCAGTGGGGTTTTGAGGGCCCTTTTGTATACTAGAACTCTGTTTTGTATTGAAAAATTCATGCCATGTTTGCTTGGGATAGGTATTGAGTGATACTCCCGTTTGGTGGCCTTGAATACCCTTGTTTTGGACTCATTCCTTGGCATGTTTTGACCATGATCTATGCATGCTTTAGTCCTGTTTTGGAGTCCCTTGGGACTGTTTTAGTTCATTTTGGTCCTTTAAGGTTTGGTTGACATAGCTTTGGTTTGACCCCCTTTATTGGCTTCAAGTGTTGGTTATCGTTGCATGCCTTACTTGCATGTTTTGTTCGATTTGGCATTATTCTCTATTCATTTTCAAAGCTTAACATGTTGGTTTAATGCCCATTTATATCGCCTTTAAGTATGCTTAGAGTTGCCCCCTTTCATGCTTAGGTGATGGACCTTGATGTGTGCATGCTTGCATGTATCATTTGTGCTCTTGTACATCATTTTGGCCACTGTTTATGGCAAGATTGAGGTCTGCCATCTATGGTTTAAGTCCACCATTGCATGCTTATCATATGCTTGTTGCTTATTTGGTTCATTACATGTTGTCCCATGCTAGCCTTATGGCACATTGGTCCATGTTTGCATCACATTTCCATCTCATATAATTAGCATTTTGCATACTTAACATGTGGGTTGCATCACATTTGACATGTTTTGCATCTTAGCCTCTTGTTGCATTTTCGAGCCATGTTTGCATAACATGCATTGCATTGCTTGGTTTGAGGTATCAAATCAAGTGTGAGGGATGAGGGGTGTTTGTACTTAAAGTGACAAAACACATCTCAACCCTCAGTCACCGGGGCCCTTGACTTCGACATGATAGGGTCTTGGTCCTCATTTGTGTGTTGCATGCATTTTCACATTGAATTGCAACCTTGGCTCCTTAGGCTATCATGCATCAAATGCACAATTGATAGCCCGAGGGCCAAGGGCCATACTCCCTTAAGTCCGTTACATGATTGGGAGAGTAGCCATGCTTACATGTGCTTGAAATTCTATGCCATGCACTGCCTGTCCTCTGTTGCTGTCAAAACTGTTTTCTGCAGGAAGATTTTGCCGACCGGCAACGTTTAGTGCCGACCGGCCATTGGTGAATGGCCGATAAGTTCATCAGCAGCCGATGGAATTTTACCATGGCCGGTGGTAATTTCCCTTAGCCGATGGTGTTATGCAGTGTTCATAGAAGATACCCTGGGACTTTGGCAGTCTTTAGAGAAGAAAGGCAGTGAAAACAGAGGCAGCAATGGTATGGTACGGGCTTTCCGGGTAAGACGGATCGAGCATGCATCATTCACACATCCCGAGGCAGGGCTGCGGCCACCCTCTTTCTGCATTTATTTGTTGATTAATTAGAAGTTTTGTAATAATTAATTTAGTATTATTTAGTTGGACTGTAATATTTATTTGGTCCCTCCGAGTGAGGGCGCAATTGTGTAATAAGTGTGGGTGGGTGTGTGCATGTCTTCCAATCCCCACTTCTTTCTCCTTTTTACTTACCTGCTTTCGATGGTTAGTATTAGGGCATATTTAATTTAGCATACCTTATGCTGTGCATGTGTGCATCCATACATTTGTCTTACATACATCGGGCTCGGCACATCATGCTAACTGCACTTATATTTCAAATTCCAAGTTGAGTACTTGTTAATTGCAGCATTTCACGTGCCATCTTTCGGATAGCCGAGCTTATTATAGTTGCATCCTGCATGCGTTACATTAGCCACCTTAACATGAACTAGGGTCATGCATATGATTACTAACTGGTTTCTGTTTTGGCTTGGAGTACTCTGTAAGTTCTTTCGCTTTAGCATCCTCATATGTGTGTGAATGTTGCCTTGATAGCATAAATACCATGAGGCTAGCTGCTTACGTGATATAACTGCTTGAATGCCTGTGGATGGAGGTCAAATTACCTAAATTGGAATGAATGCATTAAAACTGAGAGTTTTAAGCCCACTAGATAGTGGCAAAACCGTCTTTTCCAAAGCCCACTTGAGGGTGGCAAAACCTGCATTTTAGCCTACTTGCGAGTAGCAAATCACTTTCAAAGCAAACCTGAAATGTTTTGTTCCAATTTGGGTGATTCGGTCTATACTTGTTTGCTGTGCGCATAACATAGTAAATCTAGGCTAATAACCGGAATAAGAACACATAACATTTTCAAAATTGGATATCACGGTTAGTAGAGGCCGGTCTTCGGACCGGGCGAGAGGGGGTGCTCATAACTGACCTTCCCCAATCGTACCCAAGTTCCCGAGCCGAGGTAACTTTGGTGATGACGGACACGTGGCCTTTGGCACCGAGTCAGGGTTTCCTAAATTCCCCGATTAAAAAATATTTAGGTGGCGACTCTGTATCTGGCAAAGCAGTCCATGTTTGGCACTTCTTTACAAAAATCTGTTTTCCAAAACGATTTGCCGGATTTGGACTCTTTGGTTCAGACTAAGAACCGTAACACAAATCGAGTCCGAGCTGTAGCGAGGTCCCCCGCGGGCTTGTTACAGGCTGTTTTGAGCCTTTGCCGAATAGTTTTGATTTTCTCAGAAGTATCTTGCACAATTTCAGGCCCAAGTAAAGCTCTATCCCCGACCTCTGTCCAACAATTTGGTGATCTACACCTTCTACCATACAAATCCTCATATGGTGCCATACCGATGCTGGAGTGGAAGCTGTTATTATAAGCAAATTCCGCAAGTGGCAAATAGTCTTCCCAACTCCCCTAAAAATCCAAAGCACACATCCGAAGCATATCTTCCAAAGTCTGTGTTGTTCGTTCTGATTGCCCATTTGTCTGTGGGTGGAATGTCGTACTGAACCTTAGTTCTGTTCCCATAGCTTCCTGTAAACTCTTCCACAATCTTGAAACAAATTTCGGATCTCTATCCGACACAATAGATACCAGAACTCCGTGTAAACGGACGATCTCATCAACATAACTAGTAGCCAATCTATAAGCATTAAATGTAGTTTTGACAAGTAGAAAATGTGCAGATTTAGTCAGTCTATCAACTACAACCCAAATAGAATCCATTCCCCGAGAAGTCCGAGGTAGGCCAACAATAAAATCCATAGTCACATGCTCCCACTTCCATTCAGGAATAGGGAGAGGTTGCAGTAGACCGCCCGGTTTCTGATGTTCAGCTTTAACTTGCTGACACTGAAGACATTTGGACACATATTCTGCAATCTCTTTCTTCATTTTAGGCAACCAATAGGTTTGTTTCAAATCCTGATACATTTTATTATTACCCGGATGCATAGCAAATACGGATCTGTGGGCTTCATCTAAAACCCTCTTCTGTAGTTCTGGAATATTTGGGACACACATTCTGTTCCGAAATCTCAACACTTGATTCTCAATGCCAAACTCTGCTTTCGGACTTGTCTCAAATTTATCTATCACCTTCTTGAAGAATTCGTCATCTTTTTATTTCTGTTTGATTTCATCAATGATTGCCGGCTCAGCTGTAATAGCGGTTATCAATCCGCCCTGTTCACACATTACCACTTCAATTTCAGACTTCTCAAAATCTTGCAAGATCTCTTTCTGTTTAGTAAGCAAACAAGCCATACTCCCCATTGATTTTCTGCTCAAGGCATCAGCAACTGTATTAGCTTTTCCGGGGTGGTACTGGATTTCAAGATCGTAGTCTTTTATCAGTTCAAGCCATCTCCTTTGTCGCATATTCAACTCCTTTTGTGTAAAGAAGTATTTCAGACTTTTGTGATCCGTGTAGACTTCGCACTTTGCTCCATACAGATAATGCCGCCAGATTTTCAAAGAAAAAACAACTGCGGCCAATTCTAGGTCATGTTTTGGATAATTCTTCTCATGTGGCCTCAACTGTCGGGAGACATAAGCAATAACCTTTCCGTTCTGCATTAACACACAACCCAAACCTTTATAAGACACATCACTGAAAATTACAAAAATTTTCGTACCTGAAGGTAGTGTCAAAATTGGTGCTGTGGTCAATCTTGTTTTCAGTTCATGAAGGCAGCTTCTCTTTCGTCGTTTCATTCAAACGGTTGCCCTTTTCGTGTCAATTGGGTAAGAGGCACAACTAATTTTGAAAATTCCTTCACAAACCTCCTGTAGTATCTGGCCAAGCCCATGAAACTGCGGACCTCTGTTACATTCGTCGGTGTGGGCCAATTCACAATTGCTTCTATTTTCTGTGGGTCCATTGAAATTCCTTCTTTGTTGATCACATGCCCTAGGAAAACAACTTCATCCAACCAAAACTCACATTTCTTTAGTTTAGCAAACAATTTCCTTTCCCTAAGTATTTGTAGGACAGTTCTCAAGTGATGTTCATGTTCAAGTCTATTCTTGGAGTATATCAAAATATCATCAATAAAAACCACAACGAATTCGTCAAGGTAGTTTTTAAAAATTCGGTTCATTAAGTCCATAAATGCTGCCGGAGCATTAGTCACTCCAAATGGCATAACAAGAAACTCAAAATGTCTATATCTCGTTCTGAATGTGGTTTTCTCAACATCCTCTACCTTAACTTTCAGCTGATGATACCCGGATCTCAAATCAATCTTAGAAAACACCTGTGATCCCTGCAACTAGTCAAATAAGTCATCAATACGGGGTAGGAGATATTTGTTCTTTATTGTTACCTTGTTCAATTCCCGATAATCGATGCACAAACGCAAAGTTCCATCCTTCTTTTCACAAACAATACTGGTGCACCCCAAGGCGAAGTGCTAGGTCGAATAAACCCCTTGTCAAGCAGGTCTTGCAACTGTTCTTTCAATTCTTTCATTTCGGCAGTAGCCATTCTGTAGGAAGTTTTAGAAATGGGCTGGGTGCCTGGCACAGTTTCAATAGTAAACTCTATCTCCCTGTCAGCCAATTCCCCTGGTAATTCATTTGGAAACACATCTGGAAATTCTCTAACAATAGGGATGTCATTCAATTCAACATTCACAGTTTGTTCAGACAACACATAGCACAAATAACCCTGGCACCCTTTCCTGATTAGTTTACATGCTTTCATTGTAGCTATCAAATAAGGTGGAGGCACTACCCCATTACCCACAAACATAATCTCTTTCTGTTCTGGTGGGTTAAACACAACCCGTTTTGTCACACAATCAATGGTGGCACAATATTTGGTCAACCAATCCATGCCCAAAATTACATCAAAATGTCTAAAATTCAAGGGCAACAAATCCACATATACAATAGCATCCTCAACACGCATATCACAAAACCGGTATATAGATTCACACAATACAGATTCCCCAGATTGAGCAGACACACATAGCAGATATGGCAGTAATTCTAAGGGTCTATTCAGTCTAGATGCAAATGCATATGTCACAAAAGAGTGTGTGGATCCGGAGTCAATTAACACAAAAGCATCTTGATTACATATAGAAATAGTACCTGAGACAACTGCGTTAGCATTCCGTGTATCGCCCGGAACAAGCGCAAAAACCCTTCCTTGTCTCACAATATCCCCGATGGTAGCGGATCTCAAAGTATTCCCCAGCTTCGAGATCGATGCAGTTGAGCTAGCAGCTAGCTTTCCACTGTTCTGATTACAATCTCGGGCCATGTGCCCTTGTTTACCACACTTGAAATAGGCCCCTGACATACGGTAACAAACCCCACGGTGCCTTTTGCTACAAATATTGCACATGGGAGATGCGTCTCGGGAAGAATTCGAAGTATTTGAGGAGCCCGTGTTTTGCTTTTTCGAAAATTTCTTCTTTGAGAAGAAGCCTTGTCTTTTGTTGCCTTTCTAGTCAGTTGTTGGCTTAGCCTGTCTGACTATGTTAGCCTCTAATATGATGGCCCTGTCTAGCACCCCAATGTAGGTCTCCAGTTTCAAGACATTCACTCTTTCTAAAATGTCACTTCGAAGCCCACCTTCAAAATGTCTCGCCTTCTTATAGTCAGTGTCAATCACGTGTGGTGCAAACCTGGCCAATTCAGTGAATTTGGCCTCATACTCGGCTACAGTCATGTTGTCTTGCCTAAGTTCCATGAACTCTGCTACTTTTCCTGTCCCGAACACACTGCGAGAAGTACTTGTCATAGAAAAATTCCAAAAATTTTCCCCAATCAACATCTTTATGATTCTCACGCATTAACATCTACCATCTTCTTGCCTCGTCTTCTAGCATAAAAGTGGCTAGAAGCACTTTCTGTGTCTCCGAGCAAGGGAACACTTCAAACAGTTTCTCAATGTCGAGAACCCATGCTTCGGCTTTCAACAGGTCTAATCCACCATGGAACTGTGGTGGTTTTATTTTCTTGAATTCTTTGGTGAGAGCTATTATCCGATCATCATTCTGATTATCTGGCACGGGTGGTACCGGAGGTGGAGGTGGCGGGTGTGGTTGCTGCCACTGTTGTTGCCACTCCTGTTGCTGTCTCAAGGTTTCTGCCATTTCCTGTATCAGTCTTTCCATTCTGTCTATTCTGGCAGTAGAGGACTCCTTTATCTCATCACCTCTTGTTCTCACCATCTGATTAAACTTGCATTATACTTTGCACAAAAATTTCACAAGTATGCATATACTAAAGGGCATACGTATTCAAATAATTTGAAATACAAGTAGTTCACAAACTTACAACGCATAGTCATTCACATTAAACATTTAAGCGTATTCTTGATGCTTTCAATTTCATACTTATTACATGAATGCATCCTAGATCTTTTCTAGATGCTTATTGCTCTATTAGACAAGTGTGTGAGTTATTAACTCGTGCTCTGATACCACTCTGTCATGACCCGAACCCGTCCCCAAGGGTTAAGGACATAACCGGCCAGTAATCATGAGATTACCTACGGCCTTAAACCAAACCAAACGCATTTTAACAGAGTTAATGGGGGCCAAACGGAAGCAATTTAAAACTTTGTCCATAGAGCTGTGCTTACATGGCACATCATAACAAACCATATATAGGCACATTAATAACTCACATCAAAATATGTACTACACAAAGCTCTGTACATACAGGATCATATAGGTCTAAGTCAGTCGAACAAAACTATATACAACACATCCAAAGACTTCGCCCATATGACAAAATAAAACAGAATGACAAAAAGGCGAAGACGGGTCTCATGCGTGAGACGCAAGGGCTAACTCTTCAAAACTTCTGTTGTTCCTCATAGACTTCACTGGGGCTGGGTTTGGACTTCTCTCGGCTCACCTACAAACACATGAATCAGCGTGAGCGATAGTCCAGTGAATAATATCAAATAAAGAAGTTATACAAATGATATGTAGAACAACATGTTTCAAACGGCCTTGGGCCCAATTCATATTTTGATTTAACATATACATATGCAATTTAAGTCAAGTGACTGTGGTTTCGAACATATTGGCCTTTGGCCCATTTATCTTCCATTCGTCAAACCGGCCTTTGGCCCATTCAAACTTTCATGTCAAACTGGCATTTGGCTTATTCAAACTTTCATTCATGTCAGACTGGCCTCTGGCCCATTCATTCATGTCAGACTGGCCTCTGGCCCATTCATTCTTTCATTTATGTCAGACTGGCCTTCGGCCCATTCAGCTATTCATATCAAACATTTGTCCATAATTCAAACTAGCAAACTTATAAGGCTTATAAGGAAATAAGTAGTTGGACAAATGACAAGCTTCAAAATATCGATATTACTCACAGTGATCGGTTGGTTGGTTTGCCCTGGAGCTTGACCCTACACATTCCATGAACACAAAAGGGTCACAAGCAATTCAATCCGTTCTAAATTCACATTTTCCTCTTTAGGCTTCATTCTTATCTCTTTAACTCAATTACAATGCTCAATGCATGCCTAAGTGTACTTAGAAGTGAAAGAGGACGGAAAACGAAACACAGAATGCATAAACAAAATTTCAAAAAATAGGGTCCCCGCTCGAGCGGACCCATGAGGTCTGCAAAAGTGCTGGATGCATCAAAATTACGCTCGAGCGTGCAGTATGGCGCTCGAGCTAAAGGTCTGTTTACATCGCTCCTCGCTCGAGCGTGAAATTCCCCGCTCGAGCGAACATCCAAGTCTGCAAAAATACTGGGAGCACGAAATTCACGCTCGAGCGGCGGCTTCCCCGCTCGAGCAGACATCAAATTTTCTGGGTTTTCCAGCTAAGTTCTTGAGCTCAAATCCAGCATTCAAACTGATCCAACTTACAATTTATGGCTCAAACTTCAAATATATTTATACTATCATGATACAAACACCCATTTACATCAACATGGAGCTCAATTTCATAAATCAAACACATGCATGTCCCAATTGACACCAAACTCATTTCCAACATGCAAATTCATGCATTCAAAGCTCCTATTCTTATAGTTTGTACATGCATGTGATGTATTACCCTTATTCTCAACCTAGATGATGCAAATGGTGATTTCAAACATGAGTTTTAACCAAAACTCTACATGAATCATATATTTCAAGCCCAAACATGCAAATTCAAAGCAATGACACACATACATGCATTTATTGACCTTCAATTCAACATGATCAACTCAATTCCATTTCAATTCTTACTCTTGATTACCCAACTAGCTTGAATACATACTTTACAACATTAAACTCATGAATTACTCACTAAGGAGCTTTAATCTTCACAAACTAAGGTTAATTCTTGAGCTAGCCTTCAATTTACTCAAGCTTCTTGAGCAAATCTTCAATTGTTTCTCTCCCTCTCTCTCTAGCCGGCCCTCTCTCTATTTTAGAGCTCAAGATCAGCCAAAATACAACAAAGGAGGAGAATTGAGGGTGTAGTATCCTTTTACAACAAATCCCACTAATTCAATTTAATAATAATAACTAATTGGGCACTAATTCAATAGTTTAATCAATTTAATCTGGTCCGAATCCATTTTTCAATTAAACTTCACCGTAGGCTCTAAAAAATTATGACAATCATAATGGCGCGACCAATTTCGGTTTCGGTGGCCGATAGGGCCTTCAATTTAATTTCCAAAGCAGACAATCAAACAGATATTCCTACGGTGAACAGATAGAAATTCAAAACCACATAATCTTTAACCTAACTTGATTTAACATGCAAAACTCAATTTCTATCAATTTATATAATTGATCCTCAAATCTTCATTTTTAATCCTCTCAAAATCCATCTTGAATCAATTTATGTCTAGATTATTTAAACAATACTAGGAAGATGATGAAATTTCTTACCTTAAGATAAATTTCCCATAATTTTTAACTTCAATCTTGGTATCCCACAAAACTCTCTTCTTCTTTATTCTTCCTTTCTTTCTTTCCCACGGTTTGCTCCAGCAAATTGATCACAATGTATATATAAGTAATGAAGCTCTCTCTCTCTTTCCCTCTCTCTCTCTCTCTCGGCTGCTTCCAGAGCACACATGCACCTCCCTCTTTTGATTTCATTTCTTTCTTTATTTCATTCTTTCTCTTGAATAAAGTTTCCAACACCAAGGTACTAACATACACCCATTACTAACTCATCACACTGCAAACGTGCACAATCTAGATATTTCTTCAATTTAATTTATGATTAGAATTAACTTAATATATAATTATCCATTAACTTTGTTAAACACAATTTGATCTTAATTAATCTAATCTACTTCAATTGGGGCTTAATTAATTATATTTAATTTTTACCATTCTGAATCAGATTTTTAATCAAACTCCCAAAAGGCTCCAAATATTAAATTAAGATTATTGTCATCATCAATTTTGATTTCCTAAATCATTTAGGCCTTCAATTTCTGATCAGACTCAAATTTCCATCAATAAATTACATATTCAAATTGGACACCTCATAATTAAATTTAATTCACAATAATCACAATTCCCAATCTTCATAACTTGATCAACTCCAATTTGGACCAAATTAATACGGACCCAATTAATAAAATCTTAATTTTACTAAACTAAATCGAATATTTAATTAAATTCCCATATGGTCCGATACTCGAAATTAAAATAATTCAATTCGTCAATTTCACCTTCTTGAGCCACTTAAGCTTTTAATTTCTAATTTCGAAATAGCTCTTTTATAAAATTATACATGAATCAATCTCAATATTGCTCATCAATTCCACAATTCAGTCAAAATAATAATTAATTAAAATCTAAATCACCTCGATTAATTAAATGTAAAGTATTTTATGTGGTGGGGTCGTCACAAAGGGGTTGCTCCCCCTGCTCAACACCTTCTTCGTCCGAGTTTTCATCTCTTTCTTCTTGATCCTCATCTTCTAGCATTGGATTTTGCAACTCTAGCACTTCTTGTTGCACCTCATCAACTCTAGTATGTTGTGAGGGTTCTAGAAATGGAAACAAGTCTAGAGTGATAACAACTCTAGACTTTGCTGATTTCTCAAAATCTACTATGGTCTATCCTTCATGGAACACAACATCTCTGCTCCTAAACATCTTTTTGTTCACCGGGTCCCACAACTTGTACCCAAATGCTACATCTAAATAGCCACAAATATACATGGAGTGGACTTGTCATCAAGCTTCTGCCCGTTTTCTTTGGAGATTTATGCGAACGCCTTACATCCAAAGACTCTCAAGTGAGAATATAATACCTTTTATCTAGACCTGTTGATGAGGTAACAAGCTGTATGGGCGACTTCAGCCTAGAATGACTTTGGCAACTTTGCCATTTTAAGCATGCATCTGACTCTTTCAATAATAGTGCGGTTCATTCTCTCTGCCACACCATTGTGTTGTGGGGTACCAGGAACTGTTGTCTCATGCCAGATACCTCTGCTGGCACAATATGCTTCAAAAGCATTAGAAGTGTACTCGCCACCAATGTCTGTGCGAAGACACTTCAACTTCTTCTCGGTCTCTCTTTCCACTATTGCATGGAACTCCTGAAAGTGCTGGAATACCTTATCGTTCGTCTTCAGGAAATACACTCACAACTTCCTTGATGTATCATCAATAAAGGTAAAAAAATACTTGTGGCCGCCAAGTGACTCCACTTCGATTGGGCCACAAACATCCGAGTATACCATATTGAGCACTTCTATTTTCCTCTTGCTCGTTGAACTGAATAATACTCGATGTTGCTTGCCATAAAGGTAATGATCACATGGCTTCAGGGAACTCCCTTTGGATAAGGGTATCCTGGATTGCTTTGCCAACAGATAGAATCCTTTCTCACTTATGTGAGCTAGTCTTCTGTGCCATAAGTCCAGTGACTCCTTGTCTTTTGCTGCATTAAGACTTTCTAGACAGATCTTTCTTTGAGTCTTGTATAGTATTGAAGATATCTCTCCTCTGGCGATTGTCAAAGTTCCTCCTGTCAGCTTCCAACGGCCATTTCTGAATGTACTTGTATAGCCTTACCAGTCCAGAGCGCTTCCGAAAATAAGATTGAGGCGTAAATCTAGAACGCGCCTCATATCTTTGAGAACTAGCTTGTATCCGACATTAGTCTGAATACTAATGTCTCCAATACCTACAATCTTCGAATAGTTAGAATTCTCTATTTGAACAGTGCCAAAATCTCCGGCATTGTACGAGCTGAAGAGTTCTCTGTGGGAAGTGGCATGATAGGATGCAGCTGTGTCTATCACCCATTTTGTGTAGCTGTGGTTAGCCATGTGAAGGCAATCATGCTCTTCACCAATTGCAAGAAGTATTTCATCAGTTGTTGTGGCTATCGTGTTCACATCTCCTTTTGACTTACTGCTTTGGCCTTTATCTTTTCGGCTTAGGCAGTTCCTTTCCTGGCCATAGTGAGAACAAGTAAAACTGGATTTTCCTTGTCCTTTGTTGTCTGTGGATTTACTCCAATTGTTCCATCTGCCTCTGCTCTTGCTTCTTCCTCTACTCTTTCTACTACCTTTCTTTCTGTCTCTGCCTTCACCTTCTGTGACAAGAGCATGGGTCAGATTACCTCCCATGTCTTTTCTACTTGTCTCTTCATTGTACATGGCGTCTGTGACAATGCTCATGGTCAGCTTCCCCTCTGGTGCAGAGTTGCTGAGAGAAACCACAAACGTCTCTCAACTGTCTGATAAAGAACTGAGCAGTAGTATGGCTTGCATTTCATCGTCCAAGGGCATCTTGAGGGTTGCAAGCTGATTCACCAGATTCTTGAATTCACTGGTGTGTTTGGCGACAGACACACCATTCTTCAATTTCAGATTTACAAGCTTTCTCATCACCAAGGCTTTGTTCCAGGCGGTCTTTGACTGGTACATTCCCTCTAACATTATCCAGAGGACATATGCATCTGTCTTTTGGGCGATATGGTGGAACACATTATGGTCTATCCATTGTCTAATCTGCCCGACAGTCTTCCGGTTCATCTTTATCCAATCTTCATCCTTCTCTGCTTTTAGTTTAACCCCTTTTAGAGCAATAGGGTCAAACAGGTTTTTACAGCATAGGACATCTTCCATCCGCGGCTTCCAGATTCCATAATTGGAAGCATTTAACTTTATCATCGATCTTGAAGTTGATGTGGATGCCTCTATCGTTTTCTTACTTTTTACAAAAACTCTGATTCAAAAATTTGACCTTATGGATCTTTCCGGAATACTTTAAATAGTTGGAAATCATTATTGGATCATCAAAATCGGACTTCAAATGGCTCAGATTTAGCCAAAATATGTTGGACAGTTCTGATTTGTGGATGTACTGTAGCCGCGTAGCACCGGATAATCCTTATGCTTTTGGGTCGGGTGGGGTCGGGTCAACCCGACGAGTTGACTGGTCAGCTGGTGTGCTGACGTGGCAGACACATGACACTGCCCTAGATGATGTGGTGATGACATGTCGTTGACGTGGTAGCCACGCGTCGATAACACGTGGCGATGACTTAGCAATGACGTGGCAGTGAGTTGGCATTGACGTGGGCTATACCCAAAAAGAGAATTCAAATTCTCCGAATAAAGCTTGAAGGATTCGAACCCTTGACTAAGGAGATAAGGGCTAAAGCTTTTATCACTGAGCTAAGCTCACCCTTATGCTATTGTTTCCCTAGACAAATATTTAAAGTATCTGGATTGGCTACAAACTGGCCATCTTTAACCTCCAGCCGCAAATGGGACTCTGGTTTAGAGTTGTCTTTACATGCCAAACTTTGACCAGCGTGTGTGGACCACTCCGACCTTTGTTTTTTCAAAAATTGACCAACGAGGCTCTGATACCACTTGTTAGGTTTAGGCGCACCCAGAAATCAATCACACACAGAAAAACACAAGATATTTACGTGGTTCGGCAATTGCCTACTTCCACGGAGAGATTTCACTATAGAATTTCCTGGAGAGAGATTACAGAACTCACATTCACTTTTTATAGATTTACACACTCTCTCTGATTCTCTCTTGCTCTGCCTGTTTTGTGTTTAATCCCTTCCTCATCACCTCAATTTATACACAAATGAGAGGGAACAAAGTCAATGAGGAGTAATTGGGAGGGCTGTCACCTGCCATCTCCCCTCCTACTTCTTGACTTGGAGCCAACCTCCAACTACACCTCCATATGGGTTGGAGCCAACACATCCACCCTCACTTGATACTTCATTGCATCAAAAACCAAAAAAAATCCACTCATTCTTCAATTAAACTTAATCAAAATCAGTTGTCAAGCAAAACAAAGACATTCAACTGATCACAAAAATACAATCCCTCTGAAACATTAAATAATAATAATAAGTTTTACATTCTTTTTTTTTTCCTCATTCAAGTCATATATCCATAACTTCCCTAACCAAATTATACCATCTAAACACAGAAGCATCTATATACAATATAACTATTATTAAAATTTATTTGAAAGACAAAAAAAGTGTCGAATTGATACACAACATAACTTTCATCTAATTTGGCAATTTTTACAATGAGATCAGTAGGCATATCACAGCACATGTCAAATTGTAAGTATCAAATTGTAACAAGTCATATGTGCTGTGATATGTGTTTGCACATACCAAATAGATATGCAAACACCAAATTAATCAAATAGAGACGGAAAAATTAGATATGCAAGCAACAATATATACCGAATTAATCAAATGAAGAAACTGATTCAAAAGCAAAGAGAGATGAGAGATGGAAGTTTTCTAATAAATTGTAAACAATTAACCAAAAACAAATACAAAAATACAAAAAAAAAAAAGGGGCAAGTATCATCTTACCATTTATTTCATGTTTGTAACATATAACTTTTTGTATTTGAATTCCAATTTTAAGTTAGGTTCATGTTCACTTTTCTCTACAATTAACTATACCTACTCTCTTCACTTACCAATAGAGGTCAATTTTTTTCAATTCCAATCAATCCTATTAGGCCATGTATATCTTGGATGTAAGCTGGCAAAAGAAAGTTGTTTAAAAAACTTCCATCTCTCTATTATCATGTAGTTATAGTGAGATTACAATTTGTGACTTGAGTTTGTGTATCTTAGAAGTATCTACATTGATGTCATGCCACTACTAAACTAGTTATCCAATAATCGCTCTATTCATTTTAAAAAGAGATAATTTTATTTACATTTTCTTTTTAACTATATCGATAGCAGTTTAACAATCAACTAATTATTTGAAGTTCATAGTTGAGGTAATTTGTTCTATATTTTTTAACAATAAAAAGTTGACCTTTTGCCTACAAAAAAGTCGAGGCCAAAAAAAAGAAAGCAATCCATTTGACTTTCAACCTCTCAATTGTGTTGAATAGTTGAGAGTATTAGAGTTATAAGCAAAAGGAATTTGTTTGGGGAGGTGTTCACATCCACAAGTTGGTGAAAAAAAAACTAGTTGAATTCTACTATAAAGGAATTTGTTTGGGGGAGGTGTTCACATCCACAAGTTGGTGAAAAAAAAACGTGTTCACATCCACAAGTTGATGAAAAAAAAACTAGTTGAATTCTACCATAAAGGAATTTGTTTGGGGGAGGTGTTCACATCCACAAGTTGGTGACAAAAAAACTAGTTGAATTCTACTGTATTTATAGCTGAGCACGCTTGTTCGGTTGCTAAGAAGCTGAAGGGGAAAAAAGAGATAGACTAATTTAAAATTATCTCTTTTGTCAATGTTATTAAAAAATTCAGCACAATTATATTGTGTGCAATTATTACTTGTACCTAGTTCATTACCTGGAAGTCATAGGGCATTTGACTGATTAGAATTTGTTTGGCTAAAATTTAAAAAGTCTTACATTTTAAAGCACTTTTTGCCTTTATTTAAAAAAATTGCTAAATCCCATTAAGGTTCATTTGAGAAGTAGGTTGATTTTTTAATTTTTTAATTTTGACTATTTTTGTTTGGGATTAAAAAGTCTTATTTGGGATGAGTTTTTTTGACTTTTTTAACTTTTATGAGAGAAAAAATGTAATACTTATGAATTGGATGTGATGTTTTGTCTTATTGAACTAAAAAGTCTACTTTATTTTTTTTTATAGCTAAAATAGCCTCAAACCCAACCCAACCCAACCCAACCCAAATTGTCAAACAAAGGCTAAATGCTATATTCTAACAACGAAAATGCTAAGATTTCGTTTGGGGTGTGAGTTAGTTTTTTAGTTTTTTAGCTATTTTAAGCTGTGTTTAAAAAGTCTCATTTAAAATGGGCTTTTTGACTTTTTTAATTTTTGTGAGAGAAAAATAAAATAATTATGGTTTAGATGTAATATTTTTTAGCCTGGGGTAAAATGCCTATTTTATCCTTTTGTAACTATTTTAGTGTCAACCCAACTTCCCACACGAGTGTTAAGAACACCAAGGAAACTATAAAAAAGTTTACCAAATACTCATATGGGTGTAGGTCCTACATGTGTAGGTTCTATACTTACATGAGTGTTTGATAAATTTTTTAATAAAATTCTTAATGCCTCTAAAATGACTATTTTAACAAAGTTATTTTAATGGTAATGCTATTTCTTCTATTTTATTATATTTTATTTTTTTTAAACAAAATATCAAATTATAATGTATATGTGTATCCTACCAGGAGAGATGTAAAGACAAAAAGACTTGATAAAATTTATCAATAGTTAAATCTTCATGCCAAATTTTGATATAAGGTATGACAATGTTCAAATATAGCAATCCATATAACTAGCCATTGAAGTGGAGAAAATTGAATTTTTTTGTTATTTTTTAACAATAGAAGCCTATATAGCTAAATTTTGTAGAAACATTTAGCAAGAAAAGAAAAAGCTCCCATAGTTGTTAGTAAAATGTTTTAGAACTCTAAAAGAAGAGTTCTAAAAGAGTTTTAATTTGTCTTTTTTTTTCACTATGATTTTATTTTTTTTTTCCACTGTCAACTGTACAGAGCTCTATTTAGAGCTCTCTATCACCGCCGTAGGCCTGTAGTTGTTATTTGAGCTACTAAATTTTGAAATTGTTATAAGAGCCACCCTAATAGTAAAAATTAAAATAACTCTACTACAACCTTTTTGTTTTGATTTGCAAACTTTTTTTTCTTTTTTTTTTTTTTTATTAACTCGAGAAATTGAATTAAATGAGGTAATAAAAATTTAAGACGAAAAAACCTTTTAACGTTGTATAACACGAGTTGACATATGACAAGATGCCAACCATCACCACAAAACTTCTTAAGCAACTGTCTTTTTTTTTTTTGATAACAGTTAAGCAACTGTCCTCTACCCACAAATAAGACACACGGTGCCTTGCCATTGTTAAAGGCTATTTATTTATTTTGACCATGCTAATTGTTGGTGCATATTTCAATGGACATAATATTTTAATATTAAATATTATTTGGGAAGTGAGTTAAAAATTAATGTTTTAATTTTTTTTTTTTTTTTTTGTGACTTTTTTAGTTAAAATAGTTAATTTTTTAATATTTTTTTAACTAAAAAAATTAAAAAGTTAAAAAGCTAACTTTTTATAAAATTCTCAAAATACCATCAATTTCACCAATACCATTCTAACGGTTGATATGATACTTTGATACAACTAATACTCATATAAATGTTTCGTCACAAAAATTACTTTTCAAAAAAGTCTCTTGTAATCCAAATTTAGAAAAAAATAAAAAAAAGTTTCTTGTAATCATAATTTAGTTTTGTTGATGGGGGTAGAAATGACTTTGCCAAACTTCAAGATAAATTTAGAATAAGATTTGGCTTTATTTATTTATTTTTGTCAATAGATAGGAGAGTAATTATATTATACGAAATATTTACATTTTTAAAATAGATCACTAGCATATAATAGTTAGAAAATCAACAAAATCTAGCAACTAAGCCCAACAACCACAAAATGTATTAAACTCATCTCTATAGGAGTTGAATCCAAGATTTTACACAATAAAGGGTGTTATATAATCACTAGGTCAAATGTCCTAATTAGATTTGGCTTTAGTTTAGTAAGGTAAATCATTAGAAAAGAATTTTTGAGATGTCTAATTAAAAAAATAATTTTAAGAAATCTTATAAATGATTTTACAATTAGAGTTGATCTCCTGTACCAATTTGACACAAAGTTTGATAGATTATCAAAAATTTCCCCTCTATCTCTCTTTTGATGGAGACTACAAACCCTGTTTGTATTTGATTTTTATTAAAAAAGAATAACAAAGACAATATTTTTTTTTACATTGGATCAGTGCTGAATTTTAGTGTTTTGACGATTGTAACATTTGATTATTTTTATTTCAATGTGAGAGTTGTATTGCATTGTTGTTTATTGTTATCTATTATAAGCTATTCTTTGTAGTGATAGTGATTGTTAAGATCGTGGATATGCATTATTAGATTATAATTGTTCTTAAACTTATAATAAATCTCTTGTCAATTAAAAAATATATTAAAATATGTCAAAATTTAATTGTAATATGCTAGTTTGACAATTTAATATTGCAAAATGTTTTTAGTTTGTTTGTTAGATTTGTTATATGTTTAACAACTCTTTTTTGTTCCTGAATTTGCTGGCATCCAATTCGATCCATTCCCCCTCTTTCTCTCTCTTTCTCTCTCTCTCTCTCTGTTCCTTTTTCTTTTTCTTTTTCTTTTTCTTTTTCTTTTTCATTTTCATTTTTCCTTTTTAAATTTTTTGGGGTAAGGGTTGGCCTAACCTATATGTGTGTGTTGGTTTCATTAAAGGTTGGTTTGAGATGTTCTAAAAAAGTGTATTTTTTGACTTATTGGTTTATATGGGTTGGGTTTGGGTTGAGTTTGATGTGATGTGTTAGAGAGATGATGTGATTTAAATAAGATGATGTGACTTAAATAGGATAGTGACTTTTTGACTTTTTGTATTCACAACAACATTTTCTTAGTTTAGTGACATTTGAAAATGCCACAAAACTATTCTTCTAATGACATTTTTTGGTCTTGTGGCATTTTGAACAAGTGCCACTTCTATCGGTGCCACGGTAGATACTTGCAAGTGCCACTGCACCATCATGGCTAAAAAATTTCAATGACATTTTAATATCATGGTAGATATTATTTATGGCACTATCAAGCGCCATTAAAAAAAGAGTTAGTGACACTTATAAGTGTTATTACACCATCAAGACTAAAACCTTTCAGTGACACTTTTATGTCATGGTAGGCACTATTCGTGACGCTATCAAGTGCCATTTGTGACGATAATTCGTTGTAGAACAATTTGATCTGCTCTTGCAAAGACTCGAACCGCCAACCTCCCGCACCATAAACCTTATACACCACACTCTTTCCACTACACCTCTATAGCATCATATAATTATATATGCAACATATATTATTTATATAGTACATACATCTATATTAATATAAAAAGTATATGTATAAACATAATTATTTTATTGAACATAATTTATGTAAAAAAAACTATTTACTAGTAAAATAAAAAAAAGACCACTTTTGGCGACTAAAAATATTTTTTGGTCGCCAATTCTATACTTTTGGCTACTAATTATTTTTTAGTTGCTAAAAAACTTAAATTTTGCTGACCAAAATCGGATTTGGCCACCGAAGATGCACTTTCAGCTACTAAAATTTTGATCGCCAAAAAATTTAATTCCCGCCTTAGGATTTTAGTTCTCCCGCGCTAAAAATAACCACTTTTGGCGACTAAACTTATTTTTTAGTCGCCAATTATAGACTTTTGGCTACTAAAATATTTTAGTCACCAAAAAGCTTTACTTTGGGCTACTAAAATTTTTTTTGTCACTAAAACCCATATAATCAGCGACCAAACTTAGTTTTGGTCGCCAATTGTAGACTTTTGACTACTAAAATTGTTTAGTCATCAAAAAGCTTTACTTTTAGCTACTAATGCTGTTTTGGTTGCTGAAAGCTATACTTTCAGCGACTAAATTTTTTTTGGTTAGGAAATTTAGTCGCCGAATATACTTTTTCCTATAGTGTATATTGAGTTTAATTAATTTATTTTTAATCATTTACTGCATTGTAAAAATTTTAAAAATATATTGGCATTTTTTGTTTTTTCAAAAATGTCATTATAAGCTTGGAAAGTTTTTGACTTAGTGGCATTTCTCAAAATGCTATAAAATATTTGTTTATGAAACTTTTAATCTAAGTGCCATAAAAAGTAATTTGCACCTACCTAGAGTCTTGACATTTTTTAAAAAATGCCATTGCTACTAAAGTTTAGTGGCATCTGTTGGTAAATGTCACGAACATAATTTTTTGTGTCATTATTTTATAAAATGCCATAAAATTGATATGACATTTCTTTATTGAAATGCCACTAGAGCCTTATATGTTTGTGGCTTTGTAGCATTTATCTAAATGTGTCACCAAATATTATTTTTGTGGCATTTTCTAAAAACATGCCACTAGTATACTGTCACTAAAGTGTGTTTTTGTTATAGTTTTGTGACACTTGTTCATTGAAATGTCACTAGAACCTTTTATATTTGTCGTTTTGTGGCATTTTTTAAAAACGTGCGACTAAATATCATTTTTGTGGCATTTTCTAAAAATATGCCACTAGTGTAGTGCCACTAAAGTATGTTTTTGTTGTATTTTTGTGGCACTTGTTCATTGAAATGTCACTAGAGCCTTTTATATTTGTCGTTTTGTGGCATTTTTCAAAAACGTGCCACTAAATATCATTTTTTGTGACATTTTCTAAAAATATGCCACTAGTGTAGTACCACTAAAGTATGTTTTTGTTGTAGTGATTATTTAGTAGATGCCAAACTTGACCTAAGTCACTTAGTCCTTGGGCATCGATTGTTGAACTTTGACTTTAGGGGCAAATCAATTATGTTACTCAATTTAATTATCGATTTATGCGAAATTTTTATATAAAATTTATTGCCAAGTTGATATGACAATAATATTTATGTAATTAAATATCAATTAAATGGATACTTTGTTCCATTATGATTATATCATTTTCTATAACTACACAAAAATTAATCATAAAATTAGATATTCAATTCTTGTATTTTTAAACTTTTTCAAATATAATAATAAGTTTAGGGAGCCATCCCAGTTTACTTAAAAATTTACCAACTATTCACATAGCAGCCTACCTTAATGTGGAGATTGTTTTTATTTAAAAGGGAAAAAATACATATACAATAACCTAGTCCGAACATAATTTAATTAATTAAGTTATCAATCTATATTACTGATATAGAAAGAGAACAAATTCATATGAATCTAATTAAGTGATTATTAATAAAATCTACATACATAGCCAAAAAAAAAAAAAAAGGCCTTACATAAATAAGTGATTACCAAATTAAATTATCAAAATTAGGTTATCAAAATGTATTATTGATATCAAAAGCCTCACGTGAATAAGTTATTACAAAACTATCAAAAACAAATTCGTATGGATCTATCAAAGCTTAGAAATTTAAAAAAAAAAAAAAATTACGAAAAGAATAAATTCATCTTTCAATGTCAACATTTTTTTTGCCTTTTCTTTTGATTAAAAAATCAATGAACCTGTATCAAGGTATCTAATTTAATTTGTTTGTCCGAGTTTTCAAAAAAAAAAAAAAATTCTAAAAGATTTCAGAAATTAGTTTGGTAAAGAAAATAAAAAAATAATTATTTTTATATGATTTTTTATTTTTTGGTAAAAAATAATTTTAAAATTTTAAAAAATGTGTTTTTTAGTATTTATTTTTTTCAAACCAGTTTCTAATTTTTTGAAACAAAAAATTAGAACACAAATTTTAAAAACTCAACAAATCAGAATTATATATATTTGGAACTATTTATTTTATTTTATTTTTTAGTTCTATGCATCATGGTGCTACAATTCTAAGACATATTCTGAGAAAAAAAGAAATAAATACATACATATTTTCTTTACTTGTCTTTTTCTATATAGTAATAACAAATTAATAACCTAATTAATTGAAACACTTTTTTTTCCTTAAAAGTCTCCACTTTGAGGTGGGCTGCCATGTGAGCAGTTGATAAATTTTTAGGTGAATTAGAGAGGCTCTCTAAACTTATTGATACAATCCACTCTTAATTTGGTTGATGTTTTGGGTGGTGTCATTCCTCTACTATAAAATAAAGTGTGAAAGAGACATTAAAATGACTTTGAAGTTTGGCCCAATAGTCTAGTAATCACACCTTAGGGTGTAATGAGTGGAATATTAGAAATTCGAGCTAATAGAGCAGCGATGAACCTTTCAGTTGTAATCTAGCTATATTAACATACTAACGCTATCTTTGTTAAAAAAAAAAAAAAAAAAAAGATAAGAAATAGACAAAAATATTATATATATAGTGGCAAAACCTTTTAATTGTAATCTAATTATACTAACATATTAACACTATTTTTATTATAAAAAGAATAGATATTAAAATATTGTATATAAAGTGGCATGGATGGCTTCAATAGTTAATCTAATTTGTTTCTTTAGTTCAATTTGACATCTTTTTGTATGCTTTCCTGAAAGCGGGTAGAAAGAGAGGGAATTTTGTAAACCTAGGCTGTGTTTAGTTTAATTTTGGAATTGTGATTCTCTTTTTAAAATTATGATTTAAGTATAGAATTGTAAGTTGAGTTTTAAAAAAAGAAAATATATTTAGTTATGAGTTTTGAAAAGTGTTTTGAAAAGAGTTTTGAGTTTTAAAAAAAGTTTTGAGTAGTATTTTGAGTTTTTGAATTTTGAGTTGTATTTTGAATTTTTTGGATTTATTTTTTAAAAATATTAAAAAATGTTTAAGAAAATTTTATTTTTTATTATATATATAATTTTTATTTAAAATTTTTATTTTAAAAATTTTATTTTATTTTGTAAATATTTTAATTTTTAATTTTAATATTTTAAACTCAAAACATAATTTCACACTCAAATCGTAACCAAACACATAACTCAAAAATTCAAAATTATTTTCAAAACTCATAAACCAAACATATAACTCAAAACTCCACACTAGTTTCAAAACTCAACACTCAAATCATAACTGACACATAACAAAAAAATTAAAATATTTAAAAATATATTTATAAAATAAAATAAAATATTTAAAATAAAAATTATATATTTGAAATAAAAAATAATTTTTAAAATTCTTTTTAATATTAAAAAAAATACAATACATAAATGTATGAAATATAGTGCACATTAAAATAAATAAATAAATAAATAAATATTTAAAATATAAAATATTTACCCTAAAAAAAATTACGAAAATTTTTAAATATTTAAAAAAATAATTTTAAATTACAACTCAAAACTCTTTAACTCATAACAAAACAAATTTTTTATTTTCAAAACTTAATTCAAAGCTCATAACTTAAAATACGACTTCACACTCAAATCATGACTCTAAAAATAATTTTTAAAAATAAAATAAAAAAATAATTTTTAAATTTTTTTTCTTTTAGAATAGAGTTTTGAAGAGAATTTGATTTAAGTTTTGAATTTTTTTTTGAAATTGCGTGTTTGGTTATAAGTTTTAAACTTAATTTTTGAATTGAATTTTAAGTAATTTTAAGTTATATATTTAGTTATAAATTTTAAAAAGTAATTTTTAAAATCAAAATTTCAAAAGAAAATCAAACACAATCTTAAATTTTCTTGGCTACCAAACGACAAGTTACAATGGCCCTGTTTGGTAGAGCTGTGGGAAAGTGCTTATAGCTTATGCCTAAATAGCTTATAGCTTATAACTTTCAGCTTAAGCTGATTTCCAGCTTATTCTTAAAGCATCTCCTGCCCCACTCAAAGAATAAGCTGATTTCTGACTTCCAAAAAGCTATAAGCTATAAGCTATAAGCTAAACCAAACACATCAAAATAACTTAAATTAAGCTGAAAGCTGAAATAAGCTGTAATTAAGCTCTGCCAAACAGGCACAATATCCACCTGGGATGCGTTTGGTGTACCTCACTAATTCCCTCGCACGTTGACTAAATCAATGTGATAGATGATAGTGATAGTTCAGAAATGAATAAAAAAACTAAATAAAATAAAAAACAATTCTAACAAGATAGAAATAATAACACAATAAATAAATAAATAACAATTCTAACAAGATAGAAATAATAACACATGTGAGAACTAGGCCATTTGTCTCATATGGTTTGTGTTTCAATTCTATGTTCTTAATACCACTTTCGAAAAATTTATTTACAAGTTACCATGGAAGTTATATCATTGTTTTATAAATGAAGCACTTTTTAAATATGTGTGATATTTGAGTTTGAATCTTATTATTAAGTATTATAATTTTGTATTATAATTTCTATTTTATGTCAGTGATTAAATTAAAAAAAATGTGGTCTTAAGCTTGATGTATACCAAAAGAATTGTAAATAAACTTACTTGAACGAACTCAAATTTATTGAAAGTAGAGTTTTCAAAAATTCCACATTTATTCACTCAAATTGCCTAATCCATACCCGCCCGCTGTCACTAAGTAGTTTGAAAGTATTGGCATGTGTCATTGTTGGCTTTTTTGGCTTTCGAAGGTTAGTATTATAATTTTAAATATGTCAGTAAGGATCAATCAGTCATTACAGAAGATTAATTGCCAACCAATTATCAGACGATTGTGTCTTAGTTCTTTCAGCCTCAATGAAGAGGACTTTTACTGGTGGCTTGTTTAAGAGAATTTAGTAAATAACAACTAAATGAAGAATAATTTCAGAATTTCATTAAGTAAACTGAAAAACTTACAATGATCTGACTCAACCTCGTAGAGGTTTACAGTAACAAGCTATTTAAAACTACTCCTATGAATGAAGTGCAGTACAGGAATTTGAAGTACGGAAATGTAAAGAACTGCAAAAACTAGAAGGGGAAAACAAAGTAAATAAAACTGGCTTTTGATCTGAATCTGGATCTTCCTTTCTGGGCTTTCTTTACTATTTATACTTCTCAATGATAATCGTCGAAGTGAGCTTCTAACCGTCAAAATGCCCTCCATGATTGCTGAACATGCTCTCTCACAGTCAGTCCCATTATATCACATTTACAGTTAGGCTTCCCTCTTGATTTCGAATTTGAACATTGTGAGTAACTATTAGGCCATATTACCTTATATCCATCGATCATTCCAGTGCTACGCAGACCCATTATTACCAATATGGGCTGACTTGTGTCTGATTATGGTTGGCAACTTGTATTAACTCTCCAAATTGCCTTTTTCATGCCACGTGTTGAATTGTGATTGACTTATACAAATTATACAACCAACAGTCATATTTGAGTTTAAATTTCACTATTAGATTTTATAATTTTTTCTTCTCTTATTTTCATATCATTGATTTTTTTTTTTACTTAAAAAAAAAAAAAAAAAAAGTGATTGTCTTAGGCTTGATGCATGCCATGAGAATTGTAAATAAACTTAATTTCATATAAACAATTCAAAATTATTACAAGTAGGCGTTTGCAAAATATCTATCTACTGTTCAAAATTTTCAACCCTGCTTTGCCATCCGTAGCTTGAAAGTGTAGTAATGTTAGGAACACAAAAACCAAACATAGAATGGGATACAACCTTTTCACAATGGATGGGTCTTACATATGTATGGATGTAATCTTCATATGTATGTATGCTTTTTCCATCAATAAAGTTTCATTTTTTTTGTTGAGAAAAAAAAAATGGTGTAAGTTCTACATGTAGGCCTCACCTCTTGTGAGGGTTATATTCCATTATGTATTTAATTTATGTGCACATAAATTTACTTTTAAAAGTATTGACTGCTTTTAGTTGGACCAAGTATATAGTTGTGTGTGGTTTACAATTTTTAACGCGTCCAAATAAGCAATCTAACCCTCCAATACTTATAAATCTTCTCATTTTTTACTTTCATCTCACCCTCTAAACTTTTTATCACCGCTTACCACCCCTCATTGCATTGCCCACTCTTTGTCGCTTCCTAGACACAAATATATCATCAAGCATTTCATTTATTTTGATTTTGTAATTTTATAATTATCGTATAAGATTTATAACTTTAAAATGTATACATACTATATGTTGAAATTTACAGCCTGTCCAACTCATTGGTTTGAAATTGTCAAAAATTCATACCAACCTGCTAGTTTTGAGGCCATGCAAATTGGTGGTAGGTTAAGAAATTGTCAACCTGTTGAGAGCAGTTTGATTGAGATTATTTTTCCTCAATCAACCTCCACACAACTCCAATTCCAATTTTAAATTTGATTTGTATATAAAATGTTCAATACGTGGCTTGAATGTACCACTTGTGCCAATGAATTATTTGTTTGCACAAACGTAGCTTTCAATGTCAAGCTAATAATAAAGATTCTTACATTCTTGTAATCAACTGGATTTGCTCGTACCTTCATCAAACTACAACTTTCATGTAAATAAAATTTGTCTGATTAGACATATCCAAATAAGCATCAAGAAAGCTTAATTTTTTAGATTAGGTAGAAAAGGCATTTCAAACAAAAATGAACATTCACTTTGTTTGGTTTGAATTTTTTAAAAACACTTTTAAAAAAATTCTACTTTCTTATTTTTCGTATTTTTTTATTTTTACTGATTTTTTTTAATATTTGAAGCATTTTTTTTTTAATTTTTAGACACATCTAACATAAATACACTTAAAAAGTATAATTTTCATGAAAAAAATCTTTAAAAAATTCACTAAATACCAAAAATTTAAAAAAAATTAAATATTCAGTATATTTTTTATATTTATTAATTTTTTGAAATATTTTTCACAAATATTTTACTTTTTAGATACATCTAAATAAAGTACATCTAAAAATTTTTTAAAAATATTTAAAATTTTAAAAATATTTACTAAAAATATAAAAAATAAAAAATTTGATTTTAAAAATATTAAATTTAAAAAACTGAAATCAAACGAACTCATTAATTTTTAGAATAGGAGAGACCTTGACTTCGTCGCGTAAGCCTTTGCTTGAGGCAGCCACGTCGAACTTTCCAAAGACTTTAGTGCAAAGATTGTCATATGACTTCTTAAAACAACCTCCCCTAGCCACTCTAATAGATTTCATTGAGGGTTTTTAATTTTTTTTATTTATAATTAATTTGGCCATTGGCCGGCGCATATGGATCACGTTTGGGTGGGTTCTTCACATGCTTAAACCCAATTGCTAAGATGTTTTTATTTTATTTATTTTATTTTTTAATAGATAAGAAAATAATTACATTACGAAAAATATTTAAATATTTAGATTATTAAATAAATAGAGTATTAGTCTATAATAATTAGAAAATTAACAAAATCTAACAATCAATTCACAATGTCCACCAAGCCAAGTTCCATAACAATTACTAATTGTCTAACAACCAATCCACCATGCCCACCAAGCCAAGTTGAATAATCACTACTAATCATATACAATCCTTATAATGGAGAAGAAATAAATCAACCACCACAAAAGATATCAAACTCATCTTTATAGGAGCTAAACTTAAGATCACACATCACAAAAAGTGCTATACAACCATTAAGCTAAATGCCTTTGTTCATTTGATAAGAAATTCAAACCATATAAAGAGGGGAAATTTACGATTTGCATTCTTTAAAATTGGTATATTATACGAAGATTATGAGTATTGTTCAGACTGTAGGGATTTAGAATAGTGTGCATAAGCTAACTCAGGATACCTTATACATAATACACACACAAAAAAAATAAATAAATAAAATATAAAAACAAATCGAAAGTTTAAAATGTATTGGATATCGATAGTAGTGGTTAAAGAATTTTGAAACGTTTGACATTAAAATGAGATTTTATTTTATTAAATTTTACAAAAATTAAATTTCTTTTAGAAAAGCTAGTCACCTAAAAAATTTGTCTATAAACTTATCAAAAAAGTGATACATGATCTAAATTCAATTCTTATATGATGGTTATTGTATGAACAAGAAATAATGTTCTCGTATAATCCTGTTGATCAAGTCTGCGATCCTCCAAACGTCGTCGCTTTACTCCCTGAAAACACAAACGTGAGCTAGCCGGCGGGTGTGTGTCAGATACCTCTCCGATGCCTAAGTTAGCCAAATAGACAAATAGACAAAAGCTCTATGTATTCGGGAATCAAAGTTGTATTACCTGTACATAGGTTATGTTGTGAGCTTTTATAAGTTCCGCGTGGCACAATCCTAGTAGGACTATTACTCCTCCATGTAGAGTCTTCCTAGGAATCACACTCTTGAAAGATAATGCTTATCCTTCAACACCCCCCTCACTGCTTAAACCAAATGAGATGGTTTTGCTTCGGTTGGATGAAGGTATGACTGAGCTAACACTAGCACTTTGTCATACTTAATCCCACGCCTTCACATGCAACTCATAGCTCGACTCTTGTTCGCTTGTACCTCGGTTGCCTGTTGAGACTGAGCTAACTTTCAGCAAGCTTTGACCGCGCTAATCTAAGCGAGGTTCACCATGAGAAGCCATCATGCCTCGGCTCCGAATGTTATGATCGAGCTAACTATCTCTGCTACGACTGGTAACTATAATCACACTTGGATCGAGCTAACATTCGCCGAGCCCTTTTCACACTTGGATCGAGCTACCATTTGGACCGTTGTCCACTTGCTAAGCTCTTTTCACCACGGCCCAAAGAAAGGCCCATTTACCATGCCTTGGTTTAGCTCGGCCCCAATGCACATAAAAACTTCCTCTCAATTGCCCCTTAATTCCGTCTGCGTAGCATGATTAGGATTACCTGTCACTAGCCGAGCTAAAAGCCTTAGCCTTTCAATCGTGCTAAAATGCCTTCGGGCTACTGAACAGTTCGGTCAAAAACGTCTTTTCAGTTGCTGCAAAACTGAATCGCTTTCTATTCCACGGACACGTGGCTGACCCTCATTGGTCAAGCACAGCTGTCCCAGCCGTCTTCGTACTTCACGTATTTTGAACAGTCCCGCCTTTACCATACGCTTTAAACAAGAACCCTATGCTTTGAATCCACCACTTCTACTATTCATCCTTCTCTCTCATTTGCTTGAGCCTCCATTTTTGCAACCTCAGTACCTGCGAAGCTCTTCCTTGCAACTTCGATCTTCATCAACTCGTCTCCATACTTGTAAGTAACTCAATCCCATTTCCTATTTCTTTCCTTTCATCTTGCGAATATATACATAATATGGATATATATATATATATATATACTCATATATATTAGAAAACATACTCTGTAGTTTTGATGATAATGGGAAGAACAGATAGCACCAAAAACCAGACCCCCAAACCATAGGTTTTAAGAACACACCCTCTGGATTCCAAAAACATGAAGTTTGAATCTAGAATCGTGGTGTGACCGAGCTAAAAACCCGTTTGGGCAACTTAAGGCTTAGGCACAACCGAACTAAAACTTCACGCCGTACCTGTAGTTTCAATAGGCCTAAGCACCTTCCGTTTCATTTAGCCGAGCTAGTGAACTGTGGTAGGTTCGCGCAATACCATGCTAGAAATCCTCAACCACCGACCGAGCTACAACTTGGGGCTAAACTAGCTCTCTTAGTCAAAACCGAACTAAGAATGCTGCATCATAAGCTTCAACCGGGCTACGAACTTCTTCTTTACTTAACCGAGCTAAAGTCCCTCGCTCAAACCGAGCTATGAATGAACAGTGTCCCACGTAGTCGAGCTAAGACAACATTTATTTTACCTTCGTTACTTTTAGCACGGTCCATCGATCTGTGCTTAACACTTTTCCTTTGCACTTTGCAGACTGACTTAGGTTGGCCAGGCACACCTTTGCACGCTCAACCAAGATACTGAAGGTCATCTCAACACCGAGCTAAATTATATGTAATTTAAGGCCACATGGGGAAGTATCGATTTTTAGTAAACTCTCCAGGGGCCATAGCCGAGTTCCGAAAGGATTACCAAATTCCAGACGACGTCCACCTCTCACTAGCCGAACTAGACACCATTCCTTGGGAAAAACCGGGCTTCGTCCCTTTCAACGTTATTTCCATCGTAGAGGCTAGTCTCCGATTCCCCGTACAGCCCCTTCTTTGTGAATTCCTCAGACAAACCAGACTCTGCCCTACCCAGCTTAGCACCAATTAATATAGGATAATAAATGGCATCGCCGAGCTAAACCGCCGGCTTGGACTCAACCTCGGTTTGGCCGAGCTATTTCACCAGTACTATCTAGGCCAGAACGAAGATGGCTGGGTTTATTATTTAAGAATAAGACGCCGCCGAGAAAAGATAATAAAGAACACCCCAGATGAAGATGTAAATGACGACGATTTTTTCTGGGTTTCTGGAAATTTTGAAGACCAAGAGGCCTAGATCCCAGGTGACCGAATTAACCGAAACAAAGGAGTCGCCGGTATAAATACCTCGGCTCAGTGTCATGCTTTCTCTACTTCGTTATTCTTATTTTCAACCGTACTAACCATTGTCTTTTTTCTTTATGCAGATTTAAACCTTCTAAAGTCGCAGTACAGTTACCCCCAACCTAGACACCCTCCGCGCCGCACTAAGACATCCCAATCGAGGTTGGGCCGAACTACTCAACTTTGAGCTGACATATCGATACAGTAGCAGGAGGAAGACCAGAGTGACAGACTTCCTTTTAGAGCCATCACCAGAACCTGATCCTTTCCTTTCACAAATCAACCTCATTCCATTAACAGTGGAACAAGAGATGGCCAAGAAGAGGGCAGTCAGAGCACTTATCACCGAAACAAACCAACTTGAGGTACCACAAGCCGGCCAAACTCAACAGGCCGTGGTAGTGCTTCCAACCGCCCAACCTTCATCATCTCGGCCCAGCAAGCGCACTTGGACTTCCACAACCGAGCCACGCCTTGTTGACGAGGATGAAACTGTTCTTCCGCAAACCACTCTGCCCAGCCCAGAGCCCGAACGTTCCAACCGGGCTAAAATCTTCTGATTGGGCCCCAAAACTTACTTTTAAGAACCGAGCTATACAAAACACAGATTCGGTTGTAGCAGACAAAGATCATACACTTGCCTTTAACCTGGCCAAGAGTGTGTGCTTGCCCCCTGACATGGAACTTCATGACCATTTGACCGAGCTAAAGGCCATTCGGTCGGCGATGAAGTCAATGGTGTTGGTAAGTACTCCTAATCATCTTTCATTTTATATGTCTGTTTGCTCGGTTTTTACTCATTTGCTTTCTCTCCTTTCGCAGGCCATGCAGAAAATCCACATTGCGCATAGCGTGTGCTGGAGCTGTGCAAGACAACAAGGCTGGCTGTGGCTGAGGCCGATAGCAAGACGACCGAGCTAAACGAGGCCAAACAAAGAATGACCGAGCTACAATCAGAGGTTGCCCGGCTCATTGGACTAGTCGACTCGGAGAAACCGGACAAGCAAAAGGCTTTGGCCGAGCTGAAGGACCACTATCTAAGCGAGTTGGCTAAGGTCGAGAAGAAGAAGAGCGACAAAATAACCAAGCTGGAGAAGAAGATAGAAGACGCGGAAGACCGTGGTTACAAGGAGGGTGAAGCCACTTATATCCAGTAGTGCGAAGCTACTAAGGATATATTTTTTAAATGTGGGTGGAAGGCAGCTGTGGTGTAGCTCGATCATGGCCAAGAGACCGAGGTCTTCCTGAACCCTCCTCCACATTTCATACCGAGCTACATGGCGAAGTACGCCCACGCCATTCAACAAAAATTTCTTCAAGTTGAGGATGATGAAGAAGAATCTGAGCCTAACAACGCCCCGACCGTCAATGATCCCGCTGTTCAGTCAGCTCGGGTGGAGCCACCGGTGGAAGACTTGGTTGACAACGTGACCGAGCTACTTGCTGAAACTGGGCTTCGAGTTGATCTGGATGCGGATCTTGACGACCTCTTTTCTTGATTTTTTTTTCTTTTCCTTGTTTAATGAAAAAGTTTGTAACCGGGCTGAAGCCCACCTTTTGTACCTTTGATTTGAACTTTGAATGAAAGCTTCTTTTGTTTCAACTGTTTGTTCGGTTAACTCTATGCTTGCGCTTATTTTCTTACCATAGATGCATGAAGAATAACATTTTCTGGCCGAGATACTTATCTCGGTCTTAACCTTGTAATCTGTTTGGCCATACCTGCCAACCTCTTCAGCCTAAATCCTTATCTCGGCTGAAGAGTGCTAAAAGTTGGTTATTCCAACCAACCACTCTTCAGCCTAGATCCTTATCTTGGCTGAAGAGTACTAAAAGTTGGTTATTCCAGCCAACCACTCTTCAGCATAGATCCTTATCTCGGCTGAAGAGTACTAAAAGTTGGTTATTCTAGCCAACCACTCTTCAGCCTAGATCTTTATCTTGGCTGAAGAGTACTAAAAGTTGGTTATTCCAGCCAACCACTTCAGCCTTGATCCTTATCTCAGCTGAAGAGCACTAAGTATTGGTTTTTCCAGGCAACTTCTTCAGCCTAGATCCTGATCTCGGCTGAAGAGAGCTCAAAATTGGTTATTCCTGCCAATTTAGAGCTAAGTGTTTGGTTATTCTTGCCAAACTTCCTGTAGCCTAAATCCTTATCTTCGGCTTAGGAGAAGTGTTGGTTTTTCCAGCCAACCTCTTCAGCCTAGATCCTGATCTTGGCTGAAGAGAGCTCGAAGTTGTTTATTCCTACCAACCTAGAGCGAAGTGTTTGGTTATTCCTGCCAAACGTCCTGCAGCCTAGATCCTTATCTTAGCTTAGGAGAAGTGTTGGTTTTTCCAGCCAACCTCTTCAGCCTAGATCCTGATCTTGGCTGAAGAGAGCTCAAAGTTGGTTATTCCTGCCAACCTAGAGCGAAGTGTTTGGTTATTCCTGCCAAACTTCCTGCAGCCTAGATCCTTATCTTGGCTTAGGAGAAGTAAGTGTTGGTTTTTCCAGCCAACTTCTTCAGCCTAGATCCTGATCTCGGCTGAAGAGAGCTCAAAGTTGGTTATTCCTGCCAACCTAGAGCCAAGTGTTGGTTATTCCGGCCAACACTGCTTTCATTGCCCCTAGCTTACTAAAACAACTTTTACAGAAGCAAACAATTTATGCTGAAAAAGAAACTACTTGTTTTATTGAAAAAAGAAAAACTACAAGTACGTTAAAGAAAAGCTAAAAATAAAATAGTTTGAGATTGGCGGTGTTCCATGGCCTGGAAATTGTCTTGCTGTCTCGATCTTCCAAGTGATATGCCCTTTTGCCTGCTAATCCAACCACTTTGTATGGTCCTTCCCAATTAGGGCCTAACTTGCCATCTCCGGGTACTTGAGTATTTCCCATTACTTTGCGCAGTACCCAATCTCCAATCTTGAATTACCTCGGATGTACTGTCTTGTTTTTTTTTTTGGATAACTCTTGTTGATATGAAGCGATGTGGACCAGTGCTCTTTCTCTTCTTTCTTCAGCTAGGTCAAGTTCCAAGGTTATGGCTTCTCCATTCAAGTCAGGATCAAAATTTTCACTTCTAATTGTGGGGAGGCCGACTTCTAGTGAGATTATTGCCTCCATGTCATAGGCTAAGGAGAATGGAGTTTCTCCAGTTGAACGTCAATGTGTGGTACGGTAAGCCCATAAAACATGAGGGAGCTCCTCAGCCCACTTGCCTTTTTCTTTCTCCAGCCTTTTCTTCAATCCATCTAAGACGACTTTGTTTGATGCTTCCGCCTGGCCATTTGCTTGGGGGTATGCTGGTGTAGAATTGTAGAATTCTATCTTGTATTCTTCACAAAAGCCTCTAAAAATTTTGCCATCGAACTGAGTGCCGTTGTCCGATATTAGAGCTTTTGGTATGCCGAATCGAGTGATGATATTCTGCCAGACGAATTTCTTTACGTCTTTCTCTTTGATCGATGCGAGTGCTTCTGCTTCTACCCATTTTGTAAAATAGTCGGTTGCTGCAAGAATGAACTTTCTGTTGTCGGGTGCTGTTGGAAGTGGTCCTACTATGTCCAAGCCCCACATTGTAAAGGGCCATGGGCTAGTTAATGGTAGAAGCTCTCTGGCTGGTTGATGTATTTGGTGTGCAAATTCTGACATTTCTCACACTTCTTGACATACTTCTCTGAATCTGCTTGCATGTAAGGCCACCAATATCCTTGCGAAATTGCTCTGTAGGCCAAGGATCTACCCCCTTGGTGGCTTTCGCATACGCCTTCGTGTATCTCGAACAAGAATGCTTCAACTTTGCTGGGATGAACACATTTTAGGTAGGGTCTTATGAAGGATTTCTTATACAAGGCCATTGATGGGGAGAGCCAAAATCGTTGTGACTTTGCTCTTATTTTGTTAGCCTCTTTCTTCTCTTCGGGTAAAATGCCGTTTTTTAAGAATAGTATGATGGGATCCATCCATGAAAGGCCTAGTTCGGTACAACATACCTCAGCTACTTCGGGCTCTTCAATGCTTGGTCTTGGTAAGAAATCGAACAGTAATGGATGTGGGATGGATGTATCTGCCATCGAAGTGAGGCCTACTAGTTCATCTGCTCTACTGTTTTCTTCTCGGCCGATCTGCTCTATCCGCACTACTTCGAATTTCATGATCTCCATTCTTACTAACTCTTGGTACTTTGCCATCATTTCATCTTTTTGCTTCGTGGTCGCCTGAAATTTGGTTTACCACCAGTTGTGAATCGCTATAAACCATTAGCTCGGTGGCCTTCATATAGAGTGCTGATTTTAGTCCTGCCAAAAGTGCTTCATACTCCGCCTCATTGTTTGATGCTGGGAAGCCAAGGTTGACTGCTTGTTCCACTATCAGGCCATCTGGTGAGATGAGGACTATGCCAAGTCCTGCACCGTGCCTGTTGGATGCTCCGTCCACAAAGAGCTTCCACATTTCTCCAACGAATAGCTTCCAGCAAGTGGAGGGGTCGGATGATGTCTTGGGGTCATGTGCGCTGCTTATGTTTTCTTCCAAGTCCCCACCTGCTGTTGGGTTTTGCTCTTCACTGTCTGATTGGCCCAAGTTTTTACTTGCGGATGAATCCTCACTGGGAATGGCATGGTTTATTCCTTCTTTCTGAAGTGGCGGGGTATCTTGTATTAGGGGTTGCGCATTTCCTGCGGCACTTTCCGTCCCTATTTCGGTTGTACTAGTCAAGTCAACTGGACATATGTGATGACTTCCTGGTGTGAACTCTGCCACAAAGTTTGCCAAAGCTTGTGCTTATATTGTGGTTCTTGGTTGAAACTTGATATCAAACTGTCCCAATTCTACTGCCCATTTCAAGATTCGCCTAGAAAAGTTCGCCCTCTCAAACAAAGCTTTTAGGGGAAAAGCTGTTAGGATGATTACTGTGTGGGCGTGGAAGTAATGCGACAGCTTCCTTAAGGCCATCATCAAGGCTAAGGCCATTTTTTCCAATGGTAAGTACCTGGTTTCTGCGCCCAGCAAGGTCTTGCTAACATAGAAGATGGACAGGTGTTAGATTCCTTCCGCTCTGACCAACACTGCGTTGACTGTGTGTTGTGAAACTGCCAGGTACAAAAAAAGCGCTTCTCTAGGTATTGGGGTTAATACCAAAGGTGGAGAAGACATGTACTCTTTCAAGCTTTCTAGAGTGCGGTCGCGTTTTTCATTCCACTCAAACTTGGCCTTTAATGCTTGGAAAAATGGTCGACATCTGTTTGACGACCGACTTATGAACCGGTTGAGCACAGCTGCCATGCCAGTGAGATGCTGCACTTCTTTTACTGAGTTGGGCCTCTCTAGATCCTGGATTGCTTCGATCTGAGAGGGGTCTGCCTCTATACCCCGGTTGGTCACCAAGAAGCCTAGGAATTTGCCCGATCCTATGCCGAACGCACACTTGGATGCATTTAGGCGCAACTTATTCTTCTTCAGTATCTCGAACATTTCATCTAGGTCCCTGAGATGGTCCTTCTCATCCTTGCTCTTGACCACCATGTCGTCGATGTAAGCCTCCATTGTTCTGCCTAACAATGGTTCAAACATCTTGGTGACCATCCGTTGGAATGTTGCCCCTGCGTTTTTTAGGCCAAAGGGCATGACCTTGTAACAATACAACCCTCTAGGAGTTGTAAAAGATGTGACCTCCTGGTCTGGCTCATACATAGCGATCTGATGGTAACCTCTATACGCATCAAGAAAGCTAAGCCGGTTGTGTCTTGCAGTTAGATCTACCAGTTGGTCTATCCGTGGTACGGGAAAGCTGTCCTTTGGGCATGCCTTGTTGACTGTTTTGTAGTCTATGCAGACACGCCATTCTCCGTTCTTCTTTGGCACTACTACGGTATTGGAGATCCACCTGGGATAGTGCACTTCTCTGATAGCTCCTGCCTCCAGCAGGTTTCCCACTTCTTCCGCCACTATCTCGGCGTGGTGGAGTGCTGATCTGCGAGTGCGCTGTATAACTGGTCTGGCAGTTGGATGGACGTTCAGTTGGTGACAGATGAAGTTTGGGTCAATGCCAGGCATGTCATACGGTGTCCAGGCAAACACTTCGATATTAGAGGTTAAGAATTCCATGACCTCTATTCTCTCAGTGTTGGACAATGACGAGCCGAGCAAAAAGAACTTTTCTGGGTCTTTTTCATCTATCCTTACCTGTACCAAGTCTTCCACTGCCTTTTGTTCAGCTGCCTTGCCAACATCGGCAAACAGTTCATTGCTTTCAGGTTCTTCCACCTTCTGTACATAGCCTTTGGCAGCGCGGCTGCCATTTACTGTGACGAAGCATTGTTTTGACATAATTTGGTCTCTAAAGACCTCTTCAATTACTCCGGTTTCGTTGGGGAACCGCAGCACTTGATGGTAGGTTGAGGCTACCGATCGCATGGCGTGTAACCATGCCCTCCCCAAGATTATGTTGTAGGTGGAAGGGACTTTCAATACCCATAATTCCACCTGTTTTGTCATGGTTCCTGCTTTGATTGGGAGGATTATCTTGCCCACTGGCCATTCGGGCATCGAGTTGAATCCGATTAGGGGAGATGTTGCTGGTGCCATGTCTTTGTCCTCTAGTTTCAGTCGTTTGAAGGTTTCGTAATACATTATCTCACATGAGCTTCCTTGGTCGATCAAAATTCGTTTGACGTCGAAATTCTTGACACGTAGAGTGAAAACCAGTGCACCATTGTGAGGGCAGTATATCCTTGCTAAATCTTTGTTTGAAAAAGATATGACATTTGTGGCCTCTGTTTTCCATTTTTTGATGGCAGGTTGTGCACTTAATACCTCCCTTAAGTGCTCAACCTTTTTGATCATCCCCCTGAGCTCACATATCCGCTCAGGTTCGAATACCCCATGTATTACGTTAATTACGCCTTGAGGTGGGGCGTCGATCGGCATTCCGTTTGGGTTGTTGTGGTTTTAGGGGGCTGGCTGTGTTCCTCCTTCTATGTACTGGTCTAGGTGCCCAGCTGCCACTAACTCCTCCAAATGCTGCCTCAATGGCGTGCAATTTTTAGTGCGGTGCCCCTTTTCATCATGGAAGGTGCACCGGGACCTTTCGTCATAGTCTTTCTGCACTTCTCCCAACTTAGCTGGCCATCGGACGAAAGGTTTGTCGTGTATCTCACTGAGAATCCGGTAGATTGGTTTTTTGAACACCGTGGTAATGGCAGTGTGAACTCTTAACCACCTTTTGTCTGGGTCCTCTCTGTTGGCCCGCCTGCCTTGCCTATTCCTGCTCGGTCGTTCTATCATGTTGACTTTTGCCGTAGATTTTTTATCTGGCACTGCTGTTGCACCAGATTTTGCTTTAGCATGGGTGCCATCCTCCTCCACCCGAATATGCTGGTGCACTCTTTCCATCAAGGCCTCCATTGTGAGGGGTGGCGTCATGGTAATTGAGTCCCTCAATTTGTTGCCGACTGGCATGCCCCGTTTGTATTGTGCAATGGCGCGAGGTTTGTAGGGCAATCCCCAATCTGGTTGAAGGTTTCCCAATAACGACTACTGTAGGATCTCAACGTCTCCTTGTTGCCCATGTCAATGGAGAGTAACTGATTGATCTCCACTGGTGTTTTGGTATTCGTTTTGAACCTAGTCACGAACGCCTCTGCCAATTGCGCCCAAGAGGCGATGCTGCCTTCTGGTAGCCTTTCGAACTAGGTTAAACCTAGGTCGCCAAGGCTTAATGGGAAAAGGATGCACATTAAGGCCTCGTTCCGCCAATATACTGCCATAACCTGGCGAAAGTGGCTTAGGTGCATGTAGGGGTCTGTCTTCCCTTCATAAGTAGTGAATTTGGGCTGGAGAAAGCCCGAAGGTAGTGGTGCATTCTCAATTGCCGAAACGAACGGCGAGCTCTGCAACCTTGCTAATGCTTTGTCCGTTGGTTCGTAAGCAAGGCGCGGTATTGGCATTCCTACCTCGACGATTCCATGCGTCCGAGGGGCCAACCGGTGAAGGGCTGAAACTCTGTGTGGGTCGCGTGCCTTGGTATCTTCCTTTCATCGTGCCCTTTCTTCAAGCACAGTTCGCAAGTCAGATGATTTAGGCAACTTTTTGTGCCTAGATGACGTTTGGTGCGTGTGCGAAGGCCGATAGGTGCTTCCCTCAGTATATGACCTCTCAGTTCTTGTTCTCTCAGACCTGGAGTAACTTGTCTTGGAAGTCCTTGATTGCGTATCGCCAGTTCTAAGGCTCCTACTCTCTGCTTGTGATGGTGTGGTATGCCTACCACGATCTTCCGGGTGGCGATGGGGCATATTGTTTTTGCGCCCCTCTCCTGTCGCTACCCCTTTTCCTTTTATCTGGCGCTTCATTGACTCTATGTCCGCTGCCATCCTCCGTATCAACTCATTCTGCTCTTTCACGCGATCTTCCAGAACTTGAGGGTCCATCCTCCGCCTCTATCTTTCAGGGCTTTGAGAGCGACGGGGGCTGTTAGCCTGCCTTCTCCTTGCATCCCTCTGGGGGTTTTGTCGCTGGGGTTCTAAATCCGCCATGGGAGGGATAGAAGGCAAACCTTCACGCCTCCCACCCCCCTCTGGAGTTTGTCTGTCGATAGCGGATTGCGGCAAGTCTTCATTGTGCGCCATTGCTTCCAATCTGGAGAGGAAAACTTGATCGAGAGGTTTTGTTCTTTCTAGACTTCCCACAGACAACGCCAATTGTACGAGCAAGAACTAATGTTCTCGTATAATCCTGTTGATCAAGTCTGCGATCCTCCAAACGTCGTTGCTTTACTCCCTGAAAATACAAACGTGAGCTAGCCGGTGGGTGTGTGCCGGATACCTCTCCGATGCCTAAGTTAGCCAAATAGACAAATAGACAAAAGCTCTACGTATTCGGGAATCAAAGTTGTGTTACCTGTACATAGGTTATGTTGTGAGTTTTTATAGGTTCCGCGTGGCACAATCCTAGTAGGACTATTACTCATTCTCCATGTAGAGTCCTCTTAGGAATCACACTCCTGAATGATAATACTTATCCTTCAACACCCCCCTCACTGCTTAATCAAGTGAGATGGTTTTGCTTAGGTTGGATGAAGGTATCACCGAGCTAACACTAGCACTTTGTCATACTTAATCCCACGCCTTCACATGTAACTCATAGCTCGGCTCTTGTTCGCTTGTACCTCGGTTGCCTGTTGAGACCGAGCTAACTTTCAGCAAGCTTCGACTGCTCTAATCTAAGCGAGGTTCACCATGAGAAGCCATTATACCTCAGCTCCGAATGTTATGATCGAGCTAACTATCTCTACTACGACTGGTAACTATAATCACACTTGGACCGAGCTAACATTCGCCGAGCCCTTTTCACACTTGGACCGAGCTACCATTTCAACAGCGGTCCACTTGCTAAGCTCTTTTCACCACGGTCCAAAGAAAGGCCCATTTACCATGCCTTGGTTTAGTTCGGCTCCAATGCACATAAAAACTCCCTTCAGTTATGATAGGTTTCACAATTAAATAAATCTCAAGTACACAAATTAATATAATTTTTAAAATTTTTTTTCTTTGTGAGCTTTGCACAATAAGGGGTTGTTTAGTAATAACTTTTTTAATTGACTTTTTGGTTTTTTTGATTATTTTAACCTGAGACTTTTTCGGTTGTTTGGTTTTCTTGTTTGGCTTTTTGGCTTTGGAATGACAAATTTTTTTTTTTCTTTTTGTGATTTTTGTCCTTTTGTGATTTTTTTTTTTTTTTTGTCCTTCTATGATTTTTTAGCCCGAAGAGAGAAACCAAACGAGCACTAAGTTAAGTGACTTAATTAGTTGATACATCAATTATGGACAACTAAAAAGATCTTAAATATCCCAGAATTATAGGGTATGGTGAAAGGGCTGATCAAGTTTAGTTCTAAATTGACAATTAATGGATTAATTTCAAAATCTAAGGGCTTGTTTGGAAACTTGGTTATTTTATTTGACTTTTTAGTGTTATTTTAACTTGGTTAAAAAAGTAGTGTTTGACATAATCGTTGACTTCTTTTGTTTTTGTAGTTAATTTGATAGTTGTGAGAAAAAAAATAAAATAATTATGTTTTGAATTTAACATTTTATCTTATTGACATGGACGGGGGCCGCTGACACAACTATTTTTTGGTGGTGGTGCTGGAGGGGTGAATGTGAGCCAAATGGTGGTGGTGAAGCAGGATGGTAGTGGGAACTTCACCAATATCACTGCTGTGGTGGCGGCAGCGCCTACTTATAGCAACGGTAGCAATGGCTATTTCGTGATTCATGTGGTGGCCGGAGTTTATCAAGAGTATGTTACGATTACAAAGCACCAAACTTACTTGATGATGATCGGAGATGGGATTAACCAGACTATCATCACCGGTAACCATAGCGTGGCGGATGGGTGGACAACTTTCAATTCTGCAACATTTTGGTAAATTTTTATTTTATTGTATTTGGTAGGCTCTTTTAAGCAATGCAAATGCAATTAATTATATTGATTAATACGAGTTTCATCTCATAAGCAAATATAGGAGGTATAAAATTAGCAAATTTAAGCAATGCAATAAATTATAGCCACATGCAATTAATCATATCCATGTGCAATAAATTTGAAACATTAGCCACTAAAACATTACAACTTCGTTATAATTTGTCAAAATTCAACATGCTCTATACAAAGTTTCTACATGAAGTTTATCTTGCTTTAAGCAACTATTTAAGCAGAGTAATATTTTTTAAGCAGAGTAATATTATATAAACATAAAATTTATACATATTTTTTATAATTATGTGATAGGTTTGAGTTCTATTATTTTAAAAATAAAGTTGAATCAATTAATAATGAAAAAACTAGGTAGTCAAAGGGTAAATAAAAAAAGTGTCCTAAAAATAAAGTATATAACATATATTTAAATTTGATAAAATGTAAATAATACTTTGAATAAATCTAGTCTATAAATTTTATTTTCTTATGAACAAATTGTTATTCACAAAAAAAAAAAAAAAGAAAAACAAAAAAAAGAAGAAGAGAAAAAAATCTATACCATATATAAACTTCATTTAAACCTAACATTCTTAATAAAAACACCTTCTTGCAGTTGTGGAAGGCCAAGGATTTGTGGCCCTAAACCTAACCATCCGCAACACCGCCGGACCGCAAAAGTTCCAAGCGGTGGCGCTTCGAAACGACGCCGACTTGTCCACTTTCTACAACTGCAGTTTCGAAGGATACCAAGACACCCTCTACACCCATTCCCTCCGGCAATTCTACCGACAATGCGATGTCTATTGCACCGTCGATTTCATCTTTGGAAATGCCGCGACTGTTCTTCAGGATTGCAATTTATATCCGCGGCTTCCCTTGCTAGGCCAGTCTAATACAATCACCGCGCAAGGTAAGACCGATATAAATCAAAACACCGGGACTTCAATTCATAATTGTAGCATTATATGCAATCCTTCATGGATAGCTTGATTAATCCTGCTGGGTGGGCCCCGTGGTCTGGGGATTTTGCATTGAACACATCATATTATGCAGAGTATAATAACTATGGACCGGGGTCCAATACTAGTAATCGGGTCACATGGCTTGGTTACCATGTGATTGGTGCAACAGATGCAGTGAATTTTACTGTCTCTAATTTCATATTTGGAGATCACTGGTTACCTCAAACTAAAGTCCCTTATATTGGTGGTTTAACGTGAGTTATGGTTTTAAATATTAGTACATATTATCTGATATTAGTTGATATATAGTTGTATAATCAATATTGATAAGTATCTTGATATCATTATTTAAAATTATAATAAGTATAACACCTTTTGCTATTTCATTCTTGAATTAAATTTGTTTTCAATTTTCTTCCCTTCCAAAATAACATTCCATGATGTAAGAATGCCAAGAAAATGTCTTACTTATGAGTTGTAATTTATTTGTTTTAATGTAAACAGTCTCTAGTGTTATTCAAGATTTGGCTTGGGAACTCCCACAACCAAACACCAGTAATCAACAGAGTGTACAGTATACATGCTCATATGGTATCTACTGTTCCTGTACTTCCTTTCATTCCCAAACCACTTGGCTATTATTTTTCGGAGAAATTATTATTGAATGGTATTCGCTGGTGATTTGATAAAGTTTTAAAAAATTAATGAAAAAAGTTTATGGTTTTATATTTTAAATCACAATTATTATTTATTTTTATAGATACAAATGTAAGTGGATGAAAGGGTAAATGATATCCGATTAATTTAATGTTTTGCAAGTATGTTCTACTTGATGTATTACAAAATGTGAACGGTTCGGATTATCAAAATGGGTCCCGAAATGAGCCCATTTAACTACACAACAGTGGCTGCTATGCACCTCCGCATAGTAGCCACCCCAAATCCGTGAGACATTTGATAAAATATTTGATAAAAATTTTGGTATCCCTAACATTACTCTATATCTATTTGAAGAACTCCATTAGTCCATCAATTTTGTTAGGGATCATTAATGACACAGGTTGGATTTACTTAGTCCATAATTATTGTGTATTAATCTCATATTTTAATAGATTTTTTAAATTTTGACTAGCCAACAGGTTAGTACGGGTCGGACCTATTTAAAAAATTTATATCAGGTCCAATCCATAAGCCTAAATCTTACGGGTCATAATCAAACCATTATTAAATTTTACATATTTTTCATTAACATATATTTAATATTTTCATTAGTTATTTTTCTTGTTTACTTCCTAGCATAATTCAAGTATTTTGAGAAATTTTTTTATTTTTTATTTTTATTTATTTTACATCTCATATAATAAAAAAAAATCAAGTAACATATAATACGTACAAGCGGAGGGAGAAAAAACCTTTAAATATTAGACTAAAAAAAATCCAACTAAATATTAGACTTACCCATGCAGGCTCTTACGAGCAGGGCTTATGGGCGACTTAGGTTATAAATCCTAGTTCAAAACTCTACATCTTCTTCTATATGTTGGAATAGACAAGGCATTCAAGCGAGTTGGGATGGGTCATGGGAATGATTGATTGGGTAAGGTAATATCGGATTTTTCATCTACAGAATATTTGCAGACCCCTAAATTGTGCCAATACCATTCTAATGGTTAATATGATATTTTGACACAACTAATTTTCATATTAATGCATGGTCACAAAATTTACTTTTCAATCCTAATTTTAGTTTTGTTGATGTGTAAAAAATTGCTTTGCTAAACTTCAGGTTAAATTTAGAATAAAGTTGGCTTTATTTTAGTAAGGCAGTTGACTTATTATTGGAGAAGGAATGTTGAGATGTTTAGCTGAAAATTAGTTTTAAGAAACCTTGTGATTTTACAATTATAGAGTTGATCTCCTTAGGGTCGGCTCAACTACTTGTGTGGCCTAAAGTAAAAAATTATAATTAGGTTATTTTTGTTTTGTTTTGTTTTCTTCATTTTTTAGGACCAAGAACATATTGAAATAGAATTTACTAGAGGTGAAATGATACAAATTTGATGAAAGGATTGGAACTCTTTTTTACCATTTTTTTTTTAATCAAATTTAAATTTGATACAAGATTTGGTAAAGGATTGGAGATGTTCTAATTCAATCCATTTATTATTTCATATTATCATGTCTTATTCACGCGTCATGTCAACAAACTTCAATTTTTAAAAATATAAATGTATGAAAAAATTAAAAAAATTTCCTACAAGTTAAATTTAATGAAATTAATCTATCAAATGAAATTATTCATAAGAATATTTGATGTTAACTAAATTTTATTTTTTTAATTTATGAGTCTAAGAGAGTGGGAGATAGACTTTTATTGGTTACACAAATGATAGGAATCTTTACTAAATCACTAATTTTCTTTACCAATTACATATGAATCACTACAACAAAACTAACTATTTACGACATTATGTTTACGGCATGCATTAAATGTAAATCGTAGTTAGTACATTCTACGACATTTTTTTTTTTTTGGCAAGCCGTTAATATTTTGTCAATAATAGCATACATACCATGTAAGTTGTTAATTCATATATTTATAACATACAAAAGTATGCCGTAAAAAATATATTTTCACGACTTACAAAAATATGTCGTAAAATATTTGTACTTAAGACGACATATATTTCATGTTGTAAAATATTATAACTTTACATTGCATGCCAATGAATGTTGTGAAAACTTTTTCAAAAAAAAAAAAAAAATTCAATCCAATTTTTTTATGACATGCAAAAGTATGCCGTAAAAAATGTATATTTTTACGACATATAAAAATATGTTATTTGCACTTAAGGCAACATACATTTCATGTTGTAAAATATTAAATTTTATATTTTTTTTGAATTTAGTGATTTTTTAGAAAATGAAAAAATATTTTCCTTCTAAGTATATCAAAATTATTTGAATTTAAAAAGTAAAAAAAAAAATTATTTAAAAACTTATGCCACACTCCCTCTCATTTTAGATCTATACCTGCTTTTGTCCAAAACCCTCTCATTCTCTAAAGAAATTATATTTTAATTATATATAATAAAAACAAAATTCTAGAGGTTCTTAACTATTTATAAATTTTTAATAGATATGAGAAATTTTTATTTTTATTTTAAATAAACTAGAAATTCTAGTTATAATTACATCATTCTCATACCTACCCCTTTCTCTCTCTCTCTCGCTCTCCGTCGGCTTCTTACACAAACACACGAGCACCACCACCGACCACCACCAGCCACTGTTCCTTTGATTCAGAAACAAGATGTAGACACCCCATTTTTGACCGTCCTCAAGACTTGGACGTCACCGTTTGAACACTCGGTGATCATCCATGTTCGTGTTTCGTTTTGAGTTCCCGGAGGTCTCGGCTACGCGCCTTGCCTCAAGATCTCTCAACTCGACTGTTCTGTATTCGGTTTTGCACCAAACACTTGTGTTTTTGTTTCTGAGGGTGGAGAGTAGCTTGTTAGCTATCCTTGGCACCCACCAGCCTTCCCTTTGCCCCACCGGCCATTCATTGTTGCCACCGGCCATGGTTTCTTGATACCAATGGCCGGTCGGCACTTTATGTGGCTGGCCGGCACTTTGTTTGGCCGGCGACCTCTTTTGCTGGCCGGTGTGACCCTTTTGCACCCTTCAGGCTTGGTGCATGCCAGCTGTGCCAGCTGGAATGCACCAACACTCTTCCCCGTGCACAGCGTTGCTGTTTTGCCCCTTTTGCAACCTTTTGGTCAAAGCTTCTTGAGGAAGCTTGACCCTTTGACAAAGCTTCCTCAAGAAGCTTAGCCAGCTATCTTAGCTTCCTCTAGAAGCCTTGACCCCCTTGCCCCCTTTGCCCCTTTTTCATTTAGCTTCTTTGAGAAGCTTCAAGCTTTCTCTTGGCCTATATAAGGACCTTTCTTCTTCCTTTGTGAAGGGTTAGAGATTTTGAACAAAAAAACCAGAGATATACATATACACATCTATCATATACATTCTCTCTCTATATTTTCCCTCTCTCTCCTCCCTTGTGTGTGTTTTGTGGCCTAAAAGTGCATTTTTACCTTAGTTTTGCACTAAGACACACACCATCACACCTTACTTCGACCTTGAGGGGCTTGGGGGGTTTGTTCTTAAGTTTTGGACTGATTTTGATCAAAAGAAGAGGGCTGCATTCGCTGTTCATCAAGGGTTCTTCAAGGGTAACTACTTTACTTTAGTTTCCCCAATCTTGCATTGGCTTTTGACCTGTCTTGCATGCTGATTTAAGCTTTGTGTATAACTACAAAAAGTCTTGTATTTTCATGCTTTAGATCTTTCATTGAGGGTATTTTGTTGCTTGGGGTCGACCTCCCTCCCTTAGGCCCCATTTGGCCTCTTTTAGTGCTTTTTCTTTAAGCTTTATTTATCTTGGTGTGTTAGCCTTCTCACCACTGAAATTCAGTGGATTTTCAGTAGTGAAGAAGGAGGTTTGAGGACTTGTGTAGGGGAGGGACACCCCTCTCTCCCATGTCCCTCATTTTTGTATGTTTTTGACTCATAAGGATAGCATGCATGGGTGGTTGCATTTGGTACCATTTCAGAGGTCTTTGGTTGTTTTTGGGTCATAACATACCTCTGTCCTTGGTCGGATTCATGGCCCTTTGCATGTATAATACACTTGCTTTGTAATTCTCCATTTTGCCTAGAAGTATGCCATGTGTCTAGCCTAGCATATCCTCATGTTTTGACCTAACTTTGTGAAGTACGTGGTCATATTTTGTCATGCTTAAGGTCTGTTGGCCACTGATTTGGTCTTGTTTAACATGTTTGACATAGTTGCTTTGCATCTTGGCTTGTGAGCCCTAAGGATGTGAGTCCTAAACATGCATTGGTTAGGTTATTTCGGTGATTTGGAATCACTTAGCATGTTATTTCAGTCCCTAAACCATACTTGTATGCTTGCATTCATCACTTCTCTCATGCTTTGAAGATGTGCCCTCTTATGCCTTAAAATGTGCATTGTGTATGCCTATATGTTGGGGTCATTAAAGTTGCCATAACAGGGGGTTTTTGAGACTCATTTTTGCATGCTAGAATTCTATTTTAGGTTGTTTAGTTCATGCCATGTGTGGTCATGAAGAATAGTAGTCTTGCGCTCCATGTTTTATGCCTCTTTACTTGAGTCATATGGGATGCCCGGTGTGCGGGCTTTGGGTCTCATTCTAGCATGCCATGACACCTTTTTTTTTTATTGGTCTAGTGTCCATGTTTGCCTTCTTTAGTATGCTTGTAAGTTGGCCTTCATGCCTTAGTCTTAGGCTTACTAGTTTGCATACTTGTTTTGCATAATTGGTATCATTGTTCTAGTCCACTTTGGCAACTGATTTTGACATGCTTGCGAGCTATCCATGTTAGTTTAAGTCCATCATCGTATGTTGTTGTGTGCCCTATTTGCTTACATGTTTAGGTTGTGTGCCTAATGCATATTAAACACATCGCATACTTGCATGCTTAGAATACATTGCATTTGGCATGATTTGTGCCTTAGCTTCATTTGTATGCTTGAGCCATGATTGCATACTTGCATTGCATTGTTTGGCTTGGGGTGTCAAGTCAAACTTGAGGGGTGAGAAGTGTTCATACTTCAAGTGATGCAACATCTCTCAACCCTCAGTCGCCGAAGCCCTTGACTCTAACATGATGGGGTCTTGGTATTCATTTGTGTGTTGCATGCATTTTCATTGAATGGCAAGCTTGACTTCTTAGGTCATCATATCTAATTGATGGTCCGAGGGTCGAGGGCCATGCTCCCTTGTATCCATTGCATGATAGGGAGTGTGTCCATGCATACATTTGCTTGAAAATTCCATGCAATACACTGCTTGCCCTCTGATGCTGCCAACTGCAGGTTCTGTAGGAAGTTTTGGCCGACCGGCCATATCTAGTGCCGGCCAGCCATTAATTTTGGCCGGTATACAAAAGGGTGGCCGGTGGTTCCTCTCTTTGGCCGGTGGTATTTCCCAACATCCATAGAGCATGTCCCAAGACTTTTGCAGCCTTCAGAGAAGCAGGGCAGTGTAAACAGAGGCAGTAGTGGCATGGTACGGGTTTTCCGGGCAAGACGGACTCGAACACGCATCATTCGCACATTCCAAGGCGGGGCTGTGGCCTTTTCCCTTCTACATTCACTATGTTAATTGAATTAAAAATGTTGTAATAATTAATTTAGAATTATTTACTCGGACTGTATTATTCTTTTGGTCCCTCCGAGTGAGGGCATATTTGTAATAAGCGTGTGTGAGTGTGTGCATGTCTTCCAACCCCACGTCTTTCTTCCCTTTTATTTACCTGCTTATGATGGTAGACTAGGGCATATTTAAATTAGCATACCTTATGCTATGCATGCGTGCATCCATACATTTGTCTTGCATGCACCGGGCTCGGCGCATCATGCTAACTGCATTGTATTTCAATTCCAACCTAAATACGTGCTACTTGTTGCATCCCACATGTCATTCTAGGATTAGCCGAGCCTATTCTAGTGACATTCTGTATGCGTTGCATTAGCCACTTAACATGAACTAGGATCATGCATTGATTACTAACTAGTTTCTGTTTTGGCTTGGAGTACTAGGTAAGCTTTTATGTTTTAGCATACCGCATGCGTGCGAATGTTGTCATAATAGCATGATTACCATGAGGCTAGCTGCTTATGTGATATAACTGCTTGAATGCCTGTGGATGGAGGTCGAGTTACCTAAATTGGAATAATGCATTAAAACTGTGACTTTTAAAGCCCACTGGATAGTGGCAAAACCATCTTTTCTAAAAGCCCACTCGAGGGTGGCAAAACCTGCATTTTAGCCTACTTGCGAGTAGCAAACCATTTTCAAAACAAACATGAAATGTTTTGTTCCAATTTAGGCGATTTGGTCTATACTTGTTTGCTGCGCGCATAACATAGTAATTCTAGGCTAATAACCGGAATAAGGGCATGTAATGTTTTCAAAACAAGATATCACGGTTAGTAGAGGCCGATCTTCGGATCGGGCGAGAGGGGGTGCTCATAGCTGACCTTCCCCGATCATACCCAAGCTCCCGAGCCGAGGCAACTTTGGTGATGACGAACACGTGGCCTTTGGCACCGAGTCAGGGTTTCCTAAATTCCCCCATAAAAATATTTAGGTGGCGACTCTGTATCTGGCAAAGCAGTCCATGTTTGGCACTTCTTTACAAAATCTGTTTTCTCAAAACGATTTGCCAGATTTGGACTCTTGGGTTCAGATTAAGAACCGTGACACAATTTGAGTCCGAACTGTAGCATGAGGCCCACGGGCACGTCTACAGTTTCTGGCGACTCCGCTGGGGAATTTAGAGAGCTTGACTCGAACTCGTGATATCCTGTTTTGATTTCACTTATGTGTCTCTTTACATTTCATGTGCATTGGTGTGCCTAGGACACCGTGTTTGCCATCTGCCATTCCTGAACGGTTTGCCGGAGGCTTGTCTAGTCAAGACATGACCATAAGGCTGACCGGTTGTGGGCTCTGACAGCATGGGAACACAAACCCCGGTTTTACTGGGGCACCCTTTTCGACCATTCGACCTAGTGCATATTCGGAATCCATAGTGACCATTCCAAACTAGGACAGGTTGTTTACCCGATGTTAGATTGTTTGAAACCACTGAGTGCGTAGTGAAACCCTAGCTCCTAACGAAATAGGACAGGGAAACCCTACCCCAACATAGGGGTGTTTTGGCTCTCTTTTACGTGCTATGTGCTTTTAGAGTGTATCTCTACAGGAACACACATATCAGTTTGCAAGTTTGAGTATCAGGCCTGCGGGCATCAGTGTTTTTTGGGAATCAGTTATCTGCGAGTGTCAGATTCAGACTTGGGGGAGTTTGGAAGCAGTGACCAGTGATTAAGGAACAGTGTTTTCGGCTTATTGGCAGTGTGTTGAGATACCCAGCTGTGTGTTGTGTGTTTATTTTATGCTGTTACGCTGTCCGATTGTCTGTTTATTTATACGCTTTATTTATCTGTTTGCTAGGTAGTTGAGCACAATTGCTTCTGACCCAGTAGAAATTCCCCAAGCACTCTGGACTAGAGGTCGTCGGCTTCATCGATCTGAGGATCTGATAGACGGACAACCAGTGTACTACTCTCTACCCCCGGTTACTAGACGAAGAGCAGTTAGGCAGAGGACATCAGTTCAGCAGTCAGTTCAGAGGGCCTTATCTACTCCACCAGAATACAGTAGGGATCAGGGTTCTGTTTCACCTGCAGAGAGGGAATATATACCGGTAGTTCAGCCAGACCGGAACAGTATGGCCAGCTTAGAGGAGATGGTGCGCCAGCTTCAGGAGAGCATGAAAATGATGCAGCAGGATGCTGTCCGACAGGCAAAGTTTGCCAAGCAGCAGGCCACAGTTATGAATGAACAGGCAGAGTTAATCGTGAGGTTACAACAGCAAACCGGAGCATCTGCTTCGCAGCAAGTTCCTCCCCGCCAGGAGTTCCAACCCTCGGGGAGACAGCTAATGTTCAGAATGACACAGACATTCCCACAGGACAGCCTCCACCCCCGGTCCTACCCCAAATCCAACCCCAGTTATCTAAAACACCCACCAACCTACCGGACTCTCCCTTTGAGTTCGAGACAGACCCCACAGCACTGAAGTTGAGTAAGCTTGAAAAGCTGTTCAAGAGATCCCAGGGAGTCAAGACCATCTCTGACATTGAAGACGGATATACCGACGCAACTGTGACGTTGCCTGACAGATTCAAAATGCCTCATGTCGCCCGGTTTGATGGGTCCGGGGACCCCATGGTGCACCTAAGATTGTTTTCAGATGTCTTAAGGCCAATGGGCCTCACTAGACTGCAGAAGCTGTCTCTGTTCGGCCGGACCCTGTCAGGTGTGGCGGCCATATGGTATGCCAAATTGGAAGATTACGTCAAAAGAAAGTGGGACGAGATGGCTGAGGCCTTTATTGCACAATACTCATACAATACACAAATTGAGGTTACGACTCGTGATCTCGAAACAACAAGGCAAGAGCCTAAAGAGAGTTTCTCAGAATTCGTGACCAGATGGAGGGCTAAGGCTTCAATGATGACCTTAAGGCCCACAGACAAAGATCAGATTCGGATGATTGTGCGCAATCTCCAGCCGAAGTTAATGCAGAAGATGATTGTACTCCCCTTTCCTACCTTTGCCGATCTACATGAGATGGGGGTACAGATCGAGGACGCCTTGAAGCAAGGCTAAATCGATAATGATCGGGAGTAACCCCGAAGAACCTTCAACCGTAACCCTAATGCGGGCCCAAGCGGCGCTACAACTACAAGAGCCTCCGAAGTGAGTATGGTCACCACCAACCCCCCTCCAAGGACCATGGCAGCCACGCCATTCTTCGGTGCGTCCGGAAGCCATCCACAAACAGCCAAATATCCACCCAAAAATACAAGAACCTTCGCTCCACTGTATATGCCTCTGTCCAAAGCTCTGGGGGTTTTAATCAGAAAAGGGCACCTGAAGCCCCTAGAGCCGCGGCCATTACCGGAAAAGCTTCCCCCTACCCACAACCAAGCCAAATATTGTGCATTTCACTAGCAGCACGGTCATGACACCGATCTGTGCTACCGATTACGTCATGAGATTCTAGATCTCATCGATAACGGGGTGATTATGCCTCCCGAGAAACCTAATGTCACGACGAACCCTCTCCCTACACATAACCAAGCTCCACCTCCCAAAAGAATCAATTTCATCCAGACTGGGGTCGTGTCTTACGATCCTAGCATCTATATCACTCCTTCCCACCTACCTAAGCCGGAGGTGTTCCTTTTCAACTGCACTGACTTGTGCATGATGGATATCTCCATAAGCCAACCTAAGCCCATGGTGGTGACTGTCAAGGGTGGAAGAGGGGAGATTTCAAAGGAGGAGAAGGTTGTTGAGCCAGAATTCGAGAAATCTGGGAGTTCTGTTGAGAAAGTGTACAGTCCGAGCGACTACATTTCGTCAATAGACCAGGATAGACTAGAAGTAGAATTGCCAATGGAGGCAGAGCTGTGTGTGATCCAAGGGGATGGTTTGGGACAGAGTACAGATAATCTGACGGCTCTGGAAAAGGGCCTCGCCAATCTCCAGTTTTACAGTGACCAAGATCCAGGGGACGCAGCAGCCAATTGGTTTGATTATGAGGAATCGGCAGAAGCTACCGGGTGGTTGGATGATCAACCAGATATCGTGGAAGAGTTCCAACCAGGACAGGGCCCAGCAGGGGCAAGGATGTCAGTGACGGTCGGAAGGGTCGAAGAACAGAGTACATCGCCGGAGAGCGCCGGTGCCAAGAATTTCGCTCAGGATTGGAGCATCTTGACTATAGGGATTATCGAACAGCCAGCTGTATTAATAAAGGCGGAACATGAAACGTTTGAAGGTTCTGAGAGAATCAGGAAGGTTAAGGCTCATGTGGGGACTGAAACCGCTATGAGCACAGAAACGGAGAATGCTGCGAGCATAGGGATAGAAGGTACTGCAAGTATGAGAACAGTCATGCCAGAGCCGGACAGGTGTCTGTCGGCTGCAGATGGAATGTGGTGGGAGGACGACGATTTATGTCTTGCCCACACGGACGAAGATTGGAGAAACAACCAACCCGATAACACCTGGTATATTGGAGAAGTTGACCATATGACAAGGAGCGGGCGATACTTCAAACCCCCGCACCTAGATCAACTAGAGGCTTCTGGGAAAGACAGGGAGACTGAGAAACAGAAGGAGAAACAACTTGAAGAGGAGGCTGTGCTCAAACAGTTGAAAAAGATACAAGCAGACATCTCCATCTGGGGACTGCTTATGGCGTCACGAGTGCACAGACAGGCTGTTTTATCAGCCATGGACAAGGCCAAGCTTTCGATAGAAACCACACCAGAACAGCTGGTGGGATTAGTCTTTCCGGGAGGGGCTACCCCAACGCTGACCTTTTCCGACAAAGAATTGCCACCCAAGGGGGTAAACCACAACAAGCTACTCTACATATCTGTGGAGTGTAAGAATAAATGGATACCGGTGGTTCTTGTTGATACCGGGTCCACCATCAACGTCTGCCCAGCTAGGACAGCGTATGCAATCGGTTTGAAAACCGCGGATTTTGTGCCGACAGCTCAGGTGATCTGGGCATACGACAACACGAGCAGAGAAGTCATGGGGACGGTAAAAGTCCAGACTAAAGTTGGGCCAGGACAGCATGAGATAGATTTTCATGTCTTAGAAGTTCCGGCTACTTTCAACCTGCTTTTGGGGCGGCCGTGGCTGCATCAGGTAAATGCGGTGTCCTCCACCTTGCATCAAATGGTGAAATACCCCTATGGGAAGGGAGTAGCCATTGTCTTTGGAAATTCATCGATTCATCCACCATCGGAAGTATCTACGCCTGTTCTAGAAATTGAACATGGTATGGAGGACGTGTTCATATCAGGTTTTACCCTAGCTGAGGCTCGGGATGTACAGAACGTCATGGCTGCTAGCGAGGGGGTATATGTCAGTGCTCAGGCAGTATACCTCGTGAACAAGCTCCAATACATCCCCGGGATGGGATTGGGAAAGAGTGGCCGGAAGGGCGTCGTAGCACTGGCCGAGGTACCACATAACCCACACACCTTTGGCTTGGGTTATCTGCCCACCAAGGAGGATTGGGTAAGAAAGGGAAAGGAAATGGCTGGAAGAGCCAGAGCAAAGCAGGCTGGGAAGCCTTTTGAGCTGATGCATAGGCCCATTCGGGGTACCCTGAACGGACGCTTCGTCCGGGAGGGGGAGGATTTTCCATTTTGTGGCTTTCTGGAGCCATGGCTGAACACGGAGAGGAGACGCGTACCAGGATTTGAAATCTTATTCGACCTACAATTACCTGGGGATGAGATTGCCGAAGAGCAGGCAGACCTGACAGTTGAGGTTGAACAGAGTAAGGAAATGGAGTCTGAGGACGTCGAGATTGAAATGGGGGTAGCACTAACATGTCTACTTTCAAATCCTCCGATCGAACAGAAGTGCTTGGGGGATAACTCCTCGGTGTCCATGATCGGGAATGAAACGGCTGCGGGCCTACCATCAAATATTTTGGATGCATCCATCGCACCCTCCCTCGTTTGGCAGTACGAAGAGGGATTTTTATCGAGCAGCACCAGGTCAGGTAGTGAGCCGGAATCTGATTCCACCGAGTCTTGTGAGTCGGAATCAGGTTCCAGCTCGACTGAGTCTGAATCTGGTATTCCTGGGGGTGATAACTCGGATGCCACAGTCCTGTCCAGGTCGTCTTTTTCTTTCTCTTTCGAGTCTGTTGTAACAGAAGAATTGGACGGTTTGGAAGTACATAATGAGAATGATATGGATGTGGTTTCTGAGTACTTTTCTGTGCCTTTGATTTATTGCTTGAATCAGGACTTTCAAAATTTTGACAAAAACGACGAGGAAGAAATTCCTTCGGTTTTGCAACGATTAATTGATCAAGAGCAGGAAAGATTTGTTAAACCTTTAGTGGATGAAATCACTACCGTGAATATTGGTATTGAGAAGGACCCGCGGCTGGTCCAGATCGGGTCCACGTTGTCTTCGGAGGAACGCGAGCGCTTAGTCGCTTTATTAAAAGATTTCAAAGATGTTTTCGCGTGGTCCTACGAAGACATGCTTGGGATCGATCCTGAGATTGTACAGCACCGGATCCCTCTTGACCCCGAGGCCCGACCTGTCAAACAGAAAATCAAAAGGATTCGCCCTGACTGGGCCATCAAGATTAAGGAAGAAGTCACCAAGCAAATCGATGCAGGCTTCCTGCTGGTATCCGAATACCCGACTTGGTTGGCCAACATTGTTCCAGTGCCGAAGAAAGATGGCAGAATCCGAGTATGCGTGGATTTCAGGGATTTGAACAGAGCTAGTCCGAAGGACGACTTTCCCTTGCCGCATATTGATGAGTTGGTGGATTTTACAGCGGGGCATGCTTTGCTTTTGTTTATGGACGGCTTCTCAGGTTACAATCAGATAGTGATGGCACCTAAAGACTGGGAAAAGACTGCCTTCACCACCCTGTGGGGGACTTACTACTACAGAGTGATGCCGTTTGGGTTGAAGAACGCTGGAGCTACTTATCAACGGGCCGCGACCACGATATTGCATGACATGATCCACAAAGAGGTTGAGGTGTATGTGGACGACATGATTGTCAAGTCCAAAGAAAGAGAGAGCCACTACACCGCCTTGCAAAAGTTCTTTCAAAGGATCAGAGAATTCCGGTTGCGGCTGAATCCTCAAAAGTGTACGTTCGGTGTTACAGTAGGGAAAATGCTGGGGTTTTTAATTACACAAAGGGGCATCGAAGTCGACCCTTCCAAAATCAAGGCCATCTTAGAAATGCCACCACCAATGACTGAAAAAGAGGTGCGAGGCTTTCTGGGTAAAGTGCAATTCATAAGACGGTTTATCTCAAAATTAACCTTGACTTGTGAACCACTTTTTGGTCTTCTGAAGAAAGGAAAGAAATTCCAATGGGACGGCCGATGCCAAGCTGCTTTTGAACAAATCAAGAAATACTTGCAGAACCCACCCGTGTTGTCACCACCGGAGCCGGGGAAACCGTTGATATTGTACCTTTCAGTGACTGAGACTACAATGGGCTGTATGCTTGCACAAGAATCAGAGGACAAGGTAGAGAGGGCCATCTACTATCTGAGCAAGAAGATGCTGGATTACGAGACCTGCTACACTCCGCTGGAGAAGGCTTGTTTGGCTTTGGTATGGGCTACCAGGAAGTTGCGGCACTACCTGTTAGCTTACTCCGTAATGTTGGTTTCACGACTCGATCCCATCAAATATCTTTTCGAGAAATCGGCACTTACGGGTAGGCTAGCTCGTTGGTTGCTGTTGCTCTCTAAATTCTATTTGAAGTATGTGACACGCAAGTCAGTCAAGGGAAGAGCAGTGGCAGAGTTCCTTGCCGACCACCCGGTTGAAGGGGATGAAGCAGTCGAGTACCTATTCCCAGATGAAGCCATTTTGTATGTTGAAGATGAAACTTGGACAATGTACTTTGACGGAGCGCCAAACCAGTACGGGTATGGGATAGGAGTGTTGCTGATAGCGCCCGACAATTCCCGTATCCCTCTAGCATTTAAGCTCCGATTCAAAGTCTCGAACAACGAAGCAGAATATGAGGCATGCATCGTCGGTCTAGAAGCAGCCCTGGAATTGGGGGCAAAATGGTTGGATGTCATCGGGGACTCGAACCTTGTTGTGTCTCAAGCAAAAGGAGACTGGAAAGTCAAAAAAGAAAAGATGATAATATACCACCAGACCTTGGATTTGTTAATTCCTCGGTTTGAGAAGCTGAGCTTTGCTCATCTAGCAAGAGAGAACAACAGGTTCGCGGATTCACTAGCAACTTTATCTTCCATGATAGACATCCCGTCCGGAGTCCGGATGCGTCCCGCCATCATTGACCAGAAGTTCGCACTGGCGTATGAATCAATTGCTACATAGGTGAGGTTCAGGACGACAACCCCTGGTATTACAACATTTGGAACTTCTTGGAGAAAGAGGCGTATCCACCAGGGGCAAATGCCAAGGATAAAAGGGCAAGAAGAAGAATGGCTGTTCAGTTCATCATCTGCGGGGGTAAACTGTATAAGAGAGGTCATCTGGGAATGCATAAGCTGTGTGTAGAAGCTGAAGAGTCGAAGCGCTTGATGGAGGCCATCCATGGAGGAGAATGTGGGGCATATATGAATGGGGTAATGTTAGCACGGAAGATCCTCAGACAGGGTTACTACTGGTCTACCATGGAGGAGGATTGTATCGGCTTTGTTCGACGATGCCACAAATGTCAAATTCATGCAAATCGCATGAACATTCCGCCGTCAAAGCTGTACAACATGACTTCGCCATGGCCATTTTCAGTCTGGGGAATTGATGTGATCGGGGCTGTCACTCCAAAGGGGTTGAATGGGCATGAGTTCATCCTGGTCGCGATAGATTATTTCACAAAATGGGTCGAGGCCCAATCTTATACGGTATTGAAAGCTTCACATGTTGCGAAGTTTATCCGAAACAACATCATCTGTCGCTACGGAGTCCCAAACGAGATAATTTTAGATAACGGTTCCCACTTCAAGAAGGAAGTGATTGACTTGTTGGGAAAATACAACGTGGCTTTTCATAAGTCATCTACCTATCGGCCGCAAACCAATGGAGCGGTTGAGGCCGCCAACAAGAATATCAAACACATATTGCAGAAGATGGTGGAAACCGACCGGGACTGGCCAGATAAGCTGCCGTTTGCTCTGTGGGGCTACCAGACTTCAATCAGAACTTCTACTGGAGCGACTCCATACTCATTGGTTTATGGGATGGAGGCTGTCCTACCTATCGAGATCGAGGTTCCGTCATTGCGAGTATTGGCTGAGTGCCAAATAGCCGAAGCAGATTGGCAGCAGAGCAGGTTTGAGGAACTCATGCTCTTTGATGAGAGAAGACTGAAAGCACTGTACCACGTTCAAGGATATCAGCGCAGAATTGGCCGAGCTTTCAACAAGAAGGTTAAGTCCAGGAATCTAAAGGAAGGAGATTTGGTACTCAAGGACAACCGAGCTCCCATCCACGACCCAAGGGGCAAGTTCAGACCCAATTGGACTGGTCCCTACATCATTAAGTCTATCTGGTCAGGTGGAGCTGTGGTTCTAATGGACCTAGATGGCCTAGAGTTCTCCCAACCGATCAATATGGACAAGTTGAAGAAATATTACCCTTGAGAGGCTCGCTAGGCCGAAAACCCGAAAGGGCGACCTAGGCAAAACTCAGAGCACAAAAAATTTGAAATTATAAAAACTGAGCTCGCAAGGTTGAAAACCCGCAAAGGGCGGCCTTGGCAAAAGTTAGAGCGTAAAAGGAGAGTGAAAATACCCGAGCGAACCCGAGCCTGAACTGCGTAAGGCTTGATTCCCATCTTTGGGATACGTAGGCAACTTCATCCTGAAGTTCAGCCATAAACTTTTCCCCGATCAACTTCGTACATTTGATCGTCTTAGTCATCTTTGTCTATTAGCATTCATCATGATCTCCGGTGCAGTGCTTTTCAGACTAGGGGCAACTTTCCGTTGCTGTGCAGTGCTGCGGTACTATTCAGACTAGGGGCAACTTTCCAGTTGCTAGGATCCGGGGCTGCGCATTTCAGTGACAAATCTCAGGCGTGTCCAGTTCTGATCCATACCGAAAATAGTTTTGAAAAGTTTTAATAAAAGTTGACTTTGTTCAAATTAATCTTTTTACAACTAAGACCATTTCTGGACCGAAACGGGAAATTTTCAGTACCACAACCTTCAATTTCATTGATTTCAATATAGAGTTCTCCTGCTCTTGAATACAAATTAAAGTTGCTTTTTTTTTTTATTATTATTACATTCATAAGGAAAACTTGAAAGTACTAATAAAGCAATAAATCCGGGGCACAGATAAGTCAAATGTCCCTGCGCCCCTTCCCAGAGCTGGTCGAAGCCTCTGATGCCAAGCTAGGCCCAATCTGTGCCTCTTCATTGAGCCAATCCAAGCACTCATCAGACAAAGTGCAACTGAAAGTGGGAGCGGGGGCCAGGAGTTCTTTTGTCCTCCACGCTATGGCATGCCGGGCAAGTTGTGCGCCTCGAACCGGGAAGGCAGCAGGATATTCTATCCCCTCTGCGGGGCAAATCTGGTCGTGACCGAACTGGCGTCGGAACCGGAATGGGAAATAGAACACACAGTGAGTAAAGCCAATCAACTGAATCCCAATCTGTTGGGACATGCTGTAGCTCATGGCCGGTAGATTGAGCCAAGGGCACCGCCAAGCTATAACGTCAGCAGATAAATTGCACATCCAGTCGAACCACCAACCCTCATCAAGGGCGTCGACCAGACGTTGCCTGAAGAAGTAGCCGCGAGCTGAGTATGCTGGGCAAGAGTCCACAACCTGCAACTTGTCCATCAACCACACCTGGGAAGGGATGAAAAATGAGAGAATAAAGAATAGAGAGATGTACGAGGAGAGAAAAGTGAGAAAAGGGTTTTGTGAGAAAACAAGTTTGAGGGCCGAGTGGCGTGAATAGTACATATGTGAGATTGGGTGGGAAACTTTACCTGCAGCAATAGAGGACTCCCCGCAAATCTGGTCGTCTCTCGACAATAAAAGGCGTCTAACCCCATCAACGTCTTAGCCAAAGTCATAACAACACAACTCTTGCCCTCTTTCAAGCCCTGGGTAACCTCGATCAATCGAACGTTAGATCCTCCGGACCCTGAGACAAACAGAAAATGAGATAACAGGCACAAACAGAGGGCGTGTCGCCGGAAGCCTTGCCTATGATGGTCGTTGCGATCGCCAGCATCGGAAAACCGATAGATCAAACTGGGAATGTCCAGCAGTCCGTCATAAATCAGAGACTGAGCGTCACGCATAGTGAGTCCACACATTCGCCCTAAGGTTTGGGCATGGCCAAAATTAAGATGAGGCAGGATCTCTTCATTACGCTCGGATTCCAGTAAAACTCGAAAATCTTCAAAGGTAGGGCACACTTCTTGCCCGCTAAAGCTAAAGACATGTGTCACCGGATTCCAAAACCTTGCTGCCGCATGGAGAAACGGGAGGTGTAACGGGGTACGACCCAGAGTGAATAGTGTGTTTATGCCAAAACCCCAGAAATTCAGCTTTTCCGAGCCATCCAAGTTGTTAATCCAAGACGAGAGATTCTGGGCAAGAAATCCCTCCATTTTGAGCAAATCAGTGTTGAATTGAGTAGAACTACGAAGCTGAGACCTTTTGTAGGAGATAAGGTGTGAGTGGAGGATAGGTGTCAAAGTTCTGGTGGTCCCAGAAATTTATGGCCGGCCGGCCAAATGTAGTGCCGACCGGCCACCACTTTTGGCCGGTGACAAGTTCTTATGGCCGACGGACTTTATCTCTGGCCGGTGGTCTCCCTCCTGGTTCTCTGAGCTGTTTATGCTAAGGATTGGGGAATTCCACCACCTCCAATACCCTTTGGTGATCAATTCTTGCGGAGTCATGCATATTTGCTTATCGAGTTGTTTTATCATTTGCTTATTGAGTTGTATGTCACTCTCTTTAAGTCTCTAATTTGCTTATCGAGTTGTACTCACGCTTGGTTGGTTATGTCGAGTCTCTCTGTTTTGCTTATCGAGTTGTAAATTGGTTCACTACCTAATTATTACGATGCGAATGCTCTATTTTTCAAACGATTTTCATTCACATTGTTATGTGATGTTGTGCGGTGCAATGCATAGGACGTTCAAATGCAACACTTTTTGAAAAAAAGAAGAAGAGGGGGCAGTTTCATTTCTATCATGTATTTTGCAAACATACACAGTTTCTCTTAAAATAAAATCTGCCTAAGGCAGTGCAATGTGCTTAAACTACCGGTAAAAAGGAAAGTAAAGCAAAAAGAAAGGAGCAGGCAGCAAAAGTATCAGAGTTGATACCAGTAGCCCCTCCCTTGCAGTCAATACATCTCTCGCGCTCTTGTCTGATCAATTGTATGGTTTGGCACCTTCATTTCCTGAGGCAGTGTGAGGAAGTACACCTTCAGAACATTCATAGACCCCTGAGTTAACCTCAAGTGGTGTCTGCTATGAGCGATGCTCCATACGTACGAGGAATCCCCCCCTCCCGTATCCTTTTTGCATCTTGTAAACTCCACAAATCATTTCAATTACGCTGCGTTGTAGTACTTTGCGTTTCAATATCAAGGATAACTTATCTTTACCATATTTCAAATTCTTTTTATGCACATTGCATGCATGCGTGCATTGCTTTACTTATATGTGTTCAATTTCTTTTTATACACATTGCGTGCATGCGTGCATCGCTTTACTTATATGTGTTCAAATTTCTTTTTATACACATTGCGTGCATGCGTGCATTGCTTTACTTATATGTGTTCAATTTCTTTTTATACACATTGCGTGCATACGTGCATTGCTTTACTTTTATGTGTTCAAAGTTCCTTTTATACACATTGCATACGTTGTCACGTTATGCTTTACTTACATGTGTTCAGTGTCCTTTTATACACATTGTACACGTTGTTGCGTATACTTTACTTACATGTGTCTACATCCTCACACATTGCGCGCGTTGCCCCGTGTTCTTTACTCACATGTGTTCGCGCTTTCACAACATTGTTATGCATCCCACTTGTTTTACGTTGTCACGCATTTCTAATTGCATAGATGCGCATGTTGCTAACAACATTGTACCTGTTAAGTTTGCTTTCTTTTCAAGCACGATATTGTATGTACGGTTCATTTGAGGTTGGTGCAACCAGGTGAACCAGACAGGTATTGTACCTTCCGAGTGAGACGTATCGAGAATTGCATAATTCCCTTACATCCTTTCTGCATTGTAGTGTAGTTTGGTGTATGCTAGCTTAAAACTGTCGCATGTTATGCTTCGTTACAGCTTTCTTTGCATGATCATAAGTTATGTTCGGCTTTGTGCATTGTCTTGCATTTTGCCCCTGCCTTCGGGCGCATACCTTGTTTGTCTTGCATGCTTTGTCTATGTCTTCGGCCTTGTCAAAAATGGGTCGTCTCTGGGCTTTGACATTCACTCCCGTCACTTTGTGACTTTCGAGTTCTATCAAAGAGGGGCAACTGTAGACACCCCATTTTTGACCGTCCTCAAAACTTGGACGTCACCGTTTGAACACTCAGTGATCATCCATGTTCGTGTTTCGTTTTGAGTTCCCGGAGGTCTCGGCTACGCGCCTTGCCTCAAGATCTCTCAACTCGACTGTTCTGTGTTCGGTTTTGCACCAAACACTTGTGTTTTTGTTTCTGAGGGTGGAGAGTAGCTTGTTAGCTATCCCTGGCACCCACCGGCCTTCCCTTTGCCCCACCGGCCATTCATTGTTGCCACCGGCCATGGTTTCTTGATACCAATGGTCGGTCGGCACTTTATGTAGCCGGCCGGCACTTTGTTTGGCCGGTGACCTCTTTTGCTGGCCGGTGTGACCCTTTTGCACCCTTCAGGCTTGGTGCATGCCAGCTGTGCCAGCTGGAATGCACCAACACTCTTCCCCGTGCACAGTGTGGCTGTTTTTCCCCTTTTGCACCCTTTTGGTCAAAGCTTCTTGAGGAAGCTTGACCCTTTGACAAAGCTTCCTTAAGAAGCTTAGCCAACTGTCTTAGCTTCCTCTAGAAGCCTTGACCTCCTTGCCCCCTTTGCCCCTTTTTCATTTAGCTTCTTTGAGAAGCTTCTCTTGGCCTATATAAGGACCCTTCTTCTTCCTTTGTGAAGGGTTAGAGATTTTGAACAAAAAAACCAGAGATATACATATACACATCTATCATATACATTCTCTCTCTATATTTTCCCTCTCTCTCCTCCCTTGTGTGTGTTTTGTGGCCTAAAAGTGCATTTTTACCTTAGTTTTGCACTAAGACACACACCATCACACCTTACTTCGACCTTGAGGGGCTTGGGGGGTTTGTTCTTGAGTTTTTGGACTGATTTTGATCAAAAGAAGAGGGCTGCATTTGCTGTTCATCAAGGGTTCTTCAAGGGTAACTACTTTACTTTAGTTTCCCCAATCTTGCATTGGCTTTTGACCTGTCTTGCATGCTGATTTAAGCTTTGTGTATAACTACAAAAAGTCTTGTATTTTCATGCTTTAGATCTTTCATTGAGGGTATTTTGTTGCTTGGGGTCGACCTCCCCCCCTTAGGCCCCATTTGGCCTCTTTTAGTGCTTTTTCTTTAAGCTTTATTTATCTTGGTGTGTTGGCCTTCTCACCACTGAAATCCAGTGGATTTTCAGTGGTGAAGAAGGAGGTTTGAGGACTTGTGTAGGGGAGGGACACCCCTCTCCCCCATGTCCCTCATTTTTGTATGTTTTTGACTCATAAGGATAGCATGCATGGGTGGTTGCATTTGGTACCATTTTAGAGGTCTTTGGTTGTTTTTGGGTCATAACATACCTCTGTCCTTGGTCGGATTCATGGCCCTTTGCACGTATAATACACTTGCTTTGTAATTCTCCATTTTGCCTAGAAGTATGCCATGTGTCTAGCCTAGCATATCCTCATGTTTTGACCTAACTTTGTGAAGTACTTGGTCATATTTTGTCATGCTTAAGGTCTGTTGGCCACTGATTTGGTCTTGTTTAACATGTTTGACATAGTTGCTTTGCATCTTGGCTTGTGAGCCCTAAGGATGTGAGTCCTAAACATGCATTGGTTAGGTTATTTCGGTGATTTGGAATCACTTAGCATGTTATTTCAGTCCCTAAACCATACTTGTATGCTTGCATTCATCACTTCTCTCATGCTTTGAAGATGTGCCCTCTTATGCCTTAAAATGTGCATTGTGTATGCCTATATGTTGGGGTCATTAAAGTTGCCATAACAGGGGGTTTTTAGACTCATTTTTGCATGCTAGAATTATTTTAGGTTGTTTAGTTCATGCCATGTGTGGTCATGAAGAATAGTAGTCTTGCGCTCCATGTTTTATGCCTCTTTACTTGAGTCATTTGGGATGCCCGGTGTGCGGGCTTTGGGTCTCATTCTAGCATGCCATGACACCTTTTTTTTTGATTGGTCTAGTGTCCGTGTTTGCCTTCTTTAGTATGCTTGTAAGTTGGCCTTCATGCCTTAGTCTTAGGCTTACTAGTTTGCATACTTGTTTTGCATAATTGGTATCATTGTTCTAGTCCACTTTGGCCACTGATTTTGACATGCTTGCGAGCTATCCATGTTAGTTTAAGTCCATCATCGTACGTTGTTGTGCGCCCTATTTGCTTACATGTTTAGGTTGTGTGCCTAATGCATATTAAATACATCGCATATTTGCATGCTTAGAATACATTGCATTTGGCATGATTTGTGCCTTAGCTTCATTTGTATGCTTGAGCCATGATTGCATACTTGCATTGCATTGTTTGGCTTGGGGTGTCAAGTCAAACTTGAGGGGTGAGAAGTGTTCATACTTCAAGTGATGCAACATCTCTCAACCTTTAGTCGCTGAAGCCCTTGACTCTAACATGATGGGGTCTTGGTATTCATTTGTGTGTTGCATGCATTTTCATTGAATGGCAAGCTTGACTTCTTAGGTCATCATATCTAATTGATGGTCCGAGGGTCGAGGGCCATGCTCCCTTGTATCCATTGCATGATAGGGAGTGTGTCCATGCATACATTTGCTTGAAAATTCCATGCCATACACTGCTTACCCTCTGATGCTGCCAACTGCAGGTTCTGCAGGAAGTTTTGGCCGACCGGCCATATCTAGTGCCGGCCGGCCATTAATTTTGGCTGGTATACAAAAGGGTGGCTGGTGGTTCCTCCCCTTGGCCGGTGGTATTTCCCAACATCCATAGAGCATGTCCCAAGACTTTTGCAGCCTTCAGAGAAGCAGGGCAGTGTAAACAGAGGCAGTAGTGGCATGGTATGAGTTTTCCGGGCAAGACGGACTCGAACACGCATCATTCGCGCATTCCAAGGCGGGGCTGTGGCCTTTTCCCTTCTACATTCACTATGTTAATTGAATTTAAAATGTTGTAATAATTAATTTAGAATTATTTACTCGGACTGTATTATTCTTTTGGTCCCTCCGAGTGAGGGCATATTTGTAATAAGCGTGTGTGAGTGTGTGCATGTCTTCCAACCCCACGTCTTTCTTTCCTTTTATTTACCTGCTTATGATGGTAGACTAGGGCATATTTAAATTAGCATACCTTATGCTATGTATGCATGCATCCATACATTTGTCTTGCATGCACCGGGCTCGGCGCATCATGCTAACTGCATTGTATTTCAATTCCAACCTGAATACGTGCTACTTGTTGCATCCCATATGTCATCCTAGGATTAGCCGAGCCTATTCTAGTGACATTCTGTATGCGTTGCATTAGCCACTTAACATGAACTAGGATCATGCATTGATTACTAGCTAGTTTCTGTTTTGGCTTGGAGTACTAGGTAAGCTTTTATGCTTTAGCATACCGCATGCGTGCGAATGTTGTCATAATAGCATGATTACCATGAGGCTAGCTGCTTATGTGATATAACTGCTTGAATGCCTGTGGATGGAGGTCGAGTTATCTAAATTGGAATAATGCATTAAAACTGTGAGTTTTAAAGCCCACTGGATAGTGGCAAAACCATCTTTTCTAAAAGCCCACTCGAGGGTGGCAAAACCTGCATTTTAGCCTACTTGCGAGTAGCAAACCATTTTCAAAACAAACATGAAATGTTTTGTTCCAATTTAGGCGATTTGGTCTATACTTGTTTGCTGCGCGCATAACATAGTAATTCTAGGCTAATAACCGGAATAAGGGCATGTAATGTTTTCAAAACAAGATATCACGGTTAGTAGAGGCCGATCTTTGGATCGGGCGAGAGGGGGTGCTCATAGCTGACCTTCCCCGATCGTACCCAAGCTCCCGAGCCGAGGCAACTTTGGTGATGACGGACACGTGGCCTTTGGCACCGAGTCAGGGTTTCCTAAATTCCCCCATAAAAATATTTAGGCGGCGACTCTGTATCTAGCAAAACAGTACATGTTTGGCACTTCTTTACAAAATCTGTTTTCTCAAAACGATTTGCCGGATTTGGACTCTTGGGTTCAGATTAAGAACCGTGACACAATTTGAGTCCGAACTGTAGCATGAGGCCCACGGGTGCGTCTACACAAGAACATGTCTCCAACGTTGATTTCCCTTGGAGTTTGATTCCCCTCCATAAATCCGCCGCCGCCATTGGCCTTGGCATCCCTGATGGCTAATTTCTTCTACGGTGAGGTCGTTCGATGCTGATTTCTTTATGAGTTCGATTCATCGTCTCGCTCTCTACACTCTCTTTCTCTACATATATAAATCAATCATATATAATTTCAGGTTTGTTTGATTATTTTCTTAACTGATTATTTTCTCCATAAATCGTTTTCTAATTTTTGATTATTTTCTTAACTGATTTGTAGTTTAAATTACACAAATCCAGATCTCTTATCTCTCATTCAGCAAGTAACTAATTCGTACTTCTAGAGAGAGAAATGAGATAGCAATTTCATCTTTGATCGAACATTGGTTTGGAGGAAATTGAAACCCTTAGATTTGTCTGAAATTGTTGTGTTTTGTTGCTTTGTTTATGCATTGATTCACTGAACTGCATCATTCTCTCCTGTGGTTGAAGAAAACTCATTAACAAATTTTAATTCTAATTTTTTTGTCTTTTCAAATTCATACACATAAAGGGAAAATTATAGACATTAGAACAAGAGTTGAGTCTTTGAATGGGTTAATACCAGAAATAATAGGTTGAACACTGTTGAGGACCATGGAAATGGCAAGAAGGTAAACCAAATGAGCAATGTAACAGAATGTAGCTAAAATTCCAGGGAGTTTACCTGTTTCAAGATAGTAATGTAACACAGAATGAATGATCCTTTGCCTTCTAAGAAACAAATGTGAGTTGGTTTCAGTTTCAATCAAGATTGGAAACAATCACTGGCCTTTTTTTCTCAGTCTTCTTAATTTTTGACCAATTTGTTGTTTCATCTCTTAGTAGCTCATTAACTACATGGTCTTAAATGTTGGAATCATGTATACTTTTGAATGTTCTGCTACTACCTTGGAGATCTATTTTTTCTTGTTAATCTTCTGAACACTTTTGCCGAAACAATTGATCTTGTAGCTTTGACATAAGGGATGGTACAGTTTGGGTCTACCCAGAAGATTAGCAATTGGTTTATAATACTAGGCCAAAAAGTTCTCTCGAATTTCTGAGATGTTCTCACTTTATGTGTGAAGCATTGCATATTTCTGCTGATTTGCCCTCAACAAACAACAGCTATCACTTTTAGAATTTAGATCTTGTTTCTTTTCTCATAATGGTTTTTCATATTATAATTCTTTTGAATATTTTATCTTACATATGTTTTTCTGTATGCGTATTACAAATATATATATTTTTTTATTTATAAATCTTTTGTATGTACAATTTTTTCCAGAATGCAAATTTGCTTTTGTGATCCAAAAATTGATATGTGGTTATGCTATGGCATTGTTGCAGGTTCAAGTTCACAGCTCTAGTTCTGAGACCATAGATTGTGGTGTTTGCTAGTATCTGTTCTTTGTAAGTGACCATAGAATTATTTTACTATTAAGTATTGATTAACTAGTTCATGTCATGAATTTTTCCAGTGAGGCATTTAAATGAGGGCTTGTTACTCATGTGCATAGATGCAACCAAAATAATCTCTACCTTTTTTCTTTTTTTTTTTTTTTTGAAGAAGCAAATGACTCTTGCTTTCATTCTTGTTTTCTTGGATTGTTGGCAGTTTCTTTTTTTCTTTTTTTCTTTTTTCCTTTCATTAAATTGACACTTCATTTTTCTTGTTGTATTGAATTTAAGGAATTGGTTGTGTTGTATGTTCCTATCATATTTGATAGATTCGAATCTTATGATTTTGATACTTTTCTTGGTTTGTATGTTTGAGGTTGTTATCAGCTTGATATGATAGAAGTTGAGGATGGAAGATAGTATGTAGGTTGTTTGGTGTATGGATATTAGATTTTTTTGCTTACTTCATAGTTGCTGTTTTTGCTTGGTTTGTTCACAAGTTGCATTTTATAAGTTACTGTCTGCTTACTTTTAGGCAAGGTTATATTCATGTATATATATATATTATATTTTAAAAATAACTTTCTACGACATATAAATTATGTCATGAAAAGTGTAATGATTTATGACACGCATGAAAATGTCGTAAAAGATTATATACGGCATGCAAAGTATGTCATAAATATATTTTATATAACTATCGAGTAAGGCACGACATGAGGGATCTTATCCACTGGCTCTGGAGCCAAAACCGAGAAATAGGTGTAAATCCATAACTGCAACAAAAAGTGCAAAGTAGAAAGCACAAGTTGTGAACAGATATAAAACAGAAAGTGCAAAGCAGAAAGCACAAGTTGTGAACAGATATAAAACAGAAAGTGCAAAGCAGAAAGCACAATGTGTCAATAGAAAGTGCAAAAGCAGAAAGGTGTGTTGCATACCTCCTAGGCTCTCCCCTCATGCGGGAAATGAAACTCATATACCTATAGAGTGTAGCGAGGCCAGCTCCACCCCAGTCGTAGAACTGAACTCGGGACAAGGTCACGAGGGCACTTAGTAAGTATAAACCTACGGTGTTCCACCTGTTCACAAACAAGGTGGTATCGAGTAGGAATATCAAGAAGCCCCAGACGTACTACTCTATCTCCTCTGGTGTCTCGAGCTCAATCCCGCGTAAGTGCTCGGGAACCAGCTGTATCTCACCATCGCAGGCCTGTATAGAGGTGGGCGTACTCCAAGCAGGTATACCCAAGCCGTCTGCCACTTGCCCATATCCATATCAAAGCGGATCAGATCACCCCCTACTCCTAAGCTTGTGATCATGGAGAAATCATAGAGAGTCATCGTTATCTCCCCAACAGAAGAGAAGTGAAAAGAGTTGGTGGTGTCCCACTACTTCTCCACCAACGCTCCGAGTAGAGCTCGGCTCGCCATATGTTGTGAGAGTTTGGTGCATAATAGGCCAAAGCCGGCCTCATCGACAAGGTCGCAGACCTCGGGAGGGAGCTCATAATACGAGTCTTTGGCTGTCACTGTCTCGTAACCACTGTAAGAATAGGAGTTCCCCTGTGGCAAAAAAAAGTTGAACCAGATGAAAGACAATGATAAAAGAGTATTTAGATGAAAGGAAGTGTAAGAAATACAGTCAAATGGAAGGCAAGAAAGTATAAAAATAAAGTTTGCACCTCAGAAGCGCTGTAGGAAAGGTAGGAGTACGGCTCTCTCAGTAAAACATCCTCTGGCATGCCACCAGCAAAATTGTCAAAGCGCATCATGCTACTAGACGCCAACATGTGCCTGCGAGGGTGATAGGTGGCCGGATTGAAGGGCCGTATCCTCAGTGGTAGTGGCTCAAGCTTGAGTCTTGGAGTGAACTCTGCCTCGAAGTCGGCCGCAAGGCTTTCTGCTGCCTCACCAGCCTCGGCGACTGTCAGCTCCTCGACCTCGACAGGGGGTGATAGTGGAGGTGGAACCTCAGGAAGAGCACCATTATGTGGAACATTATCTGCCATCTGGAAAGTGGGTGAAAAGTGAGTGAAAAGTGAGTGAAAAATGGAGAAAATAGGAAAAACTTGGAAAAAGTCAACCTTAGGAGAGAGAAAATGGGAGAAAAAGTAAAAACCTGGGAAAATTTGCAAAACCCAAGAGAAACTTGAGGGAAACGAGCCCGAAGTGGTGAAAATGAAAATAAATCAACGAAAACAAAATCTGATCGGTTCAAAGTGTAGAGGATCAAAGAGGGTTTACGAAAAAAGTTTGCGTGGGGTGTTGGAAAATGCGTGTAAAGCACGGATCTAGAGAGATGAGACACCTAGAGTTAGAGAGGGAAGGATTTCGAACTTGGGTGTGTGAGGAAATGAGGCTTGGAGGTGTATTTAAATAGACTCGTGCCGAAATCCGAATTCTGCCCTCGATTTTGTATTAGTGGCCGGCATTCCTCATTTGTGGCCTAGTGTTGTTTTGTTCCTCTTTTTGCTCGAGCAGTAAATGAGAGGTTCTCTTTTGGGTGCAGATTAGTTTTTGAGGATCTCGAAACTATGTTCCGACACACCAACGCTCTCCACTTGCCAATATGAATAGGGTGTATCCTTTTGGGCATGTTGCAAAGTCTCCGAGGGGTAAGTCGGAGTTTGTCGCCGAACATCACTTTTGTTCGTTCTGTCAAATTACATATTTGTTCTCTTCGATTGCATAGAATGTGTTGCATTCATGCCCTGCATCGTTCATGATTCAAGCATAGAATATGCTTTCAATTTTGCATAGAATATGCTCTTGTTTCTTATATAGAACATGCTTTCAATTAACATCATACGTCAGTTGTCTATCTTGCATAGAACATGCGTTGTCATTGTATTGACTTATAATCTTGTTCATTTTGTGCATCTATCGCACTTGTTCACTTTGTCTATCGCACTTGTTCACTTTGTGCATCTATCACACCTGTTCACCTCGTGCATCTATCACACACTTTCATTACATTGTGCATATGTGGTACAAGCTCGTACCTTTTGTCTTTATCTTAGGACGCGTGAAACGCGACCTTGAGCGGTTTTTATCTCAGGATGCGTGAAACGCGACCCTGAGCGATTTTTATCTCAGGACGCGTGAAACGCGACCTTGAGCGGTTTTATCTTAGGACGCGTGAATGATGTGTGACCCTGAGTGGTTTTCTCATCTTTCCTTGATTTGCAGCGTGATTAAGAGTATCTCAGGACACGTGAAACGCGACCCTGAGCGGTCTTTATCTCAGGACGTATGAAACGCGACCTTGAGCAGTTTTTTTCCTCTATCTCTCTCTCTCTCTCTCTCTCTCTCTCTCTCTCTTTCCTCCTCTTTTCATGGTTTCAGCATGGTTAGAGTGCGCGTTTTGTTTTCTGCGTGAAACCTATTTCGGTTTAAGCTTGAGGCTCATTTATATGTTGTTAATTTGTTATTGCTTATTGCAATTGATTATAATTGTTATTGCTTATCGCATCTATTATTGCTTATTACATCATCTTGCATGATCATGAGTTTTCAAATAGCTGGCTTCGCGAAGCGTATGAGTCTAGCTTTCAACGTTTATTTTTCGTGCATATCATTTGCATCTTGTCCCATAACTACGCTGGTTTGATTCCCTACAAAGGGATACGTAGGTGTGGCATGCCTTTTTTCGCGCCCCTCTTTTGGAAGGTTTGAAATGAAAGGCCTCACAATTCAGACTCCCGTGGTTCTGAATCTAGTATCACAAGTGCAATGTGAAACTGAATAAACACCAAAGAGCAAATCCAGCAAATCTTTTTGGAAAATCGATTTTAAATCAAATAATACCAAAATTGGACTGCTTTGCCAAATACAGAATCACCACCTAAATGTTTTATTTTGGAAAAATTTAGGAAACCCATGACTCGTGCCAAAGGCCACATGTCCGTCATCACCAAGTTGCCTCGACTCGAGAACTTAGGTATGAGAGAGGAAGGTCATGAATTGAGCACCCTCGGTCGCCTGATCAAAGATCGGCCCCTACTAACCATGATATGATCTTTTATAAACATTATGTGTTCTTATTCCGGTTATTAAACTAGCTTTACTATGTGATGTGCACAAGCAAGTATAGATTGGTTTGCTCAATTTGAAACAATTCAACTCATGTTTGTTTACAAAAATGGTTTGAATTTGCCACCTCAAGTGGGCTTAAAGTTTGTGGATTTGCCACCAAACATAGTGGGCTTAAAACATGATTTGCCACTCAACAAAGTGAGCTTAAAACGCACATTTGTTGAATTGTTCCGATTCAAACAACAAGCTTTCATCCATAGGCATTCATGCAATTTAGCATTTAAGCAGATAGCCTTATGGCAAGCATACTAATCATGGCAACATTCACACTTATGCAAGTATGTTAAATCGTAAAAACCCACCTAGTACTTCGAGCCAAAACAGAAACTAGTTAGAAAGATGCATGATCCTAACTATACAAGATGCCTAATGCAACACATGCAATATGCAATTAATAAGCTCGGCTTCTAATATGGCATACAAATTGATTTGAACAACATGCGATTAAACACGTATTCAAATAAGATATTGAAATTGCGATGCAGTTTGAATGATGCGTCGAGCCTCGGTGCATGCAAGATAAGATGAATGGATGCAAGCATGCGATATACTAATTGAAATATGATCCCTAATCTAACCATCAAAAGTGATTAAAAAAAGGGAGAAAGACGTGGGGTTGGAAGACATACACACACGCACGTACACTTATTACAACATTACGCCCTCGCGAAGGAGAGTCAGAATGAATAAGAGCTAAGCTAATCTAAGCTAAAGCTAAAGCTAATCTAATTAAGCTAATTAGACTAAATATTACATACCAAATGAATAACTAGCTAAGCTAATTATTAATTATTACAACATTTTAACTAACTAGTAAACTAATTAATTAATTATTAATTAACATGGATGGCTACTGCCGGCCATCTGCTGGCCAAAAATGATGCACTGCCGGCCACTGATTCATTCGATCACCATGCTGCAACACTGCATAAACAGAGCAAAAAAGGGGTTTTTCCAAGGAGTTGTTTGTACTGTATCCTTCCTTATCATCTCAAAATCTCAAAGGAGTGACACATTTGCATCCAAAACAACCAATCAAGCAAGTTCATTGCATGATGGCCAAAGATCTAAGTTATATAATTTCGATAAATGTACAAATATGACCAACAAGACCACCACCCTATCATGCATGATCAACGGCAATGGAGACTAAGGAAAGTGGCACATTTCATCACTTTTGAGTATGAAATGTCCCATTTTCCTTGTGTTCAAACTAACGTCCGGTTTGAACGCATGTGGTGCAACACAAAGAATGCTTATCTTGCCTATTTTATTTGCCAATTTCGTTTACACATTTTAATTACCAAGTCATTCCTTAATCACTTAGTCTATTAGTGAGTGTCCTCTAAATGGAAAAAAAGCTCAAACCAAAGGTTGTTTTAGGCATGAAAGAGACCTCGTGCCATTGGTAATGAATCCCAAAAGGGATTAAACCATTAAGCACAAACATCTCAATTTCATGATTTAAACCACTTTCAAAACAAAAATAAAACTAAGAAAGGGGGAAGGTTGCATATATGATTAGGTGCTGAAAATGAGTACTAAAACCACTAAAACATGCAACCAACTCAAACCAATGATAGTTAAAGCCTTAAAACACTAAGCTGGTGAAGGAATTAACACTACAACCATGCTATGCAAGGCTCAAATGAGACAAATAACCAAAAATAGAGGCAAAATAGCCTTAAATATAGTCTAAAACATGCTGGACTTAAGCCACAAAAGCTAAAACAATAAGCTAATACATGGAGTTAACTAGGCATGCAAGCAAGACACAAGGAGGGGAGGCTAACCCCTCCAATTTTGGAATTCAAAATGAGTTTTTTACCACTGAAAAACCTCTAAAATTCAATGGTTAAAAGGCCTAAAAAAGTTGGTTTGAAAGTGATGAACAAAGGCACAAAAACCTTTACAAGCAAAGAAGCAAGAAAGGTGAGCTACCCTTTAACCAAAAATGGCCTCAACCCAACACTTTTAAGTCATAAAAATAGAGCTTTCACAGTTCAAAACTAGCCTCAAAACAGTTAAAAGAAGATAGAAAAAACAAGTATTAAAAGCAAGCTAACAAGACTAGCATTCTACCTTTTGAAGCAAAGAACACTTTTAGGCACAAGTTCAAGCCAAAACTACCTCCAAGAGCTCCAAGAAGGCCCCAAGTAACCTCAGCTCAAAGGTGAGAGGATTTGGTTCAGGAGATGTAGGCTAAAGTGTAGAAAAACCAAGCAAACACACACAAATTTGCAGAGAGAGAGAGAAATCTAGAGAGAGAGAAAATTTTTGAGAAAATTTTTATGTCTCAAATTTTTCTAACCCCCTCACATGAGAGAAATGGGTCCTATATATAAAAAACACAAAATTTTCTCACAAACATCTAGCCATACACGTGTTGGAAGATGCATGAATCTGTGCAAACAGTTGGCATAAAATATCACAAAATATCTGCAAGAAACACTGGTGGCCGGCAAGGCTTCATTAATGGCCGGCAAGGCTTCATTAATGGTCGGCAGGGCACATCAATGGCCAGCAAAGGAGAAGTGGTGGTCGGCAGCCTCCAAGGATGGCCGGCAGGCCATCTGAAACTTCATGCTGAAAAGACCTAGCCACGGTCCAAAGATGAGACAAAATGGATACAGGGTTTGAAATGCTCAAAGCTATACATTCTGCTGGAGACTTCAAGCGTTCGGAAATCAAATAGACTCATGATCGAATGTACCTGCAGGAACATTCAAGTCTTAAAGGGCCGTAAAAAATGGGGTGTCTACAGTTGTCCCTCTTTGACAGAATTTGGAGTCATGTAATGACGTGAGTAAATGTCAAAGCCCAAAGACGACCCATTTTGACATGGCTGTAAGACTTGAACAACAACAAGACAGAAGCAAATGGTTGCGCCTATAGGCTGCCTACGTATCCCTTTGCAAGGAATCAAACCAACGTAGTTCTGGGGCAAGATGCAAATGATATGCATGATGCAAGAACATAACTTATGATCATGCAATGAGATTGTGCAATGAAACATTTAAATGCCAACGCTATGTGTAGACATCCCCGAACGCCCCGGGAGGGTTAAGTCCCGTTCTATTCATATTGGGGTCACTACAGTTCAAGGACTCAAATGTCACGGTCCTTAATCTTGAACCAAAGAGTCCAAATCCGGCAAATCGTTTTGAAAACAGATTTTTTGAAAGAAGTGCCAAACATGGACTGCTTTGCCAGATACAGAGTCGCCACCTAAATATTTTATTTTAGGAAATTTAGGAAACCCTGACTCGGTGCCAAAGGCCACGTGTCCGTCATCACCAAAGTTGCCTCGGCTCGGGAACTTGGGTACGATTGGGGAAGGTCACTTCGTGAGCACCCCCGCTCGCCCGGTCAAAGACCGGCCTCTACTAACCATGATATCTTATTTTGAAAACATCGTATGCTCTTATTCCGGTTATTAGCCTAGGTTACTATGTGATGCTCGCAGCAAACAAGTATAGACTGAGTCGCCTGAATTGGAACAAAACATTTCATGTTTGTTTGTTTGAAAATGGTTTGATGGTGCTACCCGCAGGTAGGCTAAGACGCGGATTTGCCACCCTCAGGTGGGCTTAGAAAACATGATTTTGCCACTATCTAGTGGGCTTAAAACAGACAGTCAATGAATTGTCCCAATCCAAGTAACCCAACCTCCACCCACAGGAATTCAAGGCAGTTATATCACATAAGCACATAGCCTCATGGTAAGCATGCTATCATGGCAGTCACTCACACGCATGCAAGGATGCTAAAGCATAAAACTTACCGAGTACTCCGAGCCAAAACAGAAAACCGATTAGAAATCATGCATGATCCTAATTTATACAGAAATTGCCTAATGCAACACATGCAATAATGCAACTATAGCAGGCTCGGCTATTCTAAACATGGTATATGGAATGCTACAACTAACATGTATTCAATTTGAAATTGAAATACAAATGCAGTTTGTATGATGCGCCGAGCCCGGTGCGTGCAAAACAGATGAATGATGCAAACATGCTATCATACTGTATGCTAATTGAAATATGCCCTAATCTAACCAACATAAGCGGGTAAATAATAAGGGAGAAAGACGTGGGGTTGGAAGACATACATCACACTCACCCACACTTATTACAGTTATGCCCTCGCGCAGAGGGTCCGAAAGAATAATACAGTCCGAAATATACAGTCCGAATAATATACAAATTCTTAATTACTTAACAAATTAAACTAAGAAAGCTGTAAAACCGCATGCAAGCCAGGGGCTGCCTCGACTCTTGATGAATGATATATGCCGGATGCCTTTGGAAATCCACTGGGACGCCCAATTTAGCCTCTGTTTGCAATGTTTCTCGAAATGCGTGCCAGACTCCGAAAAGTTGCTGATTCCTTATTTTGCTACAACAGAGAGCAGGAAAAGGGCATAGCAATGTATTTCACAAATATATGCATGCCTCGATTCTCGTGCCACCAATCACGCATATCGATGCATGATGGCCGAGGAATCGGATTGCACAACTCAATATAGGATGAATGCAGATGAATGCTACAACAAAACCTAACTCCATCATGGGTAATCCGGAGTGTCGGTGACTTGGGAATTGAGACCCGTTCCGTCACTGGGAGTACGAAACGTGCCTCGTTTCCCGTGCCCGGGCTAACTCCTATCCCGAACTCGATGCAATATGCATGATATGCATGAAATGCAACTAAAATACAATCCTAGCATGCACAATGCTATGAAAATGAGATGCCTCGAAATGCGTGCACGCGGGCACGCAAACCGAGGCGATGATCCTAAGGCATGAAATGGCATACGCAATGCAAATTGAACTTACACTAACACGAGTGGACCTCAGCCACACTCACATAAGAGGCCGTCGGATGAAAATGAAGCGCCTCGAAATGCGTGCACATGGGCACGCAAACCGAGGCGATGGCCGTAAGGCATGAAATGGCATGGAAATGATATGCAATGAGACTAAAATGAGATGTCTCGAAATGCGTGCCCACAGGCACGCAAACCGAGAAAATGGCATACGGAATGCAACAGGACTAAAATGACATATGCGATGCAATATGGGCTTACACCAACATGAGAGAGCCTCAGCCACACTCACACGGGAGGCCGTCGGATGAAAATGAGATGCCTCGAAATGCGTGCCCCACGGGCGCGCAAACTGAGGCAATGCGTTTAAGCATGAAATGACATACGAAAGTGATATGCAAACATGCAAATGGATTTTCAGCACTTATAAATGATGCAAAACAGTCCCGAAAGGCGGGAGAAATGATACCGAATGCACGGAATGGTTCCGAAATGCGATAATAAGCACCCGGAATGGCCTATAGCCACACTAAACATGCATAATTGGTACGTGGCATGAAAACAGTAGCAAGGCAGCCCCAAAATAGCATTATTCATAGTACAAAACATGGCGAATAATGAGCATAGATAGGACAATAATAGCATGCAAAAATACGAGCCAAGAGAGGGGTATTGAAGCAAGTGGTGTATGCGATGCTCAAACTGAAAAGTACCCTTCTACAACACTGATGAGGGACTAAAATATGCACATTTACAGTAGATGACATTCCCCAACTCAGTATTCAAACATGGTAAAAATGCTATGCAAGAATGAGGATATATAAGGCTATAACATGAAGTACCCCAAACATTCATCAAACCAACAAAGACCCTCAATGAGATATGTCAAGAAGATCAAAATATGAATATTTTCAGTACTGATGATGGCTGAAATCAGAAGCTAGATAAGCTTAAAAAGGCATGCAAAGTGGGGTCAAAGAGAGATATAAAGGCAAGTGTAGCATGGAGACCCCAAAAAAAGTTGATCCCTTCTACAATAATGTAGAGGGACACAAAATAAGCCTACTCACAGTTCATGACATGCTCCAAAACAGACTGCATGTAGGTCAAACAAATCATGCAAGTTTACGGTAAATTGAAGGAATTGTGAAGCAAGTGCATGATAGAGAGGCCAAACAGGGTTGAGCCCTTCTTAAATGTTTAATAGGGGATCAAAATAGACCCACTCACAGTTTACCTCATGCTCAAAATCAGATCAATCATAAGCCTAATATTTCATGCAAAAACAAGGGTAAAACATGGATTCAAAGCAACTTGCATATGGAGCATGAAAACAAGGTTGAGCCCTTCTTCAATGTTGAAGAGGGGCTCAAAATAAGCACAATATCAGTTCATGAGATGCTCCAATTCAGATCACACATAGGCCAAATATTCAATGCAAAATATTGACATAGAAGATGCTATTGAAGCAAGTGTGCCATAGAGGGCTCAAACAGGGTTGAGCCCTTAATCAAAGATCAAAATGAGCTCAAAAGGGGACCACTTTCAGTAGGGTTCGAAGCTCAACACAATATGGAAATAGGGTTAAGAAAGGAAGCAAGAAAATGGTACAAAAAGAGGGATTTGAGATTTACCCTTGAAGACAAGACTTTTGCTACCTCTTTGCTTGATAAAAGTTGCTTCTAAACCCCCAAGAACTCCTCCTTGCTGCTGGAAATGAAGTGGTGTTGGTGGTGCTTGGTGTTGATGAACAAATGAGCTAGAGACCTGAGAAGCCATCCATGAATGAGAGCAATGCATGCCCTGCTGTGAAATCTACCAACTCATCGATGTGCGGTAAGGGGAAGTCGTCCTTCGGACTAGCTTTGTTCAAATTCCTGAAGTCTACACACACACGGATCCTGCCATCCTTCTTCGGCACCGGAACAATGTTGGCCAACCAAGTCGGATATTCAGATACCAGCAGGAAGCCTGCGTCGATTTGCTTGGTGACCTCTTCCTTAATCTTAAGAGCCCAGTCCGGGCGGATCCTTCTGAGTTTCTGCTTGACAGGTCGGGCCTCGGGGTCAAGGGGGATCCGATGCTGTACAATCTCAGGATCGATTCCAGGCATGTCTTCGTAGGACCACGCGAAAACATCTTTGAAATCTTTTAATAAAGCAACTAAGCGCTCGCGTTCCTCCGAAGACAACGTGGACCCGATCTGGACCAGCCGCGGGTCCTCCTCAGTACCAATGTTCACGGTAGTGATTTCATCCATTAAGGGTTTAACAAATCTCTCTTGCTCTTGCTCAATTAAACGTTGTAAAACCGGAGGAACTTCGTCCTCGTCGTTTTCATCAAAGTTTTGAAAGTCTGAATTAATGCAATAAATCAAAGGCACAGAGAAATACTCGGAAACCACATTCACCTCATTCTCATTAAGTACATCCAAATCGTCCAATTCTTCTGTTACAACAGACTCAAAAGAAAAGGAAAAAGACGACCTGGACAGGACTGTGGCATCCGGGTTAACATCCCCAGGAGTGCCAGACTCAGACTCAGTCGAGCTGGAACCTGATTCCGACTCACAGGACTCGGTGGAATCAGATTCCGGCTCACTACCTGACCCGGAACTGCTGGACAAAAATCCCTCCTCGTACTGCCAAGAGAGAGAGGGTGCGATTGATGCATCCAAGATAGCTGCTGGTCTGCTCGCTGCCGTTTCATCCCCAATCATGGAAACCACAAAGTTATCCCCCAAGCACTCTTGGTCGATCGGAGGATCAGAGAGGAGACATGCCAGTGCTACCCCCATTTCAAATTCTGCGCCCTCAGGATCCCTTGCTTTACACTGCTCAGCCTCAGCTGGTGGGTCTGTCTGCTCTGTGGCAACGTCATCCCCGGATAGTTGCAAATCAAAGAAAATCTCGAAGCCTGGGACGCGCTTCTTCTCCGCGTTTATCCACGGCTCTGGGAAGCCGCAAAATGGAAAATCTTCCCCCTCCCGGACAAAGCGTCCGTTCAGGGTACCCTGAATGGGCCTGTGTATTAGGTCAAACGGCTTCCCAGCCTGCTTCGCTCTGGCTCTGCCGGCCATTTCCTTTCCTTTCCTCACCCAGTCTTCTTTGGTGGGTAGATAACCCAGCCCAAAGGTATGCAGGTTGTGTGGCACTTCGGCCAATGCAGCGACTCCTTTCCTGCCGCTCCTTCCTAATCCCATCCCGGGAATATGTTGTAGCTTGTTCATGAGGTAGACTGATTGGGCACTGACGTACACACCTTCATTCACAGCCATAATGTTCTGTACTACCCGGGCCTCGGCCAAAGTGAATCCTGATAAGAAGACATCTTCTGTGCCATGCTCAATTTCCAGGACCGGCGTAGATACCTCCGGAGGGGGATGGATTGACGAGTTCCCGAATACAGTGGCTACTCCCTTTCCATAGGGGTATTTCACCATCTGATGCAGAGTGGAAGAGACTGCCTTTACTTGGTGCAGCCACGACCGCCCCAAGAGTAGGTTGAAGGTTGCGGGAACGTCCAAGACATGAAATTCGACATTGTGTTGTCCTGGACCAACCTTAGTTTGAATCTTAACAATCCCCATCACTTCTCTGCTCGTATTGTCATAAGCCTTGATCACCTGAGTTGTTGGCGTGAAGTCCGCGGGCTTCAACCCAACTGCGTATGCTGTTCTGACTGGGCAGACATTGATAGCGGACCCGGTATCAACAAGTACCACCGGTATCCATTTATCTCTACACTCGACGGAGACGTAGAGAGGTTTGTTATGGTTCACGCCCTCAGGCGGCAATTCCTTGTCTGAAAAGGTTAATGCCGGGGAACCTCCTCCCGGAAAAACCAGCCCAACCAGTTGTTCTGGTGTAGTGTCTATTGAGAGTTTGGCCTTGTCCATGGCAGATAGGACGGCCTGTCTGTGTACCCTTGATGCCATAAGCAGTCCCCAGATGGAGATGTCTGCTTGTATCTTCTTCAATTGTTTGAGCACAGCTTCTTCTTCTATCTGTTTCTCTCTCTGCTTTTCAGCCTCTTTATCTTTCCCAGATGCTTCGGGTTGGTCCAAATGTGGAGGCTTGAAATACCGCCCACTTCTGGTCATATGAGCGATCTCATCAATATACCACGTATCATCTGGTTGGTTACCTACCCAGTCTTCATCCGTGTGGGCAAGACATAAGTCATCGTCTTCCCACCACATTCCATCGGCAGCCGACAGACATCTGTCCGGCTCCGGTATGATCGTGCTCGCGGCACCTTCAGTCTTTATGCCCACAGCATTCTCGGTTCCTGTGCGCACAGCACTTTCGACCCCCACATGGGCCTTGGCTTTTCTAATTCTTTCAGAATCGTCAAACTTTTTTTGTTCCAACTGCGTCAGTACAGCCGGTTGTTCAATATTCCCTGTATTTACGATCCCGGAATCCTGAGCGAAATTCTTAACGCCGGCGCTCTCCGGCGGTAGATTCTGACCCTCCGCCCTTCCGGCCATCAATGATACTCTCGCCCCTTCCGGGCCCTGTTGAAATTCTACAATGTCCGGCTGATCATCTAACCACCCGGTAACTTCTGCCATCTCTTCATAGTCGAACCAGTTGATTGCAGCATCTCCTGATTCTTGGTCGTTGAAGAACTGAAAGTTGGCAAAGTCTTCTTCCACCGTCGTCTGATCATCTGCCTGTTGCTCAAGTCTGTCCCCCCGAATCATGCACAACTCAGCTTTTTCTGGCAGCCCCACACTCACCTTAGACTGGCCCACTGATAAGATGTATTCGCTTGGATCATAGGCTCCTCCAGCAAGATTCCCAGGCTGCTCCATCCCAGACTCAACAATTCTGCCTTCCTCTGAAACCTGCCCCGTTCCATCTTCGGTGGTCACCACCACTGGCCTAGATTGGGTCGTGAAGGTGTCCAACATGCACAAGTCAGTGCAATCAGAAAGGATCACCTCCGGCTTGGGTAGGTGAGAGGAAGTAATATAGATACTAGGATCGTAGGACACGACCCCAGTTTGGATAAGGTTGACTCTTTTGGGAGGAGGGGCTTGGTTGTGTGGTGGGAGGGGATTTGTTGTGACGTTAGGTTTTTCGGGGGGTGCGATCACCTGCTTGTCAATAAGATCTTGAATCTCATGACGCAATCGGTAGCAACGGTCGGTGTCGTGACCGTGCTGTTGGTGGTACGCACAGTACTTTGCTGGGTCATGAGAGGGAGGGAGTGGATTTGGTAGGGGCCTCGGCTCCAAGGGTGTCAAATGCTTCTTTCTGATTAACACCCCAAGAGCCTTGGACAAAGGCATGTGGAGGGGTGTAAAGGTTCTCTGGCCTCTGGGTTGAAATCTCGAGGCTTGGTTACTGCTCTCGGAGGTATTGGAAAAGGGTGTGGCCGTTGCGGGCCTTGATTGGGAAGGGGGAGTGGTGGTGACCATACCGACCTCAGAAGTCCTTGTGTTTGCAGCGCCACTCGGGCCTGCATTGTTATTGCGGTTGAATGTCCTTCGGGGCGGCTCCCGGTCCTGGTCAATCAACCCTTGCTTCATTGCATCTTCGATCTGTACCCCCATTTCGTGTAAGTCTGAGAAAGTTGGAAAGGGGAGTACAATCATCTTCTGCATTAACTTCGGTTGGAGATTGCGCACAATCATCCGGATTTGATCTTTATCTGTTGGCCTCAAGGTCATCATCGATGCCTTTGCTCTCCACCGAGTTACAAACTCAGAGAAAGACTCATTGGGTTCTTGCCTCGTTGTTTCGAGATCACAGGTTGTAATCTCGATTTGCGTGTTGTACGAGTATTGTGCAACGAAGGCCTCAGCCATCTCATCCCAATTTCTCTTCACATCATCTTCTAACTTGGCGTACCAGATGGCCGCCACCCCCGACAGAGTTCTGCCGAACAAAGAAAGCTTTTGTGGTCGGGTTAGGCCCATTGGCCTCAAGATGTCTGAAAATAGCCGAAGATGGACCATGGGATCTCCGGACCCATCAAAACGGTCGATCTGTGGCATTTTAAATCTGTCTGGCAATGTCACTGCCACATCTGTGTACCCGTCTTCAATGTCTGGGATGGCCTTCACCCCTTGCGACTTCTTGAAAAGCTTTTCCAGCTTACTCAGCTTCAGAGCTGTATGATCTATCTCGAACTCAAATGGAGAGTCCGGGTGGTTAGGTGTAAGATTCTTGGACAGTTGCGGCGGAAGCGGGGGCGGAGCCAGCCCCGTTGGAAGACTCGTGTCCTCTTGAGTGTTTTGGAAGTTTGGCAGAGCATTCTGTGGATTTGGGAGGGTATTCTGGGTGTTCTGGGTATTCTGAGGATTTGGAGGGACATTCTGAGGGTTTGGAGGATTCGGTAAGGTATTCTGACCCATAGGTGCCTGCTCGGGCAGCGGAGCCGCTGGTGGAAGAGGAATCTGATGTGAAGCAGAGGCTGCATTCTGCTGTTGCAACCTAGTGATCAGTTCGGACTGCTGGGCCATGACAGCGGCCTGCTGTTTCGAAAATTCCGCTTGGCGGATGGAATCCTCTTGCATTTGCCTCATGCTTTCTTGCATCTGGCGCATCATCGCCTCTACCACTGATGTATTCTGCTGTTCCATCTGGATGCCCGGTAAATGTACTTCTATAGCAGACACAGAAATCTCAGCCTGACTGTTCACTATCAAAGTAGTCCTCTGTACTGGTAGTCCCTGCTCTGACACACTACGCCTCCTTGGCTTTCTTCTAGCAACTGGGGGTAGAGAGTGAAACACTGGATGTCCGTCAACGAGATCCTCGGATCGGTTGAGTCGGCGACCTCGTGTCCAGAGTGCTTGGGGAGTATCTACTGGTTCGAAAGCAATCGTGCTAAAAACTGCCCCTAGCAAAAAGATAATAAAGCAAAAAGGAAATAAATAACCAGAAAAACGGGCAGCATAACAGCTTAAATTAAATACACACAACACACAGTCGGGCATACAACACGCAGTTGATAAGCTGGAAATACACTGTCCTCAACCACTGATCACTGTTCCCATTTCACTGTTCCCCAAAACTGAATCGGATATCCGTAGACAACTGATTCTCAGATACTGACTGATGCCCGCAGGCCTGACTGATGCCTGTAGGCCTGAATGATGCCCGCAGGCCTGACTGATGCCTGTAGGCCTAAATGATGCCCGCAGGCCTGATACCCAAACTTATAGGCTGATACATGCATTCCTGTAGAGACGCACTCTAAAGCACATAGCAGATAAGTGAGAGCCAAAACACCCCTATGTTGGGGTAGGGTTTCCCTGTCCTATTTTGTTAGGAACTAGGGTTTCACTACGCACGCAGCGGTTTCAAACAACCTATAAACGGGTAAGCAACCTGTCCTAGTTTGGAATGGTCACTATGGATCCGGATATGCACTAGGTCGAATGGTCAAAAAGGGTGCCCCGGTAAAACCGGGGTTTGTGTTCCCATGCTGTCAGAGCCCAGAACCGATCAGCCTTACGGACATGACTTGACAAGACAAGCCTCCGGCAAATCGTTCGGGAATGGCATATGGCAAACACAGTGTTCCTAGGCGCACCAATGCAAATGCAATGCAAAGAAACACACAAGTGTAATCAAAACCAGATATCATGAGTTCGAGTCAAGTTCTCTAAATCCCCAGCAGAGTCGCCAGAAACTGTAGACGTCCCCGAACGCCCCGGGAGGGTTAAGTCCCGTTCTGTTCATATTGGGGTCACTACAGTTCAAGGACTCAAATGTCACGGTCCTTAATCTTGAACCAAAGAGTCCAAATCCGGCAAATCGTTTTGAAAACAGATTTTTTGAAAGAAGTGCCAAACATGGACTGCTTTGCCAGATACAGAGTCGCCACCTAAATATTTTATTTTGGGAAATTTAGGAAACCCTGACTCGATGCCAAAGGCCACGTGTACGTCATCACCAAAGTTGCCTCGGCTCGGGAACTTGGGTACGATTGGGGAAGGTCACTTCGTGAGCACCCCCGCTCGCCCGATCAAAGACCGGCCTCTACTAACCATGATATCTTATTTTGAAAACATCGTATGCTCTTATTCCGGTTATTAGCCTAGGTTACTATGTGATGCTCGCAGCAAACAAGTATAGACTGAGTCGCCTGAATTGGAACAAAACATTTCATGTTTGTTTGTTTGAAAATGGTTTGATGGTGCTACCCGCAGGTAGGCTAAGACGCGGATTTGCCACCCTCAGGTGGGCTTAGAAAACATGATTTTGCCACTATCTAGTGGGCTTAAAACAGACAGTCAATGAATTGTCCCAATCCAAGTAACCCAACCTCCACCCACAGGATTCAAGGCAGTTATATCACATAAGCACATAGCCTCATGGTAAGCATGCTATCATGGCAGTCACTCACACGCATGCAAGGATGCTAAAGCATAAAACTTACCGAGTACTCCGAGCCAAAACAGAAAACCGATTAGAAATCATGCATGATCCTAATTTATACAGAAATTGCCTAATGCAACACATGCAATAATGCAACTATAGCAGGCTCGGCTATTCTAAACATGGTATATGGAATGCTACAACTCACATGTATTCAATTTGAAATTGAAATACAAATGCAGTTTGTATGATGCGCCGAGCCCGGTGCGTGCAAAACAGATGAATGATGCAAACATGCTATCATACTGTATGCTAATTGAAATATGCCCTAATCTAACCAACATAAGCGGGTAAATAATAAGGGAGAAAGACGTGGGGTTGGAAGACATACATCACACTCACCCACACTTATTACAGTTATGCCCTCGCGCAGAGGGTCCGAAAGAATAATACAGTCCGAAATATACAGTCCGAATAATATACAAATTCTTAATTACTTAACAAATTAAACTAAGAAAGCTGTAAACCGGCATGCAAGCCAGGGGCTGCCTCGACTCTTGATGAATGATATATGCCGGATGCCTTTTGGAAATCCACTGGGACGCCCAATTTAGCCTCTGTTTGCAATGTTTCTCGAAATGCACGCCAGACTCCGAAAAGTTGCTGATTCCTTATTTTGCTACAACAGAGAGCAGGAAAAGGGCATAGCAATGTATTTCACAAATATATGCATGCCTCGATTCTCGTGCCACCAATCACGCATATCGATACATGATGGCCGAGGAATCGGATTGCACAACTCAATATAGGATGAATGCAGATGAATGCTACAACAAAACCTAACTCCATCATGGGTAATCCGGAGTGTCGGTGACTTGGGAATTGAGACCCGTTCCGTCACTGGGAGTACGAAATGTGCCTCGTTTCCCGTGCCCGGGCTAACTCCTATCCCGAACTCGATGCAATATGCATGATATGCATGAAATGCAACTAAAATACAATCCTAGCATGCACAATGCTATGAAAATGAGATGCCTCGAAATGCGTGCACGCGGGCACGCAAACTGAGGCGATGATCCTAAGGCATGAAATGGCATACGCAATGCAAATTGGACTTACACTAACACGAGTGGACCTCAGCCACACTCACATAAGAGGCCGTCGGATGAAAATGAAGCGCCTCAAAATGCGTGCACATGGGCGCGCAAACCGAGGCGATGGTCGTAAGACATGAAATGGCATGGAAATGATATGCAATGAGACTAAAATGAGATGTCTCGAAATGCGTGCCCACAGGCACGCAAACCGAGAAAATGGCATACGGAATGCAACAGGACTAAAATGACATATGCGATGCAATATGGGCTTACACCAACATGAGAGAGCCTCAGCCACACTCACACGGGAGGCCGTCGGATGAAAATGAGATGCCTCGAAATGCGTGCCCACGGGCGCGCAAACCGAGGCAATGCGTTTAAGCATGAAATGACATACGAAAGTGATATGCAAACATGCAAATGGATTTTCAGCACTTATAAATGATGCAAAACAGTCCCGAAAGGCGGGAGAAATGATACCGAATGCACGGAATGGTTCCGAAATGCGATAATAAGCACCCGGAATGGCCTATAGCCACACTAAACATGCATAATTGGTACGTGGCATGAAAAACAGTAGCAAGGCAGCCCCAAAATAGCATTATTCATAGTACAAAACATGGCGAAATAATGAGCATAGATAGGACAATAATAGCATGCAAAAATACGAGCCAAGAGAGGGGTATTGAAGCAAGTGGTGTATGCGATGCTCAAACTGAAAAGTACCCTTCTACAACACTGATGAGGGACTAAAAATATGCACATTTACAGTAGATGACATTCCCCAAATCAGTATTCAAACATGGTAAAAATGCTATGCAAGAATGAGGATATATAAGGCTATAACATGAAGTACCCCAAAAATTCATCAAACCAACAAAGACCCTCAATGAGATATGTCAAGAAGATCAAAATATGAATATTTTCAGTACTGATGATGGCTGAAATCAGAAGCTAGATAAGCTTAAAAAGGCATGCAAAGTGGGGTCAAAGAGAGATATAAAGGCAAGTGTAGCATGGAGACCCCAAAAAAAGTTGATCCCTTCTAAAATAATGTAGAGGGACACAAAATAAGCCTACTCACAGTTCATGACATGCTCCAAAACAGACTTCATGTAGGTCAAACAAATCATGCAAGTTTACGGTAAATTGAAGGAATTGTGAAGAAAGTGCATGATAGAGAGGCCAAACAGGGTTGAGCCCTTCTTCAATGTTTAAGAGGGGATCAAAATAGGCCCACTCACAGTTTACCTCATGCTCGAAATCAGATCACTCATAAGCCTAATATTTCATGCAAAAACAAGGGTAAAACATGGATTCAAAGCAACTTTCATATGGAGCATGAAAACAAGGTTGAGCCCTTCTTCAATGTTGAAGAGGGGCTCAAAATAAGCACAATATCAGTTCATGAGATGCTCCAATTCAGATCACACATAGGCCAAATATTCAATGCACAATATTGACATAGAAGATGCTATTGAAGCAAGTGTGCCATAGAGGGCTCAAACAGGGTTGAGCCCTTAATCAAAGATCAAAATGAGCTCAAAAGGGGACCACTTTCAGTAGGGGTCGAAGCTCAACACAATATGGAAATAGGGTTAAGAAAGGAAGCAAGAAAATGGTACAAAAGAGGGATTTGAGATTTACCCTTGAAGACAAGACTTTTGCTACCTCTTTGCTTGATAAAAGTTGCTTCTAAACCCCCCAAGAACTCCTCCTTGCTGCTGGAAATGAAGTGGTGTTGGTGGTGCTTGGTGTTGATGAACAAATGAGCTAGAGACTTGAAGGTTTTTGAGGTTTTTGGAGATGGAGATGGAATCAAATGGAGATAAAGTCTTGAGAAGAAACTTGCTAACCCTAACAAAGAAGAAGGTCAGCCCCTTAAATGGGCAAGAAAGGGGTGTAAAAGGGGAGGGAAATGCACCCAAGCTTTCCCTCCCAAAATATCCCCCGGAGGGCAAACATATTTTGAAAAACAGCTGGACAGCTGTAAAGTGCTCAAAAGGAGAAAGCAGGCCGGCCAGGTGCTTTTCTTGAAGATGGCCGGCCGGCCACCCCACTGGTGGGCCAGCCACTCTCCATGGCCGGCCGGCCATGGCCAAAAATGAAGTGAACAATTACTGGCCGGCCACCATATTTTGGTGTCCTCCCATGTGTGTAGAACAAGGTCCCATGGTTGGAATTTGGCAACTCTGAAACAGGAGACACAACATTGCATTTGAAAGAGAGGCTCAAAAATGAAAATCACAATTACTGGCCGGCCATCACTTTTTAGGGTCCTCCCATGTGCCCTCATCACAAATATGTAGTTGTGGTTGGAAGAAAATGGCCCTAGGGTATTCAACATTAGCCTGGAAGTGAGAAAAACGGGCGCCGGAGGAGCATAACTGGTTATCTGAGATAATTGCTGGCCTCCCACCCTCCAGTGATCTTCCTGGTGCTAAAACAGAGGTACCTGCCAAAATTGAACAAAAACTGATGCGAAATGAATGCTCGGGGCCCAAACCGCGAGGTTCGGGGCCCGAAAACCGGCTGTAAGCACCGAAAGTGGCATTCAGCCACGAAGTGGGTATCTAAGACCCCAGTGTCCCTCGGTATGACAAAACAGAGGTACCTGCCAAAAACCGGAGAAATCGGAGATGGTCGGGCGGTCCCGAACCGAGGCACACGGCCTGACGGCTCCGAAAACCGGGAACCGGGCTCCGAAATGGGCAAAATGGCCTACGGCCACGAAATGTAGCCCACGGCCACCGAGAAATAGTCTACAGGACTACTCCCTCCCCTCAGGAAAGAAAACAGAGAAAACCGAGTCTGGTTCGCAAACCGAGACAAGGCACAGAAGAGGATTCGGAAGTTCGGAGGCAGGGCGCACGGCCGCGACTCTGAGACTTCTGAATGAGCAAAGTATGCAACACCACCGAGCGCTCAATCAGTGACATCTGAGTCTTAAGGTCGGTCAAAAATGGGGTGTCTACACTATGCAATTAAAATGCCATAGTTAAACAGACCGAAATAGGGCACATCAATCTCAATCATGAAAAGAAGTAAACAAACACGCCATGCGTGGGAATTACAAGCCAAACCACATTTCTTGCTGAAAAGATGTAAGAAAATTATGCAAGCTTAACTACGCGACGCGCAGGAAAGACAAAGAGCAACAAAATCATCGGGTGTACCGGAGATGTCAAACAAGATCCTAACGCGTTGCATGCAGAAGAAAATGAGGATGGTGTGAATACCGGGACGCACCCAAATGTTTTTAACTGAAGAACGATAACCGAAGGATGGTATGAACATCAAGACGCACACAAATATTTTTAACCGAAGGACGGTAACTGAAGGGTGTTATGAACATCAAGACGCACTCAAATGTTTTTAACTGAAGGACGGGTAATCGGAGGGTGGTATGAATATCAGGACGCACTCAAATGTTTCTAACTAAAGGACGGTAACCGAAGGGTGGTATAAACATCAGGACGCACACAAATTTTTTTAACTGAAGGATGGTAACCGAAGGGTTTATCCTAATGCGTTGCACGCGAGAGGCAGGAGAGTAAAAGGATATGATTCGAAGGGCACGAATGATTTTACCTGGAACTCCTCTGAATGGACTGTACATACAATATCGTACCTGTGTACAAAAGCGTGATATGAAATGACAATGCATTTTCTATGCATGAAAGCATATTCTATGCAACAATAGAGAAGTGCATATTCTATGCAATAATGGATAAGCGCATATTCTATGCATGTGTAACGAATAGGAAACGCATATTCTATGCACGATAACAATTAGGATATAATGGCATGTTCTATGCGAACCAAACAATTTGAGAGCATATTCTATGGATGATTGGCAACGGGAGCACATTCTATGCAAGATTCGAAGGCAAATGCATATATTCCATGCATGATTCAAGAACGAAAGCAATAAGCATGTTCTATGCATAATGCAAGAGTGGAAGCACATTCTATGCAGCTAGAATAAGAGCATGTTCTATGCGACAGTATAAGTGGAATGCAAGTTCCATGCAATAACAAAGAAACACATATTCTATGTAATAACAAAAGCATATTCGTCAAAACTAATTCAAGAGCAACCTCCGATTTACTTCTCAAAAAAGTTGCAAGATGTTAAAAAGGATACACCTTGCTTATGTTAATGAGTGACGAACACCGTGCACTGAAAATGCAGTTCTGAGTTTCCATAGAGGCATTCTGAACCAAACAATGAACAGTCCCCTCACTTCTTAGAATCCAAGGACACAAAACAGAACCAGGGACACAGGGAAAATCCTTGGAAAGCCGCCGGCCACAAGAGGGGGCCGCCGGCCACTGGTGTGCCTTGCCGGCCATCAATGGCAGACCGCGGGTAAAAAGGGGTTTTCGGCTTGGGCCTTTAAGTATGGGTCACCACACCTCATTTCCTCACTTCCCCTTGACCGAAAATGTTCTCTCTCTCTCTCTCTCTCTCCCTAGGTGCTTTCTTTCTCTAGATCTGAGCCTTTTACGCATTTTTCAATGCCCCACACAAACTTTATTCGCTAAATCCTTCTAGTTCTCTTCGCTTTGAACCGATTGGAATTTGACTTCGACGTTTTTTTCCTCATTTCCACCATTCTAGGCTCATTCCCCTCGAATTTGTCTCGTGTTCTGTGCACTTTTCCCGACTTTGACTTTTTCCTTCATTTTCTCTCTCTTAGGGTTGACTTTTTCCAAGTTTACCTTTTTTCTTCACTTTTCTTCACTCTTCACCTATCCAGCACCTATTTTCAGATGGCAGACAATTTTCCTCATGATGGGGCTCCTCCCGAGCTTCCCCCAATAGACTTCGAGGCAGACATCGAGGCCAAGCTAGAAGCCGAGCCAGAGCCGTTACCGTTGAGTATATGGCCTTTTGATCAAGCGAGGTATCATCCTTAGACACACATATTGCCCACTACCAGAGGCATCAGATGTTTTACTAATTTCACTGACGACGAGCCAGAGGACCTCCTGTTGAGGGAGCCAGAGTCTCATTTATTGGTCATCGCCATTGAGGTATGAACTCTGTTTCTATGCGTTTCTGCCCTTAATTGTTTGCATTTCTTGCATAGCCTTCATCTGACTGTATCTCATACACTGCCTTGATCTAATTGCATCTCATGCACTGCCTTGATCTGATTGTATCTCATGCACTGCCTCAGGGTGAGTCTCGCGCCTTTACGGGCTATGGTGCGATGACTGCTCGAGATTGGTATGGCAAGCTCCCAGCTGGAGTTTGTGACATTGTTGAAAAGGCAGGCTTCGGCCTCTTCTACTCCAGCTTGACTCGAGTTACCGCGAGTCGTCCACTTCCTGAAGCACTAGTGAAGAGATGGTGGGACACCACCAACTCTCTCCACCTTTCCACCTCAGGGGAGATGACGATGACTCTTTACGACTTTGCCATGATCACCGGCTTAGGCATAGGGGGTGATCCGATTCCTCTCGATCCTGATATAAGGGAGTGGGAGGCAGCCTGGCTCGAGCTGCTTGGGGCACATCCACCGATATACCGGATAGTTATGATACGATACACCTGGTTCGAGGAGCAATTCAGGGGGACCGAGCCCGAGACAATAGAGGATATAGAGCAGTATGCCAGGGGCTTCCTCATGTTCATCTTCGGTACCACCTTGTTTTCAAACAGGTGGAACACCGTGGGCCTGTATTTGTTGAGTGCCTTGGTGACTCTTCCTCGAGTTCAGTTTTATGATTGGGGTGGAACCGGCCTCACCACATTATACGGATATATAAGCTCTTCCTCTTGTCTGCGAGGGAACTTGGTTAAAGGCTACTGGCAAGCCTGGGAGGTATACATCTCAGTTCCCTCTTTACACTTTACATTTTTGGTTCAACATTTCTTACTTTACACCAATTCAACACATGTGCTTTCTGCTTTACATTTTCTACATCTGTTCATACTGTAAGCTTTTTGCTTTGCACTTTCTGTATCTGTTCATACTATATTGATTACATACCTCTGCATTCTCCCTGCAACTATGGGTGTACGCATACTTCCCGACTCTTGCCCCAGAGCCTATAGATGAGGTTCCATTGACGGTCCCTTTTTCTCGGGTATACAACGGCCAGCTTCACCGTAGGACTTGTGAGCCCTTGATGTTTTTCCGCTAGTGTTTTGATACGGTAGCGGCGCATGAGATAACTCGAAACACAGTCATTTTTTCTTTATGGCTATTTTGATTCATACGTTAATAATTGACAGCGACTAATAACCTGTTCACTTTCCATTTCAGATTAGATGGCAGCCCTGGGCTATGATACCGACAGGGCTTCAAGCCTAGTACCGTGCGGCTTGGGGCATTTCTCGCTATCATATCCTACTTGAGGGCCTGATTTGCCGAGCATGGTTCCTAGATGAGCGCTTCGTGCGCCAGACCATGGACCTGCCTGCTCCGTTTATACTGATGGCACTGCCAGTATCCATGAGAACGACAGACAAGCTATCTGCCTACGAGGTGATCCAGTTTATGGTAAGCTTGGAGGTAGAGTATTTCTATGTAGAGGACAACTACGCGGCCTTTATCCAGATACACTTGATGCCACCTCTGATCCATGTTCGCGGGGTAAGGGAGTGAGAGCTCCTACCGTGAGAGTGAGACGTAGGGTGACCCGGGCGAGTAGAGCCCGTAACAGAAGGGTTTCTCAGGCGAGGCAGCGGACCGGATAACCAGAGCTGCCTACTGCACTCACATGTTGGCGGTATACTGGGAAAGCCTATTAGATCCTGATTGAGCCCGCAGCAACTGGGCATAGATACACCAGAGCCCAGGATGCACCTCCGGTATGTACCACATTTTAGTTTTCCCATCTCTTTCTGATATTTGTTTGTTCCGGACATTGATTATTCCCAATGCATTTACAGGCACCCCTAGGATATATTGAGGATTTGCTTAAGCTACTAGCCTCATTTGAGGGCATGATATTGAGGAAGGAGACATTGCTAGGCTTCCATGACATTCATGTAATTTCTTCAGTTTTCTTACATTTCAATCATCAAATTTCCACTGACACACTAAAACTTAACACGAGAACTTCCCCACACTGCACTGATACACTTGCATCTGAAATACTACACTTCCACACTGTATTCATACTCTGTACCTGACTTCAACATATACTCATTCTACTCCATATTTGCATCTGATACACATACTGTAGCTAACATACGACAACTGTCTTTTCAGGTCCCCCCTATACCGGGTGCGCTAACAGGAGGAGCACCAGGACTGGCAGTGCATCCTCTGGCGGCAGGGAGAGAGAGCCAGGCTCCAACACGCAGCCGAGGCCGAGCTAAGGGCACCTGAGCTGAGAGTGGCCCTTCAGAGCCTATTCTTAACGATGACAACGCTGAGACTAGCGAGGCTGAGGAGGCGGTGAGTCAGCATGTTGAGTCATCCGAGAGTGGAGACGATGACGCTGGCTCGGATTCTGAGAGTGGGGATGCTAATGCAGAGGAGGGCTCCAAGGTGGAGAGTGGAGACGGCTTCGGTTCAGACTTTGATCCAGATTCAGACAGTGGCGCCGATGGAGACAGTGCCCCATAGTCCCCTCTTTCGAGGAAGAAGACGAAGAGGGCCTCTAGATCCTGAGATGGATGGCGTTGGTTTTTGTATTTTTGCTTAGTTTCTTTTGCTTAGTAGTGTTAGCACATTGTACAGCTTCGGACATGTTTTATTTTCTTTAAAAACTTGTACTTTACCTTTTGTAAAAACAACCATGATCGGAATGAAAACCAAGTTTTTTTTTTTGTTGAAAGAGTGTTGTATTTTGCATCATGAGCACCGCATTGCACGAAGATAAGATTGAATTTGATAATGAAATATGAACACTTGCATTGCCACAACAGTCTAAATCAGGTAACGAACCGACCAACATCTGAAATTCTAAACACAACATATAACTCGATAATAGCAACAATAACAATTTCGATAAACAAAACTAGACAACTCGATAAATAACAAAACAACTTGATAAAATTGTTAAAAGGAAACAAAAGGACTCAACATAAGACCTGAAGACACGCAAACAACAGAGAAAAACACATGCATCCATCGGCATGACAACTCTCTCATGGCTAAAACAACACTTGGTTTGGTACTTCTCTCCATTAGAGGACTTAATATTCATTATTGGACTCGACTGCTTAAGGAATGGAAAGGTAATTAAAATGAAGTAATAAAACTTGGACTAAAATGGAACAAGATAATAAGGTAATTTGGTGTTCAATCGGACGTTAATTGAATACATAGAGACTTGGCTCATTTCATACTTGTTAGTGATGAAATGGTCCAAGTTTCCAAGGTCAACCACTTCCCTTGATCAATCCATGATAGGGAGGAGGTTTTTGTTGGTCTTTCCTTACCATTTATTGAAATTGCGTCCTTTGATTCATAAGTCATCATGCAATGAAATTGCATCGATTGATGGCTTACGAATCAAGCCTACCACTCCTTTGACTTGCCTGCTAATAAGGAGAGGCATGGTGGACAAACGTCCCCTGAGAATACTTTGGTTTGTGCTCTTTTTGTCCTCTGTTGTTGCAGGAAAGAACCAACATTAGTAGCCGGCAGGCCACTTTTACTGGACAACAGGCTGCTATTAGTGGCCGGCCGGCCACTACTTTTGGGTTGCTGGCCACTTTTTCCAGGCAGGCAGTGTCATTTTTCCAGCAGAGCAGAGCAGAGCAGAGCAGAGGCTGAGGTGAAAAAACAGTGCAATTTTGTAACTGTGTTACAAAGGCACTCTGGTAGCAAAACGGAGAGCATTATCGGGTGGAAATCCGCATCCATGCATGAGCCATCCCTCGATTCTCGGGATCCATAAAATGATGTTGTAATATTAATATGTTGTGCTTGGAATAGCGGATTTGTAATTAATTAATTAGAATAGCTAGTTAGTTTTGTGTTGTACTTATTTAATTAGCTAGAGTAGTTAGTTAATTTATTGTTGTAATAATTAGTTAATTAGCTAGTGTAGTTAATTTATTTCATTTGGTTTGTAATAGTTAATTAGGTAATTAATTAGCTAGGACATTCATTCGGACCATTTTGTGCGATGGCCAAAAAAGGAATAATGTGTATGTCTTCCAACCTCATGTCTTTCTCCCTTTTATTTACTTGCTTATAATGGGTAGTTTCGAACATCATGTTTCTTTGCATCCATTTGTCTTGCATGAATCAAGACTCGGTTCATCATTCTAACAAGTATTGTAGTTTACATACTTCGTTGAATACGTGTTTAAACCACATGTTTTCAAATTGATTCACATGTCATAATTAATAGTCGAGCCTATTAATTGCATCTTTAATGTGTTGCATTAGTCATGTCGCATTAGTTAGGAGCATGCATGTTTTCTAACTCTTTTGTTTCTTTTGGCTCGCCTCGGAGTACTAGGTGAGTATTTTTGCTTTAGCATCTTGCATAAGTGTGATTGTTGTCATGTTTAACATGCTTGCCATGAGGATAAGTGCTTAATTGATATAACTACTTGAATACCTGTGGATGGAGGCTAATTGCTTGAATTGGAATAATTTGATGAATGTACATATGAGATCACTCTTTCAAGTGGTACATATTCGAAACAATTTTCAAACAAACATGAAATCAAAGTGTTCCAACTTTTTGCAACTTAGTATATACTTATGTGCAACACACAGTAAAGTGAGCCTAATAATCAGAACAAGAACATATAATGTAAATAAGAATCACATCATGATTAGTAGAGGGCGATCTTTGACCGCGCGAGTGGGTGCTCAATTCATGACCTTACCCTCTCGTACCTAAGTTCCCGAACCAAGACAATCTTGGTGATGACAGACACGTGGCCTTTGGCACAAGTCATGAGTTTCCTAAATTTTTCAAAAATATTTAGGTGGCGATTCTGTATCTAGCAAAGCAGTCCATTTGACATTTTGATTCAAAATCGCTTTTTCAAAAGATTTGCCGGATTTGGATTCTTTTGTGTTTATCTATTTCATATTGCACTTGTGAAATTAGATTCAGAAGCACGGAAGTCCGAACTGTAGGGCTAGTTGTATCCGAAAGGCGCATGAAAAGTTGAGCCACAGGTAGTAAATTTTCAATGGATCTACACAAATAACTTTATCATCTAACAGATCCTGTAGTTAAATTAAACTATTTAATCCACAAGGAATGTACTCTGTAATGGATTTTGAAAGCAATTGCAGAGTACCTCAATTATCCAAAGATTTGGTTAGAATCAATCGGTTGCAATTAATGATCAAATAAAAAAAATTATAAAATCTTAGGCACAGAAAGTTGTTTTGAAGATCAAAGCAAAGTTGGGTAGATATATTAGGAAATAAAGTCCTTGATATTCCCAATAATATAAAATCCCAAAACCAATTTAACACATCTCACATATATTAGCATCCATATTATATATGCTATTCATATTTTTTTATAAACTTACTTTGTATGTAAGTTTAACAACCATAAACATCAAATGTATTGGATAATGGCATCAGACAGAGAGTCCATTCTCTAAGGAAAATAATCAAACACATAATAGTCAATTACCAAAACCACAGAAGAAAACAAAAATATTAGGCATTCCAGTTTAGATTATAAATTTGGTCATAAATCTTGTTTAGTACCCCAGAAAACCCTTTGTATAGACACACAAAATTGGATCAGAACATAAACTCAACCATAAGATTACACAGCCATAAACTCATAAAAACAACCCATCAAACAGATACTCTGCAACAATATAAATAGCTTATAAATCTACAAACTTGTCAATTGAAAAAAGAAGATTGAGCTAAACAAACTAGCAATCGACCACAGAAGTAACGAATTGTACGCAAAGCAACCGAATGCAAGTAACTATAACCAATTTAGGATTGAATGTAAACAGTCCACAATGATAAATTCACTGGAAATCAAGCAAACCCCATTTTTTAGTAGCAGTAAAGACAATAGATTTAAGCTCCAGAAGGCTTATTTTTCAGGCAAACAATAGGTTCGAACAATAGACTGAAAAAGATATGGAATTGAAGCTTAAAAAAAAATCTCAATTTCTTGAGCAGAAAAAGAAAATAAAGAAAGAATGAATGAGAGAAGTGAGGGAGGCAGGGACAGAGACAGGGAGAGAGTGAAATAGAGACATACCTGGGGTGAAGTCAATCGTGGATCGACGGAGGTGCGACAGTGGTGCTATGTGCGATGGAGGTGATGCTCCTACACCCAATGCCGATGGACACAAAGTGAGAGAAACAGAGGTGAATAGAGGCGTGAGACAGAGAGAGAGAGAGAGAGAGAGAGAGAGAGAGAGAGAGAGAGAGAGACAGAGACAGAGAGTCACAATGAATCGGTGCTCTGGTTACCGGTGAACGCAAGGAGGAACGACGGTAAGAAAGGGAGGGAAGAGAAGCAGTGGAGAGGGAGAGGGACGCTGAAGAGAGAGAGAGAGAGAGACAGAGGCACTAGTTTGTGGTTTGGAAACCAAATATATATATATATATATACACCATTAGCGACTAAATATTTTTAGTCACCAATTAATTTTATAAATCCCTCCAAAATTTGAAAATGTCTCCCTCCAAATATTTTAGTCTTTTGGCAACTAAAATATTTGTTTGTCGCTGAAAATAAGTTTTTGGCGACTAAACATTTGGTTGCCAAAGATAAAAAATAATTTTTTATTTTCCATTCGGCGACTAAGTGAGAGAAACAGAGGTGAGAGAGAGACAGAGAGTCACAACGAATCGGTGCTCTGGTTACCGGTGAACGCAAGGAGGAGCGACAGTGAGAGAGGGAGGGAAGAGAAGCAATGGAGAGGGAGAAGGACGCTGAAGAGAGAGAGAGAGAGAGACAGAGGCACTGGTTTGTGGTTTGGAAACCAAATATATATATATATATATATTACACCATTAGCGACTAAATATTTTTAGTCACCAATTAATTTTATAAATCCCTCCAAAATTTGAAAATGTCTCCCTCCAAATATTTTAGTCTTTTGGCAACTAAAATATTTGTTTGTCGCTGAAAATAAGTTTTTAGCGACTAAACATTTGGTTGCCAAAGATAAAAAATAATTTTTTATTTTCCATTCGGCGACTAAATAGTTTTAGAAGCCAAAACTTAATATACAACGACTAAAATATTTTTTTATCGCTGAAAATATGTTTTTGGCGAGCAAAAATTTGGTCGCTAAAGATAAAAAATAATTTTTTATTTTACATTTGGCGACTAAATGGTTTTAGTAGTCAAAACTCAATATACGGTGACTAAAATATTTCTTTGTTGCTGAAAATATGTTTTTGGCGACCAAAAGTGTGGTCGCCGAGATAAAAAATAATTTTTTATTTTACATTCAGGGACTAGATGGTTTTAGTAGCCAAAACTCAATATATGGTGACTAAAATATTTTTTTGTCACCAATTCTGGTATTTTTAGTGACTAAATTTTTTTTTTAGTTGCCAATAATAAATATACTCCGACTAAAAAAAAATTAGTAGCTAAATGTTGTACTTTTGCCGACTAAAAAAATTTTGGTCGTCAATTCCACAACTTTTGGCGATTAAATTTTTTTTAGTTGCCAATTTTGGTCGCCAAAGGTGCATTTTGTTGTAGTGTGAAAATCATTGATTTACCTTCCAATTGAAGCTAAAGAACTCAGATCTTCAATGATCGATTCGGATTGAGCTGAGATCATTAGTTGAGATCTTAATCTATTCGGATTAAAGTTACAATAGTTAAAATCGATTTAAGCTGAAATTAGTACAAAGAGAAGATCGATCGAAGTTGAATATATTTATTGATGCAAGGTATGGAAGTGAAGATCGGATTGAAGTGAAGATCAATTCTGGTATGAGGCGACACATAGATCAATTTGGATTGAAGCTAAAGATCGATGGAAGTTGAAGATCAATTGAGTCCTAGACAGAGGAAATAACTGAGATCGATTGAGTCCAGTGAAGATCGATTCTGATATCGCGTATTTGACAACCTTCAGCAACCAAATTAATTGGTCTCCAGGCTTTACCCATACATGGGTTAAGTGTCCAAATGAACATATGCGTTAACTTTTTTGGTCTCTAACAGAGTCTAAATAATTTTTTTTGGCCTATCATAAAGGAATATGGTGTGTTTGTATAATTTTCTCTTAAAGTTTATTTTTGTCCCTAAATGATGATTTTTAGAGACTAAATTCAATTAGTCCCTAAATATTAGTCTCTAAATCACTATTTTCTTGTAGTGATAACGAGGACCAACAGAGGCAGTAATGAAGAAATGCGATACAGTAATGGTAATCACCATTGAATGAATCAGTGCCTCTTCTTCTTTTTCTTTCTCCTTCTCCTTCCAAACCCTAACCCTAATTTCAATCCCCTAATCCTAACCCTAATTCCTATTCTTTTTCCTTTACGAACCCTAGGTTTGAAACCCTAGATCTACTCTCTCTTGCTAGCAATTTGGGATCCATTCGTGGTGATGGAAGGATGAGAAGAAGTTCACGGTGAGGGTTCGTTGCAAAAAAGATGGATCGCAGCGGAGTGAGGTTTACGAGAGTGGAAAGACTGCAGAGGTAGTGGTCGCGATGACGAGTAGTGATCATGGGGTGATTAGCCAATAGGAGGGAGGTCGAGGTGGGAAAAAAAACTAGGATTTGGCTGCTAGAGGTGGTGACAGTGGTCGAAGTCGTCGGTAAAGGGGTTGCTGGTTGGAGAAAAGGAGTTGGATAGGAGGTTGTCGGTAGGGATAGGGTGAAGGGACTAGGTTATGGTAATGGGAGTGGTGGGAGTTGCTGGAGAGGGGTTGGGTGAAGAAATGAGTGGTTCGATGATGGTGGTGGACTGGTGGAGGTGGTGGTAATAGAATGGGAGTGTAATGAAAAAGTTTTCAAAGTTTGAGGGTGTAAGGTCTTTTTGGTAATTTTAGATAAGAATAAAAATGCAATAAAAGAAATAAAACTAAAAGGTGTAAAGAGTTGAAAGGGTGGTGTAAGTAGTATTAAACCTAAAAAAGTGGGAGCAAATAGTCTATTAATTATTTTTATTCACCCAAAAAAAAAATTATATTCTTATATAAAATTCATACAAAAAACTTGACAAGATGTAGCATTGCCATTATTGTAAATAAATCAATTATCAATGGTGTTTTATTTTGAAATGAAATGTTAAGTCACATTATTATGTATGCATTTTTTGTTTGTATAATATTATTCAAAAAAATACTATTAAATAAAAAAGAGAATAAAATACTAATTCCAAACAAGCCTTAAAATTGAATTTTAGAAATGCAATTGCTGTCTTTTCAATTTTTTTTACGGGATTTGAATTCTGCAGGATGCTCTTTTGTACTAAATATAAAAATTGATAATTTATCTCCCATTGGCATTATACAAGTTTTAGTTGGTATTGTTCTTTATTCTTTATTATGGAACTATTTATTAAGTTACTTGTTAGTTTGGCATTTTTTAGTTATTGAATTAGGATTGTCGAAATGTAATTCTAATAAATTGTAAACAATTGACCAAAAACAAATAAAAAATACAAAAAAAAGTCAAGTTTCATTTTACCATTTATTTCAAGTTTGTAACATACAATTTTTTATTTTATTTTTTTTGTGTTTGAATTCCAATTTTAAGTTAGGTTCATGTTCATTTTTCTCTGCAATTAACTATATCTACTTTCTTCACCTACCAATAGAGGCTGATTTTTTTCAATTCCAATCAATCCTATTAGGCCATGTATATCTTGGATGTAAGCTGGCAAAAGAAAGGTGTTTAAAAAACTTCCATCTCTCTATTATCATGTAGTTATAGTGAGATTACAATTTGTAAGTTGAGTTTGTGCGTCTTAGAAGTATCTACATTGATGTTGTGTCACTACTAAACTAGTTATCCAATAATTGCTCTAATCATTTTAAAAATAGATAATTTTATTTACATCTTGTTTCCAACCATATCTCTCGCAGTTTAACAATCAATTAATCGTGCGAAGTTCATACTTGAGGTAATTTGTTCTATATTTTTGAACAATAAAAAGTCGACCTTTTGCCTACAAAAAGTGGAGGCCAAAAATAATAAAGTAATCCATTTGACTTTCAACCTCAATTGTGTTGAATAGTTGAGAGCATTAGAGTTATATATGGGTATATTGTTAGGTTCGATGAGCAAAAGGAATTTGTTTGGAGAGGTGTTCACATCCACAAGTTGGTGAAAAAAAAAAACTAGTTGAATTCTACTATATTTATAGCTGAACACGCTTGTTCGGTCGCTAAGAAACTAAAGGGGAAAAAAGAGAGACTGATTTAACTAAATTATCTCTTTTGTCAATGTTATTAAAAAATTCAGCACAATTATATTGTGTGCAATTATTATTTGTACCCAGTTCATTACCTAAAAGTGATAGAGCATTTGACTGATTAGAATTTGTTTGGTTAAAATTTAAAAAGTCTTACCTTTTAAAGAACTTTTTGTCTCTATTTAAAAAAAATTTGCTAAATTTTATTACGTTTCGTTTGAGTAGTGGGTTGGTTTTTTAATTTTTTAATTATTTTAGTCTAGGATTAAGAAGTCTTGTTTGGGATGAACTTTTTGGCTTTTTTGACTTTTGTGAGAGAAAAAATATAATAATTATGGGTTGAATGTTATGTTTTGTCTTATTGAGCTAAAAAGCCTATTTTGTCTTTTTGTGGTTAAAATTGTCTCAAACCCAACCCAACCCAACCCAACCCAAGTTGCCAAACGAAAGCTAAATGATATATTTTAACAATGAAAATGCTAAGAGTTTGTTGAGAGAAAAAAATAAAATAATTATAGTTTTGATATGACATTTTTTAGCCGGGGCTAAAAAACCTATTTTATCTTTTTGTGACTATTTTAGTCTCAACCCAACTTCCCAAAAGAGTGTTAAGAACACCAAAGAAACTATAAAAAAGTTTACCAAATACTCATATGAGTGTAGGTCCTGCATGTGTAGGTTCTATACCTATATGAGCGTTTGATAAATTTTTTAATAAAATTTTTGATGCCTCTAAAATGGCTATTTTAACAAAGCTATTCTAATGGTAATGTTATTTCTTCTTCTTCTTTTTTTTTTTTTAAACAAAATGTCAAATTATAATGTATATGTGTATTCAACCAGGAGAGATGAAAAGACCAAAAGAATTGATAAAATTTATCTATAGTTAAATCTTTATGCCAAATTTTGATATAAGGTATGACAATGTTCAAATATAGCAATCCATATAACTAGCCATTGAAGAGGAGAAAGTTGAGTTTTTTTTGTTATTTTTTAACAATAGAAGCCTATATAGCTAAATTTTGTAGAAACATTTAGAAGAAAAAGAAGAAGCTCCAATAATTGTTAGGAAAATGTTTTAGAACTCTAAAAGAAGAGTTCTAAAAGAGTTTTAATTTGTCTTTTTTTTCACTATGATTTTTTTTTTTATTGTCAACTGTATAGAGCTCTCTATCACCACCGTAGGTCCATAGTTGTTATTTGAGTTACTAAACTTTGAAATTGCTATAAGAGTCACCCTAACAGTAAAATAACTCTACTACAACCTTCTTGTTTTGATTTGCAAATTTTATTTTTCTATTAACTCGAGAAATTGAATTAAATGAGGTAATAAAAATTTAAGACAAAAGAACTTTTAACGTTGTATAACACGAGTTGACATATGACAAGATGCCAACTAAGAAACTATCACCACAAGACTTCTTAGGCACTGTCCTACCCACAAATAAGACACACGGTGGCTTGCCATTGTTAAAAGCTATTTATTTATTTTGACTATGCCAATTGTTGGTGCATATTTCAATGGACATGATATTGTAATATTGAATATTATTTGAAAAGTTAGTTAAATGGAACCTCCCCAAAAATAATACGATAAATTCAATTCATAAGCGGAGAATAATAGAAATGAAATACTTTCATTTATTAAAATTTGTTTACAAGAGTTAATATATGGGGTATACATTCATCAATGTTCATCCTGAATCTATAGCATGTACTACAATATTAAGAGAAATGAAACTCAACATATAGTCAGATGCCCTATAGGCTTACATTTTTCCAAGTCATTGCTTGGTTATACAAAAGTAAGCCTAGCTCAATACAATTAAAACCCTTGGGTATACAAAATAAAAATAAAATAAAAACAAAGAGGCTCTTGCTTCCCAAAGGTCCCTACACTACTAAAAAAGTGACTTTTTGCGTCTAGTTTTTTGCGACCCACTATTTAACCGTCGCAAAAAGAAAACATTTTTGGAAATGATCTGTGCCAAAAGGCATATTTTACCCCTATTTTTTATTCCTTTCACTGACCCCAATTTATTTTGCCCTTTTGTTACACTCACCTATGCCCTAAGCCCCTTTCACTGTCATTTTCACGACATTGATAAACAGAGAGGTCTCTCTCTAGCTCTCTGTCTCTCTCGCTCTCTTTGCTCGCCATGGTCGTAACTCTAGTGGTATGAATCTCTCTCTCTCTCTCTCCTTTCTCTCTCTATATATACATACATATTTGTATATTTATATATGTATATATATTGTGGATTGCAGGTAGAGTTCTTCATATGCTTGGTATTGACGATCTTAGGTTACATTCCTGGAATAGTTTACGCTCTCTATGCGATGCTCTGTGTTGATCGTGATATGACTCGCGCCGATTACCGTCCACTCGCCTAGTCTGTGTGTGTGTGTGTGTGTGGAAATCTGTGTGTGTTTAGCTGTAATCTCATGGTATTATACTCTGGCCCTATGTGTGAAATCAATTTGAATGAGTTTAAACTCTTGCTATTTGATTGAATCGCTTTGATTTAATTCTATTATTCTCTTATTTATTTCTATTTCAAATACCTGTGTATAGATTTTGGAGTGATTTTGTAACGTTCTCAAAAATAAACCCATAATATATAATATTAACATGCGTCATTATAAGAAAACAAAGAGTATTATTCCGTTCATCAGAGTAAACTTATTAAAAGACATTACATGTAATAAAGAAAGTAAATGCCCTACAGGCTTACATCTTTCCAAGCCAGTACTTGGATACAAAAATATGAGTACTAACTCATTTACAAGTTAAGCCCTTGGCTTGAGTCCTTACATGTAATATCAAATAAAGCAAATAACAACTAATCTAAAATGAGTCTTCAACTCTATGTCCTTCCAAGCTAATTCCTTGGAGGTAGCACATCACCTGAACCTGAAAATGGTGTTCCCGTATAGGGTGAGCCACGGCCCAGTAGAGATATACTAAACCAAATATAAGCATTGAATAAAGCAATAGCATTCAATAGATGGTTAACACAAATTACAAATTTCATCATCATACTGTTCCATAACTATAATGCCCATGGCACGTTTTTTCTTCTCATTATTTGTCCAACTTTTCATTTATACCAATATGGCTCAGAACCTGGCCAACTATAACAGTGAGACTACATCCCACATTAACATTACTTCCAACATCAACAAATTTAATGAGACTAAGTCTCATACCAAAACACTTCCATACTTCCAATTTGATACACATGTTAGTGATGTATCGATAACGTGTAAAAACACTTTCATAAATCAATAAGCACACATATTAGTGGTGCTAATGGAGTCCATCCCCTATCTCCTCCCAATTAACATCCGGTTTAGGAGTCCATCCCCTATTTCCTCCCAAACCGTGGAGTACATCCCCCTATCTCCTCCCAAACAAAATGCATATACAAAGTATTAAACACTTGCCATGCATAATACTCAATCAATACATGTATTTTCTGTATTAATTCAACAGTCACAATCAATGACTTAACCAATGTGATTAGTTTCAGTTTTTCCTAATCCACATGCAATTTCTACAACAATCACGGCTATCCTCCACCGATAGCCCAAAACAGTTATTTCTAAACATGAAATAAATGTATCAACAATTATAATCTCAACAATTCAATAGGCGAGTGGTTAAATTATCCAACTACGCCATTTAAACTTATAATTCCCCAATTCCATGAATTCAACTAAATTCCCCAATTTTCCCTAAATTAATTATACAAATTAATTTAATACCACAACTAGGGTTTTCCCAAAATTACCAAAAATACCTCCAACACATCGAAATACTAGAACTCAGAACAAAACCTATAATATGGAGTAGGAAATCCCTACCTCGAAGAAAATAACCCGAATGGAGAAGATGGAGATGATGACCCAAAATCCAAAGTGCTCCAAATCCTCTCTTTTTCAGATTAAAAGAAAGCCCTCGCGAAGCTCTACCTTTTTTCCAAAGGAACTAGGGTAGAAGACTACTGGGAATAGATCAAATCTTAGAGAGAAGGTAAGAGTAGAGAGAGAAACTCTCAAGGGGCGGTTTTTAATAGTGAAGAGAGAAAAAGTAGGTCAAAAAGTGATCCAAAAAGTGAAATCTCGGACTGATGTAGTCGACTCCCCGCTCGAGCATGGAAACCCCCGCTCGAGCGTCACTCACAGACTCCCGCTCGAGCGTCGAATACGCACTCCTAGTACTTTTGCAGAACCAGTTCCCCACTCGAGCGTCTAACTCCCCGCTCGAGCGGCACTCACACACTTCCGCTCGAGCGTCCAATCCCACGCTCGAGCGTCCAACACTGCACAGGAAATACTGGATGGGTGATAATCCCGCTCAAGCGCCAAAACCCCCGCTCGAGCGTCAAACTCCCCGCTCGAGCGGACAGGTCAAAATCTGGGCAACTAGTTTTGGCATCTAAACTCAACTGACCTGTGACAGACCCGCCCAACACATCCTATAACTCAAATACAAAGAGATTAAAGGACAACAACAACCAATATATATATTGACAGGATCCACGGAACCTAAGTCCGGATACTATAATCTAAAGAGAAAAGACTGGGGTCGCTATAGATTTGAACTCATGATTGATCTAACTCTCTCTCAGTTACGAAGCTTTTGTCCGAATCAATCCTTTTGCTATATTTTCATATGTATATATATATATCTGTGTTCATTCATTGCTAAGTAACTTTGATTTACACCGAGATTCACATATTTTTCTGATCTGCTTTTAATTTTCATCTATATATCTTTACTGTAAGTTTGATAGTCATGATCGATGATGGATTTCTGTGGTTCTACATGTATAGAAATTGGATTGGCGTGTGCTCTGTTTTAACTTAATCGAAGTTTAATTTATAATTTCTTTTTGTTTGTATCCATGTGATTTTGTAGTGATTGCTCATGGAATCAAATTGATTTATACCAAGATTCACATATTTTAATGCTTTGGTCATTGCTGAGTAACTTTAATTGCTGAGTAACTTTGACTACCATGCTTGAGGTAAGTTTAATGCTGAGTAACTTTGATTTAATTTCAATATTTTCTAGGGTTTGGAACGATGCTTTCATGTGCCCCTCGTGATTTCTGTTCTTCGCAATTTCTTCTTATGATCGATGCATGCAATTTCATTTGGAATTCTATTATTCGCGATTTCTTCAAAGGTACTTGATTTGTTCTTCGCGGTTTCATTTCATTTAGTTACAATTTACAGTAGAGAATGGCTTTGTTCACACTTTCATTTAGTTACAATATATTCAGAAAATGTTTAGATGCTTTTGTTAAATCTTGACTTGACATAATAATGCTATTCACCAATATTTGCTTTTTCAATTATGTTGTAGTTTCTGGAAATATGATTGATGGAAGATGATGTTTTGTTTGGTTTTATGTATAGCATAAGTGTGAAATCTTGTGGGATAAAAATGAAGTGTCTCGGTTTTTTGAATATTTTGAGTTGATTTTTTTCCTGATATATTTGGTGGTCAGGTTTCCTATGTCTTTAGAAAGCCTGAAGTTTCAGATATTGTGATATTTAAGGTGCCTCCAATTCTTCAGGTGTGTTTCTCATCTTCAAAGTAACAAATAAAATATTTTGATCAATTCATTAGACACTAATACATTTGTATGTATTTTTTGGGTGCGCCTTGTAGGAAATCGGCTTCAGGTGATGTGTTTATAAAGCGCATTGTTGCAAAGGAACGGGATTTTGTTGAAGTAAGTTCTCTTCTTCATTTAACTGAAAAATCCCATGTGCTTCATCTTGACATCTAATGTTCAGTAATTATGTGCCTTAATAGGTACATGATGGTAAGTTAATGGTGAATGGTATTGTGCAAGAAGAGGATTTCATTTTGGAGCCACTTGATTATGAAATGGAACCAGTGGTAAGAACTCCTGCTTCTTTGCTTTTATCAAAGTGAATTTCTTATCATTAATCTTATTAGAGTCCTAAAACATTTACCATATTGGTCTGAAATTTGCAATTTGTATTTCTACAGCTTGTGCCTGAAGGTTTTGTGTTTGTCATGGGGGACAACCGCAACAATAGTTTTGATTCGCATAATTGGTAATTCCGGGTCACCAATATTAGAATTGCTTAGAAGTAATTTATTTGAATAGTGTAGCTGTATTATTCAACAATTCCTCATAAAAAATCTTTGATGTGAATATATTACTAACATCCAATATTAGAATTGCTTATATTTCATGATTCAATAAGTATTTATATATTGGCAAATTACATTCCAAAATTATGTTTCAATTATAACCAAACATTTATGAAATCTTTAGTTCTGAGAATCTGTTCACCGAAAAATTATAATGCTCTCCTATTAAGTTCAAGCCTCACCTTTTTCTGCATTTCTATTACAATGTTCTTTTTATATCCTTTGTGTTCCATAAAAATAATACAACTATAATTTAGTCTTTCACCAATAGAAGAGTGCTATAGTAGTACATATCCATCTTCTGAATATGAAGATGCAGGCACGGCAGGAAGAAGCGGAGCGAGCTCGGCAAGGTCAGAGAGATGCTGAGAGCAAGCTTTCCTCTTTAGAGGCAAGTTTCTTGTAATGTTCCTGTACATGTGTTACTTGTTATCTTTAATCAAGTTACATGATTGAAGACTAAATGCTGTTTATTTGGAGATGTCAATTGGGAATTGATTCCAACATCTAATTTTTATTATTATACAATAAATAAATTTGAAACGTTGCAAACTGATGTTTCAAGACTATTTAAGGACTTTTTATGTTATATACTTATTTGCAGGCTGAAGTGCAAAAAATGAGAGTCGAAATGTCTGCCATGAAGAGTGATGCAGAACATTATTCACGTCAAGTAAGCAATCTCTCTTTTATCACCCTGTTTCTGATATGTGGTCATCTTCTGTTTGGTTATGCTAATTTCCCAACATCACACTTCTGTAAGAGCTTTTTTCTAATCTTAAATTAAATTAAGGCACCGTATGTTCTGAAGAAGGAATTTAACATTCAAATTTTGGGATTGGGTTGGAAGTTTCCACTTTTCCCATTCTGCTCTATCTTGGCCCAGATCGATCATTAAGTCACAGGTCTTTCTAAGAACCTGTACCCATCTTTCTCTGTGCATTTCACTTCTCCTTGTAGTGCTTTACAGAGTCGAGATGCAATTGCTTTTGTCTCTGGCCCATACCCCACCCGTCCACCAACCTGAGTCTGATTCTGCAGTGATTTTTTTTATCAGCATCTCAGTCTACAGTGATCTCTGTGGCAAAGGATTCAGGTATTGAGCGGCGTGATATGTTATGATCCCACATCGATTAACATAGGCCATGGCCATGTGCATATAAAACTCTTGGGCACTCTCCCCTTACAAGTCGGTTTTCAATGGTGAGTTTTGCCCAAGGGGTTCGTATCAGTAGTTAAGTAATCTTTGGTATTGAAGGGTAGGACGCTGGAGATAAAAACTTAAGTAGGTTTAATTGGAGTTCTTGCATGACTATGGCAACTTATGGGTGCTATGGTAATCTGTGTATCTACTTTGTCATCACAACAGATAACTAGAAAAAAGAATGCCTAATATATAATTTGCAAAAAATCCAGGAAACAAAGCCAAAGCCTATGGTTGGATTTTTGTTTTATCGGCTTAAAGTGGCAATATCTCAACTAGTTGCATTTGCAATTGAAGGAATAGATGAAGCAAGCACCAGAGTTTTTCTTGTTTTCTTATACTTAAGGGGTGCAAATTTCTGCAATTACATCTCTGCATTAGCTGAATGACTTTCAACTGGGCAGATTACTTCTTTTGAGGGGTGGCTAAATGAATCTTTTTAACACTGATAAAATCTTGTCATAACTCCAACCCATTGCCTTCTTGGCATGTTATTTTTATTTATTTACTGTTGAGCCTTTATATTGACATTCCTTGTCTGTGCTGTGGATTATGTTCATTTATTAAATTATTATGATTAGATTAGATTCTCAGCATTGCTGTGGATTATGTTCATGTAATTTGAACATTTGATTAGGTGGTGTTAGTTATGCCATTTTTCTTTTTCGAATTGTAGGCATACAGGAAAGATTCCCATTCATGGTGATGCTTCTGCCAAAGCCACTTTATATAGGGATAGATTTCTCTTGTTGCTCCACAGGCTTTCTCGTGATCAGCATTTTTCTAAGCCTGCATTTGATACTGAAAGGTCTCAGTTCGGCAGCTGTGAGGTAACCCGTCTCTCTGTTTTGCACATAAACATATCAAGATTGGAGAGACATATGTTAATTAAAGTATGCTTATTTATGTGTATATGTTGGGCATATATCTCCAATTCAGAGTCTCATTGGGCTAACAGGGGGAAGATGGGTCATGGGCGTTATATCTCAGTTAGAGGATGGCCATTTCTACTTGGAAGACCTCACTGGAACAGTTGAAATCAATGTCTAATGCAATATTCTCTACATGTTTATATTTTTCTCTTTCGAGAGACTTATTGTTTGTTTTGAATGCTTGGATTTGGGCTGCCCCATAATCTCCAAAAGCGAAAGTTCTCATTGTAGGCCTTTTTAAATAATGGAAAATAATGCATGAATGTTGAGATTTTTGCAAATATGTCTTTACGTTTATTGTATATAATATGTGCATATATATATATATATCTGATTGTAGGTATTTTTTTTTTTGTTTTTTTTTTTTGCGACGGTAAGATGGTCGCTAATACATTGTAGGCCTTTTTTAAACTCTTTTGCGACGGCAAAATATCAGTCGCTATAAGTAGGTTAGACGGTCGCAAATAGTTTGCGACTGTTATTTTGCGGTCGCAAAAAGTATTTGCCACCCCCACATTCGCGACACCCATTTGCCGTCGCATGGGCCGTCGCAAAAAGTCTTTTGCGACTATTTTTTTATTATTTGCGACGGCTTGTAGCGGTCGCAAAAAGTACTTTTTTTAGTAGTGCTACAAGCTATTTTCTTGGCGGAGGCATGTCACCAGCACCTGAAAATGGTTTTCCCGAATAGGGTGAGCCAAAACCCAGCAAGAATAATCTAACTCAGAATACGAGGTTTAGCAGAGATATAAGTACAATGTGCATGTACAATGTCTGTAACAAGATATTCACATTTGAAAAAAATCATAAAGTACCAAAGTTCGTATTTCAATTTATTTTCCATCCATTCTTTTTAAGTTAATTTACCCTTTTCAACTCATGAGCCAATTTCGTATCCTTCCAATAACTAAAATGAGATTACAACTCAGTGGTTATCTAATCAACACAATTACCACACAAACACTTCAATCTGCCATTTTATGAAAATTTCGTCCGCGAGATCGACATCTATGTATACACAAGATTTCGGGACTTTCACCCTAGACACTCCGGCCAACTTAATTTAAAATGGAGTCCATCCTCTATCTCCTTTCAAACAATGAAATACATCCCATTTCTCCTTCCGAACATCATACATATACTATGTATTTAAACATAGTCATATTCAATGATAACCAACAATAGATTAGTTTCAATTTATCTAATCCTCATGCAATTTCTATAACAATCATAGCTATCCTCCACCGATAGCCCAATACAATTATTTCTAAATAGATATTCAATATCAAGACAAATAATTTATTCGAAACTTCCAAAGGTGAGAGGTATTACATACACAACTCCACCATCTATTTCAATATCCGCCCAATTTCATTTATTTATATAAAATAAATATTATAATCATTTTAGGGCAAACTCCCCCTCTTTCCAAATATCAACCCATGTTCCAAAATCAATAACTTTGACACAATACAACCTCATTTACAATCTCCATAACCATTTATTTTCCATTCATCAAAAATCCCTCTTTTTGTTTCACACCCAAACCCTAGGTTTGTTCAAACTACTCTCAAATTCTACCATTGTTACACAACGACAAATAACTAAGCTAATGACCATAAGAAAGTGTAGAAAATCCCTACCTCAAGAAGAGAAGACAAGCAAAGCAAGGTTGGTGTAACGACCCCATCACGTATAATAATTAGCACTTAATTAATTAAGGAGATTTGAAATTTAATTGCCAACTATTATGATTTAATTTGAGATTTATGAAAAGTTCGGAGACTGATTCGTATATGATTTTATTGAGGATTTATTTTGAAATTAGAAATTGAAAGCCTAAATGGCTTAAGATAGTACAAATGGTGAATTGAATTACTTTAATTTTGAGTATCGGACCATATGGAAGTTTAATTCAATATTTGATTCAGATTTATAAAATTGAGATTTGATTAATTGGGTCCGAATTGGAGTTAATTGAGTTATGAGAATTGGAAATTAAGATTATTATGGTATTCAATTGAGTATGTAATTTATTGGCGAAGATTTTGGAGTTTAATTTGAAATTTGAGGGCCTTAATAATTTAATAAACCAAAATTAAGGATGGAAATAAGTTTAATTTAATATTTGGAGCCTTTTTGGAAGTTTGATTAAAAATCTGGTTCAGATTGATAATTTTAAATATAATTAATTGGGCCTTAACAGAAGTCAAATTAAACTAATTAATTATGTGAGATTTGTGATTAGTGATGATTGATTAAATTACGTGTTAATCAAGATTTATTAAGATCAAGCGTTGCCTAATTAAGTTAATCTTAATCATAAATTAAATTGTACAATGGTCTAGAATTTGAGGATATATTTGGGAGTGAATGTGCAGAGAAATTCTGTGTGTGTGTGCGCGCGCGCACGCGCGCATGTAAGTGTTGAGGTGGAGCTGAAAGAAATGTGAAAGTGCGTGCACACGTGATATATGATGAAGAAGTGAGGTGTGTATGAGTCTGTTTATTCTAATGGGTTTAAGAGTGTAGCTTCACTGCTCATTTCATTTGTGCTGAAGAGTTACTATAAGAGTCCTAGTCCAAGAGAGAGAATTTTGCTAAGTCAAGAAGTGGGTTTGCTTTCTTTAATTGCTGGAGCTCTTTATTATGTATTGTTGAGAATGGAATAGAGAGAGACCCGAGAGGGAGAGAGAGAGTTTCAAATCTTGGAACTCTATGTGCTGGAATGGTGAAGGAAAGCAAGGGGAAATCTTGGAAAAAGTGAAGAAAAGAAGGAGCTCAAGGAATTTCAACAATTAAAGCTTTTGGTAAGAAAGTTTAAACTCAAATTCTTGTAGATTAATCATCTAGCAACTAAAATCAAGTAGTAATTGGGATTAATACATGAAATTTGTTAAGAAATGTTAAGAAGATGATGAATAGTAAACTAAGTTCACATCTATGGTTGAATGTCTCATGTTTCATCATTTTGAACTTGGTTTTAAAGATCTTGCAAAACATAAGAGTGTATATATCTTGCATGTTTTCAAAAACAAAATTATGGCTCACGTGTTTAATTTCATGTTTTGAAAATCAAGAAGAAATATAATTGGTTGGATTTTGATAAGTGTTTTATACATGCATCATGGATTTTGAAGAATTTAAGATGATCAATTTCATGTTTTAAAAAGAAGAAGGAAGAAAATTTATAAGAATATAAGATTAGTAATTTTGATGTCAATTCCATACATGCAAATGGTTATCTAAGAAGTTTATAATTTTAATTTCATATCTTGAAGGGAGATAGAAAAGAGTTTGAAGTCAATTTTATGTAAACAAAAATAAATTAGCAAGAAGATGAGCTAGGTTCATGATTATGAAAATTAACTTAGAAATTAATTATTTTGGGTTTGATTTTGAATGTCTTATATGAATTTGAATCTTATTGTTACATGCATGTAATTTGGAGAAATTAAAGAATTAATTCATGAACATGGTTAAGGTTAATCAATATGGAAATAAATTATAATTTATTTTTGAGAATAAAAAATTAGTTTGATTTTGATTTAAATTTCTTACATGTAAATATTTTGAAATGGCTTTATAGCTTTAATTTATGTTTTATAAAACAAAAAAGAAGAATGTTGGAATTATTATATTCATGAAATTATTAGTTTTAATCTTAATGATCAAAGAGATTTTTGTATTAGAAATTGGAAAATTTGTCATCGGTTCATCTTTATTAATAAAATTATATGTTTAAATTGGTTCATGGAAGAGTTTAAGTTTTGAAAATGTGTTTGGAAATTATTTGTTGATTTTGAAAGTACAGGAAATTTGTTGGTCGCTCGAGCGGAAAAGTCACCGCTCGAGCGAACATTAAGGCCAACTAGTATTTTTATAAAGCTTTGCAGACCGCTCGAGTGACCAAAGGTCCGCTTGAGCGAAGATCCTATTTTCAGCATATTTTGAAAAATTGCATTTAATTCACATTTTTATTCTCATCTCTTTCCAAAGCATTCTAGACTTGATTTATGGCACAATAAAGATTAATAAGCTAACAACCAATATTAATTAGTTGATTAAAAAAATAAGTTATTATTAAGAAGCCAAGTAAGAAATTGGTTTATTCAGAAAAGAATGATTTAGTAATGAAAGGATATGTGAAATGAGAACCCGATTCATTTAAATAAGAAAGTATAAGTATAGTAGAACTTCAGACTACTTAGACAGAAAAAGACAAGAAAAGTCAAGTTTGATTAGGGAATTGATATTCTATTTCAATGTGTATATGTTATGTGCTTGTGTAAGTCACGCTCTATTGTCTACCTGATTTGTCTAATCTGTCTGATCTACTTCTGCAGCTATCTATGAGTAATAACTAAGTAAAATTATGTCAACTTTATTTATTTTCTGTATGATGAATTAAGATCTGTTTTCTGAAATAATATGTTCTGTACAATGAATGATTATCTAATTTTTAATAATGTATTCGTGGCATCCTTAGTATCATGTGATATTTGTTAGCTGTTATCCGGTATTAGAGGTTCCATTATGGAACTTAATATGTTTGCAATCTGTTACCCGTATCGGAGGCTCCATCATAGGGCTCAGCATGTTTATTCTCTGTTACCCAGATCTTGAGGTTCCTTTATGGAACTTGTTACTCATAACCACCATATGTTTTGTATCTGTTCTGTTAGCGCTAATGGATGTACCACGTATGATTAAGCATGAACTCTGATTTCTGTATGTGATCTGAATATGAATATGAATATGAATCTGTTTATGCATCTGAATTATGATTTTCTGAAACTGGTATGGATATCATTCATTAAAACCCTTTTGCTCTGTTATTATTTACTGGGCTCTAGCTTACTATATTATTTATGTATGTAGGTGATCAAGCGCATGACCAGGTTTAGAGGCGTCTGCCTGGAATCTGTTTTTGTCAGCCAACCTATGTGCCTCATGTGGAGGTTTCGGATATGTCAAGTGGTTTTGGTTATGTGATTAAAGTTTAAGTTTTGTTTTCTTGTTCGGTTAAACAAGTCTTTGTGTATTTTGTAAATAAGGCCAAGTCCCTTTTTGTCTAGTTTGTATATATACGATGATGCAAGGATGATGTGTAGATATGTACATAAAATTTTTAAAATTTTTCTGTCTCATATAAGTCTGTACAGCTCAACGGACGTTGTATATTTGTTATTTGCTTCCGCTAGCGTTTAATATTATGTTAATTTATCTCAGAGGCCTTCGGTAATCCCAAGATTACTGGCCAGTTACGATGCTAACACTACAAGAAAAAACACATTTGGCGACTAAATTTTTAGTCGCCAAAAGTCAATTTTTAGTTGCCAAAAGTCGGTTTTTAATTTTCCCCGACCAAATTTTTTAGTCGCTGGCTTGGTCGCCGAAAGACGGTCGGGAAAGGTATTGGCGACTAAAAAACTTTTTGTTGCCAAAAAGCAAGTCTTTAGCGACCAAAACTTTGGTCGCCAATAGTCAATTATATTTTTTAAATTATACATTTACCGACCAATATTTTAGTCGCCAATAGTTAATTATATTTTTTTTAATTATACATTTACCGACTAATATTTTAGTCGCCAATACTCAAGGAATCGGCGACCAAACCTTTTAGTCACCAAAAGCTAATTCATGAAAAAAAAAAAAAAATTTACACTCTACTCTTGTGGAGATTTGAACCATCAATCTCTTACACCATAAACCTTATACAACACACTCTTTCCACTACACCTCTATAACACCATATGATTATATATGCAACATATATTATTTATATAGTACATAGACTCGTATTAATATGAAAGTATATATATAAACATAATTATTTTTTATTGAACATAATTTATGTAAAAATAAATTATTTAGTAGAAAAAAAAAGAGACCACTTTTGGCGACTAAACATAATTTTAGTCGCCAATTCTATACTTTTGGCTACTAATTATTTTTTAGTCGTTAAAAAATAAAATTCCCGTGCTAAAATTATCACTTTTGGCGACTAAACTTCTTTTTAGTCGCCAAAAGCCTCATTTTTGGCTACTAAACATGTTTTTAGTCGCCGAATACCTCACTTTTGGCTACTAATTTTTTTTTAGTTGCCAAAGGGCCTTACTTTTGGCTACTAAAATTTTTTTAGTCGGTAAAAGCCTCACTTTTGGCGACCAAACATCTTTTTAGTCGCCGAATGCTTCACTTTTGGCTACTAAAATTTTTTTAGTCGCCAAAGGGCCTTACTTTTGAGTACTAAAATTTTTTTAGTCGGTAAAAGCCATATATCGGCGACCAAATAGATTTTTAGACGCCAAAACCTATACTTTTGGTTACTAAATTTTTTTAGTCGCCAAAAATCTTTACTTTTGGCTACTAATGCTTTTTTAGTCGCCAAAACCTATACTTTCAGCAACCAAAGATGATTTTTTAGTCGCCAAAAATGTTTTTCTTGTAATGTAAACCTATAAGGGCGGGTTTGGGTCGTGACAGTTGGAACTCGAAAGACACCGAAACCGACTTTCGTTCGGATGAAAAGAGAGCCCACAACGTGCTCTACCTTTTTCTCAAAGGCACTAGGGTAAAGAACCCAATGGATCTAGGTGAAATAGTAGAGGGAATATGAGCTTTAGAGAGAGAAACTCAAGATCTAGGGTTTTGGGGAGTTTTAGAGAGAGAGAGGGATGAAAAAGTGATGAAAAAGATCATCTTCACGGACTGTTATACATGCAGTCCGCTCGAGTGTGGAAAGTGATGCTCGAGCATTAGACACAAGGTTCCGCTCGAGCGTAAGAAGCGACGCTCAAGCGTCGAATACACTTTTCTAGCATTTGCAGGTCTACAAAAAATACTGAGAGTTTGCAAATCTCGCTCGAGCGTAAGAATGGCCGCTCAAGCGGAGGAGAAAAATCAGCTCGAGCGGAGGAGTAAAAATTTAGGCAACATAGGTTTGGAAAAACAAGCAACCAACTTGTTCCAAACACACAACCACAATCTAAATGGCCAATCCAAGGAACAATAAGAGACATAAAAGATGAACAACAACATTGGACCATGATACCCAAGTCCGAAACATAATAAAATGTTGGGTCAAAACCGAAGTCACTATAACCTCCCCCCTTAAGGAATTTCGTCCCCGAAATTTCAATTCAAGTTTCAAAACTATGTTTTACCACAATGATTACCATTCAATTTCAACGTCATGACCCATCTACCGGTCATTCAATCCCATCACATTATGAATATATATTTCATATTTCTAGCATTTTCAATGTTTATAATAAACTTGTATTTCCAAAACTTAAGCAACATATACAATGTTTTCAAAGGTGATACTGTCATGACCCAAACCCGCCCTTATAGGTTTAGCGTCATAATCGGCCAGTAATCCTTATATTACCAAAGGCCTCTGAATAGAATAACTTATAAATTGGGGCTGCGGAAGCAAATATAGAAACATACATAGTCCATTGTGCTGTGGAGACATATATGGGACATAAATTTTAAACTTATTACACATATACGTAACATCATAATGCAGGTCTTATGTAATAACCCTCGTTACTGATCACTGATTAATGCTGATTACTGCTAAGTTAATACCGATTATGGAAAGTAAATGAACTGACTGACTCACTGAACTGACCGATTGAAATCTGAAACTGAATCGATTAACTGTATCTGTTTGAATTGTAATTCTATCTGTTTGACTGTATGATTATCTGTTCAATTTTTATGTTTAAACTGTTAATTGAAGGCCTTATCGGCGGCCGAATCGGAAACCGATTAGTGTTTCATGATCGTCATAATTTTTGTGATTTAATGGTATATTTACCTAAAATGTGATTAGGAATGATTAAATTAGATTAAATATTGGTAAATCACATAGGTTTGACTTAATTACTACTTTGCCACATGAGTGGCCCACTACATTGATTAGGTGGAGCCTTATTAGCCATTCTACAAACATTTGCTCAGCTCATTCTTGTGTTCATAACCGACTAGAGTGAGAGAGGAAGTGAATTAGGGGAGAATTGAGCTCAACTTGTGATTTGCTTGGAGATTGGAAGAGTTGAAGTGTAAATTGGCATCATTGAGCTTCCAAGACTTGTATTTGAGAACCTAGGTGAGGAATTTACCCTCCTAATTGTGTATTCAACTTGTTCTTGCATGTCTCATGTCAAAATTAGTGGATTAAGTCATGAATTAGTTCTAGTATGTTGAATTAGAGCATAACTCTTGCATGCATGTTTGAATTGTTGGATTTTGAGTTGTTTTCGTGGCAAATTGTTACATGCATGCTCATAATCATGTTTAAAGTCCATGAATCTCTTATGTTTGTAAAGAAGGAACTCATTAGAGCAAGAATTGAAGCTTTAAAATGGTTTTAATCCATGTATGTCCTACTTGAGCATTGTTCTTGAAAAATGGGTTTGGTTTGGAGTTGAATTAAACACCCTTGGGCTTTGATTTACCAAATTGATCTTTGAAATACATAAGGTTACATGCTTACAAGTGTTTTTCCAAGTTTTTAGCCCAAGAGGATCAAAAATTTGTCTTTTAAACTTGATTTTGAGCTTGGGACTCAAATCTGGAATTTCCAGAATTTGGGCCTATGCTCGAGCGAGGAAGTCCACGCTCGAGCGTACACTCTGTGATTCTGCCCTCCGCACGAGCGAGAAAAGTTACGCTCGAGCGGGGAATGCGAGTATCCAGTACTTTGCATGTGTTCACAGTCCGCTCGAGCGAGGACTTGTGTCTTACGCTCGAGCGAGGGTCGAGCGTCCATCGAGCGTAAAATTGGAGCATCCAGCATTTTTACTGTAGCACACAGTCCGCTCGAGCGAAGGAATTGGCGCTCGAGCGGAGCTCCTTTGTCTGCATGTCCGCTCGAGCGAAGAAAGCCTCGCTCGAGCGAGACCCCTGTTTTCTGAAAATTTTGTAAAGTGTTCAAAAGTGCATCTTTGCATCCTCTTTCCATCCTAGGCATTCCTAGGGCATATTTAAGGCATCGTAAAGAGGATATAGATGTAGAACCACACCGAGGCAAATTAGGGATTAAGTTATTATCTTTCCCAACTGTGTAACTTAGTGTGTGTTCAATCTGTAAACTGTGTAGGGTTGGCTTTCTGAGGAGACGCTCTAGTCCACTGTAGCCCAGAACTCTGTGAGTAACAATTGTGTAAAGATATGTTCAAATGATTATCTTTTGAATACTGAACTGAACTGCTTACTGAACTGATATTGATTACTGAATGAATGTATGTCCTTTATTTCTGAACTGTACTGTGGCATCCTTAGCACCTACTGTTTACTGTTACTGTCACAGAGATCTCTGTCGGTTTCCTCGTGGAACCACTACTGTTTACTGACTGATGGCCATCATTACTGTTCGGTCTTTTAAGACCTACTGTTACTGTTATGCTAATGGATGTACCACATATGACTGTTTACTTACTGTACTGAACAACTGATATACTGACTGAATTGAACTGTTTTCATTACTGTAAGGACATTCATTCTAAACCTCTTTACGCATTATGTTATTCACTGGGCTTTAGCTCACTGCTTATATATATATGTAGGTGGTCAGGCACCGGATCAAAGCTAGAAGCGTCGGGGTAGACTCCCAGTTTTGTCAAGCCAACCAATGTGCCTCACTACGAGGTTCCGAGCCTGCCAAGCTTAGGCTATGGGGTGTTTTAGTATTTCCCCCTTTCTGTACTGTTTTACTTACTGTATAGACTGAACGTTTGCACTGTACTGTTTATCAGGGATTAAGTCCCTGTTTCTGACTAGTTGTATATGATATGCATACTATTTCGTACTGTACTGTATAAAATGTATGAAAAATCTTTTTGGCATACAGACTGTCACAGCTCATTGGACATTGTTTATTTACTGTATTGGCTTCCGCCATGCCCCTGTACTCTGTTATACTGTATTACTGTTAAGCAGGCCTTCGGTAATCTAGGATTACTGGCCGGTTACGGTGCTAAACCCATAGGGGCGGGTTTGGGTCGTGACATCTTATGTCACATTCAATACAGATGTAGCCAAAAAGGGACTTAGCCCAATATACACATAACAGAAAACTTGTTCATAATTCAAAGAAGACAAGGTTTTAAACATATGCCATTTAGACTTGACTTGCTCACAAAAAGGAACCTCCTCAGAGGCACAACAGCTGGCTGACAAAAATGAGACACCAGGTCCTCAACTCTGAGTCTGGTCACGCGCCTGACCACCTACATACATAATATAAATAGTGAGGGGAAGCCCAGTGAATAATAACAGAGTAAAGGGGTCTAAAAGAATGTTGTCCATAACAATTACAGAAAACAGAATTCAATAGTTATCAGAAATGGATTCATAATCATGTTCATAATCAAATTTGCAGTTAATCATACGTGGTACATCCATTAGCACTAGCAGAAACAGTTGACTCATAAAGGGACGGCCATAAAAGCATGCAGTTGACCCATAAAGGGACGACCATAGAAGCATACAGTTGACTCACGTGCACGGAGACGATACAATTGGCTCATGAGACGTACAGTTGGCCCATAATTGGGACATATATAGAAAGATCCATAATAGTTGGTTCATGAAACGTACAGTTAACCCATAATTGGGACATAACAGAATAGATAACAGATGTCATCTGAAGCTAATGATGCTACGAGTACATTTCAGAAACATTGGACAACCATTCATTCATGCAAAAAATAATATTCAGAAAAACAGATCATCTTATATCATTCAGAAAATACTTATAAATTGAACATAGCTTTACAAAGTTATAGATGGCTCCAAAGCAGATGAACAGAACAAATAACCGAATAACCTACGGCGCGTGACCTATACAACACAAAATAGACATACATTTGAAACATACGCTCAAGATATACTTTACTCATTATGTTCCATTCTTAGTGTGTTATCAGCCTTTATCCTCATTATTGAGTCTTAATTTTGGACTAGGAATGCTAGGATGCAATGAGGATGCAAAAATGTGTTTGAACATACTTGGGCAAAAATGCTGGAAACAGGGGTCCCGCTCGAGCGCAACGTTCTTCGCTGGAGCGGATATGTAAACATGTGAGGGGCCGCTCGAGCGCAATTTCCTTCGCTCGAGCAATCTGCAAACTTTGAAAAAATACTAGTTATGTCATTTTCACGCTCGACGAACGCTCGACGGTCGCTCGAGCGTAAGACTCAGGTCCTCGCTTGAACGGTCTGCAAAAACATGAAACTTCTGAAAGCTTACGTTTCACGCTCGAGTGAGATTCAGGTCGCTCGAGCGGAGAATCTGTCGCTCGAGCGAAGAAGTAGAATCTAGAATTTCCAGATTGCACTCCCTAGCTCAAGACTTGAATTGATAGCTGAAATTCATGATCTTTTGGGCCAAAAACTGAAGGGAACTTGTACAAACTTATAAAACATGGTGAATTCAAAAGCATTACGCAAAATCAAGCCCAAAAGCTTTGCCAATTGAATTAAACCAAACTTGAAATGGTGAAAATCATAACATTACACATCATGCATGTAAAGATGCAAGTTTAAAGCTTTCAAAACATGATCAAATGAGACAAATTGACAGAAAACAAGATGAATTCTCAAAACTAAGGTAGAATGATAACATGCATGAGAGAATTCTTTGAAAATTTCCTTAAAGTGCCATGATATAGACATGCATGTATGGTATGATCTATATTTTTTTCATTTTAGCTCAATTCTTGCATTATACAACTTAATTCTTTGAATTCATGTGCTAAGTGATTCAATCCCAAAACTAGAGGGTTGAATTCTTATCTTAGATGATCAATTACACTCTAAATAGTTAATTGTTTGAAGTCCCCAACTAAAACCTCCAAGTTCTCTAGCAAGTCCCTTGTTGATCACTTCCCTCTTGGTCTCTCTCTCTCTCTCTCTCACGTTTGTAGGCTCAAGAGATGAGGAAATGAGTGTATATAATATTCTTGAGTAATTTCTTGGCCTTATATAGGCTTGATTAGAGAATATCATTAGTGGCTAATTAATTGCTATTAATTATTCTAATTTAATTCGTTCCAAATTGAATCTTAATTAAACCTACCATAAAATTATAAAAATTCTAACTAATACATAATTCAAGTCAATTTCGCGATTGGATGCCAATAAGGCCTTCAATTCACAAAACAGAATAGAACGACAAATAGATATTTCTACGACGGACAAATAGAAACACAAATACTGTCGTACACACATGCAAATAAATTCAGAATGTCATCTTAATTCTTCTTAGGCATAATTAATCATGGATTAAAGACAAATCACAGGTCGGGGTTGTTACAGATACAACATACGCAATACGTCATATTCTCAAAACATATGGAATGGTTATATTGAATTCATGTTTCCAAACATTCCATAACATATACAATGTTCTCGTGTTTTAAAACATATACAATGTTTTTATATTTCATTGGCAGAATCAAAATCTCAATACAAATTCAAACATCAACAAATAAGTCCGGATATTTCTCTCGGACTTCCAATTTACGCTCCCAAATTGTTTCCTCAACCCCATGGTGTTTCCACAATACCTTAATCAAGGGAATCGTCTTGTCTCGCAAAACTTGGTCCTGAGTATCCAAGACTCTCACCGGTCTCTTCTCATATGAGGCATCCTCATTTACCTCGAAGTTGGTCCAGTCTAACACATGCGATGGATCCGGCTCATATTTCCGAAGCATGCTAATATGAAACACATCATGAACCTCAGAAAGCTATGGCGGTAATGCTGGACAGTAAACCACTTCCCCGATCTGCTCAAGGATCCCGAAAGTCCCAATGAACCGAGGGGACAACTTCTCACTCTTCCCGAATCCCATCAAACCCCGCCTAGGTGATATCTTCAAGAACACATGGTCTCCCACCTTAAAAGACGAGGGTCTCCTCCCACGGTCGGCATAACTTTTCTGACGACTCTGAGCCGTAATCAACCTCTTATGGATAAGTGCCACTTTCTCTGTTGTTTTTCGAACCAACTCTGAACCCAACAAAGGTGCATCACCCACCTCGGCCCAACACACTGGAGATCTACACGGTCGGCCATACAAGGCCTCAAATGGAAACTATTATTATAGGCAAACTCCATTAAGGGCAAGTGCCTCTCCCACGACCCCTTGAAGTAAAGGACGCAACCTCGAAACATATCCTCAAGGATCTGAATAGTACGCTTGGACTGCCCGACAGTCTGAGTGTGATACGCTGTGCTAAAAGTCAGTTTAGTGCCCAAGGCACTTTGAAAGCTCTGCCACAACCGAACTGTAAAACATGGATCTCTATCCGAAACAATCGTAACAAGGACCTTGTGTAACCTCACTATGTCGCTAATGTGAAGGTCGACAAAGTAATCTACCGAGTCATTTATGCGCATAGGAATAAAATGCGCCGACTTAGTTAATCGGTCAACTACCACCCAAATGGCATCACTACCCCGTTGAGTCCTCAGAAGGCCCACAACAAAATCCATCGTGACATGCTCCCATTTCCACTCAGCTATAGGCAAAGGTTGCAACAAACCCGCTAGCCTCTGATGCTCGGCCTTTACTTACTGACAAGTAAAGCACTTCGATACAAACACGGCTACATCCTTTTTTATACCCCTCCACCAAAATTGGCGACTAAGGTCGTGATACATCTTTGTGCCCCCCGGATGCACCGCAAGGCATGAATGGTAAAACTCTCACAGTACTTCATCTCGGTAAGACTCCGGCACAAACAAACGGTCACGATATCTGTAGACGTCCCCGAACGCATCCCGGGGAAAGGAGTGCGAGTCCCTCCCGTTCTGGTTCGATATTGGGTCACTACAGTTCGAAGGACTCAAATGTCACGGTTCTTAATCTTGAACCAAAGAGTCCAAATCCGGCAAATCGTTTTGAAAACAGATTTTTTGAAAGAAGTGCCAAACATGGACTGCTTCGCCAGATACAGAGTCGCCACCTGAATGTTTTTTTAAATGGAAAATTTAGGAAACCCTGACTCGGTGCCAAAGGCCACGTGTCTGTCATCACCAAAGTTGCCTCGGCTCGGGAACTTGGGTACGATTGGGGAAGGTCACTTCGTGAGCACCCCCGCTCGCCCGGTCAAAGACCGGCCTCTACTAACCATGATATATGTTTTTGGAAACATTGTGTGTTCTTATTCCGGTTATTAGCCTAGATTACTATGTGATGCTCGCAGCAAATAAGTATAGACTGGGCCGCCTGAATTGGAACAAAACATTTCATGTTTGTTTGCTTGAAAATGGTTTGATGGTGCTACCCGCAGGTAGGCTAAGACGTGGATTTGCCACCCTCGGGTGGGCTTAGAAAACATGATTTTGCCACTATCTAGTGGGCTTAAAACAAACATTTGATGAATTGTCCCAATTCAAGCAACTCAGCCTCCACCCACAGGCATTCAAGGCAGTTATATCACATAAGCACATAGCCTCATGGCAAGCATGCTATTCATGGTAGCACTCACACGCGTGCAAGGATGCTAAAGCATAAAACTCACCAAGTACTCCGAGCCAAAAACAGAAGCTCATTAGAAATCATGCATGATCCTAATTATACAGAAATGTCTAATGCAACGCATGCAATAATGCAACTATAGCAGGCTCGGCTATTCTAAACATAGCATATGAAATGCTACAACTAACACGTATTCAATTTGGAATTGAAATACAAATGCAGTTTGTATGATGCGCCGAGCCCGGGGCGTGCAAAACAGATGAATGATGCAAACATTCTGTCATACTGTATGCTAATCGAAATATGCCCTATATCTAACCATCATAAGCGGGTAAATAAAAGGGAAGAAAGACGTGGGGTTGGAAGACATACATCACACTCACCCACACTTATTACAATTATGCCCTCGCACAGAGGGTCCGAATAAATAATAATACAGTCCGAAATAAAAGAATAATACAGTCCGAATAAATATACAGATTCCTAATTAATTAACAAATTAACTAAGAAAAACTGTAAACTGGCATGCAAGCCAGGGGCTGCCTCGATTCTGATGAATGATGTATGCTGGGTTGCCTTTTCGGAAATCCACTGGGATGCCCCAATTAGCCTCTGTTTGCAATGTTCTCGAAATGCGTGCCAAGCCTCGGAAGACTACTGATTCTTGATTTTGCTGCAACAGAGAGCAGGAAAGGGGCATAGCAATGTATTTCACAAATATATGCATGCCTCGATCCTCGTGCCACCAATCACGCATCTCGATGCATGATGGCCGAGGAGTCGGATTGCACAACTCAATATAGGATGAATGCAGATGAATGCTACAACAAAACCTAACTCCATCATGGGTAATCCGGAGTGTCGGTGACTTGGGAGTTGAGACCCGTTCCGTTACTCGGAGTACGAAACGTGCCTCGTTTCCCGTGCTCGGGTTAACTCCTATCCCGAACACGATGCAATATGCATGATATGCATGAATGCAACTAAAATACAATCCTAGCATGCACAATGCTATGAAAATGAGATGCCTCGAAATGCGTGCACGCGGGCACGCAAATCGAGGCGATGATCCTAAGGCATGAAATGGCATACGCAATGCAAATTGGACTTACACTAACACGAGTGGACCTCAGCCACACTCACATAAGAGGCCGATGGATGAAAATGAAGCGCCTCGAAATGCGTGCACACGGGCGCGCAAACCGAGGCGATGACATACGCAATGCAATGAGACTAAAATGGCATATAGAATGCAAAATGGACTTACACTAACGTGAGAGAGCCTCAGCTACACTCACATAAGAGGCCGATAGATGAAAATGAGGTGCCTCGAAATGCGTGCACACAGGCACGCAAATCGAGGCAATGGCATTAAGGCATGAAATGGCATGAAAATGACATGAAAACATGCAAATGAATTTTAAGCACTCACAAATGATGCAAAACAGTCCCGAAAGGTGGGGAAATGACACCAAATGCACGGAATGGTCCCGAAATGCGATATTAAGCACCCGAAATGGCCTACAGCCATACTAAACATGCATAATTGGTACATGACATGCAAAACAGTAGCAATGCAGCCCCAAAATAGCATTTTTTTACAGTACAAAACAAGGTCAAACAGCAAGCATAGATAGGGCAACAATGGCATACAAAAATGGCTCCGCAAGAGGGGTATTGAAGCAAGTGATACATGCGATGCCCAAATGGGAAAATACCCCTCTACAACACTGATGAGGGACTAAAAATATGAACATTTACAGTAGATGACATCCCCCAACTCAGTATGAAAACATGCTAAAAATGTCATGCAAGAACTAGGATACATAAGGCTATAACATGAGGTACCCCAAACACTCATCAAACCAGAAAAGACCCTTAATGAAATATGTCAAGAAGATCAAAATATGACTCTTTCCAGTTCTGATGATGGCCGAAAACAGAAGCTAGATAAGCTTAAAAAAGCATGCAAAAATGGGGGTCAAAGAGGGATATAAAGACAAGCACAACATGGAGACCCCCAACAAGGTTGATCCCTTCTACAATGTTTTATAGGGACACAAAAAAACCTTATTCACAGTTCATGACATGCTCCAAAACAGACTACATGTAGGTCAAACAAATCATGCAAGTTTACGGTAAATATGAGAGATTATGAAGCAAGTGCATGATAGAGAGGCCAAAAAGGGTTGAGCCCTTATTCAATGTTGAAGAGGGGCTCAAAATAGGCCCACTCACAGTTTACGTTATGCTCGAAAACAGATCACTCCTAGGCTAGAAAAAGCATGCAAAATATTGACATACAAGATGATATTGAAGCAAGTGCACCATAGAGGGCTCAAACAGGGTTGAGCCCTTGATCAAACATGGAGAATGGCTCAAAATAGACCTAGTTTCAGTTAAGGTCGGAGCCCAAAACAATAAGCAAATAGGCTTAAGAAAAGGGGCAAGAAAGTGCTACAAAAGAGAGAAATGGAAGCTTACCCTTGTAGACAAGTCTTGGCTGCCTTTTTCTTGAAGAATGGATGCTTTCTAGCTGCTGGAAAGCTCTCCTTGCTGCTGGAAATGGAGTGGTGGTGGTGGTGCTTGATGATGATGAAGAAATGGCACTAAACTTGAGAGAAAAGAGAGAGATAGAGATGGATATGAGTATCTATGCTCAAAGCAAGTGTTCTAACTCTTGAGGGAAAGAGAGAGAGATGTATGCATGCAAGAATGGTTGAGCCAAAGTGTGTGAAAAAGTGTAGCCTTAAGGGATTAAGTTCCCTTGCATACAAAATATCCCCCGAAATCAGATCTTTTGGGGGATACAGCTATACAGCTGTAAAACACACCTCTCAAGGAGCATGGCCGGCCAGGCACTTTTGTTGCAGGTGGCCGGCCGGCTACCCCCTATGGCCGGCCGGCCAATGGTCAAAAATGAAACAATGAATTGCTGGCCGGCCACCACACATTCGTGGCCTCCCATGTGTGCTGAACAAGACCCTATGGTTGGAAATTGGCAACTCTGAAACAGGAGAAACAACAAGCCACTTTTCAAAGAGGGTTCAAAATGGACAAAAGAATTACTGGCCGGCCATGTGTTTTTAGGATCCTCCCATGTGTCTACAACACAAATATGTGGTTTTGGCTCGAAGAAAAAGGCCCTAGGGTGTTCAACATTAGCCCGGAAGTGAGAAAAACGGGCGTCGGAGGGCGCCGGAAGAGCATAACTGGTTGCTGAGACAATTGCTGGCCTCCCACCCTCCAGTGATCTTCCTGGTGATAAAACAGAGGTACCTTCCAAAAATGAACAAAAACCGATGCAAAACGAATGCTCGGGGGCCAAAACACGTAGTTCGGGATCCTGAAAACCGGCCGTTAAGCACCGAAAGTGGTGTTTGGCCACGAAGTGGGTATCTAAGCCCCCAGTGTCCCTTGAAAGGGAGTAAATGAGATGCATGCCAAAAACCGGAGGAATCGGAGATGGTTGGGTGGTCCCGAACCGAGGCACACAGCCTGACGGCTCCGAAAATCGGGAACCGGGCTCCGAAATGGGCTAAATGGCCTACGGCCACGAAATGTAGCCCACGGCCACTGAGAGATGGTCTACGGGACCTCTCCCTCCCCTTAGGAAAGAAAACAGAGAAAACCGAGTCCGGTTCGCAAACCGAGGCAAGGCACAGAAGAGAGTTCGGAAGTCCGGAGGCAGGGCGCACGGCCGCGACTCTGAGACTTCTGAACGAGCACAATATGCAACATCACCGAGCGTTCAATCGGCGACGTCTGAGTCTTAAGGTTGGTCAAAAATGGGGTGTCTACAATATCTCACACTTTGGTCGAAATACATAGTCAAGCCTCTTTCTACCTTTCCACTGGAGATCTTCTCTCGGAGAGATTCTACCTCAAGGTCACCCCTCCGCTCTTCTAACACTCGGTTCATAAGTGTAGGTTGTGCGACCACTAAAAACGAGGCTGCAGACTCAACAGACTTGCCAAGGTGCAAGTCAAACTCATTAAGAGAACCCAACATCTCCCATTCTCGAATGGCGATACAAGCTACACTCCTAATTGATTTCCTACTCAGAGCATCGGCCACAACGTTGGCCTTTCTCGGATGATAATGCAACTCGAAATCATAATCCTCTATGAACTTCACCACATTCTCTGCCTTAAGTTCAAGTCCTTCTGTGTAAACAGATATTTCAGACTCTTATGATCAGAAAACACCTCAAATCTCTCATCATACAGATAGTGCCTCCAAATCTTCAAGGCAAATATCACCGCTACTAACTCTAGGTCATGGATAGGATAATTCCTCTAATGTATCTTCAACTGTTGTGAGCCATAGGCTACTACCTTCCCCTCTTACATCAATACACAACCCAAACCTTCTCGTGCGGCATCACAATATACCGAATAGCCCAAACCCCTCTCCGGAATAATCAAGACTGGAGAAGTGGTAAGTCTAACCTTAAGCTCTTGAAATGACTTCTCACAAGTCTCGCTCCACACAAATTTGATTCCTTTGCTCGTCAACCTAGTTAAAGGTGAGGCTAGCTTAGAGAAATCCTTCACAAATCGACGGTAATACCTGGCCAACCCCAAGAAACTACGAATTTCAAAAGCGTTCTTAGGTTGTGCCCAATCTTGCACTGTCTCTATCTTGGATGAATCTACAGTCACCCCTTCATCGGATACTACATAGCCAAAAAACTTAACTTCCCTCAGCCAAAACTCACACTTTTCAAACTTAACATATAGTTTATGGGCTCTAAGCAACTCAAGCACTACTCGCAAGTGTTCCTCGTGCTCCTCCTCAGAGGGTGAGAAAATCAAGATTTCATCTGCAAAGATGACCACAAAACGGTCTAGGAACTCACGGAAGATCCGATTCATCAAATCCATAACATAACTGGAGCATTGGTTAGCTCAAAAGGCATCACTAGAAACTCGTAATGGCCATACCGCGTATGGAATGCCGTCTTCAGGGTATCCTCCTCCCTTACCCTCAACTGATGATAACCCGATCTCAGGTCTATCTTAGAGAAGCAACAAGATCCCTTCAATTGATCAAACAGATCATCTATATGAGGCATTGGGTATTTGTTCTTAACAGTTACCCGGTTCAACTTCCAATAGTCTATACAAAGTCGCAATGCTCCATCTTTCTTCTTAGCAAAGAGAGCCGACGATCCCCAAGGTGAAGTACTAGGACGGATGAAACCTTTATCTAGCAATTCCAAGAGTTGAATCTTCAACTCACTCAATTTAGTAAGTGCGAATCTATACGGTGCCATAGAAATTGGTGTCGTGCTAAGCACTAAATCAATAGAGAACTCGATCTCTCAGTGAGGTGATAAACTAATAAGATCCTCGGGAAAGGCATCGAGGTATTCACAAACCACCATTGGCAACTCAACCTGAACTTCATCACATTCACTACTCGAGAAGTTAGCAAGAAGGCAACTAAGTTCACTTCGCTCACGCGGATCATATACCGATGATAAGACTCTATTCACCCGGTTCCCCAAGAAATAAAAGTAATCACCGCTCATGGTACATACAGTAAACCTCTGACGATAGCAATCTATAACAGTCCGGTATAACGAACACCAGTCTATACCCAAAATAACATCAAAACTAGACATGTCAATCAATACAAATGCAAATGGAAGTCAATGATCGGCAACCTCTATGTCACAACCCCGACATCCCTATTTCAAAAAAACTTCACCATCGATAGGTGACTCTACACAGATAGGAGATGTTAATTGAGCCAACTCTAACCCCAAAATCGATGCAAATGCAAACGAGATAAAAGAATGGGATGCACCCGTATCAATCAATACATTAGCAACTGAATTGCAAAACAAGAAGGTACTTCTCACTACAGAAGGAGCAGGTACATGATTTGGCACTGTAACAACATACACACACCCCGTAGGCCTCTGCTAAACCTGCTCACCCCTCGGAGCATAAGCCTGATACACTGGCTGAGCCGAAGAGGCTCCCTGATTAGCCCTCGAGACCTATGCTGACTGTGTCGGCTGGTGGCTCTATTCTGCCTCGAACCAGACGCACCAGATGTGCCACCCAACTGTGGGCAAAATCTCTTCAAATGCCCTGCCTGCCCATACTGATAACATTTGAGCGGTTACCCTCTCCCTTTACTCTGGCCTTGAGAACGAGCCAAAGATTATGTTGCTCGCTGCGCTTTTCCTCTCTGCGGGCAAGCTGGAGACTTGTGGCCCAACTAACCACACTTAAAACAAGTAAAATCTCCCTGGCCACCTTTTCCAGAACCTGAACTCGGTATTGGAAAAGTGGACCTCGACGGAGCTCTTTGGGACTGTTGGGGGATAGAACCCCTCTGCCTCTTACTGTCCCCCTGATTATCCTGATTCCTTTTGGTGCCCTTCATTCTTTATTCCTCTGCCTGTATAATGGTTTCAAGATGGGTCGCCGCCTCCACAAGGCGCCCATAGTCTCTAATCATGGATCTGACCACTTTAAACATGAGCCCGGTCCTTAATCGTTTCTCAAACTCCAGACAACGGCATTCCTCAGTCACCACAAGCTCAGGAGCAAACCTAGAGAGGCTAGTAAATGTGGCTTCAAACTCAGCCATTGGTGTGTTCAACTGCACCAGCTTGGAAAACTGGTCTCTCAACTTCTCCTTAATTGTGGGAGATAGAAACTTGTCTTAGAAGGCGTTGACGAATGCCTCCCAAGTCACCCCAATGCGTCCATGCGTATACTTCGACCATTGACCTGCATCCCCTTTCAGCTGGAAAGATGTCAATGTCACCCTTAACTAGTCGTCTTTGATGCCAAGCATCTTGAACATCTTCACTATCTGCTCTAGCCACTCATCTACTTTTAGTGGCTCTTTGGGATCACCCAAAAACTCGTCCGGATTCGATCGAAAGAACTCTTTTTTCAAGAAAGATGGCCCTACCTTAGTTACTTGGGCCTAGACTTGATTCTTAGCCCTGAGAATGTCCATGGATTCTCACAATGCTCCGACCATTTTGCGAACTAAGGCGCCCATGGCCTGTGGACCCACTGGTTTGGCTACATTAGCCTGACGAACTCCCTCCTCTTGTGCCGGAATATCATCCGGTATGGGCACCTTGTGCCTTCTAGGCCTACCACGCCTATCACCACCACCACGTCCTAACATTCTAATGAAGGTAACAAAAGAGTTTAGCACATTTACAAATGTGCCGAAGCTAACTCACTTGCGTCCTAATCCGTTGGACAACAGTAATTCACTCCATATAAGCACATAGTCACATAAACACATACGAATTTTATTTCCAAATAATGACCGTCCTGCAGCGTTGCTAGAGTTCCAATTAGAAATGACAGTGATCAGCCTTTCCAATAGGACTATTAGAAACCCGTAGACTCGACCAACATCCTAGAAATTTAATTTCATACCCATATAATCACATAAGCATGTTATCGCATATGCACACAATACATACTAACGCCTCAACTAAGCGAGACAAACCCATTGTGGTAATAACCACTTTCCACGTACCCAAAAGTATTCAAACCCCGTACGCTCTGATACCAAATTTTAACACCCCAAAAAATAATACGATAAATCCAACCCATAAGCGGAGAATAATAGAAATGAAATACTTTCATTCATCAGAGTTCGTTTACAAGAGTTAACATATGCGGTATACATTCACCAATGTTCATCCTGAATCTATAGCATGTATTACAATATTGAGAGAAATGAAACTAAACACATAGTCAGGTACCCTATAGGTTTACATCTTTCCAAGTCATTGCTTGGTTACACAAAAGTGAGCCTAGCTCAATACAATTAATGCCCTTGGCTATACAAAATAATAAAACAAAATAAAGAAGCTCTTGCTTCCCAAAGGTCCCTTCAAGCTATTGTCTTGGCGGAGGCATGTCACAAGCACCTGAAAATAGTTTTCCCGAATAGGGTGAGCCAAAGCCCAATAGGAATAATCTAACACAGTATATGAGGTTTAGCAGAGATATAAGTACAATGTGCATGTACAATGCCTGTGACAAGATATTCACATTTGATAAAATCATAAAGTACCAAAGTTCGTATTTCAATTCATTTTCCATCTATTCTTTTTAAGTTAATTTACCCTTTTCAACTCATGAGCCAATTTTATATTTTTTTCAACAACCAAAATGAGACTACAACTCAGTGGTTATCTAATCAATACAATTATCACACAAACACTTCAATCTGCCAATTTTATGAAAATTTTGTCTGCGGGATCGGCACCTATGTATACACAAGATTTTGGAACTTTCACATTGGACACTCCGGCCAACTTAATTTCAAATGGAGTACATCCTGTATCTCCTCCCAAACAATGGAGTACATCCATTTTCTCCTTCCAAACATCATACATATACAATGTATTTAAACATAATCATATTCAATGAAAACCAACACTAGATTAGTTTCAATTTATCTAATCCTCATGCAATTTCTACAACAATCAAGACTATCCTCCATCGATAGCCCAATACAGTTATTTCTAAACAGATATTCAATCTCAAGACAAAGAATTTATTCGAAACTTCCAAAGGGGAGAGGTATTACATACACAACTCCACCATCTATTTCAATTTTCGCCCAATTTCATGTTTACAACACAAATTTCATTTATTTATATAAAATAAATATTATAATCATTTTAGGGCAAACTCCCCCTCTTTCCAAATATCAACCCAAGTTCCAAAATCAATAACTTTGACACAATACAATCTCATTTACAATCTCCATAACCATTTATTTTCCATTCATCAAAAACCCCTCTTTTTGTTTCACACCTAAACCCTAGGTTTGTTCAAATTACTCTTAAATTCCATAATTGTTACACAACGACAAATAACTAAGCTAAAGACTATAAGAAAGTGTAGAAAATCTTTACCTCAAGAAGAGAAGATGAGCAAAGCAAGGTTGGAACTCAAAAGACACCGAAACTCACTTTCATTCGGATGAAAACAGAACCCATGACGTGCTCTACCTTTTTCTCAAAGGCACTAGGGTGAAGAACCCAATGGATCTAGGTGAAATAGTAGAGAGAAGATGAGTTTTAAATAGAGAAACTCAAGATCTAGGGTTTTGGACAGTTTTAGAGATAGAGAGGGATGAAAAAATGATGAAAAAGGTCATCTTCACGGATTATTATACACGCAATCCGCTTGAGCGTGGAAAGTGACGCTCGAGCGTCAGACACAATGTTCCTCTAGAGCGTAAGAAGCGACGCTCGAGTATCGAATACACTCTTCCAGCATTTGCAGGTCTGTAAAAAATACTGAGAGTTTGCAAATCTTGCTCGTATATAAGAATGGATGCTCAAACGGAGGAGAAAAATTGCAAAGCTCGCTCGAGTGCAAGAATGGGTGCTCAAGCGGAGGAGTAAAAATCTGGGTAACATAGGTTTGGAAAAACAAGCAACCAACCTGTTCCAAACACACAACTACAATCCAAATGGCCAATCCAAGGAACAACAAGAGAAATAAAAGATGAACAACAACATTGGACCATGGGAACATAATAAAATGTCGGGTCAAAACTAGAGTCGCTATATAAAAGTTGATTTTTTAGTTTTTTTTTGGTGACTTTTTTAGCTAAAAAAAATTAGTTTTTTTTTTTTGTGATTTTTTGGCTAAAAAAAATTAAAAAGCTAGTTTTTTTTTTTTAAGTTTCCAAAACACCATCAATTTCACCAATACCATTCTAATGGTTAATATGATATTTTGATACAACTAATACTCATATAAATGTTTGGTCACAAAAATTACTTTTCAAAAAGTCTCTTGTAATCCAAATTAAGAAAAAAAATAAATAAAAAGCTTCTTGTAATCATAATTTAGTTTTGTTGATGGGACAGAAATGACTTTGCCAAACTTCAAGTTAAATTTAGAATAAGATTTGGCTTTATTTAGTTATTTATTTATTTATTTTTGTCAATAGATAGGAGAGTAATTACATTATACGAAATACTTACATCTTCAAAATAGATCACTAACATATAATAGTTAGAAAGTCAACAAAGTCTAACAACTAAGCCCCACAACCACAAAATGTATTAAACTCCTCTCTATAGTAGTTGAACCCAAGATTTCCCAAGATTTCACACCATAAAGGGCGCTGCACAATCAGTAGGCAAATGCCCTAATTAGATTTGGCTTTATTTTAGTAAGGCAAATCATTAGAATTTTTTTTTTGAGATGTCTACATGAAAAATAATTTTAAAAAATCTTATGATTTTACAATTAGAGTTTTGAGATGTCTAGTTGAAGAATAATTTTAAAAAATCTTATGATTTTACAATTAGAGTTGATCTCCTATACCAATTTGACACAAATTTTGATAGATTATCAAAATTTTATTAAAATTTTCCCATCTATCTCTCTTTTGATGGAGACTACAAATGCTGTTTGTATTTGATTTTATTAAAAAAAAAAAATAACAGAGACAATACTTTTTTACATTGGATCAATGTTGCTAAATTTTAGTATTTTGACTATTGTAACATTTTATTATTTTTATTTCATTGTAAGAGTTTATTGTGCTATTGTTTATTTCTATCTATTATGAGCTATTCTTTGTGGTGATTGTTAAGATTGTAGATATGCATTATTAGATTATAATTGTTCTTATATTTATAATTAATCTCTTACCAATTGAAAAAAAAAATTAAAATATGTCAAAAATTAATTGTAATATGCACTACTAGAAAAATAACCTTTTGCTACTATACAATTTGCGACCCCCTAATTATCAGTCGCAAATAATCTATTTATTCCTTATATTTATTTTTTCTTCCTTTTTTTCCTTATAATTGCCCTAGCCCTATTTCACAAACATTGATTTCGTTCCCCCCCTTCTCTCTCTCTCTCTCTCTCTCTCTCTCTCTCTCTTAAATCAATCGTCGAAGCTCTCAGTTCTCAAGTCGCCATTAACGTTTCTCTCTCCTTCGGCTGCCTCGCCTTCGCCCCTGCCCTCCTCAACCTCTTCCAGGTCTCTTTCTCTCTCTTTATATACATGCATATATTTGTGTATATATCTCTGATAGCTTGTCTTTTAGATGATTCTAGAGGGGGAATTGACAAATAGCTCTAAAGATCTATGGCGGATCATTTTCTTTCTCTCTCTCTCTCTCGCACGCGTTCAACAGACCTGTATAGCTCTGCTCTCTCGCTCGTCATCGTCGTCTGAAGATCTCCAACGGTATGAATCTCTCTCTCTATCTCGCCCCCAATCCCTCTCTCTCTCTCTTTCTCTCTATCTATCTATCTATCTATCTATTTATCTATCTCTAGCCACACATACATATCATACGAGGAAGCTCTGGTTCGACTAATTCATCTCATCCTCGTACAGGTATGTACTGGTTCAACTCATCTTATTCTTGCCCTATTTTCTTGCATTTTCCATATCTATTAGTGTATATCTCTCAATTTCTTCTTCAATACATTATAGTGAGTACATTATTTTTTTTAACTTGAAATCAAGATTTCATTTATTATCGGCAATTTTGAATTTGTTGAGGCAAGAACTGGTAAATTTGAATTTGGAAGATAAAAAGTCCTAGTGTTGAATTTGCTTGATTTATATGTGATATTAAATTAGTTCGTTGATCATGCTGATTGGATTTTCTAGTTGATTGATCTGTTAGAATTGACATTGACATGAATCATTATCACTCGGTACAAGTGTATTCATCATTGCTCTTGCTGTTGGAACTTTTGCTTGTTGGATGTTGTGAATGTCTTTGGTGATTTCTATAATCATATTTTTTGAATATGTTTGGAGAAAGGAGAGAGGGAGGGAGGAAAACTAACTAATTTATTTGATCCAATCAAGAAACATATAACTAATTTACTGTGAACTGAATTAGAAATGTTTGAGTGGTTTACTAATTAAATTGTCAGTCATCTTTTGTTCTTATAGATTTTTTGGGAGAGCTCTCTTTTGATGAGAGTGTATGGTCCTTATATATTCTTGGTGTGTAGAGGTTACACCACCGTCTGGTGTGTTATGATTTGTTTTACTATACTTTCTTAAAAAAATGTCTGATCCATTAACTTGATCATAGTCCAACTCTAATTGATCCTTTTTTAATAGATTGGCATTAGACAAGGTACAGTCAGTTTGCTTCAATGATTAAAAAGTTTATAGTTTTCAATTCTCACCTTTCTGTCAGCAACAAAACATAGTGGAAAATTACATCTGGGTTGAGTTTGGATCTTGGATTTGTTGAAGGAAACGAAAAGGGAATGAAAATTGAAAAAAAGAAGTTTATATTTCATTGGCTTTTTCCTTTCCCTTGGTAGATCACTTCACAAATACAAGATCTATACATTGGATTAGAAAATAAAGTGGAAGTTCCCTGTTTAAAATTTAATAGATAGCACTCAGATATTCAATTAGCTTTTGGAAGGTGTTGAATGACCTTATTTGAACCATGTGTGTTTTGGTGATTTCTTTGGCATGAATCTCTTACAAAGACAGGAGTTTTTCTTTTATGAAAAAACATTATAATCTGTGGTTTGGTTGGAAATTGAATTTTTAAAAGTATGCGTTAAAATTAACAAAGCTTACATAGTTGCTTCTTGGCAATGACCCTCATTGTGTATTTCAAATGGTTTTCGATACTTTATAAAATTAAATAAAATAAGTAAAATAGATGTTTGATATTTTACATTATTCTCTGCTTTGTGCTAAGCTTTAAACCAATATATAGATGAACTTGATGTTTCTTGGACCTAATAAAAAAAACAAAGAAAACTTTAATTTTAATTTCAAATGAGAAATTAATTGTAAGTTTTCACTTGAGATTAGAGCAGTCAATGATCACAACAAAAAGAAACTTGCATAATTGTAAAATGGTGGATATAAATAAGCAAATTTAGATCATCTTGCTAAGATGTTTCTGAGCAACCAAACATGGCATAGTTACTTCTCTAGTTGGCGTTATGAGCTCCTTTCCAGTTGAATGGCTTTGGAACCTGAAAATTTTGCATGTCACAGGAAGACATGTGGTATGGGAGCTGGTCGCAAACTGAAGTCCCATCGCAGAAGGCAAAGGTGGGCTGACAAGGCATATAAGAAGTCCCATCTTGGCAATGAATGGAAGAAGCTTTTTGCTGGGTCTTCCCATGCCAAAGACATTGTCCTCGAGAAGATGTATGCCTTTTCTAATATGCTTTCATTTACCTCCTTTTTATTGAATGTTCATTTGTGGTTATTTCATTTAGTATCAAACCTGACTAATGGCCAACTGACATTTGCAGTGGTATTGAGGCTAAATAGCCAAACTCTGCTATCCGAAAATGTGCTAGGGTTCAACTGATTAGAAATGGGAAGAAGATTGCAGCATTTGTCCCAATTGACGATTGCTTAAACTACATTGAAGAGAATGTAAGTATTCTTCAAAAGCTTGGGACGATCATTTTGCAGTCATCCTTGGTGACTTAACCTTAAAAAATTTCTTGTTGTAGGATGTGGTGTTGATTGCTGGATTTGGATGTAAGGGGCATGCTGTCGGAGATATTCCTGGTGTCAGATTCAAGGTCGTGAAGGTATCTGGTGTCTTCCTTCTGGCTCTCTTCAAGGAGAAGAAAGAGAAGCCAAGGTCTTAGTTTTGTGCGCGGAGATTGTCTATTTCTATCTTTTGGTAGTTTTGTTGGAAGTATTGGAATGGTACTCTAGATTGTTTGAGCAGTGTTGTGGTATCTTGTAATTGTGTTAGATCTAAGAAAGATTTCATCTGAAATTTAGATTGTTGTGTTAGGATTTATGTGGCCTCCTGTGTTTTCCTAATTTTGACATGCTAATAATGGTGTCTAAAAGAACTTTTTTCTATTTCTAGTTGTAATAATTTTCACATATGGCTTCAATTTTGAGACTCAAATGCAATGGCTTCAATTTTGAGTGTTTATTTTTTATTTTTTTATTTTTTTGCGATGGTAACAAGATGGTCGCCAAAAAATATGTTAGCATTTTTTTTTTGTTTTTTGCGACGGCAAAATAGCGGTCGCCATGAATAGTTTAGATGGTCGCAAATCATTTGCGACCGTTGTTTGCCGTCGCTGCCACCCCCACATTCGCAACCTCCATTTGCCGTCGCATGAGCCGTCGCAAAAGGTCTTTTGTGACTGTATTTTTATTATTTGCGACGGCTTGTGACGGTCGCAAAAACCACTTTTTTTAGTAGTGATGCTAGTTTGACAATTTAATATTGCAAAATGTTTTTAGTTTGTTTGTTAGATTTGTTATATGTTTATCAACTGTTTTTGATCCTGAATTTGCTGGCATCCAATTCGATCCATTCTCTCTCTCTCTCTCTCTGCCTCTCTCTCTGTTCCTTTTTCTTTTTCATTCTTCCGTTTTAAATTTTTATTTATTTTTTATTTTTTATTTTTTATTTTTGGGTGTGTAAAGTGTGGCCTAACCTATATCTGTGTTTTTGGTTTCATTAATTCACTTAGGGGTTGTCTGGTATCCTAAATAAGTGTACTTTTTGACTTTTTAGACTAAAAAGTTGAAGAAAAAAAAGATGAATGTTTGGGTTAATTTTTTAATTTTTTATGAAAAAATATGTATTAAAATATTGTATAAATTAGCAAAATTATAATTTTATCCATATAAATCTGTGTGTATGTCACTACGGATCTATGTGTACTGAAAAAAGTTGAATTTTTTTTTTTTTGTTCTTTTCCACCATGGTCTGGTACAATATTTAAAAATTTGTTTTTTTTTTTTTCAATTTTTTATTTTGTTGGGACGTGTGTGGCAATGTTGCATGCCTCCATCAATCATATAAAAAATTGTTTTTTAATTTTTTTTTGATTTGAACCCTTGATGTGTACTGTTTTGGTATAATATTTTTATTTCTATTTTGTACCATTAAAATATTATGAATAGTGTTAACTTTTTGACTTTTTAACTTTTATAGTGTATGTCAAACCAGGCCTTAGTCCTTGGGCATCGATTCAAGATGTTGAAGTTTGACTTTAGGGGCAAATCGATTATGTTACTCAATTTAATTATTGATTTATGCGAAATTTTTATCTAAAATTTATTACCAGAATAATATGACAATAATATTTATACAATTAAATATCAATTAAATGGGCACTTTGTTCCATTATAATTATATCATTTTCTATAACTACACAAAAATTAATCACAAAATCATATATTCAATTCTTGTATTTTTAAACTTTTTCAAATATAATAATAAGTTTAGGGAGGCTCCCCAATTTACTTAAAAATTTACCAACTATCCACATAGCAACCCACCTTAATGCGGAGATTGTTCTTATTTGAAAGGAAAAGAAATATATACAATAACCTTGTCCGAACATTATTCAATTAACTATCAACTTGTACTACTCATATAGAAAGAGAACAAATTCATATGCATCTAATTAAGTGATTATTAATAAAATCTACATACATAGCCAAAAAGGAAAAAATAAAAGAAAAAGCCTTACATAAATAAGTGATTACCAAATAATTAAGTTATCAAAATGTATTATTGATATCAAAAGCCTCACGTGAATAAGTGATTATTACAAAACTATCGAAAATCAAATTTGTATGGATCTATCAAGACTTAGAAAAAAAAAAAAAAAAAAATTACAAAAAGAATAAATTATCTTTCAATGTCAACATTTTTTTTTGTCTTTTCTTTTGATTAAAAAATTAATGAACTTGTGTCAAGGTATCTGATTCAATTTGTTTGTCTGAGTTTTAAAAAAAGAAAAAAAAAATTCTAAAAAATATTAGAAATTAGTTTGGTAAAGAAAATAAAAAAAATCATTATTTTTATATAATTTTCTATTTTGAGTTAATTACCTAAAAGTTCTATTTACAAATGTTATGATAGCTTAGGTCCTATCTAAGATTTTTTGAATCAATAAGTCCTATTTAGTAAAACTGAAAATATTATTAGTTTTCTCAAATTTTAAAACTAAGAACATTATTAATTTTGCATAGTAATGTTTTAGATAATTGTTTCACTAACTAATAAAAAAAAAACAAAGCATGAGATTAAACGTTTTTGCCTTTTACTTATTGGTTTGATTCAATTATCCGATAAAATCGTGAACATTATCAGTTTTTTCATTTTTAATTTTTTTTCCAATTTTGCACGTAAACGTTCCATCATTATTCTCCTTTATAGACACAAAATTTTCAGTTTTGCATAAAAAAATGATTCAGGTTTTTTAATTTTTTTTTTTTGCACATAAGTTTTTATTTTTATTTTTTTCAATTCGAAAGTTGATATTTTAAAGTTTTGAAAATCAAAATAAATATCAGATCATCATGTTTCTTTATAGATAATCATACATGATGAACTATCATTATTTGAAGGTAAACAATCATTGTTTGAAGGGCAATTCCGACTATTAAAAATTTAATAGGACTTGAAAGTTCAAAATTTTTTAGTTAGAACTTAATGGAATATAAATTCATAAATTAGGATTTGTATGTAAATGACCCATCTATTTTTTGGTAAAAAATAATTTAAAATATTTAAAATATGTGTTTTTTAGTATTTGTTTTTGTGAAACCACTTTCTAATTTTTGGAAACAAAAAATTAGAACACAAATTTTAAAAACTCAACAAAACAGAATCATATATATTTGGAACTATTTATTTTATTTTATTTTATAGTTTTGTGCATCATGGTGCTACAATTCTAAGACATATTTTGAGAAAAAAAGAAAAGAAATAAATACATACCTATTTTCTTTACTTGTCTTTCTCTGTATACTAATAACAAATTGATAACCTAATTAATTGGAACACTATTTTTTTCTTAAAAGTCTCCACTTTGGCAATTTGGGAAGATTAACTTTTTAGTTTTTTGGTTTTTTTGAGTCACATCACCTCTCTACTTTTTTTATACAAAAAAACCAAAAAAACCAAAACGTCAGCTTTTGACCATCTTCCTAAAACACCACCGAGGTGGGCTGTCATGTGGGCAGTTGATAAATTTTTAGGTGAATTAGAGAGGCTCTCTAGACTTATTGATACAATGCACTCTTAATTTGGTTAGTATTTTGGGTGGTGTCATTCCTCTACTATAAAATAATACAAGTGTGAAAGAGACATTAAAATGACTTTGGGGTTTGGCCCAATAGTCTAGTAATCATACTTTAGGGTGTAGTAAGTGGCACATTAGAAATTCGAGCTAATAGAGTAGCGACGAACCTTTCAATTGTAATTTAACTATATTAATATTAACGCTATCTTTGTTAAAAAAATTAGACAAGAAATAGACAACAATATTATATATAAAGTGACATGACCTTTTAATTGTAATATAATTATACTAACATATTAATGACTATTTTTATTATAAAAAAAATTAGACATTAAAATATTGTATATAAAGTGGCATGGATGGCTTGAATAGTTAATCGAGTTTGCTTCTTGAGTTCAATTTGACCTCTTTTTGTCTGCTTTCCTGAAAGAGAGTAGAAAGAGAGGGAATTTTGCAAACTTTTAAATTTTCTTGGCTACCAAACGACAAATTACAATATCCATCTGGGATGCGTTTGGTGTACCTCACTAATTCCCTCGCACGTTGACAAAATCAATGTGATAGATGATAGTGATAGTTCAGAAATGAATAAAAAAAAAGTAAAATAAAAAATAATTCTAACAAGATGGAAATAATCACACATGTGAGAGCTAGGCCATTTGTCTCATATCTATAGTGGTTTGTGTTTCAATTCTATATTCTTAATACCACTTTCGAAAATTTATTTGCAAATTACCATAGAAGTTATATCATGTGTTTTATAAATGAAGCACTTTCTAAATATATGTGATATTTGAGTTTGAATCTTATTGTTAGGTATTATAATTTTAATTTTATGTCATTGATTAAATAGAAAAACCATATTGTCTTAAGCTTGATGTATGCCAAAAGAATTGTAAATAAACTCACTCTATCGAACTCAAATTTATTAAAAATAGGGTTTTCAAAAATTCCCCATCTAGCCACTCAAATTGCCGAACCCATGTCCATCCGCTGTCACTAAGTGGTTTGAAAGTATTGGCATGTGTCATATTTGAGTTTAAATTTCACTGTTAGATTTTATAATTTTTTCTTCTCTTATTTTCCTGTCATTAATTTATTTTTTGAAAAAAAAAGGAAGTGATTGTCTTAGGCTTGATGCATGCCCTGAGAATTGTAAATAAACTTAATTTCTTATAAACTATTCAAAATTATAAACTTAATTTCTTATAAACTATTCAAAATTATTACAAGTAGCCGTTTGCAAAAAAACCATCTACTAGCTCAAATTTTTCAACCTTGATTCGCCACCTGTGACTTGAAAGTGTAGTAATGTTAGGAACACAGAAACTAAACACAGAATAAGATATAACATTTTCACAAAGGATGGGTCCTACATATGTATTGATGTAATCTTTATATGTATGTCTGCTTTTTCCATTAATAAAGTTTCATTTCTTTTGTCGAGCAAAAAAAAAAAGAAAAAAAAAAGGGACAAGTTCTACATGTGGGGCCCTACCGTTTGTGAGAGGGTTGTATACAATTCTATATTTGATTTTTGTCCACATAGATTTACTCTTAAAAGTATTGACTACTTTTAGTTGGACGAATTATATAGTTGTGTGTAGTTTACAATTTTTAACCGATTCAAATAACCGATTTAACCCTTCAATACTTTTAAATCTTCTCGTTTTTGACTTTCGTCTCTCCCTCTAGACTTTTTATCACCGCTTCCCACCCTTCATTGCCATGCCCACTCTTTGTCGCTTCCTAGACACAAATATATCATCAAGCATTTCATTTATTTTGATTTTTTAATTTTATAATTATCGTATAAGATTTTAACTTTAAAATGTATACATACTATATGTTGAAATTTACGGCCTGTCCAAACTCATTGGTTTGAAATTGTCAAAAATTCATACCAACCTGCTGGTTTTGAGGCCATGCATATTGATGGTAGGTTAAAAAATTGTCAACCCGTTGAGAGCAGTTTGATTGAGATTATTTTTCCTAAATCAACCTCCACAAAACTCCAATTCCAAGTTTAAATTTGATTTGTTTATAAACTGTTGAATACATGGTTTGAATGTACCACTCGTGCCAATAAATTATTAGCATAAACGTTACTTCCAATGTATTATCCCCAGCCTTTCAAGCTAATAATAAAGATTCTTACATTCTTGTAATCAACTGGATTAGCTCGTACCTTCATCAAACTACAACTTTCATGTACATAAAAAATTTGTCTTATTAGACATATCCAAATAAGCATCAAGAAAGCTTAATTTTTTAGATTAGGTAGAAAAGGCAATTCAAACAAAATGATTGAACATTGATTTTTAGAATAGGAGAGACCTTGACTTGGTCACGTAAGCCTTTGCTTGAGGCAGACACGTCGAACTTTCCAAAGACTTTAGTGCAAAGATTGTCATATGACTTCTAAAAACAACCTCCCCTAGCCACTTCAATAGATTTCGTTGAGGGTTTTAAATTTTTTTTATTTATTATTAATCTATAATCTAATGATGAGTCGTTTTTTGTATTCACATTCGGCCATTGGCTGGCGCATATGGATCACATTTGGGTGGGTTCTTCACATGCTTAAGCCCATTTGCTAAGATGTTTTTATTTTATTTTTTTATTTTTCAACAGATAGGAAAGTAATTACATTATGAGAAATATTTAAATATTTATATTATTAAATAAACAGACTATTAGTCTATAATAATTAGAAAGTTAACAAAATCTAACAATCAATTCACAATGTCCACCAAGCCAAGTTCAATAACAATCACTAATTGTCTAACAACCAATCCACCATGTCCACCAAGCCAAGTCCAATAATCACTACTAATCATATACAACCCTTATAATGGAAAAGAAATAAACCAACCACCACAAAAGATATCAAACTCCTCTCCAGAAGAGTTAAACCTAAGATCACACACTACAAAGGGTGCTATACAACTATTAGGCCAAATGTCTTTGTTTATTTGATAAGAAGTTCAAACACTATAAAGAGGGGAAATTTATGATTTGTATTCTCAAAAATGGGTATATTATAAGAAGATTATGAGTTTTGTTCGGATTGTAGGGATTTAGAATAGTGCGCACAAGCTAATTCAAGATACTTTATACATAACAAACACACACAAAAAATAAAAAAAATAAAAAAATTTAAGGTTTAAAATGTATTGGATATCGATAGTAGTGGTTAAAGAATTTTGAAACTTTTGACATTAAAATGAGATTTTATTTTATTAAATTTTACAAAAATTAAATTCTTTTAGAAAAGCTAGTCACCTAAAAAAATTGTCTAGAAACTTATCCGAAAAAGTGATACGTGATCTAAATTCAATTCTTATATGATGGTATGATAGGTTTCACACTTAAATAAATCTCAAGTACACAAATTACTATAATTTTTTTAAAACTTTTTCTTTGTGAGCTTTGCACAATAATTTAAGTGACTTAATTAGTTGATACATCAATTATGGACAACTAAAAACCTTTTAACGTTGTATAACACGAGTTGACATATGACAAGTTGCCAACTAAGAAACTATCACCACAAAACTTCTTAAGCAACTGTCCTCTACCCACAAATAAGACACGCGGTGGCTTGGCATCGTTATTTTGCTGGGAGTATGTATGCTGGCAGGATTTTTGTTCTGTTTTCTCATGCTTTTCTAGTTTTTTTTTTTGTTTCCTCTTGTTGGATTGGTTTCTCACCAATTGTTGGGTTGATGCTCTTTGCTCCCCACTCTTTGTTTGATGTAAGTTTTCGCATATATTGCTTTCTTCATCAATAAAGATTCATTTTGTTGATCAAAAAAAAAATTGTTCGTGCATATTTCAATGGACATGATATTTTAATATTGAATATTATTTGAGAAGTTAGTTAAAAGTTAATTTTTTTAATTTTTTTTTTAATTTTTTGTGACTTTTTGTATTTTTTTGATTAAAAAACTAAAAAACTAACTTTTGATGAAGTTCCAAAACGCCATCAATTTCACCAATACCATTCTAACGGTTAATATGATACTTTGATACAACTAATACTCATAAAAATGTTTGGTCACAGAAATTACTTTTCAAAAAGTCTCTTGTAATCCAAATTAAGAAAAAAATAAAAAAAAGTTTCTTGCAATCATAATTTAGTTTTGTTGATGGGGGCAGAAATGCCCTAATTAGATTTGGCTTTATTTTAGAAAGGCAAATCATTAGAAAAGAATTTTTGAGATGTCTAGTTGAAAAATAATTTTAAGAAATCTTATGATTTTACAATTAGAGTTGATCTCCTGTACCAATTTGACACAAAGTTTGATAGATTATCAAAATTTTCCACTCTATCTCTCTTTTGATGGAGACTACAAACACTGTTTGTATTTGATTTTTATTATAAAAAAAAAATAACAGAGACAATATTTTTTTACATTGGATCAGCATTGCTAAATTTTAGTATTTTGACTATTGTAACATTTGATTATTTTTATTTCATTGTGAGAGTTGTATTGTGTTGTTGTTTATTACTATCTATTATGAGCTATTCTTTATGGTGATTGTTAAGATTGTAGACATGCATTATTAGATTATAATTGTTCTTATATTTATAATTAATCTCTTACCAATTGAAAAAAAATATATTAAAATATGTTAAAATTTAATTGTAATATGCTAGTTTGACAATTTAATATTGCAAAATGTTTTTAGTTTGTTTGTTAGATTTCTTATATGTTTAACAACTTTTTTTGTTCCTGAATTTGCTGGCATCCAATTCGATCCATTCTCTCTCTCTCTGTTCCTTTATGTTTTTCATTTTTCCTTTTTAATTTTTATTTTTGTAAGGGTTGGCCTAACCTATATGTGTGTGTTGGTTTCATTAATTCACTTAGTCCTTGGGCATCGATTCAAGATGTTGAACTTTGACTTTAGGGGCAAATCGATTATGTTACTCAATTTAATTATCGATTTATGCGAAATTTTTATATAAAATTTATTAGCAAGATGATATGATAATAATATTTACGTAATTAAATATCAATTAAATGGATACTTTATTACATTATAATTATATCATTTTCTATAACTATACAAAAATTAATCATAAAATCAGATATTCAATTCTTGTATTTTTAAACTTTTTCAAATATAATAATAAGTTTAGGGAGCCTTCCCAATTTACTAAAAAATTTACCAACTATCCACGTAGCAGCCTACCTTAATGTGAGGATTCTTTTTACTTCAAAGGAAAAAAAATACATATACAATAACCTAGGATGATGAAATAGTTGAGGCATATTACTTTGGGGTCGGGGTTCTGCTTGTATTATGCAGTTGGGGTGTGAACCTCTTGCTGTTTGGGGCTGCTGCTATGGGAAGGCTGTGCTGGTTTAGCTGTGCTGGTCTGCTGTGCTGTTATCCAGTTTGGTATGCTGTTCTGCTGTGCTGGTCTATCTAGTTCATCTGTGTGCTGGTTTATCTAGTTCATCTAGCTGGTTTGCCTTTCTTTTCAGCTTTGTTCTGCTTCTCTTCTTCCCTGTTTTTTCAGTTTCCTTTTCGGTTTGGTTCCTCTCCAAACCCCACTCTTTCCTTTTTGATGTATTCTCATCTTGAATGGTTTGATCATCAATAAAAGGTTTCTTTTAGCTGTTTCAAAAAATATACAATAACCTAGCCCGAACATAATTCAATTAATTAAGTTATCAATCTATATTACTGATATAGAAAGAGAACAAATTCATATGAATCTAGTTAAGTGATTATTAATAAAATCTACATACATAGCCAAAAAGAAGAAAAAAAAAAAAGAAAAAAAAGCCTTACATAAATAAGTGATTACCAAATTAAGTTATCAAAATTAGGTTATCAAAATGTATTATTGATATCAAAAGCCTCACGTGAATAAGTTATTACAAAACTATCAAAAAACAAATTCGTATGGATCTATCAAAACTTAGAAATAAAAAAAAAAATTACAAAAAGAATAAATTCATCTTTCCGTGTCAACATTTTTTTTGTCTTTTCTTTTGATTAAAAAATCAATGAACCTGTATCAAGGTATCTGATTAAATTTGTTTGTCTGAGTTTTCAAAAAAAAAAAAAAAAAATTCTAAAAGATTTCAGAAATTAGTTTGGTAAAGAAAATAAAAAATAATTATTTTTATATGATTTTTTATTTTTTGGTAAAAAAAATTTTAAAAATTTTAAAAATGTGTTTTTTAGTATTTATTTTTTTCAAACCAGTTTCTAATTTTTTGAAACAAAAAATTAGAACACAAATTTTAAAAACTCAACAAAACAGGATTATATATATTTGGAACTATTTATTTTATTTTATTTTATTTTTTAGTTCTATGCATCATGGTGCTACAATTCTAAGACATATTCTGAGAAAAAAAGAAATAAATACGTACATATTTTCTTTACTTGTCTTTTTCTATATAGTAATAACAAATTAATAACCTAATTAATTGAAACACTTTTTTTTTCTTAAAAGTCTCCACTTTGAGGTGGGCTGCCATGTGAGCAGTTGATAAATTTTTAGGTGAATTAGAGAGGCTCTCTAAACTTATTGATACAATCCACTCTTAATTTGGTTGGTGTTTTGGGTGGTGTTATTCCTCTACTATAAAATAAAGTGTGAAAGAGATATTAAAATGACTTTGGAGTTTGGCCCAGTAGTCTAGTAATCATACCTTAGGGTGTAGTGAGTGGAATATTAGAAATTTGAGCTAATAGAGCAGCGATGAACCTTTCAGTTGTAATCTAACTATATTAACATACCAACGTTATCTTTGTTATAAAAAAAAAAATAGATAAGAAATAGACAAAAATATTATATATATAGTGGCAAAACCTTTTAATTATAATCTAATTATACTAACATATTAACACTATTTTTATTATAAAAAGAATAGATATTAAAATATTGTATATAAAGTGGCATGGATTTTTTTTTTTTGATCAGCAAACAAAGGAAGTATATAGATATAAAAACACAAATACATAAGAAGCACCCAGCATAGCTAATTGAAACCAGACAGAATTGGCTTCAATAAAGCTAGCCTAAAATCAGCTCAAGACAACAGTTGGTGAGACTCCAACTGAAAACAAAGGCTTGTTGGTACAGTTGGTGAAACTCCAGTAGGTGAGCTACAAAAAAGGCTTCAAAATCAGAAAAACAAAGTATTAACATGAACCTCCAAAACAGAGGAGTAGAATCTAGCAACCTGTTTAGCAGAGGCACAACAGAATAACCCCAATTCAAGTGGTAGCAATAGCAGAATAACCCCAGCAGGGACACAGCAATGACCGAAAAAAACCCCAGCAGAGGCACAACAGCAGCAGAAACTGGAGAGGATAAGAAAGGAAGATAGCACCAAAAAAACTCCAGGAACAGCTCCTAACAGAGGAGACAAGAAACATACAATATCTCCAGGCACACCTTCAGCCTACTCCTCTCCGACAAAACTTAATTTGTTGAAAGTTATGCAAAAAATCATTGACTGAAAAGGGCAGCTTCACATCAGCAGCTCTTACCCACATAGCAGTCCTGGTTTTGATTAAATCACACAGACCAAACAGATCAGGTTGCACCTCAGAAAACAACACCTCATTCCTGTGCTTCCAAATAGACCACAAGGCAGCAATAGGTATCACATTCCAGACTTTCTTCTCAAATCTATTACCTGAAAAACCAGCCCAAAACTGTAAAACTCCATCCACTGTTGCTGGCATAACCCACTGAGAGCCCCACCATAAAAATATATCAGCCCACACCTGCCAAACAAAGGGACACCACAACAAAACATGATTAACCGACTCCGCTTCAGCTTTGCAAAACACACATTGAGTATTAGCAGCAGCCGGAATGACACCAATCCGCTGTAGGTAAGAGGACGTTTTTAACCTTTGCCGCCAAGCTAACCACACGAAAGCTTTTGCTCTAGGCGTAGAGACACTCTGCCAAATCATCTTGGAGATTGTACCAAAATCTATAGATTGTAGGCTGTGTTCACACCACCTATAGACAGATGATACACTGAAACACCCCGATTTTTCAGCCCCCCAACATAGCGTATCAACCTTATCAACTCTTAACTCCGGAGTGTTATTTACCAAATTGACCAAACGAAGCACCTCTTCCTTCTCCCAATCTCGGAGCCTTCTATTGAAGCATACCTCCCAGTCATGGAGGTTCCTTCTTAGTTCAACCACCTGCTTAATTGTTTTCAACTTATCATGAGAGATACTATATAATCGAGGAAACTCATCCTTTAAACTTCTAACAGCAGCCCACTTATCCTCCCAAAACAAAGTTCTATCCCCATTGCCTACCACTATGCAAGTATTTTCGACAAAGAAACTGTGCAAAGTAGGGTTGGAAGATGCCACCGAGAGAATATCTTTCCATAACCGGGAATGCATCTGGGTGGTTTCCGTAGTTGGATACCACTTGCTGCCCTGGATGTTATATTTCCCACATAGAACTCTCTTCCACAACAACTTTTCATCACCACCAAACCTCCACCACCACTTAAGTAGCAAGCATGCGTTCACATCCCTAAGACTCTTGATGCCTAACCCTCCTTTAATAATACTTTTAGTAACTTCAGACCATTTAACCATGTGAATTTTGCTCTTAATGACGGATCCACCCCATAGAAAAGCAGCTTGAATTTTGTCTAGCTCTTTAGCAACTCCTTCAGGCATCTTAAATAAGGAGAGATAATATACCGGGAGGCTAGATAAAACTGCTTTGATAAGAGTTAGTCTCCCTGCAAGAGATAAAAACCTTCTTTTCCAACTGGCCAACTTGACTTTGACTCGATCCACAACAGGCTTCCAAGTCTTCAACCTACCTGGATTGGCCCCAAGAAGCATCCCAAGATATTTAAATGGAAGCTTTTGACGCTTACAATTTAGCCTACCGGCGATTTCCTCCAGCCAGGCTTCTTGAACTCTAATGCCAGAAATCACACTCTTATGATAATTGATCCGGAGCCCAGACATCACTTCAAAGCATCTAAGAACCCTCTTAATATTCACCACTGCCTCCCATTCTGCCTCACAAAATATAATAGAATCATCCGCAAATTGAAGATGGGACACTGAAACTTCATTCGCCCCAAGAACAGCACCCTTGAATAGATTTAACTCCCTAGCCCTGGTCAACAAGATGTTAAGGCCCTCAGCTACCATATTAAAAAGGAAAGGGGAGAGAGGATCCCCTTGCCTAAGACCTCGAGATGAGCTAAACTCCAATGTGGAGGAACCATTCACAAGTACTGAGACTCGAGTATTCGATATACACTCCTGAACCCAAGTCAGCTATTTTTCTCCAAAGCCAAAATTCTTCATCATAGATAGCAGAAAGGACCAATTAACTGAGTCATAAGCCTTTTCGAAATCAAGTTTCAGTATAACACCACGCTTTTTAGTCTTCTTCCACTAGTCAGCAATTTCATTGGCAATTAAAATCCCATATAGGATACTTCTACCACCCACAAACGCTGACTGCTCTTCACTAATAATTCTAGGCATCACCATCTTTAACCGGTTAGCCAATACCTTAGAGAGAATCTTGTATACAGACTCGATTAAACTTATCGGTCGGTAGTCCCCAAGACTAATAGGATTGTCCTTCTTAGGCACTAGAGTAATGAAAGAACTATTGATCCCACCCACTAATTTACCATACCGATGAAAGTCCTGCATAAACTGGATTACCTCTTTCTTCACAACCTTTCAACATTTTTGATAAAACAACATATTAAATCCATCTGGCCCCGGAGCTTTATTACCATCACAACTACTCACTGCTGCCCAAATTTCTGCCTCGGAAAATTCTGCCTCCATGTATTCCACTGCTGCTATGCTACCAATAGATTTAAAACTTCCCACCAATTTTGGCCTAGAGCTCCATACTTCCATGAAATGCGCTTGGAAAAATTGAAACACTTCATGCTTAACTCGGACTGGCTCATCATAGACAATTCCATTAAATTTCAAAGAGCCAATAGCATTTCTATTCTGTCTGCAGCTTGCCATGACATGAAAAAATCTGGTATTTTTATCCCCTTTGAGCGCCCAATTTTGCTTTGATTTTTGTAGCCAAATCCATTCTTGCATTTTACTTAATTTCCACACATCGTCTCTAATTTCCCTTCTACTCAATTCCTCCCCATTAGATAGCTCTCTAGTTTCAGTTAACAAATCAAATTCATGTAATTTCTCCTCTGCACGATGTAATTTCACAGATATTGCTCCAAACACTTCACTGTTCCATTGCTTCAAAACTTGTTTAACTAGTTGGAGTTTTTTAAGCATTACAAAACCACCTCACCCAGTAATTTGTGACTCCTCCCAGGCCTCCCTTACCACTTTAGAGAAAGAAGGATGAAGAAACCAGGCATTTAAAAATCTGAATGGTTTAGGACCCCAATCCCTTTCGTCCTTCATAAGCAAAATTGGGCAATGGTCAGAGACAATTTTAGGCAATCCCCACAATTTAATATTGAAGCTTTCCAACCACTCTGGGTCCAACAAAAACCTGTCAATTCTACTCCATCTCGCACCCTCCTGATTATTACACCATGTAAATTTTCTTCCAACCATTGGTATATCTGTGAGCTCACAGGAGTCAACAAAGTCGTTAAACTCTCGCATACCTCTATCACTTCTTGACATACCTATATGCTCACTAATCAGCCTAATTTCATTGAAATCCCCCCCCCCAGACATCATGGGCTAAGAAATTTACTTCTAAGCTGTGTAATAATTTCCCAAAACCGTCCCCTCTTACTTACATCAGTAGGAGCATACACATTCATCAAAACACAATCAAAAGAATGATAAATAGTACCTTGCAAAAGCAAGAAATTCCTACTACCACAGCACTCCTTTAATTGAAAAAAATCAGGATCCCAGACACAAATTATGCCACTCGAACTTCCTTGTGATCCAACCTCCATATATTCAAACTGGGCACATCCCCAAATAGATCGAATATCCCATTCTGATAACAACACTCTTTTTGATTCTTGCAAGAAAAGCATTCCAATTTTCCTCTCCTTTACTAATTTCTTGATTTTGGCCCGTTTTTCTAGCCGACCCAGACCTCTAATATTCCACGAAAGTATCTTCATTTGAACCGCTATCCACACTTTGATCGCATCTACAAACTGGTTTACCTCGGTGAACCAATTCTAACCCCCACTTTTTCTTTGTCTTGCTGTTCCAGCTGCACAATACGGTTGACAATACTAGCTTCATCTTGCCCAAACTCCACCCCAAGTAATTTACCCATGCGCAGTGTTGCCTGAGCTTCATTTAAAATCCGAGCACTACCTCGAGACCTGCTGTTATCTCGGTTAGCTAGAGATCTGGACAGAGCTGCTGAAGCCGATCTGAACAAAGCCTCCTTTTGAGAGTTTCGTCTTGCTACTGTCTCACTGTGCCCTCTTCTCCGTGCAGAAAATGGCAGCTTCCAACTTCTATTTCTATGTCGAGCTTTCTTATGAGCTGAAGTAGCAGCTTTCATAAGTTGTTTAGAAGGGCCCTTATTCAACTCCTTACTGTTGCCTTCAAGATCCAAAACCTTTGTATGGCTAAAATTCTGGCCCACTAAACCATACCCAATACCCTGACTAGGATATGGCCCTATCGGCCCACCAAGCACCAATTCTCCCAACTGGGCCTGGGAGAAACACACCTCTAGATGGACTTCAGGCCAGCTCTTAACCGTTCTACTCAAGCTCTTCATATATCCAGAGGTAACCACATGTCCATCCAACTGCCCATCGAGCCTCATACCAAAATCGTCATTACACTTCTACGCAGATGTCGACTCTGATACAACCATCTTGTCGGAGCCTGCATTTGAATTTGAATTTTCAAGGCTTTCCACGGTCTCAGCTACAACCGATGCATGTTGCCAGCTCAAACTTCCTCCACTTGCCACTTCACTTGAACTAACCCATTGATCCTTGTCCACATCAGCTAGTATGTCCACGGCACCCTCCTGATTTGGTGCCACCTCAGCTTCACCATCAACCCGGCCATGGGCAAAGACTGAAGCTCCATCACTATGTCCACCGGAGCCATGTAACCCATCTGAAGTATGACTATCCAAATGCATGCAGTTAGAAAATACCAATTGCTCTTCACAGATTTGTACTGGGTACACACCGCTGCCGGATTCGAGACTAATCACCACATTGATGGCCTCCATACATTTTGTAACAATCCTAATCTTGCTGCAGACGAACGACATCGGGTCACCAATATCTTCATCCAGCCCTACCACTTCCCCCCATAGCCTTCCAATAGAAGTAAAAGTTTCTGCACTCCACAGGTTCAGAGGAACTCCATAGCATGAGAGCCAAGTGCTTCTCTCTTGCTCAATATGCAATCTAGCTTTCCAATCCAGAACAAACTCACCCCACTCCACCAGCCAACCTTGCATTAGTCTTACATCCTCTTCTTTCTCCTCGATTGAGCTAAAAGTAATAACAATATCCCTCCCTCCACCATCTCTAATTCTTCCTTTTTTCACTCCCCTACTTCGAGCTTCATGTTTGAAATCGGCCTTTGTAGCATGATGGTGTAATCTAATAATCACACTCTCATACAGCCATGCATTTCCCACCTCCCGCGCTTTCACCACTAACCGTGATTGACCCTCCTCTCTATTCCCAGTAAGAACTTCTGCAAACGTTCTCCTCATTCCTCTGTTTTTGGTTACATTTCCACCCTCAAAAGAATTGTTTTGTTTGATTGTTTTTGTTGCACCAATAGTATTCGGATTCACCACTCTGCGTTGATCACTGTTAAAATCCGCTTCCTTAACCTTTAAAGCTCTGTCCTCCACCCACAGCCCATTCGCTCTTTGGATTGCCACATTGGCAGCTACTCTGCAGTTATACCTCACAAAACCAAACCTTGTACTAGAGATCCTTCGCCTTTTGTTTGGAATGAATACATCCCTTACAACTCCGAAGTTATTCAACAAACTGAAGAGGCCTTTTGGATCAATGGATTCAGGTAGGTTATCTACAAAAACTGTGATCCATCTGTCCCTTCCTCTATGCATCCTGCCAATGACTCGGTTTCTTTGCTTGACCACCGGTTTCCATCCTCCATTTCCATCCATCTTTAGAGATTCCACGAAACAAGTACACCTTATCGACAAGAGAGTAGAAAAGAAAATGTGAAATGCTTGAACGGATGGCTTTTGGAAGCGAATCAAGAGTCTCTTTCTGCTGCAAGCCCTCCGAGTCTGTTCTGTATATAAAGTGGCATGGATGGCTTCAATAGTTTAATCTAATTTGTTTCTTTAGTTCAATTTGACATCTTTTTGTATGCTTTCCTAAAAGAGGGTAGAAAGAGAGGGAATTTTGTAAACTTAGGCTGTGTTTAGTTTAATTTTGAAATTGTGATTCCGTTTTTAGAATTGTGATTTAAGTATAGAATTGTAAGTTGAGTCTTAAAAAAAGAAAATATATTTAGTTATAAGTTTTGAAAAGTGTTTTGAAAAGAGTTTTGAGTTTTGAAAAGAGTTTTGAGTAGTATTTTGAGTTTTTGAATTTTGAGTTGTATTTTGAATTTTTTGGATTTATTTTTTAAAAATATTAAAAAATGTTTAAGAAAATTTTATTTTTTATTATATATATAATTTTTATTAAAATTTTTTATTTTAAAAATTTTATTTTATTTTGTAAATATTTTAATTTTCAATTTTAATATTTTAAACTCAAAACATAATTTCACACTCAAATCATAACCAAACACATAATTCAAAACTCAATTCAAAATTATTTTCAAAACTCATAAACCAAACATATAACTCGAAACTCCACACTAGTTTCAAAACTCTACACTCAAATCATAACCAACACATAACAAAAAAATTAAAATATTTAAAAATATATTTATAAAATAAAATAAAATATTTAAAATAAAAATTATATATTTGAAATAAAAAATAATTTTTAAAATTCTTTTTAATATTAAAAAAATACAATACATAAATGTATGAAATATAGTGCACATTAAAATAAATAAATAAATAAATATTTAAAATATAAAATATTTACACTAAAAAAATTAAGAAAATTTTTAAATATTTTTAAAAAATAATTTTAAAATACAACTCAAAACTCAAAATACAACTTAAAACTCTTTAACTCATGACCAAACAAATTTTTTATTTTCAAAACTTAATTCAAAGCTCATAATTCAAAATACGACTTCACACTCAAATCATGACTCTAAAAATAATTTTTAAAAATAAAATAAAAAAATAATTTTTAATTTTTTTTTCTTTTGGAATAGAGTTTTGAAGAGAATTTGATTTAAGTTTTGAATTTTTTTTTTGAAATTGCGTGTTTGATTATAAGTTTTAAACTTAATTTTTGAATTAAATTTTAAATTATGTATTTAGTTATAAATTTTAAAAAGTAATTTTTAAAATCATAATTTCAAAAGCAAATCAAACACAATCTTAAATTTTCTTGGCTACCAAACGACAAGTTACAACATCCACATGGGATGCGTTTGGTGTACCTCACTAATTCCCTCGCACGTTGACAAAATCAATGTGATAGATGATAGTGATAGTTCAGAAATGAATAAAAAAACTAAATAAAATAAAAAACAATTCTAACAAGATAGAAATAATAACGCCAAAAAAAAAATAAAAAATAAAATAAAAAACAATTCTAACAAGATAGAAATAATAACACATGTGAGAACTAGGCCATTTTTCTCATATGGTTTGTGTATCAATTCTATGTTCTTAATACCACTTTCGAAAAATTTATTTACAAGTTACCATGGAAGTTATATCATTGTTTTATAAATGAAGCACTTTTTGAATATGTGTGATATTTGAGTTTGAATCTTATTATTAAGTATTATAATTTTGTATTATAATTTTTATTTTATGTCATTGATTAAATTAAAAAAAATGTTGTCTTAAGCTTGATGTATACCAAAAGAATTGTAAATAAACTTACTTGAACGAACTCAAATTTATTGAAAGTAGAGTTTTCAAAAATTCCACATTTATCCACTCAAATTGCCTAACCCATATCCATCCGCTGTTACTAAGTAGTTTGAAAGTATTGGCATGTGTCATTGTTGGCTTTTTTAGTTTTCGAAGGTTAGTATTGTAATTTTAAGCGTGCCAGTAAAGATCAATCAGTCCTTACAGAAGATTAATTGTCAACCAATTATCAGACGATTGTGTTTTAGTTCTTTCAGCCTTAATAAAAAGGACTTTTACTGGTGGTTTGTTTAGGAGAATTTAGTAAATAACAACTAAATGAAGAATTTCAGAATTTCATTAAGTAAACTGAAAAACTTAAAATGATCTGACTCAACCTCGTAGAGGTTTACAGTAACAAGTTATTTAAAACTACTCCTATAAATAGTGGCGGAGCCAGAAATTTAAGATAGGGGGGGCACCTGGATCTGGAGAAAAATCTACTAAATTGATTTCTATGTAACTTTGTTTTGTGGAAGAATAATTATTATCTTCTTCTTGAGGAAGAGATGATTCCAACTTTGATTTTTTTTTGAAATATTTCTCCATGACTGTTTGAAAAAAATAAAAATCAAAATAAAAATTCATAATCAAAATCACAAACTCCCACAAGTCAAAATCTCCAATTTTAATACAAATAAAAAATTTTTTAATTTAGCACAAATCACAACAAATCAAAATTTCTAATTTTAGTACAAATTATAACAAATCAAAATCCCTAATTTAAATATTAATCACTGTAAATTAATATTTTTAATTTCAGCACAAATCAAATTCCTAATTTTAGCACAAACAACAACAAACCAAAATTCATAATTTTAATATAAATCAAAATCCATAATTTTAATATAAATCACCACCAATTGAGATTCATAATTTTAGCATATCAAAATCTCTTATTTTAACATAAATAATAACAAATAAAAAAAAATTACAAATTAAAACTTAACAAATAACTATAAATTAATACTCATAATTTTTATTTAAAAATAAATAAATAAATAAATAAATAAAGTTACCTATAAACAATGAAGAGAAGATACCAAAGTTGTAGTGTAGTCTTAAATCTGTGTTGTGTGATTCTAATCTACTGAATCGCGAGTCAGTAAATTACAAAACAACAAAGGGAGATAAAGAAGACAAAGAAAATACAAAAATACTTAATAAGTACTGTAAATAAATAAAAAAATAAAGAATTTCATACACTTTTAGGGTTTTAGGGTTTTAGTCTTGCCGTAATTAAAATTGTGTGCACTCACTAAAAATAAATAAATTGTGTGTCAGTGTTTACTTGGGATTGTAATTTACAAAAATAAAAAAATAAAAAAAAATAAAAAAAAATAAAAAATAAAAAATAAAAAACAAAAAAACGTGGGCCCTGGTGTGGTGTTAGTGTGTTTTGGAATGCATTTCGGAGGACTATATAGCAGGGGCGCACTGTGTAAACAAGACCAAACCCAAAAAAATAAAATAAAATAAAATAAAATAAAATAAAATAAAATTGAAAAGTCAGGGGGGGCACGTGACCCCCCTCAACCCAACGTGGCTCCGCCACTGCCTATAAATGAAGTGCAGTACAGGATTTTGAAGTACAGAAATGTAAAAAACTGCAAAAAGGGGAAAACAAAGTAAATAAATTTGGCTTTTGATTGGAGTCTGGATCTTCCTTTCTGGGGCCTTCTCTACTATTTATACTTTTCAATGATAATAGTCGAAGTGGACTTCTAACCGTCGAAATGCCCTCAATGATTGCTGAACATGCTCTCTCACAGTCAGTCCCACTATGCCACATTTGCAGTTAGGCTTCCCTCCTGATTTTGAATTTGACCCTTGTGAGTAACCGTTAGGCCACATCACTTTATATCCCTCGATCATTTCAGTACTACGTAGACCCATTATTACCAATATGGGCTGACTTGTGTCTGACTATGGTTTGCAATTTGTATTAACTCTCCAAATTGCCTTTTCATGCCACGTGTTGAATTGTGATTGGCTTATACAAATTATACAACCAACAGTCATATTTGAGTTTAAATTTCACTATTAGATTTTATAATTTTTTCTTCTCTTATTTTCCTATCATTGATTTTTTTTTTTATTTAAAAAAAAAAAAAGTGATTGTCTTGGCTTGATGCATGCCATGAGAATTGTAAATAAACTTAATTTCTTATAAACAATTCAAAATTATTGCAAGTAGGCGTTTGCAAAATATCTATCTACTATTCAAAATTTTCAACCCTGCTTTGCCATCCGTAGCTTGAAAGTGTAGTAATGTTAGGAATACAAAAACCAAACATAAAATGGGATACAACCTTTTCACAAAGGATGGGTTTTACATATGTATTGATGTAATCTTCATATGTATGTATGCTTTTTCCATCAATAAAGTTCCATTTTTTTTGTCGAGAAAAAAAAAATGGTGTAAGTTCTACATGTAGGCCTCACCTCTTGTGAGAGGGTTATATTCCATTATGTATTTAATTTCTGTGCACATAAATTTACTTCTAAAAGTATTGACTGCTTTTAGTTAGACCAAGTATATAGTTGTGTGTGGTTTACAATTTTTAACGCGTCCATATAAGCAATCTAACCCTCTAATACTTATAAATCTTCTCATTTTTGACTTTCATCTCTGCCTCTAAACTTTTTATCACCGCTTCCCACCCCTCATTGCATTGCCCACTCTTTGTCGCTTCCTAGACACAAATATATCATCAAGCATTTCATTTATTTTGATTTTGTAATTTTATAATTATCGTATAAGATTTATAACTTTAAAATGTATACATACTATATGTTGAAATTTACAGCCTGTCCAACTCATTGGTTTGAAATTGTCAAAAATTCATTCCAACCTGCTGGTTTTGAGGCCATGCATATTGGTGGTAGGTTAAGAAATTGTCAACCTGTTGAGAGCAGTTTGATTGAGATTATTTTTCCTCAATCAACCTCCACACAACTCCAATTCCAATTTTGAATTTGATTTGTATATAAAATGTTCAATACATGGCTTGAATGTACCACTTGTGCCAATGAATTATTTGTTTGCACAAACGTAGCTTTCAATGTCAAGCTAATAATAAAGATTCTTACATTCTTGTAATCAACTGGATTTGCTCGTACCTTCATCAAACTACAACTTTCATGTACATAAAATTTGTCTTATTAGACATATCCAAATAAGCTTAATTTTTTAGATTAGGTAGAAAAGGCATTTCAAACAAAAATGCACATTCACTTTGTTTGGTTTGAATTTTCTAAAAATACTTTTTTTTTAAAATTCTACTTTCTTATTTTTATTTTTATTTTTTACTGATTTTTTAATATTTGAAGCATTTTTTTTTAATTTTTAGACACATCTAACATAAATACACTTAACAAGTATAATTTTCAAAAACAAAATCTTTAAAAAATTCACTAAATACCAAAAATATAAAAAAATATAAAAATTCAGTATATTTTTCGTATTTTTATGTATTTATTAATTTTTTGAAATATTTTTCACAAATATTTTACTTTTTAGATACATCTAAATAAGGTGCATCTAAAAAAGTTAAAAAAATACTTAAAATTTTAAAAATATTTACAAAAAATATAAAAATACCAAAAATAAAAAACTCAATTTTAAAAAAATTAAATTTAAAAAATTAAAATCAAACGCACTGATTAATTTTTAGAATAGGAGAGACCTTGACTTCGTCGCGTAAGCCTTTGCTTGAGGCAGACACGTCGAACTTTCCAAAGACTTTAGTGACTTCTTAAAACAACCTCCCCTAGCCACTTTAATAGATTTCATTGAGGGTTTTTAATTTTTTTATTTATAATTAATCTGTAATCTGATGACGAGTCCTTTTTTTTATTCACATTTGGCCATTGGCCAGCGCATGTGGATCACGTTTGGGTGGGTTCTTCACATGCTAAAGCCCATTTGCTAAGATGTTTTTATTTTATTTTATTTTATTTTTTAATAGATAGAAAAATAATTACATTATGAAAAATATTTAAATATTTATATTATTAAATAAATAGAGTATTAGTCTATAATAATTAAAAAGTTAATAAAATCTAACAATCAATTCACAATGTCCACCAAGCCAAGTTCCATAATAATTGTTAATTGTCTAACAACCAATCCACCATGCCTGCCAAGCCAAGTTGAATAATCACTACTAATCATATACAACCCTTATAATGGAAAAGAAATAAATCAACCACCACAAAAGATATCAAACTCATTTTTATAGGAGCTAAACCTAAGATCACACATCACAAAAAGTGCTATACAACCATTAAGCTAAATGCCTTTGTTCATTTGATAAGAAATTCAAACCCTATAAAGAGGGGAAATTTAGGATTTGCATTCTTTAAAATGGGTATATCATAAGAAGATTATGAGTTTTGTTCAGACTGTAGGGATTTAGAATAGTGCGCATAAACTAACTCTGGATACGTTATACATAATACACACACAAAATATATATATATAAATCGAAAGTTTAAAATGTATTGGATATCGATAGTAGTGGTTAAAGAATTTTGAAACGTTTGACATTAAAATGAGATTTTATTTTATTAAATTTTACAAAAATTAATTTTTTTTATAGAAAAGTTAGTCACCTAAAAAATTTGTCTATAAACTTATCAAAAAAGTGATATACTATGAAGCACGGGTACTTCAAAAATAGTGCCGTACGAGTACCGAGTACTTACTGGGTGCAGGTACGCATACCGAGTACGGCAAAAGAGGGTCCAATACGTTTGGCTCATTTGGGTACGGCGTGGGTACGCCATGGGTACGCCTTTTTTTTTTTTTTTTTTTTTTGCCCTTGCAGATCAGTAATTATTATTATTATTATTTTAATTTTTTTTGTGCCCTTGCAGATCAGTAATTTTGATGTTTCTCTGTTGTCCGGTCTGTCTGTATGAATTGTATAAGCATAGTAGCAAATAATTTTGATGTTTTTAAAAAGCAATTTGAACGAAAAAAAAATAACAAGGCCTATAAAGAGTAGTTCTGTGTATGACTATGTATTATGTTTTTGCTTCAGATCCTCCTAGAATTTCTTTATAAAATTTTTAATCATAATAAACTTTTAAAGTTTATGCACAAAACATTAAAAATTGATACTGTATTAGTTGATTAGTAGTGGTTGGGAATGATGCAATTTTATGTATTATGCAAATTGCAATTGACAACCTGCCCCAATTGAGAATTTTTTTTCCTTTACTGTTGGCAATTAACTTTAAATCTTTCTTTGGTCTCCTGTTATTTCTTTGGTCTCATCCTATGAAAATAGCAAATTGATGCGCAAAAAGAAAAATTTTAAAAATAAATTATGGTCACAAATTCACAGTGCATAACATGTCAAAGTGAGAGATTTCATAAATATTATTTTTAATGCTTAATGGTTTTAAATTATAGGAAAATGAGTAGTATTTTTTTTAGTTTTGATATTTAATTTTAATTTATAGGTTGGATCCTTTAACCATAATTATATTTTAAAAAATAAATAAATATCGGCGTACCGCAACCGCACCCATATCGTACTTTTTTTGAGTTTTGCCGAATCAGCGTACCCGCACTCATACCCATATCGTACTCGTACCCGCACCCGTGCTTCCTTGGTGATACATGATCTAAATTCAATTCTTATATGATGGTTATGATAGGTTTCACAGTTAAATAAATCTCAAGTACACAAATTAATATAATTTTTAAAGTTTTTTTCTTTGTGATCTTTGCACAATAAGGGATCGTTTGGCAATAACTTTTTTAGTTGATTTTTTGATTTTTTTGACTATTTTGGCCTGAGACTTTTTTGGCTTTTTGACTTTGGAATGACAATTTTTTTTTTTTTTGTCTTTTTGTGATTTTTGTCATTTTGTAATTTTTTGACTTTTTTTTTTTGTCCTTTTATAATTTTTTGACCTTTTTTTTTTGTCCTTTTATAATTTTTTAGCCGCAAGTGGAAAACCAAACGAGCACTAAGTTAAGTGACTTAATTAGTTGACACATCAATTATGGACAACTAATAAGATCTGAAATATCCCAGAATTATAGGGTATGGTGAAAGGGCTGATAAGGTTTAGTTCTAAACTGACAATTAATGGATTAATTTCAAAATCTTAGGGCTTGTTTAGAAACTTGGTTATTTTATTTGACTTTTAGTGTTATTTTAACTTGGTTAAAAAAAGTAGTGTTTGACATAATAGTTGACTTCTTCTGTTTTTGTAGTTAATTTAATAGTTGTGAGAAAAAAAAAATAAAAATTATATTTTAAATTTAACATTTTATCTTATTGACAATTTTAATTATTTTTATCTTTATTGATTATTTTAACCAAAATTACTCATCCCAAAACTTTCTTCAGAGACAGACTTGCAAATCAAGATCAATACGTTTTTTTATCAGGCAAAAGAGTCGACTTTGACAATATTTAATTTCAAATTGTTTCCACAAGTAATACTATATATAGACCATCTCACATCACATTATTACCTACAAATCTTAAGCGTCACAAACAAACATGGCATCCATGCATTCCTCTACTTGCATTTTCTCTCTCTTTCTCATCTTCCATCTCTCCCTTGCAATCCCCTCAACAACTTCCTCACCCGATACGGTGTGTAGGTCAACTCCTTTCCCTTCCGTTTGCAAATCCATGTTGCCAGGTAACCAACCTGGCAGTACCATACATGACTATGGCCGTTTTTCCATCCGCCGGTCCTTAGCAACAACTCAAAATCTTCTCTCTTTGATCAATAGTTACCTTAGTAACCAAAATACATTGTCTCAAACCGCCATTCGTGCTCTCCAGGATTGCCAACACCTCATCAGCTTAAACCTAGATTTCTTGTCCAATGCCGGCCAATCCATTGGTTTTACAGACACCCTTCAAAGTTCACAAGCTGATGACACGCATACTTTACTAAGTGCTGTCTTGACCAACCAACAAACTTGCTCAGACGGCCTTCAAGTTGCGACTTTGCCTTCTTCAGCCATTCAAAATGCCCTTCTAACTCCGTTAAACAATGGAAACATGATGAATAGCGTGTCGCTAGCTCTTTTCAAGCAAGGTTGGGCCCACAATGAGGCCAGACATGGGCGGGGGCTGATGACACAACTATTTTTTGGTGGTGGTGCTGGAGGGGTGAATGTCAGCCAAATGGTGGTGGTGAGCCAGGATGGGAGTGGGAACTTCACCAATATCACTGCTGCGGTGGCGGCCGCGCCTACTTATAGCAACGGTAGCAATGGCTATTTCGTGATTTATGTGGTGGCCGGAGTTTATGAAGAGTATGTTACGATTACGAAGCACCAAACTTACTTGATGATGATCGGAGATGGGATTAACAAGACTATCATCACCGGTAACCATAGCGTGGCGGATGGGTGGACAACTTTCAATTCTGCAACATTTGGTAAATTTTTATTTTATTGTATTTGGTAGGCTCTTTTGAGCAATGCAAATGCAATTAATTATATTGATTAATATGAGCTTCATCTCATAAGCAAATATAGGAGGTATAAAATTAGCAAATTTAAGCAATGCAATAAATTATACCCACATGCAATTAATCATATCCATGTGCAAGAAATTTGAAACATTAGGAACTAAAACATTACAACTTCTTTTATAATTTGTCAAAATTCAACATGCTCCGTATAAAGTTTCTGCAAAAAGTTTATCTTGCTTTAAGTAACTACTTAAGCAGAATAATATTATATAAACATAAAATTTATACATAATTTTTTGCAATTATGTGATAGGTTTGAGTTCTATTATTTTAAAAATAAAGTTGAATCAATGTGACTTAATGTTAATAATGAAAAAACTAGGTAGTCAAAAGAGTAAATAAAAAAGTGTCCTAAAAATAAAGTATATAATATATATTTAAATTTGATACGATGTAAATAATACTTTGAATAAATCTAGTCTATACATTTTATTTTCTTATGAACAAACTATTATTCGCCAAAAAAAAAAAAAAATCTATACCATATATACACTTCATTTATACATGCATAGCATTTCGAAACCATCTAAACCTAACATTCTGAATGAAAACACCTTCTTGCAGCTGTGGAAGGCCAAGGATTTGTGGCCCTAAACCTAACCATCCGCAACACCGCTGGACCACAAAAGTTCCAAGCGGTGGCGCTTCGAAACGACGCCGACTTGTCCACTTTCTACAACTGCAGTTTCGAAGGATACCAAGACACCCTCTACACCCATTCCCTCCGGCAATTCTACCGGCAATGCGATGTCTATGGCACCGTCGACTTCATCTTTGGAAATGCCGCGACTGTTCTTCAGGATTGCAATTTATACTCGCGGCTTCCCTTGCTAGGCCAATTTAATACAATCACCGCGCAGGGCAAGACAGATATAAATCAAAACACCGGGACTTCAATTCATAATTGTAGCATTACTGCTGCCCAGGACTTGGCATCGAGCAATGGCACGACGCAGACTTTCCTAGGCAGGCCATGGAAGCTTTACTCGACGGTAGTTTGTATGCAATCCTTCATGGATAGCTTGATTAATCCTGCTGGGTGGGCCCCGTGGTCTGGGGATTTTGCATTGAACACATCATACTATGCAGAGTATAATAACTATGGACCGGGGTCCAATACTAGTAATCGGGTCACATGGCTTGGTTACCATGTGATTGGTGCAACAGATGCGGTGAATTTTACTGTCTCTAACTTCATATTTGGAGATCATTGGTTACCTCCAACTGAAGTCCCTTATATTGGTGGTTTAATGTGAGTTATGCTTTTAAATATTGGTACATACTATCTGATATTGGTTGATATATAATTGTATAGTCAATGTTGATAAGTATCTTGATACTATTATTTAAAACTATAATACGTATAACACCTTTTGCTATTTCATTCTTGAATTAAATTTGTTTTCAATTTTCTTCCCTTCCAAAATAACATTCCATGATGTAAGAATGCCAAGAAAATGTCTTAATTATGAGTTGTAATTTATTTGTTTTAATGTAAACAGTCTCTAGTGTTATTCAATATTTGGCTTGGGAACTCCCACAACCAAACACTAGTAATCAACAGTGTGTACAATATATACATGCTCATATGGTATCTATTGTTCCTGTACTTTCTTTCATTCCCAAACCACTTGGCTATTATTTTTTGGAGAAATTATTATTGAATGGTATTCACTGGTGATAAATTTTTAAAAATTTATGAAAAAAGTTCATAGTTTTAATATTTTAAATTACAATTATTATTTATTTTTGTAGATACAAATGTGAGTGGATGAAAGGGTAAACGATATCCGATTAATTTGATTTTTTGCAAGTACGTTCTACTTGATGTATTATAAAATGTGAACGGTTCAAATTTTTAAAATGGGCCCATTTAGTTGCACAACAGTGGCTGCTGTGCGGTAGCCACCCCAAATCTATGAGACATTTGGTGAAATATTTAATAGAAATTTTGGTATCCCTAATATTACTCAATATCTATTTGAGGAACCCCATTAGTCTATCAATTTTGTTAGGAATCATTAGTGAGACAGGTTGGATTTGCTTAGTCCGTAATTATTGTGTATATATTTCATATTTTAATAGATTTTTTAGATTTTGACTGGTCAACGGGTTAGTACGAGTCGGACTTATTTAAAAATTTTAAATCACGTCCAATCCACAAGCCTAAATCTTACGGGTCATAATCAAACCATTATTAAATTTTACATTTCTTTCATTAACATGTTTTTAATATTTTCATAAGTTATTTTTCTTCTTTACTTTCTAACATAATTCAAGTATTTTGAGAATTTTTTTTATTTTTTATTTTTATTTATTTTACATCTCATATAATAAAAAATAATCAAGTAGCATATAATACTTACAAGTGGAGGGAGAAAAAACCTTTAAATATTAGACTAAAAAAAATCAAACTAAACATTAGATATGCAGGCTCTTACGAGCGAGGCTTACGGCCGACTCAGGTTATAAATCCTTGTTCAAAACTCTAAATCATCTTCTATATGTTGGAACAGACAAGGCATTCAAGCGAGTTGGGACGGGCCATGGGAATGATTGATTGGATTAGATAATATCGGATTTTTCATCTACGGACTATTTGCGGACCCCAAATTGCGCCAATACCATTCTAATGGTTAATATGATATTTTGACACAACTAATTTTCATATTAATGTCTGGTCACAAAATTTACTTTTCAATCCTAATTTAGTTTTGTTGATGTGTAAAAAATTGCTTTGCTAAACTTTAGGTTAAATTTAGAATAAAGTGGGCTTTATTTTAGTAATGCAGTTGAATTATTATTGGAGAAGGAATGTTGAGATGTTTAGCTGAAAATTATTTTAAGAAACCTTGTGATTTTACAATTATAGAGTTGATCTCCTTAGGGTCGGCTCAACTACTTGTGTGGCCTAAAGTAAAAAATTTTAATTAGGTTATTTTTGTTTTGTTTTGTTTTGTTTTGTTTTCTTCTTTTTTAGGACCAAGAACATATTGAAATAGAATTTACTGGAGGTGAAATAACACAAATTTGATGAAAGGATTGGAACTCTTTTTTACCATTTTTTTTTTTTATCAAATTTAAATTTGATACAAGATTTGGTAAAGGATTGGAGATGCTCTAATTCAATCCATTTATTATTTCATATTATCATGTCTTGTTTACGTGTCATGTCAACAAACTTCATTTTTAGTTAAAAATATAAATGTATGAAATAATTAAAAAAATTTCCTACAAGTTAAATTTATTGAAATCAATCTATTGAATGAAATTATTCATAAGAAGAAGATCAAGTGCATTAAAGTTTTGTCAAGAATGGTCGATGGTCGAAGGGAGAACGATGGCGATCGGGGAGGTTGGATCCCAGTGATTAAGCAAAAAGGCAGGCAAGTGCGCTCTAATTTGTGGACGGGTGGTCCAAAGGGCAGCTTTGATTACACTATTTGTGGATAACTTGCCGGAATCCTTTTCACCTAGAAACTTGTATGATTTGTTCATCAAGTTTGGCGTAGTTAAGGATGTGTACATACCACAAAAGCAAAGAAAATCAACCTATACAAGATTTGGGTTCGTACGTTACGATTGCTCCATTGCAATGACTGTTGCTGAACAAAAGGCCAATGGTTTGTGGGTTGATAACAAACCTTTGTCGGTCAAAATTGCAGAGTATGGTAAAGGAATAGAAAATAGACAGAGGCAGAAACCATCACTAACAAGACAAGCTGAAGTCAAAGATGATGCCGTTATGGGGACCAAGCAGCTTTGGCATCAACGCACTGATGGATGGTCATTTGCAGATGTCATAAAGGGAGCTGAACCCAGATCTACACCTCCGGTAACTATCAAAGTAGATGAGGTAGGGAATGGGTGGCTGTACAAGAGTCTGATAATGAGACTCAAAATAGATTGCTATGTTCCGTATGTGAAGAACGAACTCATCAAAAGAGGAGTGCAGAATGTGTTGGTAAGAGCAGGAGGTGGGCGAGATGTTATCATCTCATTTAATTCCAAGGAAGATATGCTAAGTCATAGGTCTCAGTTCAAGGATTGGTTCCATGACTGGTGTGAGTATATCACTGAATGGAGTCCAGGTATGCTTCTTCATCGGGAGAGGTATGTTTGGATCAGTTGTTATGGGGTGCCTCTTAATCTATAGAACTCAGGTACCTTCCGAAAGATAGGAGGATTGTGGGGTGAGTTAGTTCTTTTAGATGATGAAGTTTCCACTCCTAAATCCTTCCGTTGTGGAAGGCTCAAAATAATTACTAGTGTCATAGATCCGATTAATACAAGCCTGAATCTGGAATGTAAAGGCAGATTTTACCCCATCCGAGTCCTTGAAGAGCAGACTTCAAAAGATGTTAGTATCAGTTGTAAAGGAATGTCATCTAAGGTGGCAACCCAAGATGTTTGCTCCAAAATCAACCTGGTGAAAGAAGGTGATGACAGGGCAGCTAAGTTGGAAAAATTATCTAGTGTGGTTGTAGGGAATGGTGGCAATTGGAGTCATGCCTCAGCAGTGGAAGAGACCACAAATTGTGCGGAAAATTCAAATAAAGAGGGTGCATGTGTGGTTGAGTCATCTTTGCCAGTGGACAACCTGCACCAGAGTCATAGGTACACTTATAAAGCTCAAACGGGGGCTGAAGCTCAGTCAGTGGGTAGCCAGCAGCAGTGTGTAGAGTGTAATCATGAAGCTCAAAAAGGTGCAATAGCCCCTATAGTAGAAGGTCAAATCCTCACCCCAGGTTTTATCAAAAGCCTTAGTCCTTCCCTGAAGAATAAATCTGGTATTTATCTTGAGGTAGCTCTTAATCATATGCCAACTGGGCTTCAGCCTACTAACCTGGCCCATTCGGAATTGCCGCTTATTGGGCCCTCTTTTGGCGCATTTCAATTTCCACCTGCAAGGCCAGGGTGTGGGTCATCAGATGTGGGTAGTGGCACTATCAGTCCATATATTTCAGACTTTATTCTTAATCGTTTGAAGAGAAGCAAGAGAAAAGAAAGCAGACGAGTAGGAGTTAAACAACCTCTGTTAGCTGGTCGATTCACTGGTTTTGCTAGAAGGCTTGGTCAGAAGGGATCTTCCATAAATAAAAGAACCATTAAAGGCTTACGGTCAAGATCCACACCTATCCCCATATCTCTTCAAAATCCAGTTAATAAGCAGCCCCTTTTGGAATTGATTTTCTTCAAGAGGCCCAAGCAACAGTGCAAATGGGGAAAAGTTTAGGGTTTGAATTCATGGGGCAAGAATCTGAGGTTATCAGGAAATTAGTGCACATAGAGGAGAAGGATAAGGAGAGGTTGGGGAAAGGGAAGGGTATTGTGGAATGATTAGCTTCAAATGAGTGAGATCAGTGTCATACAATGTTTCTATGAAGACACTAAGTTGGAACATTAGAGGGGTAGGAAGACCTATTAAGAGGAAAAATATCAAGAATCTTTTGCTACAAAGGAAAATTGACATAGCTTTGTTTCAAGAGACAAAAAAGTCGGGCATTACCAGCTTTCAGGTGAAAAGCCTTTGGCCCAAGGATAGGATGGAGTCTATGGCTGTGGATGCTGAAGGAATGACAGGTGGTTTACTCTGCCTCTGGGACCTTGAGGTTTTCCAACTCTCAGAGTGTTGCAGCAATAGAAACTTTATTCTACTATCAGGTAAGCTCTACAACTTTTTCGATTGTGTAATTGTCAATATTTATGCTCCTAATGATGTCATTAGGAGAAGGAAACTCTGGCAGATTCTGTTAAACCTGCAGGATTCATTTCACAAGCCGTGGTGCCTTGGTGGTGATTTTAATGAGATCAGAAACTTAGGGGAAAGTGTAGGTATATCAATAAGGGATAGGGCATGAAAGATTTCAATGAGTTCATAGATACATGTGAGGTGGTGGACTTGCAAATGTTAGGCAGAAAATACACCTGGTGCAATGCCTTTGATGGGAATAAATGAAGTCGTATTGATAGGTTCCTTTTAAGCCCTGAATGGCTAGAGAGATATAAGTTCAAACTTTGGGGCCTTCCTAGAATTGTATCTGATCATTGTCCTATTGTGCTAATGGAGGATGCTAGGGATTGGGGACCCAAGCCTTTCAAGTTCTTAAATGCTTCGCTGCTGCACTCGCATCATGCTTCTTTAGTGGAACAAACATGGCAGGAATCTCATTTTTCTAGGTCATCTGGTTTCATTCTGCAGAGAAAATTGCATACACTCAAGTTGATATTGAAAACATGGAGTAGAGAGGTTTATGGCAATATTGCATTCAAATTAAAAGCCATTGAAACTGAACTTCATAACTTTGACTTGACAGCTGAATCTAGACCATTGGAGGAGGTTGAATTGAAGCTGCAGAGAGAAAAAAGAAATGACATGTGGCTGTTGAATAGGAAGCTAGAACAGGAATGGCTCCAAAAATCAAGATTAGATTTGAATCTGAAGGGTAACAGGAACACTAGATTCTTCCATGTTATGGCAGCAACAGACAAACTAGGAACACTCTCAACTCCATCAAAGTGGGGGATGTGGTTTTGGAGGAGCCAAGTCAAGTTAAACATGCAGTGTGGACTCACTTTTCAAATCACTTCACTGAAGTTTGGAGCAACAGACCAAGGCTTGCTGGAAATTTTAAGAGTGTAAGGCTTAGTGATTCTTTCCATTTACTTGAGGCAGAATTCACTGAAGAAGAAATATGGTCATCTGTTATGGATTGTAATGGAAATAAAGCTCCTGGCCCAGATGGCTTCAGTCTGATGTTTTTTCAAAAATTCTGGAAGGTGCTTAAGGTGGTGGTGATCAACTTTATGAAAGAATTTCATGTCAATGGCATATTAGACCCTGGTGTGAACAGTACCTTCATTACTTTGATTCCAAAGCTCGATAAAGCTATCACTTTAAGTGAGTTTAGACCTATAAGCTTAGTTGGTTCTATGTACAAAATTCTTTCTAAAGTTCTTGCACTACAAGAAAAATCACCTTTGGCAACTAAATTTTTAGTCGCCAAAGGTCCATTTTTAGTCACCAAAAGTCGACTTTTTAGTTTCCCCGACTAAAATTTTTAGTCGCCGCTTTTGTCGCGAATACATGGTCGCTGGAGGTATTGGCGACTAAAACTTTTTTAGTCGGCAAAAAACAGGTATTTAGCGACCAAAGTTTTAGTCGCCAATAGTGATTTACACTTTTGAAAATCATACATTTAGCGACTAATCCTTTAGTCGCCAATACTCACTGAATCACCGACTAAACCGTTTAGTCGCCAAAATAAAGACTTTTGGCGACTAATAATTTTAGTCGCCAAAGGTGCTTCGGTGAAAAAAAAAAATACCAACTTTTTTGCTTTTTCTAAGATTCAAACCACCAACCTGTCCCACATTCTAAACCTTTAGCAACACACTCCCTCCACTATGCCACTACAACACCACATGAATATATATGCAATATATATTATTTGTATAGTATATTGACCCGTATTAATATAAAACTATATATATAAATATAATTATTTTTATTCAATATAATTTATGTAAAAAATAAATTATTTACTAAAAAAAATTGAGGCCACTTTTGGCGACTAAATCCATTATTTAGTCGCCAATTCTGTAATTTTGGGCTACTAATTATTTTTTAGTCACTAAAAAAATAAGTTCCGCCTAAAAATAAACAGTTTTGGCGATTAAACTTGTTTTTAGTCGCCATAAACGTCCCCTTTTAGCTACTAAACTGAATTTTAGTCGCCAATTGCCTGTTTTTAGCTACTAAATTTTTTTTAGTAGCCAAAAAGCTTCACTTTCAGTGACCAAACTGTTTTTAGTTTCCAAAACACGTATAATCGGCGACCAAACTGTTTTTTAGTCGCCAAAACCTATACTTTTCGCTGCTAAATTATTTTAGTCGCCAAAAACCGTCACTTTTGGCTACTAAAAAACCTTTAGTCGGTAAAACCCATATAATCGGCGACTAAATTGATTTTTAGTCGCCAATAACTATACATTTGGCTACTAAATTGTTTTAGTCGCCAAAAGTCTTCACTTTTGGTTACTAATTCCATTTTAGTTGCCGAAAATGGCACTTTTAGCGACGAAAATAATTTTTTTAGTCGCCATTTCTGCATTTTCTTGTAGTGTTGCATCCAGGCTCAAAAAGGTCATGCCCATGATCATTGGTGACACACAGACAGCCTTTCTGGGTAGTAGGAATATTCTCGATGGTGTGTTGATTGCTAACGAAGTTGTGGATGGTTGGGTTAAATCTAAAAAGTCAGGGCTGTTGCTAAAAATAGATTTTGAAAAGCCATTTGATTCTATCAATTGGAACTTTCTCTTTTCTATGCTAGAAAACTTTGGATTTGGTTCCAAATGGACTTCTTGGATTAAGGAATGTGTTTCTACTGCAAGGATCTCAATACTTGTGAATGGCTCACCAACCAAGGAGTTTAGCCCCCAGAAAGGCCTCAGGCAAGGCGATCCCTTATCCCCATTTCTTTTTAACTTGGTTGTAGAAGCATTAAACATACTTCTTCAGAGAGCTAGGGATTTGAATTTTCTAAAATGGGTACTTATAGGCAACAACCTAGTGCAACTATCCCATTTCAAATTCGCAGATGACTCTCCTCTATTTTGTGAAGCCGAGCTATCAAAAGTTGTGAGCTTAAAAAGGATTCTCAGGTCTTTCGAAGTAGCATCTAGTTTCAAAATCAATTACCATAAAAGTGTGGTCTGTGGGATTGGTGTTCCCGATTCTATTTTGGTTGAGTATGCTTCTCTGTTAAATTGTAAGACCCAAACCTTACCTCTAAAGTATCTAGGTCTGCCATTGGGTGCTAGTCCAAGGAGGAAAAGGTTTTAGAAACCAGTTATAGATAAGTTCAAATTGCGGCTTGCTGGCTAGAAAAAGAGGCTTCTTTCCTTTGTAGGGAGGTTGATCTTGGTGAAAGCAGTGCTATCAAGTCTACCCGTGTTTTTTTTGTCTCTGTTCAGGTTGCCTGAAGGAATAGCTAAGGAGTTAGATAAAATACAAGCTACTTTCCTATGGGGTGGTTCAGATTTAAGGAGAAAAATTCATCTCGTGAAATGGATAGAGGTCACAAAAAGCTTAAAACAAGGTGGGCTGGGTGTTAGAAGGCTTAGGGATGTGAATGTGTGTTTACTTCTGAAGTGGTGGTGGAAGTTTGCATCTGAATATGATTCATTATGGAAGAGGCTTATTTGCAGCAAGTACAATTTTCAAGGTGGGGCCTGGCTCCCTAATCTTAGCTCTAGCACCACCTTCTCTAGAATCTGGGGTGGTATCATAGCTACAGCAGTCTCTTATGGATTTCTTTGTTAGTAATCTACAGCTCAAAGTAGGGAATGGTTGTAGAATCAGGTTCTGGACTGATCAATGGTGTGGAGTCTTATGTCTTAAAGAAGAATTTCCAAGGCTATTCCAATTATTGAATGACAAAGAAGGTTTACTCAAAGATTTTGTGGGTGCCTGCTCTAATAATTGGTTGTTTTCCTTTAGAAGGTCTCTATTCGATTGGGAGAAAGAGAAGCTTCTTAGATTAATACGCATCATTGCACCAACACCTGCTCTCAATCTGTTGGTCCAAGATAGTGTTTCATGGTTAGCAGTAAAGCCCGGGCAATCTCTTGTATCTGTTTTCTACAATCAAACTAATCTCGCTTATGGTGGTAATGTCAGCTCCTATAGTTTGGTCTGGCTAAAATATCTACCTCCCAAAGTGCAGTTCTTCGGTTGGCTCGCTTGGAAACAAAAGGTTAAAACTTCTGTGTTCTTGCAACGGATTGATGTGCTGGATAGGGCTGTATCTACTCTATGTATTTTCTGCAAATCACAGCAGGAAACTATGGATCATGTGCTTCTTCATTGTCCTCTGGTGTGGAGAGCCTGGATAGGGTTGCTACACTTGTGGGGGACTCTGTGGGTGACTCCAGGCTCTGTATAGAGAGTGCTGCAGTGGTGGACAGGTCATTTCTGTAGGAAACATGAGCATAGAATTTGGCGAGCATTACCATTAGTCACCCTTTGGTCATTATGGAAGCATAGAAATGAACATCTCTTTCAAGATTCACAACAAGACTTGCAGGAGTTATAGGAGCGCATAATCATAAGGTTAGCAATTTGGCTTAAGGCCACTTCCAAGGACCTTTCATTCTCCATAAATGATTTCCTCTATAATATCTCTGGCATTAGGAACTGTATCTGTTGATGGGTGTGATTTTGCTGTACTCAGTTTCTTTGATGCTATGCTCAGCAGTGGTGATGGTTGGTTTGTTATACTCAACTGTGGTATCTGTTGGTTTGTTCCCCTCCAGTGGGATTGGTCTACTTTAGTGGGATTGGTCTGTCTAGTGTTCTTAGCAGAGGGTTTTTGTTCTGGTAACAGTGGTGTTGGCCTCAGTTCTGTACTTTTTGTTGTGCATCTTGCTCTATCTTGAGGATTTCTTTGTTGAGGTCTTCTTGCTGCTACAAAGTTCTCAGGTCTGCTTTGTTGAGGACTGCTGTTTCTTTGTTGAGGACTGCTCTAGTGTAGTTTTCTCATCTTACTTTGTTTTTCCTCTGTTTTGATGTAATCTGGTTTGTCTGTTTTTGTTTCTTTTCTTCTTCTCTGTTGGTTTCTCACCAACTAGAAGGTCGGAGCTTTGTTCTAGCTCCTAGCTCATCTTTATTGATGTATTTTTCATACCCTGTATGTTTTCATCAATAAAGCTCTCTTTTTGCCCTTCAAAAAAAAAAAGAATATTTGATGTTAACTAAATTTTACTTTTTTAATTTATGAGTCTAAGAGAGTGGGAGATAGACTTTTATTGGTTACACAAATGATAGGAATCTTTACTAAATCACTAATTTTCTTTACCAATTACATATGAATGTGGTCTCACATGGGTGTAGAAAACATTTAATGATCTTATTTTAGTTTGAAAAAACTATTGATTCATTTTTTTAAATTTTAATTTTTATTTAACTCAAAATGAGGCATTTTGTTATACAAAGGCCTAAATCAAGTGCTTCACTAGTAGCCCCTTGAGCCAGCTCTGGATCTCCTGTACCAATTTTGACACAGTTTGGTAGATTGCCCAATTTTTAATAAATTTTTTTCCTCTATCTCCCTTTTGATGGATTTACAAATGTAGTTTGTATTTGATTTTTATTAAAAAAAAGTAGAAGATAACATTTTTTACATTGGAACAACGTTGTCAAATTTGAATATTTTGATTACTGTAACATTTTTTAAAATTATTTCTCTTTCATTATAAAGGTTGTATTGAGTTATTATTTATTTCTACCTATTATGAGCTATTATTTGTAGTGATTCATGATTGTTGGGGTTGTAAATTTGAATTGTTGAACTATAATTATTTAGTTTAAACCAAGGGAATTTTAGCCTAATTGGCTAACTCTTTAGCCACCAAGTCTCTTTTAGGGGTAAGATTTTCTTACAAGTTGTATAAGTGTGAGTTTCAACTCTCTCGAAGTGCTAATCTAATAACTAGCCACTAAGTTTACCCGATAATAATAATTGTTCAGTTTAATATAATTTTCTCATCTTTATAATTAATCTTTTACCAATTAAAAAAAAAAAGAAAAAAAAAAGAAAAAGAAGAAGAAGTAACATAACATGTCAAAATTTAACTGTAACATGCTATTTTGACAATTTAATATTGTAAGATTTTTTAGTTATGTTTGTTAGATTTGTTATATGTTTAACATCTTTCTTTGATCTTGACTTTGCTCGCATCGAATTCGATCCATTGGTGTTTAATTTTGAAATGAAATGTTCACAATAAGTCACGTTATTATGTAATTTGCTGGTCTGTTGCCATGTATTGTAAGCTGGTCTGGTCTGGTTTGGTTTGGGCAACACCTGTTGGTTTGCTACCATGTATTGTGAGCTGGTCTATAATTTGCTTGTTTCTATTTGTGTGGTTTAGGTAACACCTGTTTCAGTCCTAGCTGTGTATCTATCCGCTGACTATGCATCTATCTGTCTCAGTGTTGTATCTATCTGGCATTTTGGTGTCTGCTAGGTTGTTGGTTTACTGGTTTGGGCAACACCTGTTTCAGTCCTGGCTATGTATCTGCTAGAACTAGTAGCTCTACTATGTGCCTTTTGCTGGTTGTTGGTTTATTGGTTTGTGTTGTGTATCTACTTGAACTGGTAGCTCTACTGTGTGCCTCTTGGTTAGATTTTGTTCTAGGTAAATCTGCATTACATTGAGGCTGCTGATATGTTTGTGAGGTTGATGTTAATGTGTTAGTGGTTGCTATTCTTCTGCTGCTAATGTTCTGGCTTTGGTTGTATTTTGTGAAGGCTGCGTATCTGCTAGAACTGGTAACTCTGCTGTGTGCCTTTGGTGCTGTGTCACTGTGTTGGCCTTTTGCTGGTTGTTGGTGGTGGGATGTTTTTGTTAGAATGTTATGCTCAGCAGAAGACAGGTTCCCTCAGCAGTGGACTGTTACATTGGTCTTGTGTATGGAGTGTTGCTCTTGGTCAGATTCTGGTTAATTTTTTGGCTGTTGATCTGCTCTGCTGCTAGGAATGTTTGTGGTCCTGTGAGCTAGTGTTGGTTTCTCACCAACACTATGCATGGTTATCCTTTTTTCTCCTTTTTTTCTTTCTCATCCTTATTGTTGAACTCTCATACGTAATGTATGGCTTCATCATTAATAAAGATTTTCTTAGCTGAATAAAAAAAATAAAAAAAAAAGTCACATTATTATGGATGTATGTTTTGTTTGTATAACATTATTCAAAAAAATATTATTAAATAAAAAAGAGAAAAAAATACTAATTCCCAACAAGCCTTAAAATTGAATTTTAGAAATGCAATTGTTGTCTTTTCAATTTTTTTACGGGATTTGAATTCTGCAGGATGCTCTTTTGTACTAAATATAAAAATTGATAATTTATCTCCCATTATATAAGTTTTAGTTGGTAGGATAAATTACAAATACATCCCTTGAGATTTATTTAAAATATGAATTGTTTCATGTGGCTTGAAAAATTACAAATACCTCCCTGTCAAAATTTTTTATTTAACAGAATTAATTGAAAAAGTGAAATTTCTTACTGTTCACCTATACAATAATAAAATTATCTGAATTATTAAATGAAATAAAATTTTAACATTATTAAAAATTATTAATTAACTTGATAATTTATTAACAAAAAGACCTATTTGTTATGAAATTAAAAATTTTAGGGGGTATAATATAATTTCTAAAATCACAGGGAGTAATTTATAATTTAAATAAACCTTAAGAGTGTATTTATAATTTACCCTAGTTGGTATTGTTCATTTATTCTTTATTATATGGAACTATTTATTAAGTTACTTGGTAGCTTGGCATTTTTTAGTTATTGAATTAGGATTGTCGAAATGTAATTCTAATAAATTGAAAACAATTGACCAAAAACAAATAAAAAAATACAAAGAAAGGCCAAGTTTCATTTTACCATTTATTTCATGTTTGTAACATAACTTTTTGTATTTGAATTCCAATTTTAAGTTAGGTTCATGTTCATTTTTCTCTGCAATTAACTATACCTACTCTCTCCACCTATCAATAGAGGTCAATTGTTTTTCAATTCCAACCAATCCTATATATTAGGCCATGTCACTACAACAAAATTAAATTTTTACATCTTGCAATACATGCCGTAAAAACTCTTTCACGACATGTACACAAATGCCGTTATATGACATGTCGTGAAAAGTTGAGTGTCATTTACGGCATGCAGGTAAATTTATAAAAAGTAATAATTTAAATATTAATGACATACTTTGTATATCATATATAATTTTTTACGACATTTTTGTCATGTCATAAATCATCATACTTTCCATAGCATAATTTTGCATGCCGTAGAAGGTTATTTTTAATATATTTATGACATACTATGTATGCCGTATATAATCTTTTACGACATTTTCTTACATGTCATAAATCATTACACTTTTTACGACATAATTTTGTATGCAAAGGTTATTTTTATTATATTTATGACATACTCTATTTGCCGTATATAATATTTTATAACATTTTATTACATGTCATAAATTATTACACTTTTCACGATATAATTTTGCCTGCCGTAAAAAGATTATACACTTTTTACGACATACTTTTTTCATTTTAGTTTTTTTTAAACTATTTTCTCACTTTTCAAATAACTCCTAAATATATATATATATATATAAAATCATTTATACGAAATTTTCGTACATTATCACCATAATAATATGGGACCAAAGGTGGGTGATGTGTGGCCTGTGGACCAATGTTGATGATTGAAACCATTTAGTTTTTAGGGTATGATAAGTAGAATATACTTGTAAAATTTAGACTTATTAAATATCGAGAATTTTTTCATCAAAGTATATTTATATTTAGTTTTATAATTTAAATTACATTTATCATTATTTTTTTAGATACAAATGAAATTCAATAAAGGCCTATCAATATTCGATCGACTTAATTTTTTATAAATATAATTTACTTGATCTATCTTAAAAAAATAAACAACTCTAATCATTAAAATGATCGCAAAATAAGCTCTACGGCTGCACCCCAATTCCAATGATATGACTATAATACTTATGTAATCTAATATCAATTCAATGGGCACTTTGTTCATTATAATTACATCAGTATAACTGTATTAAAATCAATTACAGAATGAGAAATTTGATTTTGGGGAATTACTAATCAGTGGTGTTATCAAAAAATAATTATAAATTAATGAAAATTTTTTATGTTTTTAATTATTAATATTTATAAAATTTATCATTTATTTGTAATATTTTTTCAAAACCAACCCTACATAGAAATTTCCCCTTTGATTTTTGTATTTTATAACTTTTTCAAATATAAACCACTCATAATTTGGTTGGTATTTTGGGCTGTCGGTGTGTCATTCCTCTTCAATATTTTAATCTAATTTTTTCCTTTAGTTCAATTTGACATCTTTTTGTCTGCTTTTCTGAAAGAGGGTGGAAAGAGAGGGAGTAGGAATTTTGCAACAATGTTTCTTAGCAAAAAAATGTTTTCGACCTCTAAAATAGGAGTTATAAAAGAGCTTTAATTTGTTTTTCTTTCTATCAAAATTTGTCTTCTAACTTTTTTTTTTCTATATTTTTTATTTTTTATTTTTTTATTATTTTTATCTTTACCCCTACCAACCGTATAAAAATCAATTTAAACCTCTACGCCTAAAGCTTTGTATCACAGTCGTTCTTAGCTACCAAACGACAATTTACAATGTCCACACGGGATGCGTTTGGTGTACCTCACTAATAATTTCCCTGCACGTTGACAAATTAATACGATAACTGATAGTGATGGTTCAGAACTGAAACAATAAATCAATCAATAAATAAAATTTTAACAAGAAATATTTATGCAACTCCGATTCGTAGCTCGAATTGGGAGGCTCGAATTTGGCTCGAATTCAGAGAAGAAGAAGAAGAGAGGGAGGAAGGAGGAGAACTGGAGGGGAGGGGGCCATCAAAATTGAGTTGGAGGAGGCGGGGCCGGAGGCGGGGCTGCGACGATCGGAGCTGCTGCTGCGACGATCGGTGGCGGCGGAGGCACAGGAGGGGCCTTTCTCTCCTCTCCTCTCTCTTTCTCCCTCTCTCCTCCTCTTCCCCTCTGTTCTTTTCCTGTGTTAATGAAGAAGAAGAAGAAGAAGAAAAGAAAGAAAGAAAGAAAAGGAAGAGAAAGAAAAGGAAGAAAAAGAAAAAGAAAAAAAAAAAAAAGAATTGCAAAACGACGTCGTTTTGCGATTCGAGCAAAAATCGGGTCACTTTTTTCGAGCTACCAGTCATTTTTCATATTTATGTGTGATTTAAAATTTTTAATTAGATTTATGCCTTGTTTAAAGAGTAAAGTAAAAAATTATTATAAATTATCATATTAATTTTTTATTTTTATTTTTTATATATATTTTTTTAAAATAAAAATCAATTAAAATAAACTATTCCCAAATAAGATCTAAATATCTCAACTTTAAAATAATCTTATTTTTGTAACTTTCATCTCTTCCTCTAAACATTTTAGCACTATTCTGCAGTCTATGTTTTTGTTTTGTTTTTTTTTAAATGATTATTATGACTTCCTGAATACAAGTATATCCTCCAAAACAAAAGTATTGTAACACTCCGAAAATATAACCATAAGTTCAACCCAAATATATATAAATAACGGTATGAATTAGAGTGTAAAGTTTTTTCATTTCATAATATTAATAGTATAAAAGAGTTCAGTATAAATAAATGCCCTTTAGGCTTACACATTTCCAAACCTTGACTTGGTTACAATAAAAGTGAGACTAGCTCATACAATTTAAGCTCTAGGCAATACAAAACGTAAAACAAAACAAAAAAGCTCTTGCTTCTCAAAATCCCTCCAATGCTATTGTGTTGGTGGAGGCATGCCATCAGTACCTGAAAATGTTTTTCCCAAATAGGGTGAGTCCCAGCCCAATAGGAATAATCTAATACAATATATGAGATTTAACGAAGATATAAGTGCAATGTGCATATACAATGTCAGGGATAAAATATTCACATTTTTATATAGTCATAGAATACCAAATCCATATTTCATTTCATTCTCCTTCAATTAATTTCAATACATGAGCCAATTTCATTATTTTTCAATAACCCAAATGAGATTACAACTCAATGGCTCTACAATCACACCATTAATACACAAACACTTCAATCTGCCATTTTACGAAAATTTCATCCGCGAGATCGGCATCCATGTATAAATTTTAGAACTTTCACCCAAGACACTCCGGCCGACTTAATTATAATGGAATCTATCCCATTTCTTCTCCCAAACAGTCATACATATGCAATGTATTTAAACACATAATCATACATGGAATACATCTCCTTTCTCATTCCAAACAAGCATACATATACAATGTATTTACAACATGATCATATTCAATGATAACCAACTATGGATTAGTTTTAATTCACCTAATCCTCATGCAATTTCTACAACAATCATAGCTATCCTCCACCGATAGCCCAATACAGTTATTTCGAAACAAATATACAATCTCAAGATATATAATTTATTTAAAATTTCTAAAGATGAGACGTGTCATCTACTCAATTCCACCATGTATTTCAATACTCGTCTAATTTCATATTTACAACACCAATTTCATTTATTTATACAAAATAAATATCATAATCATTTTAGGGCAAACTCTCTCTCTTTCCAGGTCTCAATCAAGTACCAAAATCAACAATTTTGACACCATACAACATTATTTTTAAACCCCACAATCATTTACCTCTCATTCACCAAAACCGCTCTTTCCATTTTACACCCAAACCCTAGGTTTGTTCTCATTACTCCCAAATCCCACCATTGTTATACAACGACAAATAACTAAGTTAAAAACCATATTAAAGTGTAGAAAATCCCTACCTCAAGAAGAGAAAACCAAGCAAAGCAAGGTAGAACCCTCAACAACGCCAAGACCACGTTCTAATCAGATTAAAATGAAGTTCTTGGAATGCTCTAACTTTTTCTCAAAGACAATAGGGTAAAGAACCCAAAGGATCTAGGCCAAAATATATATATATATAGAGAGAGAGAGAGAGTCAAGATCTAGGTTTTTGGAAAGTTTTAGAGAGACAGAAGAATGAAAAAGTGATATAAAATGTCATTTTCGCGATTTGATATACACACAGTTCGCTCGAGTGGAAGAGTTGACACTCGAGCGTCAGACACAAAAAAGTTGTTCTGCTCGAGTGCAATAAATGCCGCTCGAGCACCAAGACATAACAAACGCTCACCGCTTGAGTGCAGGAATTTGCCGCTCGAGCGTAGAAAACACATATCCAAAAGTTTGGTAGACAACAAACCAACGTTCGAGTGTACGAAAGGCCGCTCGAGCACCCACCCGCGAGAGCGTAGAAAACACTCTCCTAGTAGTTTTGCAGACCTGCAAAGTACTGAGAGTTCACAAAGCCCACTCGAGCGGAGGAGCAAAGATTGCAAAGCGCGCTCGAGTGCAATAATGGCCGCTCGAGCGGAGGAGCAAAAATCTAGGCAACAAAGGTTTGGAAAAACAAGAACCAACCTGTTCCAAACGCACAACTACAATCCAATAACCAAAATAGAGGGGAGACAAGGGAAACAAGATATGAATCACCATTCAAAACCATGCAAACCCAAGTTCAGAATACAACAAGTGACGAGTCAAAACCAGAATCGCTATAACCTCCCCTCTTAAAGAATTTTGTCCCTGAAATTTCAAATCAAGTTCAACATCATTAATAAACCATTCACAGCAACGTTAATCTAACAAATTTAACACCATGACCCACTCTCCGCTCATCAATTCTCATTGACTCGATACACAAGTCCCATTCTGAAAGTGCAATTTACAATTTCCCAAAACATTTACAATGTTTAATCAAAATCCGAGTATTCAAAAATTTACACAGCATATACAATGCTTCCAAGAGTGATACAACAACCTAAATATTCCATATTCTTAAAACATATGCAATGCTTATATTGAATCCATGTTTCCGAAATTCCCATATCATACACAATGTCTTTACATTTCATTTACATAATGAAAATCTCAATATAAAATTAAACATCAACAAATAAGTTCGGATATTTCTCTCGGACTTCCAATTCATGTTCCCAACTTGTTTCCTCAATCCCGTGATGTTTCCATAATACTTTAACCAAGGGAATCGTATTGCCTCGCAAAACTTTATCTCGAGTATCAATGACTCTCACTGGTCTCTCTTCATATGAGGCATCATCATCTACCTCTAAGTCGGTCCAATCCAACACGTGCGATGGATCCAGCTCATACTCCCAAAGCATACTAATATGAAACACGTCATGAACTCCAAAAAGTTGTGGTGGTAACGCCAAACGATAAGCAACCTCCCCAATCCGCTCAAGGATCTCAAAAGGGCCAATAAACCAAGAGGATAACTTTCCACTCTTCCCAAATCTCATCAAACCCTGTCTAGGTGATATTTTCAAAAAGACAAGGGTCTCCTCTTACGGTCGGCTTAAGTTTTCTATTGACTCTGAGCTGTAACCAATATTTTACGAATAAGTGTTACATTCTCCATCGTTTCCCGAACTAACTTTGGGCCTAACAAAGATGCATCACCTACTTTGGCCCAACACACCGAAGATCTGCATGGTCGGCCGTACAAGGCCTTAAATGGTGCCATGCCAATACTCGATTGGAAGCTGTTATTATAGGCATACTCCACTAAGGGTAAATGCCTCTCCCACTACCCTTTAAAATCAAGGACACAACCTAGAAGCATATCCTCAAGGATTTGAATGGTACACTCCAACTATCCGTCAGTCTGAGGGTGATATGCTGTGCTAAAAGTCAGTCTAGTGCCCAAGGCACTCTGCAAGCTCTGCCACAATCGAGCTGTAAAACGTAGATCTCTATCCGAAACAATTGTTATAGGGACCCTGTGCAACCTCACTATGTCCCTAATGTAAAGGTTGTCAAGATAGTCTACCAAATCGCTCACGCGCATAGTTATAAAGTGCGCTGACTTGGTCAACCTATCAACTACCACCTAAATGGCATCACTACCCCGTTGAGTCCTTGGCAGGCCCACAACAAAATCCATCATGACATACTCCAACTTCCATTCGGCTATGGGCAAGGGTTGCAACAAACCCGCTAGCCTCTGATGCTCGGCCTTCACTTGATAACAAGTAAGGCATTTTGATACAAACACAGCTACGTCCTTCTTCATACCTTTCCACCAAAACTGACGACCAAAGTCACGATACATCTTTATGCTTCTCGGATGCACCGTAAGGAGTGAACAGTGAAACTCTCAGAGTACTTTCTCTCGGCAAGACTTCGGTACGAACAAACAGTCACGGTATCTCACACTCTGGTCAAGATACACAGTCAAGCCTCTTTCTACCTTCCTATTGGAAATCTTCTCTCAAAGGCTTCCACCTCCAAGTCACTCTTTTGTGCTTCCAACACTCGGTTCATAAGTATAGGTTCTGCAACCACTAAAAACAATGCTGCAGACTCAACAGACTCGCCCAGACGTAAGTCAAATTCACTAAGAGTACCTAACATCTCCCATTCTCGAATGGAGACACAAGCCACACTGCTAATAGACTTCCTACTCAAGGCATCAGCCACTACATTGGCCTTTCTAGGATGATAATGCAACTCAAAATGATAGTCTTCTATGAACTCCATCCACATTCTCTACCTCAAATTCAAGTCTTTCTGAGTAAACAGATACTTCAGACTCTTGTGATCAAAAAATACCTTGAATTTCTCACCATACAAATAGTGCCTCCAAATCTTCAAAGCAAAGATCACCGCCATTAACTCTAGATCATGGGTAGGGTAACTGCCGTGAGCCATAGGCTACTACCTTTTCTCTCTTGCATTAATACACAATCCAAACCTTCTCGTGAGGCATCACAATTTCTGGAATAATCAAGAATAGAGTAGTGGTAAGTCTAACCTTGAGCTCTTGAAATGACTTCTCACATGTCTTATTCCATTCAAACTTAACTCCCTTCCTCGTTAGTCTAGTTAATAGTGAAGCTAATCTAGAGAAATCCTTCACAAATCTTTGATAATACCCGGCCAACCCCAAGAAACTACTGATCTCAAAAGCATTCTTAGGTTGTGCCCAATCCTACATTGTCTCTATCTTGGATGAATGTACAGTCACCCATTTCCCGTATACCACATGGTCTAAGAATTTAACTTCCTTCAACTAGAACTCACACTTCCCAAATTTAGCATAAACTTATGGGTTCTAAGCAACTCAAGCACTACTTGTAAGTGTTCCTTGTGTTCCTCCTCGGAGGGCAAATAAGCCAAGATGACGTCCACAAAGATGACCACAAAGCGGTCTAGAAACTCATGGAAGATTCGATTCATCAAATCCATAAAGACCGTTGGAGCATTAGTTAGACCAAAAGGCATCACTAAGGAACTCATAATGGCCATACCGCGTACGAAATGCGGTCTTCGGGATATCCTCCTCCCTTACCCTCAACTGATGATAACCCGATCTCAGGTCTAACTTAGAGAAACAATAAGACCCCTTCAACTGATCAAACAGATCATCTATACGAGCATTGGGTACTTGTTCTTAACAGTTACCCGGTTTAACTTCCTGGTAATCTATATAAAGTCGCAATGCTCCATCTTTCTTTTTAGAAAGAAAGCCAGTGCTCCCCAAGTTGAAGTACTAGGGTAGATAAAACCCTTATCTAACAATTCTTGGAGTTGAATCTTTAACTCACTCAATTCAGCGGGTGCAAATCTATACGGTGCCATTGTAATCGGTGTTGTACCAGGCACTATATCAATAGAGGACTCAATCTCTCGGTGGGGTGGTAAACTAGTAAGATCTTCGGGAAAGACATTAGGGTATTCACAAACCATCCTTGGCAACTCAACCCGGCCTTCATCACACTCACTACTCAAAAAGTTAGCAAAGAGAAAACTAAGTTCACTTCGCTTATGCGGATCGTACACCAGTGATAAGACTCTATCCACCTGGTCCTCCAAGAAATAAAGGCAATCACAACTCAAGGTATATACAGTGACCCTCTGACGGTAACAATCTATTACAGGCCGGTATGACGATAACTAATCCATACCTAAAATAACATCAAAACTAGTCATATCAATTTACACAAATGCAAATGGACGTCGACGACCGGCAACCTCTATATCACAACCTCGACACTCCTGTTTCAGAATGCTTCACCACCAATAGGTGACACTACACAAATAGAAGATGCTAACTGTGCCAACTCCAATCCCAAAATCAATGCAAAAGCAGACGAGATAAATGAATGGGACACACTCGTATTAATCAACACATTAGCAACTGAGTTGCAAAACAAGAATGTACCTCTCACTACAGAAGGCGCTGGTATAAGATCTAGTGCGATAACAGCATACACATACCCAGTAGGTCTCTGCTCAACTTGCTCACCTCTTGGAGCATATGCTTGATGCATTGACTGAGTCGAAGAGGCTCCCTGATTGGCCCTTGAGGCCTGTGTTGACTGTGTAGGCTGATGACTCTGTGTCTACCTTGAACCAGACGCACCAGATATGTCACCCAACTGTGGGTAAAATCTCTTTAGATGCCCTGCCTACCCACACTGATAACAAGTAGGCGGCTGCCCTATCCATTGACTTTGGCCCTGAGAACGAGTCGAAGACGATGCAGACCATTGCCCTCCCCCCTTTGTGAGCAAGCTGGAGACTTATGGCCTAACTAACCATATTTGTAACAAGTAAAATCTTCCTAACCACCCCTTCCAGAATCTGAACTCGGCACTGGAAAGGTGGACCTCGACTAGGCTCCCGGGACAGCTGAGGGTTAGAACCCCTCTGCCTCTTACCGTCCCCCTGACTATCCTGACTCCTCCTGGAGCCCCTCATCCTCTCCTTCTCTGCCTACATAATGGGCTCAAGATGAGTCACCATCTCCACAAGGTGCCCATTGTCCCTAATTATGGATCTGACTACTCTAAACATGAGCCTGGTCCTCAGCCTCTTCTCAAACTCCACAGAACGGCGCTCCTCAGTTGCCACCAACACAGGTGCAAACCTAAAGAGGCTAGTGAATGTGGCTTCAAACTCAGCCACTGGTGCATTCAACTGCACCAGTTTGGAAAACTGGTCCCTCAACTTTTTCTTAATAGTGGGAGGCAAAAACTTATCCTGGAAGGCGTCGACGAAAGCCTCTCAAGTCCCTCAAATGCATCCCCGCACATATTTTCACCATTGACCCGTGTCTTCCTTTAACTGGAAGGACGCCAAGGTTACCCTCAAACCCCCCTCTTTGATGCCGAGCATCTCAAAAGTCTTCACCATCTGCTTTAACCACTCATCAGCTTTCAGTGGTTCCTTAGGATCACCCAAAAACTCAGCTGGGTTTGACCGGAAAAACTCCTTCTTTAGAAAAGATGGCCCTGCCTCAGCAACATGGGCCTGGACTTGATTCTCAGCTTTGAGAATGTCTATAGATTCCTGTAAAGCTCTCGCCATTTCGTGGGCTTAGGTGCCCATGGCCTGTTGACCTACTGGCTCGGCCATATTAGCCTGACCAACCTCTTCTTCATGTGTCGGAATTTCATCCAGTATAAGCATCTCGTGCCTTCTAGGCCTACCACGCCTATCACCACGACCACATCCTGACATCCTAATAAAGGTAACAAAAAGATTAGCACATTTACAAATGTACTGAAGCTAACTCACTCACGTCCTAGTGCGATAGACAACAATAAATCACTCTATCTAAGTACGTAATCACATAAACATATACGAATTTCCTTCTTAGATAATGATCGTCCCGCGGCATTGCTAGAGTTCCAATCAGAAACAACAGTGATCAAGTGCTCTTCTAATGGGACTTCCAGAAACCCGTAGACCCAATCAACATCTTAGGAACTAAATCCTATACCCATATAATCATATAAGCATGTCATCACACAATATTACTAGCATACAAACATCTCTGTAAAGCGAGACAAACCTATTGTGGTACTAACCACTTCCCATGTATCCAAAGTATTCAAACCCGGTACGCTCTGATACTAAGTTATAACGCCCCTAAAATATAACCATAAGCTCAACCCAAATATATATAAATAACGGCATGAATCAGAGTGTAAAGTTCTTTCATTTCATAATATTAATTGTACAAAAGAGTTCAGTATAAATAAATGCCCTTTAGGCTTACACCTTTCCAAGCCTTGACTTGGTTACAACAAAAGTGAGACTTGCTCATACAATTTAAGCCCTAGGCTATACAAAACATGAAACAAAACAAAGACATTCTTGCTTCTGAAAGGTCCCTCCAATGTTATTGCCTTGGTGGAGGCATGCCATCAATACCTGAAAATATTTTTCCCAAATAAGATGAGTCACAGCTCAATAGGAATAATCTAACGCACTATATGAGATTTAACGAAGATATAAGTGCAATGTGCATATACAATGCTAGGGATAAAACATTCACATTTTTATATAGTCATAGAATACCAAATCCATATTTCATTTCATTCTCCTTCAATTCATTTCAATACATGAGTCAATCTTATTATTTTTCAATAACCCAAATGAGACTACAACTCAATGGTTCTACATCACACACTACAAGAAATTGCATTTTTTGCAATGCAACAAAATATGTTGCTAAAAGGGAAAATTCGTCGGCAAAGAGTTTTGCCGACACACAAAGCTACGTTGGCAACTCGTAGGCAAAATTGAGTCAGCAAAAGTTTTTGCCGACGAAATTATCATTGCGTTGGTAAAAGTAATGCCTTTAGCGATGAACATAGTCGTCGTTAAAAGCCTTCATCCATCATTGGCAATTTACCTTGCGTCGGTAAAAGTCATTCAAATATGATGATTGTGTGGCACTTTTCGCGACACAAATTTGCATGGGCAAAAAATATACCTTTAGCAACAAAATATGCGTCAGCAAAAGTAAACTTTTGGCGACACATTTACGTCGGTAAATGTTGCCATTTGCCTACGATTTGTTTGTCAATAAAGCTTCACTTTTGGCAACGACAAATTAGCATTGGCAAAAAATACACTTTTAGCAACACAATATGAGTGGGCAAAAGTAAACTTTTGGCAACACATTTACATCGGTAAATATTGCCATATGTCGATGATTTGTTTGTCGATAAAGGTTTACTTTTGGCAACGACAAATTGGCATTGGCTAAAAATACACTTTTAGCAACACAGTATGAGTGGGCAACAATAAACTTTTGGCGACATATTTACCAACAAAAATAATTGAAAATAATTTATATATTTTTTATAAAATTTACAGATTTACAAGAGGCATCCCTCAGGCACCACTATTACAAACTAATAACATTGATATTAAATCACCTAAAGTTGATGTGTAGGTAAAAAAACATTGCTGAAAAATATGCTTTTGAAGCGGTGTATAAAACCTGAAAGGGTAAACTCACTAAAATACTCAAATACATCCAAATTGTGAACCATAGTAAAAACAGTAGATAACAAAATGAAAACATGAAACTAACAACAACCCAAATTTGCAGCAGACCAGCATCTAGTAGCAGCCCGCTTCACAGCAACATTGCAGCAGCAGCAGCAGCAGCCCAACAAAATTCTGCAGCAGCAACAGCAGACCAGCAAGCAACAACCATCAGCCACCAGTGCTCTGAAAAATGAGAGAAGAAAAACAGTTAATCATTGGGGGGGAATTTGGGAAATTCGCTTTAATAATAGCGGGGCAGGGTGGGTTTCCATTGGGTTCGGATTTAATTGCCATCCATAATTCTACCCAAAAGATTCCACCAATGAATCTCCTTCATCAACAAAATCAATAGAAAATAACTATCTACTATCTAGACAATTCAACAACAAAAAAGTAGCATGATTTAAAGAAGATTGATTAAGTTGCCATTTCTTTGTAGACATCATGTGCATGACTGGGGATTATTTGATATCAAACCAATAACCCATCTTGTGCAAGTTACTATCTTGAGTACAAATGCAATGTATTTTTTTGGTAATTTCTCTAAGAACATAATGAAGATGAACTCTTATGATTAGATGGATTAAAAAAATGGATGCATTATTGTTAGAACTTACATCGTTCCTGCTACACAGGTACTGACATGAGTTATGTTGGCTGGGATAAGTTTTGGTAGACCAAAATCTGAAATTTTGGGTGTCAAGTCTTTGTCGAGGAGAATATTGCTAGCTTTGATATCTCGATGAATGATATGTGGTCGCACTTCGTCATGAACCTGTGCAATCCCAACGCAAATTCTAGTTCGTGTTCGCCAACTAAACTGGATGCTACTGTAACTTCCACTTGAAAGCCAAGGTCATGATAATGATGATGATGCTCTAAAGCTAAAGTTCGTAAATCGAGGTGCCAAATTTGTGTTTTTATGCCAATCCAACAAGTGTAAAGAGTACCAAACTAAGAATGGATAGATTGAATTACCAATAAGTGTTTGCGCAAGGCTGTTATTCTCAAGGTAGTTGTAGACCAGAATTCTATGATCTTCATCCACGCAATAGCCATAGAGCTTGACTAAATTTTTGTGCTCTATATTTGAAATCACTCTAATCTCTGTCAAGAACTCCTTCACTCCCTGTTTTGATTCAGTGAAAGAACCTTTATTGCAGCAATATTCCCATGTTAAAGCCATCCCTAACCATCGATAAGCAAATTTTATTTGAAAACAAGGTGTTAGTCTACAGAAGCATGACCATAAATTAGTATTTTATTATATGATGATAAAGTTAGCATTATTGTGGAAATATGTCAACCAAATATACGCTTATTACCTTATGATCCATGCTTTCTAGAGCTAGCAGGGCATTGTCTTGACTAGTGTACTGAATAAAAGCATACCCCTTTGACCTCTTCACCTTTTCATCCATAACAAGCTTAATTGTCAGTGCAACTAGATAGAATTAGCAAACTTGAAGCATGTACTAGAACAAATAGGTAGACAGGACACTTTTTTTTCTTTTTTTCATGAACCAAGGAAAAAAAATATATGAAACATACCTTCGGCTATCTGGCCAAAATTTTCCTTCCTTAAACAAGTCTTGGTGGTGGAATATGATAAATCTGTCATTCATGATGCAAGGTACGAATTTATGTCCGGGCAACAATTGATGTCATCTTGAAGAGAAATAGAGAATTTGGGCATTCAACAGATACACTTAAATAGTCCATTGTCTTTCACTTAGAAGTTGAGATGAGTGCATTGCATTTGAAAGCATTTGAATATATGTACAACTACTCTTTTGCAAGTGTTAAGCAAAACTATACAAATACAATTTCACAATGTCAGCTTTAATTTATAGGATAGAAAGATTACATACGTATCTACAGCCTACTAGATTTCTCCTAATTCTACTAGAAAAAAGACTCAGAAATATAGAATTTTGGCTCTTTGACCATTAAGACTTTTCTATACCCAATAAAATCACAAATAACAATCCAATAATACAGCTTGACTAAAAAAAAAAAAAATGAAAAAAATCCCTGGATGGATCCATACTTCTACAACCCAAATCTAGCAAAATTGAAAGTAACAAAACCACCCTTAACTACTAAACCAAATAAAGCCTAAATAAACATATCATATAGTCATGAACTAATGAGAAACATGAAATGAACACTCATGTTGATCCTACACTTAATTACAGAAGTCCAAGTGCAGTCCATGTAAAATTGGAGCCTTGCCCCTTTTTAGAATATTATGAACTAGACATCCATGTCCTATTGCATTTACCTAAGCTAATGTACCACATTATGCATTACAATGCAACTTCTCAATCATGAAATCTAACATGGAAATATATCAGTCATATATTGCAGGAAATTAATCTCGCCACATCGATGTTAGATGAACGATAAAGTGAAAAAAAGAAAATATTGGCACCTAGGTGTTGAATCAATTGTCAGGTAACCACTTGGGTCCTTTTCCATGGGAATCCTGAGTGATTTGAAGATTTTAATGTCTTTGTGAATGGAGTTAGATTTGAGTCCAACATTCTTTTGAATCTTTCTCCATTTTATTAACTACAAAACCATACCTTCTTAGGCATTGTCTCTCCTCCATCTAATCCATGCAACCTAATGCAACTGCATTAGACAAAAAATAATAATAATAATTCACCCAACTACTCAATACTACATCCAAACGTATCAATCCAATTAATTCCGTTTGATTGTGACCAAAAATCCATGTTAAGTATGTTCATGAAGTGCTCACTAAAGTAAAATTTCTAAACTTCATTGAAAAAAATAAAATCAGAATGAACACTTATGGATAAAGGAAAGATCTTTAATATTTTTATTGTACATTATTATACAGGAAAATGATATGAAAGGCTTGAAATGCTCTATTCCAAAACATCTCAGGCAGTCATGCCTAGTCCATAATTCAACTTAATTGATTTGGGTTTTATTTACTTATTTTCTGGAAAAAGCAAAAACTACATAAAAGACATCCAATTTAGCCTAAACAATATTGAATTGACAAAATGACTCTTCTTAACATAACCCATTTCCTAAGTTTTAATTTTTCACATCAAACAAACAGCTAGTGTTCACATAACTAAATTATAAAGTGGAACGATAATCAGAAACTCAATTATTCCAAGAAGAAAATATAAATCAACCCAGTTAAATAACAGAAACATATATATATATATATATATCAACATAAATTACATATATAAAGCAGAAAAGGAAGATGAAAACATACTTTAACCATGATCTTGCTTGCGAGAGGGAAATTGAAGAGTGAGGATGAGGCATGAAGCTTTAAAGATTTGGGTTTAGTTTGAAATTTAAGAGATGTGACAATATTGGGGTGGGGAGTTACAAAGGAACCGAACCAAACTCCTGTATGTGTAGAGAGTAACATTGTGGACACCTTGAAGCTCTGCTCATGATACACTATCAGGAGCTTTTAGATACTCATACTTTTTCAAGCATAAATACATATAGGTCATTAACAAATAAATTCATATCAATTCCATAAATAGATTATAATCAGCAGGTAGCTTTGGTAACTAGTATCCATGTTAAGCTAGATTACCTCTCCTGCAGCATAGTCAATCAGAAAAACCTTGGTCAGCATCTTCAGTGGATGTTGCAGAAGTTTCATGTATCACAAGTGCTGATTCAGCAAGTTCTTCATCAGATAGATTGGCAGTATGCATGCCTCATAGCAACGTTGCAGCAGTAGCAGCAGCCAGTAGAATTAAAGATGAAGAACATCTAAGCAACAACGAAATCACTATTGTAGTGTGTTACCGAGTGGAAGCAGTAAAGATGAAGCCGTATTTTCTTTCTTTTGGTAACAAAAATTGAATTTCAACGCAATCACTATTATTGTAGTCAAACAATAATTCTATATTTATAATTTAGTATGTTCAAATTTTTAAATCTACACTTACAAGGATAGATGCTCGTGATGCAAATGATCTCGAACCGCTCGTATGATTATACTTCACACAACCTCTTGCTTTTATCACATTCTCTGACTTTTCCTAAAAATAAAAACAAAAATAGGTAACATTAATTAATATACAAGGAGGATATTAGTTTAGTAAATATTTTTATAAATGCCTTCCAATCATTAGTTTCCCACAGATTGTCAATCATCCATTCCCACAAAGTCCATTAGCTTTTTTATTGATCTGGTAACAGTGTGTGTGTGTGTGTGTGTGTGTGTGAGAGAGAGAGAGAGAGAGAGCTAATAGATATGCAAACGCAAGTACTGGCCAAAACATAAAGCTTTTACCATCATCCGGTAAAAAATAAAATAAAATAAAAGCCTTCGATTTTCAACTATACTAAAACAATCAATAGCAGTAGATCCAATGCATTCTACACTCCAGTGAAAAAAAATGTTGTCCAAGTTACAAATCATTCACTTGCAACAATGACAATAATTTACACAAGGCAAACTAATTTCAGATTCTCTACTAATATCAGATAAGGTCCATTTCAATGATTTTTGATATGGAAGGCATATGCATTATCTCTGCGATATGTACACAGGTTTCAGATTCTCTGTAGTCAGACAACAATATGATGATATTACAATACAAAACTCCTAATCATTATCAAGTTCACATCATTCAATAATTTGGCAACAAGAAAAAAAAATAAAATGATTATATTCACTAAGAAACATAAACTTAAAAACTATAGGTAAGAGGCAACCATACTGGTGATCAGCAAGTAAAAAGTGGCACCCACAATGAGCTACAAGAGGACCTATCCAACTTTGAGAGGACCCATATTCACTGGCTTCTGAAATACTCTTACTACTGGCATTCCATCACCATCCTCACCCCCGACCCTCCATGACTGGTATTTTTTCCTCTTAGGCTTCCTGTGCTGTTTATGAGATGCATTTTCATGTTTTTTCTTCGCAGGGACCTTCCCAGAACGTAATCCATTAGCCATGTCAAATGAATTCAAATAATTCAACACATGCTCTAAATTGGGTGTGCTTTCTTCATCTTCACTGCTTGGAGGGCTTTCGGTATTAGATGAATCTGATTCATGCATCTCAGATGAGCTTGGTGCATCTGCAGCCTCTAGCTAGCTTCATTATTTGACATTCCTGGGGGCATTTCAAAGTGAGGCAACTTCCCATCAATGTAATCCTTCAAGAACAAATCAAATAGATCATTTAATCACCAGAAGGAAACTGAATTTGTCAAAATCAAATCAAATCAAATATGAAAGGGGGAAACAGAATGAGAAACATTTACCAAAGGTCCAAAACACTAAATATTTTAGATGCAGTTAGCTCCAAACTAAGTATAATAAATAATATCCTCTACTATTCCAAATATTATATCAACATAGTTGTGGATTTATAATCCTTGGGAAATTTAAGTATTTGTTAAGCAACAGGCCCACTTCCTGTGATTATGCATGTAGTGCTAATAGCTAATGCCATTCTTCATAAAATTACCTGGCTGTGGCAGAACGAATTTGTCCAGGTTAACAACCAGCAGATTGGGCTGCAAAGATTGTAAAGATTCAAATAAAAAACATTTCATGAGGAAATGCATCTGTCACATAAGCCTACATAATTGGATCCTCTACGGCTAATGTCTTTAAGCAAATAACAAGAGAATCTCTGAAGGAAAGAATGTTATAATTAGATAGTTATGGAATTCTCTCACATTTAAAGGCAAAAGCATCATTGCATTGGTATTTTCATGTCCATTTTCTCAATTGAATTCTATTAGCAACACAGAGTACATACAATTTGCTGTCTAATGGTAAATTATGTGAGGAGGTGCTTGCCACTCTGAATTGTTTTCTCTATGAGTATCATTCAATCAAAAAAGTTTCTTAAACAATCAGACTGTTTTAGGTTATTGATTAATGAGCTTGTTCAAACCGATATGGAGACTGGACAAGGCCTCAGTTTGAAAAAATAAAAAATAAAAATAATCAGCCCCCTTGAATATTATTTATAATAACATGCATAATTTAGGAAGAAATAAGAGTTTTTTCTAATTTTTTCCCCCCCCATTTGGGAGAAGCTTTGTCTAAAATCAGTGCCAATACAAACAAAATCAAGCAAGATCCCTTTGGAATTATTAGGTTCATGCTTTGTTGTAAAGATCTGTATATGTCTGAACCAGCAGGTAGAAAACTAATATTGTTTTGATGAGCAATTGATCAAAAAATAGAAGAATAAGATAAGATTGAGAATTTACTACTAAAGGGAAATAGTTATTTCAAGTGGACCTTGATTGGTATTTAGCCTTGACTAATCACCCCAGAAATAAAGCAAAAATAAAAAATTTTAAAAATCATGTTCAAAGTTAATGTAGCAGAAAAGTGTTAATCATTCATGGGTATAATTGGGAGGACCTCAAACAAGAATCAAACAAAGTCCCCTAAAATGGTTAATTATACTGCTTTCAAATCATTGCTAGTGATTTGCCCATTATTTGTTAGCATCCACTACATTTCTCCAAATAGCAAAGAGGACCACTTGAAGAGAATCATCCACATGGGATTTGTGAGGTGTGTCGGGCAAATTGAATCCTCTACTGCTACTGCTAATGTCTTTGAGCAGATTCAGAGGATATCTGCTAGGTTGAGACAGTATGGAAAAAGGAAAGAATGTGTTTTATTGGTTTCAGAACCATAAAGCAATTAATTATACCAAATATATAATCTCCGTTGCCTTAGCAGCAAAAAGTTGAAAACTTACAGACTTAAATTATACCAAATATATGAAGTTGCTAGGCTGTCACTAATTTTAAAGAAAACCAATTAATTATCAGTCATACATGCTTAATTATTATTTACAATAGCGACATCACTCACTACACATGATGATGCAAGAGGCTGCTTGTGTAAATAAAACCTATCAAGTACAAGGGTTTCTTTTTATCGAAATTCATCAAATTTACCTCGCAAATCGCAGGGTCCATTCTGTAGCTAATTCATCATGTTTTGCTTTATTAGCCAAGTACAAGTAAGCAATGCCTGGAACAACTGGATTATCTACAAGAATTAAGTATGTCAGTTGATTAGTAGAACAATATATATCTTAGTTGAACAAAGTAATTGAAAATAAAAGGAGGTGATTTTTATTCGAACCCACAACAATCATAGTTGTCCTCCACCAAGATCCATATATTTATTACACGCTTGTTCATTGTCCTTCCCTTATTATATCCTTTTATTTCAATAAATTGTTTTGTTTCAAAAAAAAATAAAAAAAATTATAAAACCATGTCCCCTCGCACAGGTCACCATTGACATACATGTGGATTGTAGAGAGAGAGAGAGAGAGAGAGAGAGAGAATTGGGTGGTTTGAGGCTACCTATCCTTAAATCATAAGGGGGTAAAGTGGTCCAGCCTCAAACCACAATGAGGGGAAGTGAACTTTGACCTTCTATTTTATTTTATTTTTAAAGTGAGAAAGTGATCTGTTGAGACTTAAATTTAGAAATTCAAGACTTGTCAAAGAAAAGAAAATTAAGAATCCAAGACCTACCTACAAACTGCTTTCAAATGTAAATTCTCAGGCTTGGGGCACAAAGACAGACTATAGTGTTTTTTTTTTTTTTTTTTTGTGATAAATAAGACAGACTATAGTTTTAAAATACACACACGCACATATATATATATATATATATGTATAAGTAAATTTCCTTTTAAGACTTGAATAAGCAAGACCACCACCTCTTTAACAAAGGAAATATAATTCTGAAGTGCAAGTGTGAACCTGAATTCCCAACTTACAAAAGACATTAGCCATACCTCAACAACAAGTTTAAGCCCATCCAAGTAGCGTCCTGTTCGCACATCGCCTGTTGATGGAAAAGTTGAATCATCTGCACCATGTGAAATTGTGAGAAGAAGCTGACAAACATGGCAAGGCTCCCCGAGATAGATAAAGAGTTCAGTCACATCTGCCGCATGTGGGCACATCTGTGGGATGAACCATCATATAAGTAAAACCTCAGAGAAAACAAAATAATTGATGGACATTACACAGTAATTCAGTACAAATACTAAACAATGAAACTATATCAGGAACATATTACTTTTTCAGTAAGAATATGATGAAAGATTAGTTTTCAGTTATAATATGATGCTCTTCATGATGCAAGGAAAAATTATTACTACCCAGATTAGGTCTTTTCTCTTGAAACAAAGAAGACTCGCTCCACCATCAGAAGTTGGAAACATGTTGGGAACTGGCTTAAGTACGCAAGCAGGTACCCGAGATGGTACCTGTAATGATCAGCACAAATATCAAGAAAACAATGCTCTGTTGCAACATTGAATCATCTAAAATTCAGAAATATTTCATCTTTAAATTAATAATTTTACAACAAGAATATCTAAGTATACAAAAAGAAATAGTGTTTGGTTGTGGTTTTTTGAATATGATTTTTTGAAAATTTTATACAATTTGTTTGGTTATTCTAAAAAATGAGTTATGTTTTCAAAAAAATAAATGAGATAGGTAGGCTTTAGTAGAATAGGTATATATAGGTAGGCTTTGAAAATGAGATAGGTAGGCTTTAGTAGAATAGGTACATATAGGTACATATATGTATATATATATTTAAAAAACCTGAGAGAATGTTTTGATGTGATTTTTTTTGTGTTTTTTTAATTGTTTCAATTATTAATTTGGAGGAAAATTTGAAATTGTAATGATATATTTTTTGAAAAACCAAACAACCATTTTTTTTCAAAAAACAATTTTCAAATCAATTTTTTAAAAAAAATTTTTTTCAAAAAACCACAACCAAGCATGCTGAATATATTTATTTATGACAATACTCATGTCTTATAACAAGTCAATATATGATAGCTCCAGAGTAGTTTGAATTTCAGCCCTATTCTCCAAATTCTCATCAAATTGTTAAGTATCCAATCCAACTTTTTCTGGAACAAATATAGAATGTATATATATTCATGTACTTCCTTAACAGATCATTTTGATAAATATCACAAGACATTTAGTCTCTCCTTCTAAGCCTACCTGTAACAAAATTTTATGTAACATTAATAGGGTCCCAACAGACTCCCATTGGTATACATTTTGAATTATTTTCACAAAAGAATTAACTTGATTATTCCCGCAGGTATGGATTACGTCACGAATACTGGAAGAAACGAGACCTTGACTTCGACAAATTTTGTTGTTTAGATTTTCTTTTCTCACATGGAGAACCAACTTTGCTCTGAGGATAACAGATAGTTCAGTCATAGGAACAAATCTAAGTGGCACATGCTGATTTTTTTAAACCATTCTTAATTTAAAACCACACTGATTCAAGCTGACTGTCAAACCCACATTAATCTGGTTTATTCAGTTCATTTAGAATGATGCTCAGGAACAGAACACACCAATTATTTGTTTATTTATTTATTGGGAAGGGACAAATAACTCAAGCACAATGTTCTTTCAATTCAATTCTCTACAAATCAAAGAAAAGGGTTTTACGAACCCACCAATAATTCATACATATATATATAATATACATGCACAACCAAAATCAAAATAACGCATAAAATATACCTAAAAATTAACATGTACCAAATCACTCCAATAAAATCTTTGAAAAATACTCACTATTTAATTCTGGAATCTCTTTCTTCTCTCTATGGGACCTGAGATCAATAAATAGTCTTTGATGTTTCATATCAAAATAAACAGCAACTATAATCAATATACATTTATATAATAAATCGATCGACTGATCGAGAGAGAGAGAGAGAGAGAGAGAGAGAGAGAGAGAGTATTACCTTTAGTTTTCTTTGAAATTGATTTGCTTCAAAAACCCTAAGAACTAAGAGAAGAATAAGGGAACTCAAACCAGCGGGGAATAAGGGAACCGTCCATGATCAAAGGAGAATAAGGAACCCAAACCAGCGGGGAATGTTCGCGCCAAAATTTTAGGATTTTGGTTTTAATGTTTTCCGTAGCTTTATCTTTTCAATTATAACAATAATAAAATGCCATTTGAAAACTTAATTGATCTTTTACAGCATTTTTAAAAGGCTATTAAAATTGAAATGAATGCTATAACTAAAAAAAATTTAAACTAATTTGAACAATAAAAATTAAAAATATATTTTTAAAATTTAAAAAATTATGTATGACCTCCTAAAAAATAAATTTATACAAAAATAATAAGTATTTTTTATTTTTTCACCAATTTTTTTTTTTTAGTTTTTTAGAAAAAAAAATTTGAAATAAGTTTCTGAAAATAAAACCAAACATATTGAAATTGATAATTTAACCACATTCTTTGAAAAAATTTAGATTATCTCAAATTAGGCATCTGAACTTAAGAGTGTGTTTGGGCTTGATGGGTTCATTTTGTGATATAATTCGATGATCACTTTAATTTTACAATTCAATAATTATAATATTTAAAACTTTTTGAAAAATTATAATAAAAATACAAATAACTAAATCACCTCATTTCACTACCAAAGCTTTTACCGACGAATAGTATTATCGTCGCTAAATGTTTAACTCTTTGCCCATGCCAACTTGTCGTCGCCAAAAGTAAGCACATTAATAGTGACGCTTATTGCGTTGCTAAAAAATAAGCCTCGTAGCTAAAATTTATGAAATTTTGGCGCCAACCAATATTTTTGGCGCCTAGTCAATGTTATGTTTTTTTAGCGACGATAGTAAATTGCGTTGGTAAAGGTCTACTTTTCCCAACAAAATTGATCACTGTGTCGCCAAAAATATACTTTTGGCTACGAAAAATTGACGTTGTCGCCAAAAGTAGTCGCCAAAAGTGCAATTTCTTGTAGTGACACCATCAATACACAAACACTTCAATCTGCCATTTTATGAAAATTTTGTTCGCAAGATCGGCACCCATGTATAAATTTCGGGACTTTCACCCAGGACACTCCGGCCAACTTAATCATAATAGAGTCCATTCCTTTTCTCCTCCCAAACAGTCATACATATGCAATGTATTTAAACACATAATTACACATGGAGTACATCCCATTTCTCCTTCCAAACAATTATACATATACAATATATTTACAACATGATCATATTCAATGATAACCAACCATGGATTAGTTTTAATTCACCTAATTCTCAAGCAATTTCTATAATAATCATAAGTATCTTCCACCGATAGCCTAATTCAGTTATTTCTAAACAGATATACAATCTCAAGATATATAATTTATTTAAAATTTCCAAAGATGAGACATATCATCTACTCAATTCCACCATGTATTTCAATACTCGTTCAATTTCATGTTTACAACACCAATTTCATTTATTTATATAAAATAAATATCATAATCATTTTAGGGCAAACTCCCTCTCTTCTCAAGTCTCAATCAAGTACCAAAATCAACAATTTTGACCCCATACAATATCATTTTCAAACCCCACAATCATTTACCTCTCATTCACAAAAACCCTTCTTTTCATTTTACACCCAAACCCTAGGTTTGTTCTCATTACCCCCAAATCCTACCACTGTTACACAACGACAAATAATTAAGTTAAAAGCCATATTAAAGTATAGAAAATTCCTACCATAACAAGAGAAGACCAAGCAAAGCAAGGTAGAACCCTTAACAACGCCGTGACCACGTTCCAATCGGATTAAAATGAAGCTCTTGGAATGCTCTAACTTTTTCTCAAAGACACTAGGGTAGAGAACCCAAAGGATCTAGGCCAAAATGTAGAGAGAGAGAGAGAGAGAGAGAGAGAGAGAGAGAGAGTCAAGATCTAGGTTTTTGGAAAGTTTTAGAAAGAGAAGAATGAAAAAGTGATATAAAATGTCATTTTCGCGATCTGATATATGCATAGTCTGCTCGAGCGGAAGAGTTGACGCTCGAGTATCAGATGCAAAAAAATTGTTTTGCTTGAGCGCAATAAATGCCTCTCGAGCGCTAAGACATAACGAACGCTCACCGTTCGAGCGCAAGAATTTGCTGCTTGAGCACAGAAAATACACATCTAGAAGTTTTGCAGACAACAAACCAACGCTCGAGCGCAGGAAAGGTCGCTCGAGCGCCTACCCGCTCGAGCATATAAAACACTCTTCCAATAGTTTTGCAAACTTGCAAAGTACTGAGAGTTTGCAAAGCCCACTCGAGCGCGAGAAGCGCCACTTGAACGGAGGAGCAAAGATTGAAAAGCCCGCTTGAGCGCAAGAATGGCTGCTCGAGCGGAAGAGCAAAAATCTGGACAACAAAGGTTTGGAAAAAGAAGCAACCAACCTGTTCCAAATGCACAACTACAATCCAATAACCAAAATAGAGGGGAGACAAGGGAAACAGGATATGAATCACCATTCAAAACCATACAAACTTGAGTCCAGAATACTACAAGTGACGGGTTTATGGTGAGTCTTCCTCCTCCAGCGTGAAGGGCTTGCTACATTTAATGCTACGAGGGCCTCATTAAATGGCTGATGTGCGGGTGCAATAACTTTGCAGAATCTTTGTCTGCTTATGTGGCTAATTCCCTACCTAACAAGTGTTTTAATACTATTGGTTCTGTTCTAGTATTGGCTGGTTGGTCCTTGGGCCGTGACTCTGTGGGCTGTGCTCTCTTGGGTTGTGCCCATCAGTAGTCCCCCATTTCCTAGTACAGTTTTAGTCCAATGAAGGAAATAGGAAAGATGGAAGTAGTCTCCCAAAGCGAGGAAAGTGGTAGAGGGTGGGCGGAGGAGATGTGTTTTCGAGAGTGGTCGAGCGTGACAACCGACCGACCGACCGACCGACCGATAGAGGTGGTCGACCGTTAGGATGGTCGACTACGGTGGGGGTCGGGTGTCGTGAACGACCGACCGACAAGGGTGGGCAATCGTGAAGATGGTCGACTGCGAAGGTGGCTGAGTGTGAATGACCATCCGACAAGGGTGGTCGACCACGAAGGTGGCCGATTGTGATGTACGATCGATCGACAAGGTTGGTCAACCACTGAAGTGAGACCGACTGACGAGGGAATCGATTAAGGATGTGACCGACCGTCAAGAAAGGTGGTTGATCGTCGATGAGGGTGATTGACCGACTCGGGGGTTGATTGAGGGCTTGATCGTCCGTCGAGGAAGGTGGCTGACCGACGATGAGGGAGACTGACTAGCGTGGTAGCCGACAGGCATGGTGGCTGACCACTAGGGTGATCGACCGACCGTTGAAGAAATACTCGAAGGCATTGATGTTGCACAGGGCTCGAGGTACAGGAAAACACATGATGATGTGAAGTGGAATAGATGGGGGAAGGAAAAGAGAATTAGTGGGATAAAAGAAGGATCGGGTTCGTACACGTGGGGCAATCTAGGCCACTAGTTAGGGGTGTCGAAGCGGTAGCAGGAAGTGAAGTGAAGGGTTTGTAGAGATGGGGATGTTGGAAAGGCGGGATTTTTATCTTGTTGGATTTTTAAACTGGCGAATTTTAACTATGATCCTTGGAAAACAGGCAAACCTTGGGCATTTGTATTTGTGCGCTTTTCTTACCTGATTATAAAAAATCGGCACATTCCAGACTTTAGCTCTTATATCTCGTGTGACTCGCTCCTCTTTCACATTGCAAATTTTCTCACCCCCGTAATCGAAGCAATATACAGAAATATGAAGGAGATGGCGCAGGGCAAAGCGCCGGCCATGACATCTGATATGTTAGGAGAGGATGACGGAGTGGCGTTGGTGGAACAGTATAGAGCGGAGAGGCTTAGGGAAAGGGGGGCGGAGCGGCCAGCATGTCTCCTTCCAATGACAATGATCTCAGCGGTCCAGCCGATTAGCCAAGTGGCGTCTGACCACTGGCATACCAAGGTTGACAAATCCATGTTAACAGCAGAGGATCTGAAGGAGTTGCGGAACAGATATCAAATTCTAGTGGATGTCCAGTTGAGAGTGTCTGATGCACGGCTGATGGAGTTCGTGCTGTACGAAGAGGCGTTACATGGGGGCCTAAGGTTGCCACTTCCCCCCACTGGTGGTCGATGTATTGAACTGCCTAGAGGTGGTGCCAAGGCAACTAATATCGAATGCATGGAAGATTCTATTCATGTAACGCCCTCAAAATAAACCCATTATATATATATCATTGACATGAAATATTAAAAGAAAACAATTCATTATCTCACTCATCAGAGTATTACTAAATAAAAACATTACATGTAACATCAAATTAAATGCCCTACGGGCTTACATCTTTCCAAGCCAACACTTGGACACAAGGATATGAGTCTAACTCAAATACAAATAAAGCCCTAGGCTTGAATGTTTACATGTACTATCAAATAAAAACAAATAACTAAAGATAGTCTTCAAAATCCAAATCCTTCCAAGCTAAGTCCTTGGAGGTAGCTTATCACCTGGACCTGAAAATGATGTTCCCATATAGGGTGAGCCACAGCCCAGTAGAAATGTACTAAACCAAATATAAGCATTGAATAAAGTAATAGCATTCAATAGATGGTTAACCAAGGTAATCAATTATATCATTATACAGTCTCATGACCCTAATGTCTATGACACATTTCTCTTTCCATTATTATCAATATGGCTCAGAACCTGGCCAAACTTACAACAGTGAACTATAAATATCATATTCACATTACTTCCAATATCAACCAAACAAATGAGACTCAGGCTCATATCAAAACACTTCATACTTCCCGTTTGATACACATTTTAGTGCTGTATCAATAACATGTAAAAACACTTCAATATCAATAAGCACACATAATAGTGATGCTAATGGAGTCCATCCCCTATCTCCTCCCAAACAAAATCCGGTTTAGAGGTCCATCCCCTATCTTCCCCTAAACCGTGGAGTACATCCCTATCTCCTCCCACACAATATGCAAATGCAATGCTCAATCAATACACGTATTTTCTGTATTAATTCAATAGTCAAAATTAATGACTTAACCAATGTGATTAGTTTCAGTTATCCCTAATCCACATGCAATGTCTACAACAATCACGACTATCCTTCACCGATAGCCCAAAACAGTTATTTCTAGACTGGAAATAAATATATCAATAATTCAATAGGCGAGTGATTTAAATTATCAAACTACACCATTACATCAATAAATTCCTCAATTCTCCTTAAATTAATTATACAAATTAATTCATTAAAACAACTAGGGTTTTTCCCAAAATTACCAAAATACCCCCAACATATCAAAATACCAAAAACTTAGAACAAAACTTATAAGATGGAGTAGGAAATCCCTACCTCGAAGAAAATAACCCAAATGGAAAAGACGGAGATGATGACCCAACTCCAAAGTGCTCCAAACTGCTAACCGCTCAGATTAAAACGAAGCTCTAGGCTCACTCTATCTTTTTAATAAAGACTCTAGGGCAGAAATACACTCTAAGTAGATCAAACCTAAGAGAGAAGGTGTGTAGAGGGAGAGAGAAGTCGTACCTAGGGTTCTGGAATTAAAAAGAGGGTGAAAAAGTGTTTTAAAAACCGCTGCTGCCTATTTAAACCCGACAGGCTCGCTCGAGCGAAGGATTGGTCGCTCGAGCGACCAGACACAAGAATGACTCGCTCGAGCGAAGGAAGTCTTGCTCAAGCCAAGAATGCAATGCTTCAGGTCTGCAACCCAGAAGCACGCTCGAGCGACAGAATGCTCGCTCGAGCGAAGAACACGAAACTCGCTCGAGCGAAGGAAAGCTCGCTCGAGCCAACAAATACAGCTCTCAGGTCTATACTAGACGCAATCGCTCGCTCGAGCGAAGGACCAAAAACAAGAGCTCGCGCGAGCGACCAACTCCTCGCTCGAGCGACGGTCCAGAAATCTGGACAGCAACACTTGGTTTCTAACCCAACCCACCTGTAACAAACCTGCCCAACACATCCCCAACTCAAAATAAGAATTTAAAGGACGATAACAACAATTTGATAACAACAGGATCTACAGAACATAAGTCCGGATACAACAACCAAAAGGAAAAGACCGGGGTCGCTATAATTCACCTGTGTAATCATGTGGCCGCGGGCAACTATGGGTTAGGTAATGACAGTGGATGAGATTTTTGCATACTATAAAGCCTCAGGGCAATAGGAAACATGGGTGTCCCTGCAGGCGATAGTAGGGAGGGGACTAGTGGCGAGGTTGCCCTCTTCGGTGAAGGGTTGGAGGCCAAAACGGTTTTTTGTGTTGGTGAATGGCGAGAGGGGAGTGCGCACGACATGGAAAGTCCCCACCAAGTTGTTGGAGCCTAAGTTAGATGCAACGGCGAAGAGGAAAGTGAAGCAAGTGAAGGAGTGGAGGGAGAAGGAGGGGTTGAAATAAGACGACCTCGTCCAGTCCATAGCGTTGTTTGTCATGAATCTGGGGCCTGAGTCGACCGAGGGAGATCGTACTCTTGAGGAGGTGGAGGTGAGGAGGAAGGCGTAAGATGCAGAGGACAAGTGAGCTTTCGTGATCACAGAAAAATACAAGGAGAAACAATTAGGCCTACCGCCTAAGCTGGTCGCGAAGAGGTCAATTTGACCATGACCAAAGCCCTTAAAAAAGGAGGACTTAACAAACTTTGTACCCCTACGAGCATCGATGGATCCCCTGAAGGAGAGAAGCAGGAAGGAGATGGAGCTAGTGTTAAAGAAGAAGAAGAAGAAGAAGAAAAAAAAAAAAAGAAAAGAAAAGAAAAGGAAGGTGACTGCGGAGGGGGGTGAAAAAGGGCCCTTGCTGAAGAAGACGAAGGAGGAGGCGACGGAGGTGCCTCCAGAAAGTGAAGGGAAGGAGGCCAGGGCTGGTTTGGGTGTAAAGGGGGTCTTGGTAGAGCCCTTAATCGTCAAATCAAGGAGCCAAATAGAAGTTCAAGAAGGGGGAGCGATTAGGGACTGAACGACAAACCTGCCCGTAGGTCAAAATTGCCCCCTAGCCAAAAGTTGGGGACAGAGTGGGCGAGTGAACTAGAGAGGAGCACCGTTGTGGAGTCATTGGGGACTACCACTTATCATGTGAATACGGTAGCTGACCGCTTAATGGTAGATGGGAACGACCCCTCTAAGGTGCAACGAGAGGTTAGGGCAGGTGCAAACCATCTGCTGGGGATCATTGAAGACGCGGCCGGCAGGGTGTTTCACAATTTATAGAGATTGACCTCATGAGAGGATTCTACTCAGAGCCAATGGAGGCAGTGACCTTGGCGGCCACTCTGCTGGGCAAGGGAGTGGAGGCAAAGGTGGAGGCAAAACTGCTTCAGGTCCAATTGGAAGAGATTCAAACGCAATTACATAATGTAAGGCTGGAGACGGCCGGTTGAAGAAAGGCAGCGCGGAGCTTCTGCGCGAAGGGCCTGGCCTATGCTCAAAGGGAAAAAAAGATGGAGGTGTTGGCGGTGGCGCAAAGTTACTTGACTGAGCATGCCATGATAGGCCAGATTGAGGTTACTACCGAGCTGTCAATCGTCAAGGCTGAGCTTGAAGTGGTACGTTGCACGGTGGTATCGCTAGAGTTTGAGCTGGTGAGCGAGCAGAAGAGGACTGACGAGGTTCAACAAGCCTACACCACTGCCAACGAGAGATTAAAAGAGGCCCTCGTAAATAACAAAAAGTTGCGTGATCTAGCCTTGAAAGATAAAGAGGAGACAGATGCACGAGTTACTGAGTTAGAGAAGGCCTTGGAAGAAGAAAGGGCCAAAACAGTAGAGTTAGCCAGGATGATGGTGTCTGAGAGGGGTGCTAATCCAGATCTATGCACCGCTGCGGTGGAACAGTTTAAGTTATCTCTTAAGTTTCAAATGGCTGTTGATGCAACTACGGCAAGGAGCTTGGCCAGAGAGGGGGAATGTGGTGTTGGGCCGTCAAACATGGCTATTGTTGAGCTGGTGAAGGGGCAGGCCAAAGGAGAAATAATCGAGAGCTTTTAGCAGTCAGACTATTACAAGCATGAGATGAACATGTACTGAGACAGTGGCTAGACGAGCTTCAAGTATAGGGCGGAGGAGCTCTTCTTAGACATTGACTTTAGCCTCGTGAGGCTAGGGGAGGGGGACATTGCCTAGACCCCACTGGATAAGGGTGTTAAGGAAGAAGATTTGGCATCCAACGAAGACGATTGCGGACACCCCATTTTTGACCGCCTGCAAGGCTCGAGCTCTTTGTCCGGTACACTCGATGATGATGAAAGTGGTGTTGTGCATGTTTTGAGGTCTCAACGAAAGGACCATGTTTGAGGCTCCGAAACAATCCCAAACCTTCCATAATCCTACTGATTATACCTAAGAAATCCATTTTTACACATTGTACCACCTTATGCTGAGGTTGAAACAGATAAATAGTGGAACACATTGAGGCTCGGTTGTGCCTCAATGAGAGCTGATCGTGGATAATGAAGGCCGGCTGTGCCCTAGTTGCAAGAAACACTGTTTTGGGCGAGAGGCCACCAACTGTCCATTTTTTAAGATATTTAAGCCTCCTCTTGCTCAAATTTTATAAAAACAACCATATATCTCTGTTTTGAGAGTTGAAGAATTTCAAGAAAGCCTCTATATCACCTTGAGAGCTCCATCTTCTCCTTCTTCTTGTGCAAGCAACACTTTGAGCTAACCCATCATCTTGAACCTATATCCATACACCATATACACTTTCACACCTTAGCCTAGGAACCTTGGTTGAGCCTTGAACACCATAATTCAAGCTTGAGAGTTTGTTGAGACTTAGTTTGAATCATAAGCAAAAGCTTACTTCTTTTAGAAGTATAAGCTTGGTATCCTATCTTTTATTTCTTCTCTTTCATTTGCTATATAGTTCTTGTAGGTTCATGTTGCTTTGGTTCTATTCTAAGTATTTAAGTTTGGGTTTGGGGAGCTACCAAAAGGATATAGAGAATTTACACTCTTTTTACACCTTTACCTATAGCTCAAACCCTTACTTTTACACCCTTTTTCTTTGTTCCCTAAACTGATTTTCAGAGTTTACAAAAGACTAAAAATCATGTTTTGAGGTTTCAAAAGTGGAGGGGTTAGCCACCCCTCCTTGTTCTTGCTTACTAATCTTGTTTTCTCTTTTTGTTGATTAACTTTTTAAGCTCATTTCATGCATTCTAAGCCACTGTTTTTCATCTCTTAAGGGCTGTTTTAGGACTGTTCTGAGTTATTTAAATAATTCATGCTTTGATTAGCTTGGTTATTGTGTCATAAGTTTGCTTCCATAGCTTGTTGTATATTATTCTTAGTTTTTACCTAACTAATTTCCATGTTAAAAAACCTCATTTTAATAATCAATTTGCCATTCATCTCTTTCATTTGAGAGTAGTCTCAATCGGTTGACGGTTATTCAAAACATGAACTAGCGATTTTTGCCTAATGGCTTAAGCTCTACAGAGGTTCATTACCAACGGTGTAGTCTCTTTTTCATGTTGAGAATCACCTCCTGTTTGACATATTTCTCACTTAGTGGATGTAATCTTTAGTGGACATAACAATTATCTTGGACTTAATGGATTAAAGGATGGTAAAGACTAATGAATTTGGATTCAAATGAACCAACCCACATAAAGAAAATGGGTTATATTTCTTGGGGTTTGGCCGGATGTTATGTCGAATCCATGGTGTCAAGGCTTATCTTGCATCAATTCATGATGTTTTGATGAATCTTGAAGCGTCTCTACCTCCCTCTTTGAGTTCACTCTATGATAGGAGGAAGGGGTGGTTATTGTTCATTTCATTTATTGGTTTTTGTCCAAATTGTATCCGAAATCATCAAGCAATCAACTTGCTCATTGATGGTTTTGGAAACGATTCCAACCTTCTCTCGAGGCTTTCCCATAACAGAGAAGTGTGAGAGGGGCAAACAGAGTCCAAAACACTCTGTCTGTACTGTTTTCACTTCAGAGCACAAAAAAGAATTTGGCATGAAATTAAGGCACGACTGGCCTTCTTTAGGCCCGGCCAGGCTTCATTGAGGGCCAGTCGGTCATCAATGTTTGGTCAATAGTGTATTTTGCAGAAAATAGAGGGCAGTGGCTAAAGTTGAAAACAGAGCAAGCCTGGGCAGACAGGGCTGTTCTTAGACATTGTGCATGTGCATGCAACCCTTGCGCATTCTTGCTTACATCATGATCATTGTAGTAGTTAATTAATTTATTCCTAATTGTTGTTATAATTAGTCTTGTTAATTATTAGTATTGTAATTATTATTGTTGCTTATTTGTAATTATTCTAGTTAATTAACTTAAATTGTTAGCTTACTTATCTTGGTTATCCTTGTTGTCATAACATAAGTTAGCTAGTTATTCTTCACTTGTTTATTCATTCGATTTTGTAATAATTAGTTTAATTTGGATTCTCGGACTTTAATTCGCAACCTCTTGCCGAGGGCAATTATGTAATAAGTTGTATGTCTTCCAACCCCACTTTTTTCTCCCTTTTATTTATTTGCTTACGATGGTTAGTATAGAGCATTTTTCAACTTAGCATTCTTATGCTTTGCATTCATTGTCTTGCATGCATTCAAGGTTAGGCTCATCATACTAAACCAATATCAATGTTAAAATTCATTGCTTGAATACGTGCTTTATCACATGTCTTGGATGAAATCATATGCCATGTTCATTGCCGAGCCTATTAAAATTACATAATAAGTGAGTTGCATTAGTCATATTGCATTTAATTAGGAACAAGTATATTTTCTAATTATATTGCTTTGTTTTGGCTTGGAGTACTAGGTGAGCAATTTTGAGTTTTAGCATCTTGCACCAAATATTTGTGTTTCCATACCAAGCATATTTCCATGAGGCTAATTGCTTAAATGATATAACTGTTTGAATGCCTGTGGATGAAGGTTAGTTGCTTAAATTGGGACAAATTGGTTAATGTGCATACAAACTCACCATTTTCAAGTGATGCGTATGAAAAAATTTTCAAAAACAAACATAAAATCAAAATGTTCCATCTTTTGTAAATTAGTCTATACTTATGTGTGTCACATAGTAAAAATAGCTAATAATCGGAACAAGAGTATATAATGTAAATAAAAATTACATCATGATTAGTAGAGACCGATCTTTGATTGGGCGAATGGGATGCTCAATTCATGACCTTCCCCTCTCGTACCTAAGTTCCCGAGCCGAGACACTTTGGTGATGACGGACTAATGGCCTTTGGCATAAGTCTTGGGTTTCTTAAATTTTTCCAAAAAAATATATTTAAGTGGCGACTCTGAAATCTGGCAAAACAATTAATTTTTGGCATTTTATTCAAAACATCAATTTCTTAGAAAGAATTGTAGGATTTGGCACTACAACAAAACTAACTATTTACTGCTTCAACTTTACGGCATACATCAAATGCATGTCGTAATTAGTACATTTAACAACAAATTTTTTTTTTTGCAAGCCGTTAATGGTTTTTCAATAACGACATACATACCATATAAATCGTTAATTCATATATTATGGCATATAAAAGTATACCGTAAAAAATGTATATTTTCACGACTTAAAAAATATGTCGTAAAATAGTTGCACTTAAAATGACATACATTTCATGTTGTAAAATGTTATAACTTTTATACAGCATGCATTAACATGTCGTGAAAACTTCTTAAAAAAAAAAAAACAAATCAATCCGATTTTTTTTTTTTTTTTTTATGGCATGCAAAAGCATGTCGTAAAAAATACATATTTTCACGGCATACAAAAATATGTCATAAAATATTTACACTTAAGACGACATACATTTCATATCATAAAAATATTATAACTTTACACGGCATGCATTAGCATGCTATGAAAACTTTTATTAAAAAAAATTTCAATCTGATTTTTTTTTTTTTTTGATGATTTAAAAAAACTAACAATTTCCAACCAAGCTTCTCACCTTAAATTTTCCTAATTGAGGACAATGTAAAAAATAATTTATACATTATTTTATTATTTAGTGTCTTCTTTTAAGAGATAATTGCACCCAGTGAGATTTTGAAAAAAATTACATAACACTACAGGAAATGCTTGTTTTAACAGCGTTTTTTTTTATAAAATTTTTATAATATATAAGGGTCGCATTTTGTATTAAGTAAAACATTACCGTTTAGCTAATATGAACGCCTCCAAATGTGTTACAATCTCTGTTGGGCTCCCTCAAATCTCTCGTTCACTCTCTTTACTTTAGCTTGGTGAGCAGCTTCTTTTTCATAAATCAACACCTTGTCCCCTTCTCATAAATCAATACGTAGCTCGGTGATTTCGATTTCGAAGTTCTCTCTCTCGATTTCGAAGCTCTACTGCCACCGCCATTTGCATCATCTACTAAGGTCAGCCATCTTCATCGATTTCGATTCAATCTCAGTGTCGTATTCTCTCTCTCCCTCTCTCAAGCTCTTCATTCCGTCGATTCTTCTCCTCCTAGGGTTTACAATATTGAATCTCCTCCTAGGGTTTGCCCTTTGCTATTTCAAGCAGTAAATTCTCTCTCTAATCTAGAAGTTCATATTTAATTATAAATTTGTTGTGAGAGATTTGAATTTGAATCTATGTGTTAATTTGATTTGAATTTGAATATGAATATGAATTTATAGTTGTCAAATCGTGAAATTCAATCCGTGATGCTATGATATTCACAAGAGAGAGAATGTGATAGTTTTTAGAGAGAGAGAGAGAAAGAGAGAGAGAGAGAGAGAGGGGTTTGAGTGGGTAGGTTGCTTGCTTGGTGGTTTGTGTGAGGAGAGATTGATTAAAAAAAAATCTTTTCTTTAATCTTTCTTTCTCATTCATTCTGGATCCAAATTCCAATTCATTCATTTCGATTTCCTTTAATTTTCTTTTGTATCTTGAGGAAATCCGCTAGTTAATGTCTTGGAAAATTTTATTTATTTTTTTATTATTATTATTTTTTTCTTTCTGTTTCTTTAGAATTGTTGAAGTTTGAGGAGTGAGTTAATCAATGGAAGTAATGTGATTGAATGTAGTATTCATTTTGATGTGTAATGTGGATTCTTTTTCCCTGTTTGGTTGCTCAGAAAATGTAGGCCCTAGGGAAATAGATTACATATGGACTCTTTGAGCTTCTTAATTTTAGAAACCGAACAGAGTAGAGTCTGAACTGTGAGGCTATTCCGTTTACTGAACATAGTAGATTATGCCATGGAAAGTATGATGATTTATGGCATGACAAAAATATCGTAAAAAGTTACATACAACATACAAAGTATGTCATTAATGTTTAATTTATTACTTTTTACAACTTTACCTGTATGCCGTAAATGATACTCAACTTTCCACGGCATGTCATATAACGACATTTGTGTGCATGTCGTGAAAGAGTTTTTACAGCATGCATTGCAAGCCGTAAAAATTCAATTTTTCTGTAGTGTGGACTCTTTTTGTGTTTTCACGGTTTCACATTGCACTTGTGAAATCAGATTCAGAATGACAGACAGAGTCTGAACTGTGAGGCCATTCATCTTCCGAAAGGGGCGCGAAAAGTCGAGCCACAACGATGGAGGCGAAGGTAGAGCGAATAAAAGATTTGACCTAGGCTTAGGTGTTTTATTTTGTTTGAATTTATGTTTGTAATAATTGAGTCGAGGTCTTGGAGCTTTGTGCATGGTTTTGTTATTTCAAAAAGGGGCAAATTATGTTATTTGAGAGAAAGAATATTATTTGAAAGAAAGAATGAGGATGAAGTTTTAGGAATTGGAAAAACAATCATGTGGTGAATAAAAATTGGATTTGTGAATTTTGAAAATTGCCTAAATAAACATGTGATTATTGTTGTATATACATCATACGTGAACTAGAAGGTGTAGTAGACTTAACTGGATTGAGGTTTGCTGGACTTAGTCTGGTTAAGCTCTAGACTCAGTCTGCCTGAGCTCTTTAGGCTCAGTCTGGCTGAGGCTTGCTTGACTCAGTCTGGATGAGTCCTTCAGGCTCAGTCTAGCTAAGTGATGCTTTGTCTAGCTGAGGCTTGCTTGACTCAGTTTGGCTGAGCTCTTCAAGCTCAGCCTAGCTGAGACTTATGATGCTCAGTCTGGCTGAGCTTTTCAGGCTCAGTCTGGCTGAGACTTGTGATGCTAAGTCTAGCTGAGGCTTGCTTGACTCAGTCTGACTGAGCTTTTCAAGCTCAGTCTGGCTGAGACTTGTGATGCTCAGTCTGGCTGAGGCTTGCTTGACTCAGTCTGGTTGAGCTCTTTAGGCTTAGTCTAGTTGAGACTTGTGATGCTCAGTCTAGCTGAGCTCTTCAGGCTTAGGGAAAAAGGTAAAACATAAATAATGGGGATTGAAAATATTTGTCATTAAAGCATAGTCCTGCGATCATAAATTTATATATTGTATGGAAATGGCAAAAAATGAACAAGTGTTTCGAACATCAAAGTGAACCATACAACAATTGAACAATGCAAAAAGCAGAAGACGCCATTTTACTGGAAATACCAATTCAAGTGCTCGGCATTCTATGGATGAGAGAGGTCTCTGCCCTCCATATCTTGGAGATGGTAAGTGCCTGGGCGGGGCCTAGTTTTGACGATGTAAGGTCCTTTCCACTTAGCCGCTGGCTTGCCTTCAATTAGGTTTTTGGTGGCAAGAGTGGCTTCTCGTAAGACTAGGTCTCCCACTGCGAATTCTCGGGGTCTGACCCTGCGGTTATGATGTTTTGGTATTCTCTGTTAATATGAGGCTAGTCTGACAGCAGTCGACTCTCGTAATTCTTTAAGTAAGTCCAGTTCAGCCTGTTGCAGCTCGTTATGTAGTTCTATGTTTGGGTGTATCATCTGAGGGGTTGGAAGACCGATTTCCATAGGGATGACCGCCTCGGCATCGTATGTTAGACGGAAAGGGATTTTGCCAATGGGTGTTCTCGCTATTGTTCGATAGGTCTAGAGCAAATTTGGGAGTTCGTCTGTCCAGAGTCCTTTAGCGGCTTCCAACTTGGTCTTGATAATCTTTAACAAAGACCGGTTAGTGACTTCTACTAGCCGTTAGCTTAGGGATGGCCAGGGGAAGAAAAACATGTCTTGATATTGAGCTCTTCACAAAATTTTCTGAATTTGGTGTTGTTGAACTGCTTGCCATTGTCGGAGACGATGGCTTGAGGGACCGCGAAGTGGCACACAATAGATTGCCAAATGAATTGGGTGGTATTGCGCTCGGTAATTTTGACAAGGAGCTCTCCTTCCATCCACTTAGTAAAAAGTTTGGGGGAAGCTAGCTGAACCAGAGTCGCGTCGACCCCTTCAACATGACGGGGAAAGGACAACACATGATTTTGTCTGGAAAGGCGTGGAGGATCATAAGTGTCCCATATGCTTCCACGTGGTCAACCGAATTGGCGATGCCATCAAAGGTGTCAATCGATGGCATTTTGAACTTAGGGGGTAAAGCTTTATCTTTGATAAAAGCGGTAAAAAGGGAGTTGACGATGGAAGAAGGTTTGTGCTGCATGTTCTGCATGACTCCTTGCAGCTGAAGCATCATGGCCCATAGTTCTTCTTCCCAAATGGGGGCATTGTCTCCACAAATATGAATCGGGTTGAACACTGCTAGCCTCACCTTCATGGACGGCAACGTGGTGCGGTGGAGGGTGGTTATAGAAAGTCGGCGGTCCTTCTTGGTGGAGCTGCGAGCCTAGGAGAGGGGCACGCAGATCGTCAAGATTCAACGGTTGAGGCCACGGGACAAAAAGTGGATGTATTCCTTGAGACACATATGGTGGAAATTGGTGATGATCGTGGGTTTGTTCCGGGTTCGAGGGGACTATTTATGGTGGTGGAGGAGGGATAGGTAAGTCGCGTTGGAGCAGAGCGTTGATCAAAGCTTGGTTTTGTTCAGTTAGCTAGTTGATGCTGTTGGTGAGCTTTGCGAAATATAAAGGTGGGCTATTTGGGTTGAAGGATTCGGCCTTAGGGTTGCCAGCATTGTATTGTGAAGCCATGGACCTTGTCGTGACCATCCACCCTGGCGTAGGAGATATGTGATAACGGAGTTCCCTTCGGTGACAATGAGCATAACTGTCGACCAGAGATGATTTCCCACAGACGGCACCAACTGATGATGCTATGATATCAGTGGTGGATCGGTCAAACTGGCCCGCGTCTTCTATGAGTCTGCTGGTTATTGAATCCTCGATGTGTGCCAACAAAAAGGTCCAAAGGGGGAAATAGTCCCCCGAGGGACACTCCGACGATGAAGTTAGATTAGGGTAGATAGTAACCGGTTTTAGAGAGAGAGAGAGAGAGAGAGAGAGAGAGAAGAAGGGGATGGAAAACTTAACATCTAACGTATCTTGAAAACTTCCTTATATCCTTTGCTTAGCATTTCCTTGTCCATTAAGCTGGCTAAAAGTCTATAGGGCCCTCCTCCAGCGTGAAGGGCTTCCTGCATTTAACGCTACAAAAGTCTCATTAAATGGCTGATGTACGGGTGCAATAACTTTGCAGGATCTTTGTCTGCTTATGTGGCTAATTCCCTGTCTGACAAGTGTTTTAATACTATTGGTTCTGTCCCAGCATTGGCTAGTTAGTCCCTGGGCCGTGACCCCGTAGACTGGGCCTTTTTAGGTTGTGCCCATCAATCAAGATGTTGTAACATTACCTAATGATCAAGCCATAAAAGCTTTCAAAGTTGCCATGGAGTTGGATATCGATTTTTATTGTAATGAAAATGTTTTCTTCCAAGACTTCTTCTCTAATGAAATTCTAAACCACGAAAGATTTCGTAAATCAACCAAAAGAAAGAAATGACAATATTTTCATGGAATGCAAGAGGCCTTGGGAAAACAGAGAAGAAGATGACAACTAAAGATCTAATTTTGTCATGGAAAATTGATGTTGTGTTTATCCAAGAAACAAAGCTATCGTGGGTTTGGAGCCAAAAATCACATCATTTTGGGATAATGGGAATTACAGCTGGGAAGCTATGGCATCAGATCAGAGGCTTTATCAGGAGGCGTCATCACAATTTGGGACTCTACTACTAGTTCAATATAATACACATTATTGAGATCGAGCTGAACAACAAAGCCAAATCAACATAGTTGTACATCGAAAGAAATGAAGCTGTAATCATCGAGGGGTGAGGGAGACTGATGTCGTCTCTCTGGGTCCAAAGAAATGAAAATGGTGGAAGATTTATTTTTGAGGAGTGGATTTGAAGAGGGATTATTTTTAGTGCTTTGGTCATTCACCATATTCCAAAGCTATAATAATATTTTTGCTTGAAAAAGTGATGGGTCAAATTTGTGTCATGTGATTTGAAGTTAGTTGAGTTAGTGAGTGAGTCCTTAAAAGGTGAAAAATCTAGAAATCCCCTAGATATTGATTTGTGATTATGTATCAATTTTAACTAGTAAATAACAATCCTAATCAAACAATCAAGACAAATCGATACAACGAATTTAACATGGAAAAACCATAATTGGAGTGCCTGTAATTGTGATAAAAACCACGGGTAAAAGCCACAAAACAATCCACTAAGAAGACATAAAAGAATTACACAAGTGTACTCTCAATTACCTAACGAATCCACGCCCGAATTAAACCAAACCCTATATGCCTCTTCCAACCCGTCTTCACTTCAGAATTGACCAGATTGATATTGAATCCATAACGCCGATGTCGAATCCACGATGATGAGCCACTCTAGAATCCACCAAAGCTTTAGGCCCAAATTCCATGGAATCCACCGAAGAACAACTCTCTCTTTTTTGAATAAAACAAACTAAACAAACCCTTTGATATAATCCACTCAATTCATGAATAATCTCTTACAGATATCAAAGGAAAACAAGCAAAGAAGCTCCTGATGAAAACCCTAACACCCAAGAAGAAGATTTGGAAGCCGTAATCCTAAAAACTGATAGAACCACATATTTATAGAAAATAGATGCACGATCTCCGCTTCGAGTGCAGGAATAGTCGTTCGAGTGGACGGACTAAAATGTGTGTGACTAAATAGGGTCTACGCTTGAGCGGAAAAATACAACTCTCAGTACTTTTGCAAGCGAGTGAAACTGCTGAAAGGTCGCGATCTCCGCTCAAGTGTACGAATAGCCGCTCGAGCGGAAAAACAACTTCGACTGCATGGGCACAATTCCCGACATAGTCAGCGAAATGGCAAACATGAAAGGACTAAGATCACAAACTCCTCTACATAGGCACAATTCGGGTTGGATTCGCATCTAAAACTCATAGTCTCACTGAAATAAAAGATCGAATAAAATTACAACTGAAAGGAGTTTTGTCAAACGGGATTGCCAAGAATAAAAACCTAACAAAAGGTAATGTGGAGATTAGTGGAGATGTTTCTTAATGGAGTTAGAAGGAGTCTTAGGTGCAAGTCTGGTGCTTCAATCATTTGTGGAGTGTGTTGAATAGCTAACAACTTCTTGGCTTTTTATTTTGCTTTTTTTTTTTTTTTAAATTCGAAAGACAGAGGGATTGATTATATGAGTGCGAGTTACAATAATAAGGAGTTTGTTCACTCTTCGATCCCCACTCAATATAGTTCACCGTCTTGTATATTTAATTTCATAATTATCATAATAAAAAAATTTCAAACAAAATGAATGAACATTATTTTTGAGAGTTGGAGAGAGCTTGACTTGGTGGTGGTGGCTATCTCTCTCCAACTCATTGTTTTTGCTCTCCGAGCCAACTCTCTGAGTAGTCGCCTCTTTTCGCTTTTATCTTTGTTTTTGTTTTTGTGGCTGCTGTCCAATTGGTTGTAGTACTCATCAACTAGTTGGTTGGATTATGCTGCAAATGATTTGGGTGAGGTTATGGTGTCAACCTATTTGAAATTTTATCCTTTGCTTTAATGTTTATAGCATTTTTAAAGTTGTTTTCGTTGTTATCATTTTGTCTCCTTTATTGATGTTAGAGGTAAGGTTCATTTTAATTCTAAATCAATAAAGTTTATTTTTTTACCAATCAAAAAAAATTTAAACCCTTGTTTAAGGCACACACGTCCAACTTTCTAAAGACTTTTTTTTTTTTTTGATTAGCCAAAAAGAATTTTATTGATGAATATTCAAACAATCAGAGAAGATACATCAATAAAAAGGAAAAAATGCAAAAAACATCACAGTAAACCCATGCCATCCCAACAAGGTTGGCACCGCAAGGGCTACCCAATCATATGCTAGCACCACCAAAATATTGATGAGAAACAAACAATCACAGAGAACAGAGAGATAGAAATGAAAACTCCTTCTGAATGAAAATTCATGGACCAGCCCCAACTTTAGATCAAAATTCAATTCCCCAAGCACATCCTAATCTACCTTAGATTGAAAATAAAGTCATGGACTGAAAAGTTGAACTCCTTCAATAATGGCTTCATCCACAAAGCAGTCCTACACACTGTAAAGATTCCCATATGACTTCTAAAAACAACCTTCCCTAGCCTCTTAGATTTCATTGAGTGTAATTTTTTTTTTCTAAAGAATAAAATAATGGGATACTTATCAATCAATTTTATTAATTAAACTTATTTATTTACAATCCTAACTAATAAATTTATAAATTTATTCATAAAAACAAGAGAGGTTGATAGGATTTAATAGATAATAAATCTCAAAAGTATGACCTATTGATAATTTATCCTAAAATAATTTTATTTTGATTTCTTTTTATAATCGCATTTGGGCACTAGCCAGCGCATATGTATTACATTTCTGTGTGTTCTTCACATGCTTTAAAGCCATTTGCAAAGAAGTTCAAACACTATAAACAGAGGAAATCTAGCATTTTTTAAAATGGGTATTTTATAAGGAAATTATGATTTTTTATGGTGTGTTATGTTAATTTATGATAAAAGTTATGAATTTGTTGTGTGTATTTTTTTGTAGTGATAAAAGTTGATCTCATTTTATGATTTATGTTACAAATTTTTGTGATTTTGTTATGAAGTGTAACAACCTCAAAATAATATGATAAACCAACCATTTATAAGATCTATAAACATGATAGAAATGTTATATCTTTATTCATCAGAGTCTACATTACAAAAGATATTACATGCATTACACTTTCATAAATATTCATCTTCAAACTATAGCATGTAACTCTAATTGATAACAACAAAATAATTGCCCTACAGACTTACATCTTTCCAAGACCTCGCTTGGTTATAACAAAAGAACAATCTAACACTACCAGAAATATGGCTTTTTGCGTCTATATTTTTGTGACTGATTATTTAACCGTCGCAAAAAGTCACTTTTTACATTAAGAAAATCACAAAATCATTTAAAACAATCGTGTTCTGAAAAAAAAAAAAAAAAAAATCATCTAAAACAGACCTATATCTCCCTTACACTCTTATTTCCCAAATTTGTCTCCAACGGTGGTGTACCTCATTTCCTGTGGTTGCCTAATCTCTCTCTCTCTCTCAAAATCTCTGTCTCGCTCGACTCTCTCTCGCTTGAATCTCACTGTCTAAATCTCTCTCGCTCGACTAAATTTGAATCTCGCTTGAATCTCACTCTCAAAATTTGAAGATTTTGATTGATTTGTTGATGAAGATTTGAAGATTTCGATCGGCTGTTGATGAAGATTTCGATTCAATTCATAATCAAGATTCATAATCGGTAAGCTACTTTCTATGTATGAATCCAACTCTGTCTCTCTTTCTCTCTATCTATATATACACACAACCATATGTCTCACTCCTTCGTGTTCCTTGTTTCTCTCATTCTCTTTCTTTCTCTCTCTAACCTCCATCTCTCTTCTCTGTGTCCATGATCTTAGGTTTGGATTTGATCCAAAGGAGAAAGGAGAAACAGCAGGTATGGTAACTCTTACTTACACGATGATCGCTGTTGTGATACACATATTTTATGATTTTGTTTCTAATTTTAATTTTAGCTTTACAATCATGATGTTGTGCGTTGTGCATTCCTTGTTTCTTCATCGCGTCTGGATATGTGCCATTTTCTGTTTTTATTATTTGAAAATCACTTGGTGAGGAGGAGACATTGAACCTCCATGATTGTTGTGGTACATATGATTCTATTTCTATAGAATGATCTTTATATTTTTATTTTTTTAGTTTTAAATATATATATTTTTTAATTTATGCATACTTGTTAATCATATAATGTGTGACTAAGTAAAATTTAATAATTATTCTTGCAATTTGATAGCAGAATTATGTCTTAAAAAAATACAAGTTGGACGGATCTCCATCACACATTTTTAACTAATTAAAATGTGTGTTTTATTCGATCACCTTGTAAATTACACAATCGAAATGATTTTTGTCTATTCACGACATGTCATCCTGAGAGAACATAAATTACAGGAAAATCCAATATTTGAAGGTTTAAATTGACACTGAAGTTATTTATCTAATTTGTTCGTTATTGTTTATGAAAGCAATGGTGAAGCATGGAATAGAATGTTTACTCTTAAAAGCTGTGACCAATATTAGACTGAGCCAGAATTCTTGCCTTCTCCAAGGTTCCTAATTTTTTTATTTTTTTAATTCTAGAACCTAACACAAAAGATGTTGCAAGTCTTAACCCATAATTTCTGTGATATTGTTGCCTTTTTCAACATATAGTAAGTGGCATCTCATTTTTCATTGTTCACATGTAGTTAGGAGTATATCCTGCAAAGCCATCGTTTGTTGTTTCTGTTTATTCTTATTGTTATTAATTTTTACTATTTTTTATTGGGGCGAGCCATCTCCTAAAAATATTAATTGGTTGATTTTTTATATATTCATTTTGGCTGAGCGAACTACATGTATTTGTTGAATTAACTATTGGATTATGTGATGATAGGCATACAAGCTAGTCTTCCATGTTTTTGTTCTTTATATATTTTGTGCCTTTGACTAGTTATTTTCGAGCATTTACTGCACAAATTTTTTTTCCGTGTGATGGCTATTTTGACGATGCAAGTCACATGGCATCTCCAGAATTAAGGATTATGGAATTTAGCACATGTATTTACTTAGTTAATCACCAGTGGAATATTCTCTTTAATTCAACAAATATGTTCCTGAGTTGGACTTCAAAGTGGTGATGAGAATTGGTTTAAAAGTGATTTCTGTTTAGAAATTAATGCTCTTTTGCTGCTATTATGCTAGTACAAGTATTTTACAATGATGAGCTCTGTTGTAGTTGAGGAGAAGCCATTAGATTTTGCAGATGTAATTTGGTTACAAAAAATTAAATGAATAAAGCTAATTGAACTTGAGTTCAAATAGAAAATCAAATTTATATTAACTCACTGACCCAACATTATTGTGGTTCATACTGTAAATTAAGATTACTCTCTGTGACTTTGCAAATGCAATTGGTTACAAATATTTAAATGAGTCAAAGCTAGTTGCGTCTCTACTATAATTTGGCACTTCATGATGTTGTTGTTCCTCAACAGATTCTATATGCTGCAAGAACACCATTATAATTGTCATTAGTTGTAGGTTAATAACTTGATATGCCAGTTCTCAGATCTGTGCTACAATTTACAACTTTCGATGAAGAGATATTCAATTTCCCATTGGAAAGACATGAAGACAAATGTTTCCCTGGATTTTTATGACTTATATCTGAATGAGTGAATGTTTGAAGGGATGGCCTTAAATCTTACTCCCAAGATTTTGTTTGTTGCTTAAAATTAACTTACACCAATATTCGTGCAATTTTTTTTTATGTTTATACCTGGACTTTTTTTGCATATATTTATTTAATCTAGATGACAAGGCTAAAAATGGGGTTCATATATTTGTTTATACCTGTGCTCATTCTTTTTATTGATGTGTACAAAAACAATTAAAGAAATAGATATACATATGGAAATTATTAACACATTATACTAACATATTGTAGGTGTCCGATGCATCTAGTGGGCAACAAGCTTCAAAAGAAAATGAATAGGTATGCCACTCTACTATATTTCTGCATGTATTTATGATAATTAAATGAAACAAGCACGCAATTCCCACATCTGGCACATATACACATTACTATGTCTGTTCACTATTTTATCTTGGCTGATATCATGTTACAGTAATTTGAATGCATGTTGAAATATTATACACATTTTTTTTTTCTTTCGATCATGCATCTTCAGTATTTATTGTTGAGATCGAGATGGCATCTCTTTTCGAGCATCATTTGAAATAGAATTATTGGATCTGCATCTTCTTGTATTTTTCTGCACTTAGCTGCCAGAACTTATATGTCGAAGCTTTCTAGGGATAGAATTATATGATCCACCAATCTTCTTATAAAGGGAGTGGTCTGATGTTGTATTTTTGTTGCCCTAAGCTGCCAGAACTTCTATGTTGAAGCTTTCTAGGAATAAGGTAGCCATATTATTCAATCTGTTTATCATTTCATTTAATAAATGACTTATATCTTAATTTTTTCATTTAATAAATAATAATAATTTTTTAATTAGTGTTAATGTTAATGTAAACTATGAAACTGTAAATGGAACTTGTATAGTAACTTAAATGGTTTTTAGATTTAAAAGCTCCCATAAAGAGATAAGTTGTGATTAGTTGTGACTGAAAAATGGTGTGTTATAGGTTACAGCCACCTGAACAGATGCAGCTTATTTCAAATAAAATAAAAATTCAAATTTATTGTCTAAGCATCTTGCTTGCTCTTCTGACTTAATGCCTTCTATGATACACTTGTGATAATTTGTGATAATTTTGCACCTGCATTTTGAGTATTTTGCCTTTGTTCACATAATATTAACATTCTCACTCTATTGAATATTGCTCCATGTGTGGCCAATACATTATTATGCCTCATATCTAGTGTTGAGCAAAAGGAATATGAACTTCTGAATTTTGTACCAAAAATATGGTTGCTTTAACTAAGCTGAAGCAAAATCCATGTTTTTAGCAGCTTCCCTTGCACTAGGTCCTATTTTTTTCATACACAAGCCCTGTTCTAGAAAGAATCATAACTCCGGTTTTTTTATTATTTATTTTTATTGAGTTGGAAATGAAGAACAGATTTGACTTTGTTGATCTCAATCTTTCATTGGGCAGATACTGATATTATTGCAGCAGTGTATCTCAGTTCTAAAAAATAACACATTTTTAAGATTTCAAAATTTTCTTTGACCAACATCATTTTCTTCAGTCAGGCCTTTTATTTTGCTAGATTTTGGGGGTCACATGGTTGTATACTTCCTTAGTCAAAGGAGTTTTCTTATATAGAGGATGATTCTGGATGAATTTTTTCTTTCGATGCACTCTTTTTTTCTTCCCGTGTTTTTCTTATGGTCAATTTGTATAGCCTTCATGAAGTAGAAAAACTATAAATATTTAGGTGTTGTCTTTTTTGTTGGATTTTCTTATTGAAGTCTTTGCCTAGAGTCCTATATATTTGTTTCTTCAAAATGAATCTGTAGTTTTGTGATGATTTTGGATGTGATACACTGCTTAAGGCAGCTTTCTTACATCAGAGTGTTTGTCTCTTATAAACATCCTCTTCTTCTTCATTTTTGTTTATTTATTTAACATGTTATTTAACATGTTTATTCTTGTAGACATCCTCTTCTTCTTAACATGCTTAAGACAACTTTATTCTTGAAAATATGTTGACAGATCAAAAAAAAAAAAAAAAAACTGACCAGCTACTGTAATTCGTTTTCCAATTTAATATGAGGTGACCTGTCACTCATAATCATCGATTGTCTTCTCCCTTCAATTTTTTGACGTCAAGTAATTTGATTAATTTAAAAAAGGCCTAATCGTTATGAACTTTTTGTTTTCTGAACAAGATAATATGCATGTGTGAACCAAAAGATCTTTACTTGATTTTTAGAATACAAGTGTTGAAACTGTTGGCAAGTTACACCAGTTTTTTCAATTTCTGGTTGATGTGATTTTCTCTGTGAGTATGCAGCCGAAGGACTGGTTTTTCGTAATAGTGTTTACTGGATACGTTTTGATGAAGAATTTTCTGAGAAGGTAATTTTTTTTTGCCTCATACATGTAGATCTTTGGGGTATTAGTCATTATCGTTTTCATTTTACCATTGGAGACACTATCTGACAATTAGGGATTATTTCTGTTTTTGGGTTCAGAAATTTAAATCTTGAAGCCCCTTTGGTATAAAGTACAAGTTCCACCTTGAGGTAACCATTCCTTTCTCTGATTTCTGTGTCTGTGTGGCACGTGTATGATATCATTAAAATTGATATATATATATATATGTGTGTGTGTGTGTGTGTGTGTCTGTGTGACGTGTTTGTGACGTGGTTGTGTGTTATCTTCCAAATGGCTACTCGACCCATTGCTGATGTATTTGTTTGTTTGTCCGTTAAAAAACCTATTTATTCTCCATCCCAATACCGCCTGGCCCAACCCATTTTGATTTATGAAACACCAAATTGCACATTAAAATCCAATTATGAAAGCAATTTAGGTGACTGTCTGTTCACATATATATGCAATTCCAGACCCAATAATGAATTTTGCTTTTACTAAATAAACCCAATATTAGTCAGATCCAATACAATTGCATTTAGCCTTCATCCCCTTAAGCCTTCGGATGTGGTTTTAATAATTATGGATTAGATATAATATTTTATTCTATTTAACTTAAATAGTCTATTTTGTTTTAAGCCTAAATCTATTACTACTATAGAATATTTCATTAGGATAATCCAAAGCCATCCACCATTGTTTAACTACTAACCACTAACTACTAACTCATTAACGGTTCTTTTTTTTTCTTTTTTTTTTTTTGGTTTTGAACCCTATCACTTCTTTAACAATATGTGAAAATCTATGTGAATAAGTTCATTCTTCAAATATTTTTTTTCTTTTTTCTTCGAATCTACACTCAAATTCAAGATATTAAATATTAAAAGAATAATGTCATTTGATAAATATTCAACACTTCAATTTTGACAGATTTTGATATTGCAGAGTGATCTACTAAGAAAAAATGCAAGAAAACTGAAAAACAAAATTTAATTTCTTGATTTCATTATTTTCTTATCTTATTATCTAAACAGAGTATTATAAATGTAGTCAAACCTCAAATGATAAAGCTAAAAATTGGAAGTTTTTTTTGTGAATGTGCTCTATAGATAGGGTGGCCCATATTAAAATAGTGGCCCATGACTGCAGCATGGAGGCTGTCACTATTAACCGACATCAACCAAATACAGTTCTATTGCTATATTAAGTCTGCATTTTATGTTTAGATCTACCACAAATATGTTGGAACACCAAACCTTTTGCTGCAGGATGCTGTTGATTGTCCGGAGTGGATTGTTCCTTTTCATGTCTTCAAATCATTGGCAGAAGAGGTATAAATTTACTTGGTGCATTAATACATGTTAGTCTATCCCTTCTGTCTACTTAAAAGTGGTCATCTCTTCTTTTAAACACGGAAATGGTGGTGTGAAAAAGCCTATATACTTTGGATTGGCAACAACTGAAGTGCTAGACTGTCCTAGTGAGTTATGCAGTATGATTTGGAGCTAGTTTTTGTGAAAAATTCGCATGTATTTGTGGATGAATACTTGAAATCAAGTTAGAGTAGATAATATTAAAATGATAGATATATAAATTTATTCACAACAGTCCCTCCAATTTGTTTATCATTTTTCTTTAAGATGTAACAGACATATATTCTTGCCAACTGCAGATTCTTTGCCTCATTGCTATGGAGAAGCCTATTTCTCTTACACCTGAGCATATTCGAGATGAGAAAGTGAAGGTGCATCAATTAGTTTCTTATGTCTTCTACTAATAATATGTCGGTGGTCCCTTTCTATCAATCGGCTCAAGATTGAAAAACTCTTGGATGCCTTTTCTAGTATGAGAGACATATCAAGATTTAAGTATTTCTTTTTTACTATGGAATGGAGAACAAATGCGTGTAAATGAAGGAGCTATACTGTCTGAATTCTTTTACATATGGCTCAAATTTTGAGACTCAAATAGAATGTTCAATAAAACTATAAAATGCTATACTGTCTGAATTCTTGTCATTGTTATTCCTAGAGTGCATAACGCTACACTTTTATTTATTTATTTATTTTATTTTATTTTTTTTTAAATTTTTTGCGATGGTAACAAGATGGTCGCCAAAGATCATGTTAGTATTTTTCTTTGTTTTTTGCGACGGCAAAATAGGGGTCGCCATAAGTAGTTTAGGTAGTCGCAAATAATTTGCGACCGTTGCTTTGCCGTCGCAAAAAGTATTTGCCACCCCCATTTGCCGTTGCATGAGCCGTCGCAAAAAGTCTTTTGTGACTGTTTTTTATTATTTGCGACGGTTTATAGCGGTCGCAAAAAATGTTTTTTTTAAATCTCTATACAAGCAAAGCCCTTGACTTGAATAAACATTTAACACATAACAAAACAACAAAATAGAGCCTTCAACTCCTAAACCTCCCAAGCTATGTCCTTGGAGGCGACATGTCACCTGTACCTGAAAATGGTTTCCCAAGTAGGGTGAACCAAAGCCCAGTAGAGATACGCTAAAACAATATATGAGATTTAACTAAGATATAAGTATCAGATAAATGTGTAATATTCTTAACCAACACATATTCTTTCCAAGATCATTCAATATGGATAACCAATACCTCAATTCATTTCCATTCATCCATGTCGAGTAAATCTATTAACCAAATTCATTATTATCAAAACAACCAAAATGAGACTACAACTCAATGGTTCAATATTCAATACTTTCATTTCTTGCCATTTTACGAAATCACATCCGAGGAAACCGGCACCCATGTGTATATAAGATTTCGGGACTTTCACCTTGGACACTCCGGCCAACTTAATTTTCAATGGAGTCAATCCTCTATCTCCTCCCAAACAATGGAGTACATCCCCTTATCTCCTCCCAAACAACGACACATATACAATGTATTTAAAAACGTTGTCATATATTATGACTAATCAAATCACATATTCTATGGTTAAATCAAACCATCATATTCAGTGACATAATTCAATTGATTAGTTTCAATTCACCTAATCCAAATGTAGTTTCTACAACAATCATAGATATCCTCCATCGATAGCCCAAGATAAATATTTCTAAACAGATATACAATTTATCAACATATAATTTATCAAATTACCAAAGGTGAGTAATTTGCAAATCCAACTACACCATTCAATCATACATTCTTCCAATTTCATTTTCTCCATGTCAATTTCATCATTTATACAAAATAATTATTTATCACAAATTAGGGCAAGTTCTCCCCCTTTTCATATATTAATCTCGGGACCCAATCTCACCATTTATTTTCATATAACATCATAATCAAGCCCTTATCTATATATATAAGGCCAAATAAGGAAAACCCCTTTTTCAAAATTCAAACTCAAACCCTAGTTCACCCAAATCTTCACAAATCCCACCATTTATACAAAATGTCAAATACCTAGGTTAAAACTCATATCAAAGAGTAGAATGTCCCCACCTCAAGTGGAGAAGCTCAAAAGGGAAGTAGGAGAAAGTTGAAGATCCCAAAACTTAACTTTTCTTGGATGAAATGGAAACCCACGAGTTGCTTCACCTTTTTCTCGAAGGGAGTAGATTAATGGTGCTTGGATTAAAGGGTATTTGTAGAGAGAGAGAGTTTTAGAGAGAGCAGCCCCCGGATTAGGGTTTTGGGATGAAAATAAATCAAAAAGTGATGTAGAAAAGCTCTGCTACGAACTGATATATGCGGTCTTCGCTCGAGCGAAGGAGTAATCGTTCGAGCGACCAGACAAAATAGTGACCTTGCTCGAGCACAAGAAGCGTCGCTCGAGCGTAGAATGCAAAGCTTCAGGTCTGCCATAGACGCAGACGCACGCTTGAGGGCAAGAAGTCTCACTCGAGCGAAGAAACAAGTTCACCAGGCTCGCTCAAGCGAAGAACTCTCTCATTCCCAGAAAAACTGCGTCTGGGAAAAAAAACCTGAAGACCCTTAAACCTCGCTTGAGCGCAAGAAACCTCGCTCGAGCATAAGAAGCCTTGCTCAAGCGAAGAGTCCAAAATCTGGGCAACAATAATCTAAACCAAACAACAACCAACCTGTTCCAAACTAATCCAACACGTTCCAAACTCAAATACAAAGATTCAAAAGGGAAAAACAAGACATGGATACAACATTCAACCACAGAACCCAAGTCCGAGACATAATGAAGGTCGGGGCAAAACCGAGATCGCTATAACTTCCCCCCCTTAAAGAATTTCGTCCTCGAAATTTTAGTACAAGTTTCATAACCAAGATTTTCCCATTTTCAAAATAATTACCATTCCACTTTCATCACCATGACCCACCCACCGATCATTCCATCTCTTCACAAGAGAACGAATCCACAATATATACATAGCCCAACATATTTTTACCAATATGCATATTCCAAAAATTTAGCTAATTTCAATACATATATCTCATGTTTCCAAAACATATTCAATGTTTATAACAAGTTTACATTTCCAAAACTTAAACAACATATGCAATGTTCAAATTAAACTTGTGTTTCTGAAACATACTCAACATTCATAATACTTTCATAATCCAAACATATACAATGTTTTATAGTTCATACACAAAACTAAAAGTCCAACATATGCTCAAACATCAACAAATAAGTCCCGACATTTCTCTCGGACTTCCAATTCACGCTCTCAAGTTGCTTCCTCAACCCCGTGATGTTTCCACGATACTTTGACCAAGGGAATTGTCTTGCCTTGCTAGACTTGGTCCCGCCTATCCAAGACTCGCACCGGTCTTTCCTCATACGAAGCATCCTCGTCTACCTCTAAGTCAGTCCAATCCAACACATGCGATGGATCCGACTCATACTTCCAAAGCATGCTAATATGAAACATGTCATGCATCCTGGAAAGTTGTGGCAGCAACACCAAACGATAAGCAACCTCTCCAATCTGATTAAGGATCTCAAAAGGGCCAATAAACTGAGGGGATAACTTCCCACTCTTCCCAAATCTCATCAGACCCCGTCTAGGTGATATTTTCAAAAAGACATGATTACCCACCCCGAATGATAAAGGTCTCTTCCTACGGTCGGCATAACTTTTTTGGTGACTCTGGGCTGTAACTAACATCTTACAGATAAGTGACACTTTCTCCGTAGTCTCCTGAACCAACTTTGGACCTAAAAAAGGTGCATCACCCACCTCGGCCCAACACACTGGAGATCTACACGGTCGGCCATACAAGGCCTCAAATGGTGCCATGCAACACTCGATTGGAAACTGTTATTGTAAACAAACTCCACTAAGGGTAAGTGTCTCTCCCATGACCACTTAGAGTCAAGGACACAGCCTCAAAGCATATCCTCAAGGATCTGAATACTACTCTCGGACTGCCCGTCAGTCTAAGGATGGTAAGCCGTGCTAAAAGTCAGTCTAGTACCCAAGGCACTCTGCAAGCTCTGCCATAACCGAGCAGTAAAACGCAGATCTCTATCCGAGACGATTGTCACTGGAACCCCGTGCAACCTCACTATGTCCCGAATATATAAGTCAGCAAGGTAATCTACTGAATCTCTTACGCACATAGGAATAAAATGTGGTGACTTAGTCAGTAGATCAACTACCACTCAAATGGTATCACTACCCCGTTGAGTCCTCGGAAGGCCCACAACAAAATCCATCGTGACATGCTCCCACTTCCACTCAGCTATAGGCAAGAGTTGCAACAACCCGCTGGCCTTTGATGTTCGACATTCACTTGCTGACAAGTAAGGCACTTCGACACAAACACTGCCACATCCTTCTTCATACCCCTCCATCAAAACTGGCGACTTAGATCATGATACATCTTTATGTCTCCCGGATGCACCGTAAGGCGTGAACAGTGAAACTCTCGGAGTACTTTCTCTCGGCAAGACTCCAGTACAAACAAGCAGTCATGGTATCTCACACTTAGGTCGGGATACACGGTCAAACCCTTCTCTACCTTCCCACTAGAGATCTTCTCCCGGAGGGATTCTACCTCAAGGTCACCCCTCTGCGCTTCTAACACTCGGTTCACAAGTGTAGGTTGTGCAACCACAGAGAACAAGGCTGCAGACTCAACAGACTAACCCAGATGCAGGTCAAATTCTCCAAGAGCACCCAACATCTCTCATTTTCGGATGGCAATACAAGCCACACTACCGATAGATTTCCTACTTAAGGCGTCAGCTACTACATTGGCCTTCCCCGGATGGTAATGTAACTCAAAATCATAATCTTCTATGAACTTCATCCACTATCTCTGCCTCAAATTCAAGTCCTTCTATGTAAACAGATACTTCAGACTCTTATGGTCAGAAAACACCTCAAATCTCTCACCATACAGATAGTGCCTCCAAATCTTCAAGGCAAAGATCACAGCTACTAACTCTAAATCATGGGTAGGATAGTTCCTCTCGTGTGTTTTCAAGTGCCGTGAGCCATAGGCTACTACCTTCCCCTCTTGCATCAATACACAACCTAAACCCTCTCGTGAGGTATCATAATACACCAAATAGCCCAAACCCCTCTTCGGAATAATCAAGACTGGAGCGGTGGTATGTCTAGCCTTAAGCACTTGGAATGACTTTTCACAAGTCTCACTCCACACAAATTTAACCCATTTCCTCGTCAATCTAGTCAAAGGCGAAGCTATTATAGAGAAATCCTTCACAAACCGACGGTAATACCCGGCCAACCCCAAGAAACTACGAATCTCGAAAACATTCTTAAGTTGTGCCTAATCATGCACTGCCTCTATTTTGGATGAATCTACAGTCACCCTTTTCCCGGATACTACATGGCCTAAGAACTTAACATCTTTTAGTCAGAACTCACACTTCTCGAATTTAGCATACAGCTTATGGTCTCTAAGCAACTCAAGCACCACTTGCAAGTGTTCCTCGTGCTCCTCCTCAAAGGATGAGTAAATCAAGATGTCATCCACAAAGATGACTACCAAACGGTCTAAGAACTCTCGGAAGATTCAGTTCATCAAATCCTTAAACACAGCTGGTGCATTGGTTGGCCCGAAAGGCATCACCAGAAACTCATAATGGCTATACTGCGTACGGAATGCCGTCTTCAGGATATTCTCCTCTCTTACCCTTAACTGGTGGTAACTCGATCTTAAGTCTATCTTGGAGAAACAACAAGACCCTTTCAACTTATCAAACAAGTCATCTATACGAGACATCAGATACTTGTTCTTAACCTTAACCCGGTTCAACTTTTGACTGTCAATATAAAGCCTCAAGGCCCCATCTTTCTTTTTAGCAAAAGAGTCGGTGCTCCCCAAGCCGAAGTACTAGGGCGAATAGAATCCTTATCTAATAATTCGCGGAGCTGAACCTTCAGCTCACTCAACTCAGCTGGTGCAAAACGATATGGTGCCATGGAAATCGGTGCCGTGCCAAGCACTAAATCAATAGAGAACTCAATCTCTCGGTGAGGTGGTAAACTAATAAGATCCTTGGGAAAGACATCCACAAACCACTCTTGATAACTCTAGCCAGGCTTCATCACACTCACTACTCATAAAGCTAGCGAGAAGACAACTAAGCTCACTCCGCCTGCGTGGATCATACACCGGTGATAAGACTCTATCCACCCGGTCCCCCAAGAAATAAAAGTAATCACCACTCAAAGTACATACAGTAACCCTCTGACGGTAGCAATCTATAATAGCCCGGTATGACGATAACCAATCCATACCCAAAATAACATCAAAACCAGACATGTCCATCAATACAAAAGAAAACGGAAGCCGACGATTGGCGACCTCCATATCACAGCCCCAATACCCCTGTTTCAAAATCATCTCACCCCCAACAGGTGATACAACACAAATAGGAGATGCTAACTGAGCCAACTCCAACCTCAAAACAGATGTAAATGTAGACGAAATAAATGAATGGGATACACATGTATCAATCAATACATTAGCAACCAAGTTGCAAAACAAAAAGGTACCTCTCACAATAGATGGAGCCAGTACAAGATCTGGCGCGGTAACAACATACACGCGTCCCGAAGGTCTCTGATCTACTTGCTCACCCCTCGGAACATAAGACTGCTGCACTGACTAAGCCAAAGAGGCTCCCTAATTGGCCCTCGAGACCTGTACTGACTGCACTGGCTGGTGACTCTATGTCTGCCTCGAACCAGACGCACCAGGTGTGCCACCCAATTGTGGGCAAAACCTCTTCAGGTGCCCCGCCTGCCCACACCGATAACAAGTGAGTGACTGGCCTTTGCCCTGACTCTAGCCTTGAGAACGAGCCAAAGATGAAGCTGCTCGCTACCTCCTTCCCTCTGTGGGCAAGCTGGAGACTTGTGGCCCATGTAACGCCCTCAAAATAAACCCATAACATATAACAGTAGCATGCATGGATAAAAGAAAACCAATCATTATCTCATTCATCAGAGTATCATTATTGAAGGATATCACATGTAACATCAAAATAAATGCCCTATGGGCTTACATCTTTCCAAGCTTAACATTTGGGCACAAAAATGTGAGTACTAACTCAACTACAAATTCAGCCCTTGGCTTGAGTTTACATGTAATATCAAATAAACTGAAATAACAACTAATCTAAGTAGAGTCTTCAACTCTAAATCCTTCCAAGCTAATTCCTTGGAGGTAGCACATCACCTGGACCTGAAAATGATGTTCCCGTATAGGGTGAGCCACAACCTAGTAGAAATATACTAAACCAAATATAAGCATTGAATAAAGCAATAGCATTCAATAGATGGACTACACAAAATCAGTTTCATCATCATACAGTTTCATGACACTAATGTCCATACTTTGATTTCACTTTCCATTATTTATTCAACTTTCCATTTATACAAATATGGCTCAGAACCTGGCCAAATAACTCAACAGAGATTACATCTCTGATTAACAATATTTCCAATTCAATTGGGATAACAAATCAAGTTAAACATTTCTTATATCATAATGGATACACATGTTAGTGTTGTATTAACCTCAACCAAAATTCACTTCCATACTTCCCAATTGACACACATTTTAGTGATGTATCAATAACATGTGAAAACACTTCCATAAATCAATAAGCACACATATTAGTGGTGCTAATGGAGTCCATCCCCTATCTCCTCCCAAACAATATCCGGTTTAGGAGTCCATCCCCTATCTCCTCCCAAACCGTGGAGTACATCCCCTATCTCCTCCCAACAATATGTATATACAATGTATTAAACACTTGCCATATACAATACTCAATCAATACACGTATTTTCTGTATTAATTCAACAGTCAACATCAATGACTTAACCAATGTGATTAGTTTCAGTTTTCCCTAATCCACATGCAATGTCTACAACAATCACGACTATCCTCCACCGATAGCCCAAAACAATTATCTCTAAACAGGAAATAAATGTTACAACAAATATAAACTCAACAATTTCATGGGTGTGTTATCAAACTATCCAACTACACCATTTAAGCTTATAATTTCCCAATTCCATGAATTTAACTAAATTCCTCAATTTTCCTTAAATAAATTATACAAATTAATTTATTACAACAACTAGGGTTTTTCCCAAAATTACCAAACAACCCCAACATATCAAAATACCAAAACTTAGAACAACACCTATAATATGGAGTAGGAAATCCCTACCTCGAAGTGAAGAACACGAATGGAGAAGATGATCAAAATGCAAAGTGCTCCAAACCGTCAAACGTTCAGATTAAAATGAAGCCCTCAACCCCCTCTATCTTTTTAATAAAGAGCCTAGGGTAGAAACACCCTAAAGGTAGATGAAACCTAAGAGAGAAGATGAGTGGAGGGAGAGAGAAGTCGGACCTAGGGTTTTGGAATCAAAAAGAGGATGAAAAAGTGTTTTAAAACCCGCTGCTGCCTATTTAAACCTGACAGGCTCGCTCGAGCGAAGGATTGGTCGCTCGAGCGACCAGACACAAGAAAGACTCGCTCGAGCGAAGAAAGTCTCGCTCGAGCCAAGAATGCAGTGCTTCAGGTCTACAACCCAGAAGCACGCTCGAGCGACAGAATGCTCGCTCGAGCGAAGAACTCGAAAACATACACCTCGCTCGCTCGAGCGAAGAAAATCTCGCTCGAGCGAAGAAACACAGCTCTCAGGTCTATACTAGACGCAATCGCTCGCTCGAGCGAAGAGACCCTGGCTCGAGCCACCAGACACAAAAATCTACTCTAGCTCGAGCGACCAAACCCTTGATCGAGTGAAGGACCAAAAACAAAAGCTCGCTCAAGCGACCAACTCCTCGCTCGAGCGAAGGTCCAAAATTCTGGACAGCAACACTTGGTTTCCCAACCCAACCAACCTGTAACAAACCTGCCCAACACATCCTATAACTCAAAAAGAGATGATAAAGGACGACAACAACAATTATACAATGATAGGATCCATGGAACCTAAGTCCGGATACAACAACCAAATGGGAAAAGACCGGGGTCGCTATAGCCCAACTGACCACATTTGAAACAGGTGATGTCTTCCTGACTGCCTCTCCCAGAACCTAAACTCAGCACTGGAAAGGTAGATCTCGAATGCACTCCCTGGAACTATTGAGGATTAGAACCCCTTTGCCTTTTACTGTCCCCCTGACCATCTTGACTCCTCCTGGAGCCCCTCATCCTCTCCTCCTCGACGTGCATAATAGTCTCAAGATGGGTTGCAGCCTCCACAAGGCGCCATAGTCCCTGATCATGGACCCGGCCACTCTAAATATGAGTCTAGTCCTCAATCTCTTTTCGAACTCCAGACAACGACGTTTCTCAATCGCCACTAACTCTGGTGTAAACCTCGATAAGCTAGTAAAAGTGGCTTCAAACTCAGCCACCGGTGTGTTCAACTGTACTAACTTAGAGAACTGATCCCTCAACTTCTCCCTCACAATAGCAGGCAAGTACTTGTCCTGGAAAGCTTCAACAAAGGCTTCCCAAGTCCCACCAATGCGCCCCCACACATACTTCCACCACTAACCCACGTCTCCCTTCAGCTGGAAGGATGCCAAGGTCACTTTCAAGCCTCCGTCTTCGATGCCGAGCATCTTAAACGTCTTCGTTATCTGTTCAAGCCACTCATCATCCTTTAGTGGCTCCGTAGGATCACCCAAAAACTTGTCCGGATTTGACTGGAAGAACTCCCACTTCAGAAAAGATGGCCCTACCTCAGCTACTTGGGCCTGGACTTGATTCTCAGCCCTGAGAATGTCCATTGATTCCCTCAATGCTCCAGCCATTTCACAGGCTAAGACGTCCATGGCTTGTTGACCCACTGGCTCGGCCATGTTGGCCTGACCAACTCCCTCCTCCTACGCCGGAATTTCATCTAGTATAGGCATCTCATGCCTCCTAGGCCTACCACACCTACCACCACGACCTCATCCCGATGTCCTAATAAAGGTAACAAAAGAGATTAACACATTCATAAATGTGCCGAAGCTATCTCACTCGCGTCCTAATACAATGGACAATTGTAATTCACTCCACATAAGCACATAATCAGATAAACATATACAAATTTCATTTTCGGATAATGACGTCCCGTGACATTGCTAAAGTTCCAGTTAGAAACGGCAGTGATCAAGTGCCTTTCCAACAAGACTCCCAGAAACCCATGGACCCGATCAACATCACAGAAATTAAATCTCATACCCATATAGTCACATAAACATGTTATCATATAAGCACATAACATCATACTTAAGTCTCTAATAAGCGAGACAAACCCACTGTGGTACTAACCACTTCCCATATATCCAAAGTATTCAAACCCGGTACGCTCTGATACCAAGTTATAACGCCCTCAAAATAATATGATAAACCAACCATTTATAAGATCTATAAACATGATAGAAATGTTATATTTTCATTCATCAGAGTCTACATTACAAAAGATATTACATGCATTACACTTTCATAAATATTCATCTTGAAACTATAGCATGTAACTCTAATTGATAATAACAAAAGAATTGCCCTACTGGCTTACATCTTTCCAAGACCTCGCTTGGTTATGACCAAAGAAGAGTCTAAATCTCTATACAAGCAAAGCCCTCGGCTTGAATAAACATTTAACATATAACAAAACAACAAATGGAGCCTTCAACTCCTAGACCTCCCAAGCTATGTCCTTCGAGGCGGCTGTCACCTGTACCTAAAAATGGTTTCCAAAGTAGGGTGAACCAAAGCCCAGTAGAGATACGCTAAAACAATATATGAGATTTAACTAAGATATAAGTATCAAACAAATGTGTAATATTCTTAACCAACACATATTCTTTCCAAGATCATTCAATATGGATAACCAATACGTCAATTCATTTCCATTCATCCATCTCGGGTAAATCTATTAACCAAATTCATTATTATCAACACAGTCAAAATAAGACTACAACTCAATGGTTCACATTTCAACACTTCTATTTCTTGCCATTTTACGGAATCACATCCGAGGGAACTAACACCCATGTATATATAAGATTTTGGGACTTTCACCCTGGACACTCCGGCCAACTTAATTTTCAATGGAGTTCATCCCCTATCTCCTCCCAAACAATAGAGTATATCCCCTATCTCCTCCCAAACAATGGAGTACATCCCCTATCTCCTCCCAAACAACGATACATATACAATGTATTTAAAAACGTTGTCATATACAATGACTAATCAAATCACATATTCTATGGTTAAATCAAACCATCATATTCAGTGACATAATTCAATTGATTAGTTTCAATTCATCTAATCCAAATGTAGTTTCTACAACAATTATAGCTATCTTCCATCGATAGCCTAAGATAGATATTTCTAAACAGATATACAATCTATCAACATATAATTTATCAAATTACCAAGGGTGAGTAATTTACAAATCCAACTACACCATTCAATCATACATCCTTCCAATTTCATTTTCCCCATGTCAATTTCATCATTTATACAAAATAATTATTTATCACAAATTAGGGCAAGTTCTCTCCCTTTTTCATATATTAATCCCGGGACCCAATCTCACCATTTATTTTCATATAACATCATAATCAAGCCCTCATCTATATATATAAGGCCAAATAAGGAAAACCCCTCTTTCAAAATTCAAACTCAAACCCTAGTTCACCCAAATCTTCACAAATCCCACCATTTATACAAAATGTCAAATACCTAGGTTAAAACTCATATCAAAGAGTAGAATGTCCCCTACCTCAAGTGGAGAAGCTCAAAGAGGAAGAAGGAGAAACTTGAAGATGCCCAAAACTCAACTTTTCTTGGATAAAATGGAAACCCATGAGTTGCTCCACCTTTTTCTCAAAGGGAGTGGAGTAATGGTGTTTGGATCAAAGGGTATTTGTAGAGAGAGAGAGTTTTAGAGAGAGGAGCTGCCGGATTAGGGTTTTGGGATGAAAAGAAATCAAAAAGTGATGCAGAAAAGCTCTGCTGCGAACTGATATATGCGGTCTTCGCTCGAGCGAAGGAGTCGTCGTTCGAGCGACTAGACACAACAGTGACCTCGCTCGACCACAAAAGTGTCGCTCGAGCGTAGAATGCAAAGCTTCAGGTCTGGCACAGACGTAGACGCACGCTCGAGCGCAAGAAGTCTCGCTCGAGCGCAAGAATCTTCGTTCGAGTGAAAAACTCTCCCCTTCCCAGAAAAACTGCGTTTGGGAGAAAACAACCTGAAGACCTTCAAACCTCGCTCGAGCGCAAGAAACCTCGCTCGAGTGAAGAAGCAATTACACAAGGCTCGCTCAAGCACAAGAAGCCTCACTCGAGCGAAGAGGCCAAAATCTGGACAACAACAATGTAAATCAAACAACAACCAACCTGTTCCAAACTAACCCATCACGTTCCAAAACTCAAATACAACGAGTCAAAGGTGTAAAACAAGGCATGGATACAACATTCAACCATGGAACCCAAGTCCGGAACGCAATGAAGGTCGGGGCAAAACCGAAATCGCTAGTATAGTATATGCATCTGTTTATGAGTGCACATATAATAACCTTATAACATACAAAAGTTGATGAAAAATCATCCCAAAAATGGTGTATATGATATGCACCTTATACAAAAAATATGACTATGTTTGATTGAGTTCTCAAAATCTTTTTTTTTGAAAAAATACCAAAAACTAGTTTGATGAAAAAAAAATTAAAAACCTTATTATAAATTTAGATTCAATACAGTGATACTGATATGTGATTTAAATTCAATTCTTATGTAATAGTTTGATAATTCTCACACTTGAAATAAATTTTAAGTACACAAATTACTATAAATTTTTTAAAACTTTTTCTTCGTGGGCTTTGCGTAATAAGTCACTCACTTAGGTTTGTACAATTTTTTGCTTATAAGTTAGTTTTTTGATTTATTATTAAAAAAAATGTGTAAAAATTAGAAAAAATATATAACCCAAATAAGTAAGTAAATTAATAAATTGATTTATAAATTTATTCCCAAAATGGCCCTTAGTTGAGACATCAATTATGGACAGCTAAATAACCTAGAATTATAGGGTCATGGTGAAAGGGCTGATCTGGTTTATTCCCACTGACAATTAATGGATTAATTTCAAAATCTTATAGGGAGAATTATAAGGCAAAAAAAGAAATAAAAAAAATTATAAAAATATATGAGGTGCAATTTATTCTGTGATAAAATGCAAGTTAAAATTATAAAAGTGCAACTCAAAATTACATCCCTTCAGATTTGTGTTATTTTTTTCCTCAACCTTCCTAAACACTGATTTCCTAATTTCATAGACACCCTTCGGAGGCAAACAATCAAGATCAACACGTTTTGGATCAGACATACGAAGTTGACTTTGGCATATTTAATTTCAAATTGTTTCCTCAAGTACTATATATATATATATATATATATATATATGAGAAAATGTATGGCGTACACTTTTTAAGGGTATTTATCATATGCACTTTATAACAAATTGATACAATTTTATAATAAAATTTTGTAATATTTATTATAAAATGTGTAATCTTGTCATAAATTAAAGTAATACAATATCTAAAATTGTGTAGTTGCTGTTACAAAAATTTGTGACTTATAGTAATCTTTGCATGATTTTGTCTTTTAAGCTTGCATTTGTAGACTTAGACTTGTTTTGCCTAGGTAAAGGTCCTTGTCTTGTCTTGATGCGATTTTGTTTTTCCTAAGTATTGTATGCATGCCTTGTTCCTTGCTTGGTGCTGCCTCAAGCCTAGGTCATGTCAAGCCTATGTCATCTTAAGCCTAGGTCATGTCAAGCCTAGGTCATGTTAAGCTTAAGTCATGTCAAGCTTATGTCATGTTAAGCCTAGGTCATGTCAAGCCTAGGTCATCTCAAGCCTAGGTCATCTATTCTTGCTGTCTCAAGCCTAGGTCACACCTTTGAACCTCTCACACCTAGGCCATTGCACGCCAACACTTAGGACCATCTTGGAACCACTTTGGTTGACCTCCGCCTTCACCCTGGCATATTGGCCAAGATGTTATCAGTTAGGCCGAGGTGTGCATCACCTAGGCCGAGATGTTATCATCTAGGTGTCCTAGATCTTTGATCCTTGCACCTAGCGATCTTGTTCCGGGATTGGTATGACCTAGACCGAGGTGTGGCACATCTAGGTCGAGGTGTGGCACAGCTAGGTCAAGTGTTATCCTTCATAGCCGAGATCATTGAGACCTTACTTGTCGAAGCCTATGTCCTAATCCGAGATCATTGCCTTGTCAGAGTGTCCATGTCATCTTACTTGTTGTACACACTTTGTCATATCCTTGTCTTTTCATTCTGGCACCTTTTTAAGGAGATCCAATCCGACGATGCCACGTGTCCTAGCAGAGGGTTAAGCCAACTAGCAGTGAGAAACCCACATCATTTGTCATATCTTTGCCTTTGAAGAGAGAGAAGCTCTAGGAAGAGGAAGAGAAGTTCTTAGAGTGAGAAAGCTAGATTCCAAGCTTGATCCTTAGAGTTTGAACCGTTAGATTCGTGTTTTGAGGTTAGATTCTTGATCTACTTTGGTTATTCTTTATGTATATATGATCACGTTGCATGATCTAGCATGATTCATGAGACATGCATTGATTTAAAAGTTTGTTTTAGAAACAGAAAATGATGTTCGTGTGTTCTTGAAGGTAAGCCTTGTTTTGATCCGAAAGTTTGTATCAAGATCCATGTTTTTGTATTTGTTTTCATGAAATCTCCAAGTATGGGTACCCAGGTCCATGTTTTTGAACTCATGCCATGAAAGCTCAGATTTTGTAATAACAAGTTATGATTTTAGCATTCATGTTCTTCATGTCCTTCAAGGAAGAAACCCAGATTTCCAGACTTTATTTGCCTAAGTGTGGTCACTGAGACCACTCTTGCCTAGATCTCACACCTAGGCCAAGCATTGTATCTCACCTTGGCCTACCTTGCATGATCACTCGCACCTTAGCCTATCTTGCATGCACACCTAGGCCAACCACCACACACCTAGGCCGACCATGGTACACCCTTGCCGGCACCTTGTAACATCTCACCAGGCAGCCGCACACTTAGGCCTAGAAGACCACACCTCGGCCAAGAGGTGTGGAACCTCGGCCAATAGGTGTGGGACCTTGGCCAAGACTCCCTGAGTTCACCCAGCTAGGCCATTTTTGCCTAGATCATTTCTGTGCATCCATTCCAAGACCTGGTTGGTACCCAGTATGTTTTCCCTAGAAGAAAAACAGTGTTTTAACTCCCAGCACATGTCTTGCTTTGTCTTGACTTGGTTTTGGAAAGAAATGCCGGGATCATTTTCATTAATGTAAAGCTTATTTTTTAAGAATGCATTGCATAACCATCTTTAAGCATTCTTTCTTGCCTTCTTGAAACATATTTAGTAGTCTTTGTTATGTGATTTGTAGGTCTTGGATCCTTTCCTTAATCCCTGCACCCGAAGAGCTATGTGAGTGATATTTTTAATAAAGCTATGTTATAATGTTTTGATAAAATCTTTGTTTTGCTTTGTTTTGGAAAAGTATTTGATCAAACGTGAATGATTATCCCTAGTTTTTGTATCAAGTATTATGTTTGTTTTGATGACATTCTTGGAACATCCTTTTGTGCTAGGGGACGTTAAGCCTACGTAGCACCTTTGTTGAGATATCTCTTTTGCCACCGACGGTCTTGTACGGGCGGGTTTGTCTAATCGATCTTAGGTCGGCCACTGACGGTCGTGAATGGGTGTGCTTTGATTCCGAGACGATTATTCCCTTGTTTTGCCACCGACGGTGTCAGGACCCGAACCCGCCCCTATGGGTTAAGGCCATAACCGGCCAGTAATCACGAGATTACCTACGGCCTCAAACCAAATAAGATAAGACTCATCAGTGTAAAAGGGGCCAAATGGAAGCAAATTTAAAACTTTGTCCATAGAGCCGTGCTTATGTGCATACCATAACATTCCATACGTACATATGTTAATAACTCACAACAGAAAGTGTAACGACATAAGATTCTATACAGACAGGATCATCCAAATTAAGTTAACCCATGAAACTATATACAGACGTATTCAAAACTTCGCCAACCTGACAAAATGTAAATACATAACAAAAGGGCGAAGACGGGTCTCGTGCGTGAGACACAAGGGCTGACTCTCTCAAAACCTTAGTTGTTCCATACAGACTTCACTGAGGCTGGGTCTGGACTTCTCTTGGCTCACCTACAAACACATGAATGAGCGTGAGCGAAAGCCCAGTGAATAATATCAAATCAAATATAGAAGTTACATAACAATGTAGAACAACATGTTCCAAACGGCCGTGGGCCCAATTCCTATTTCTATTTAACAGATATATAACTATACGAAATTCAAATCAAGTGACTGTAGTTCCAAACACTCTGGCCTTTGGCCCATTCAGATTTCCATTCATGTCAAAACGGCCTTCGGCCCAGTCATTCATGTCAAAACGACCTTAGGTCCATTCATATATGTCAAAACGACCTTCGGTCCACTCATTTCTATCAAAACGACCTTCGGTCTATTCATTTCTTTCAAAACGGCCTTCGATCCATACATTCGTGTCAAAACGGCCTTCGGCCCACTCATTCATGTCAAAACGACCTTCGGTCCACTCATTTCTATCAAAACGACCTTCGATCCATTCATTTCTGTCAAAACGGCCTTCGGCCCATACATTCGTGTTGAAACGGCCTCTGGCCCATTCACTCTATTATTCAGATCAAACTGTCATTCATATCAAACTGGCCTTTGGCCCATTCGCTCTTTAGGCATAGTAAGCGTTTGTCCATAATTCAAATAACTTTATTAAGATACAGATACTACTCACAGTGATCGGCATGTGGATTTGCCCTGGAGCTTGACCCTACATATCACATAACACATATGGGTCACAAATAATTCAATCCGTTCTTTAATTCACATATTCCTCTTTAGGCTTTATTCTTATCTCTTTAATTCAATCACAATGCTCAATGCATGCCTAAGAGTGTTTAGAAGTGAAAGGGAACGGAAAACAGAACACAGAATGCATTTTCAAAGTTTCAGAAAACAGGGTCCCCGCTCGAGCGTGGACTTCCCCGCTCGAGCGGACCCAAGAGGCCTGCAAAAGTACTGGTTAGGTCGAATTCACGCTCGATCGTGCACTCTGGCGCTCGAGCGGAAGGCCTTTCTACATGGATCCCCGCTCGAGCGTGGACTTCCCCGCTTGAGCGGATACCATGTCTGCAAAAAGTGCTGGGAGCACGAAATTCACGCTCGAGCGGCGGTTTCCCCGCTCGAGCGGACATCAAACTTTCTGAATATTCCAGAACTGTTCATGGAGTTCAATTTTGGTATTCAAAGGTCTCAACTCATGATTTCAGTCCCAAAAACATATAAACACATTATGTTTCAAGGGTACACAAACAATATGAAGCTAATTACTCAAAATCATGGTTCAATTCTCCAAAATCAATCAACATTCTTGTATAATCATGGCTTATGCTTTCAAATCCCATATGAGCTTCACATCTTCAATGATCAATCATGCATGCAATTTTTTAACTCCAATTCCATTTCAAATAGGTCAAATGATGCTCCAAATCATGAAGCTACACAAAACTACTCATGCATGTAAGGTTTGATGCTCCATTTCTCATATTTAACATGCTACATGCTAGAACACCCAAAATTGTAATAATTATGCACATGCATGTTCATTTTAACTTCAAATTCAACTCAACCTTGGCCATGAGCTACCATACCACTTGATTTCACAAAATTACAACATTAAACTCATGAATTCACTTACCTAGAGGCCCAATCCTTCCAATCTCTAGCAAATTCTTGAGTAATCTTCCAAAATCTCCAAGTTTCTTGACCAACCTTCAATCTCCTACCCTCTCTTCCTCTAACCGACCCTCTCTTCTCTTCTTTGAGTTTATGATCAGCCAAAATGAGGTTAGGGAGAGAGAGATTGAGTGTATAAAGGCCCCCACTCAACCATTATTTTATTATAAAACAATTGGGCACTTAATTCATTAATTTCATCTGATTAATTTGATCCAAATCAATTTCTAATTAAATTTTACCGTAGGCTCTAAAAATTATGCCAATTACAACGGCGCAATCAATTTCGGGTTCTATGGCCGATGAGGCCTTCAATTTAATTTCCAAAGGAGATAGTCAAACAGATATTCCTACGGTGAACAGATAGAAATTCAAAACCACATAATGGCACACAAAATCATATTAAACACATAATCATACTCATATTAAGGACCAATTAACATATTATGGAACACGGGTATTACAGTCTTTCCCCCTTTAGGAAGTTTGGTCCTCCAAACTTAATTTACCTTTAGCCAAAAACACTTCGGAATACCTTCTTATTCAATGGTTCCAATCCTTTTGATAGTTATCTGCTTAGTTTCAAAATCAAGCAACACTCTGTTCTCAATCAGTCAAAGACTCAACTTTTCCTCCATACAAGATTTGTATGGTGTCACACCAAAACTAGAGTGTAGGCTATGGTTGTAAGCAAAGTCCGCCAACAATGGGTAGATCTCCCAAATTTCCCGAAAAATCTACTGCACATATTTGGAGCATTTCTCCCAAAAGTTCTTTCTAGTTACATTTCGATTTTCGGATGGAAAGCAATGCCGAATCACAATTCAGTTCCCATTGCCTCTTGAAGGCTTGTCAAAATTCAGACACATTTTAGGATTCCTGTCTAAACAGTAGACGCTAGGATTCCATGCAAACGAGCAATCTTATTGACGTAAACAAATGTCAGTCTATAAGTATCATACAAAAATTTCACAGGGAGGAAATGAGCAAACTTAGTAATTCTGTACACAATAACCCAAACGGGACTTATACTTGGGCGTCCAAGGCAGCCCTACAACGAAATTTGTAGTCACATATTTCTATTTCCATTCCGAAATAGAGGTAGAGATTGCAGTAGTTCTGCCAATATCTGTTATTCAACTTTGCCTTGTTGGCACCGAAAACATTTAGGCACTAATTCAACAATTTTTCTTCACAATAGGTCGCCAACATATTTATTTCTAATGCTAACTAACTTTACCCCAGAAGTTCGGTTCATTTCCTTGTCACAGAAGTTCAATTCGTTCTTCAATAATCCCGCAATTTACAACCCAATTCAGTACTTAGTTTAGTGACTCATCACAGTCATCCAAGGTCAATCAAAAGTTTTCAGGAACACAAAGTGGATCCAGATACAGATTCCCGAACCAACAAAGGGTAACAACAAAACAATCCACCACACGACATACGTAACTCATATATCCCCATAGCACCAATTGTAAAGCACAAGAACATCGAAGCAGTCAACTTTTAACACAATACACGTGTTCTCAATTCATTCAATTCCCCGTTCCATCAAGTCTCTCCATATTATCTGATAGTTGTCGAAAGCATAAGGCAATTCACATATTAATCCCCACGGCGTCAAGGGTAGTATTAAAAACAGTCAAACACGCGTTAAACACAATCTACACATCCTCAGAGCCCCAATTGCAGAATATAATGGCACTGGGCAGTTATTTACACAAGGCGTACTGAATCCACACACTTTCGAATAATCAGGGTTTTTCAAAGCTTCTTTGGATGTTAATAACATCTACATGATCTCAAGAGATGACATTTGGGACAAAGCAAACAAATAATCGCCTCGGGACCAAAGCACGCCCGTTCACGACCGTCGGTGGCCGGCCCGAGATTGATTAGACAAACCCACCCGTACAAGACCGTCGGTGGCAAAAGAGATATCTCAACAAAGGTGCTACATAGGCTTAACGTCCCCTAGCACGAAGGGACGCTCCAAGAAGGTCATCAAAACAAACATAATACCATTTACTTTAACCTGATTTCCCAAAATCCGATAACACCGAAACAAACACATGAAACATATTCTGATTAGTCGAGGACAAATATTCAGTACTGTTTTCAATCAAATCAATCTGTTGACACCGGTTTCCATAGCGTCAAACAAGCAAGAATATGACAACACACCAGCATTGTTCCTTAAGACACCCAATCACTGGATTTGCACAATTCAGTTCATTTATAACACATATATCCTCAATAGTTGAAGGTTGGTTCTCAATGGTGTCCATGGTTAAATCAATCTGTTGATAGCCCACAAGAGGTCTTTCAAATAAGTTAGGTATTCCAAATGGATTCAAGTTTTGGGTCTATCAGTTTTTCTGCCAAGAATAATCTGGCTATTTATTTATAAGCAATTCTTAATCTCGCTTGACAAAATCAAATTAGATAGAGGGTCTTATCAAATCAATCCAAGCAAAGGTCTTGTCAAAGTAAATCAAACAGAGGTCCCATCAAGTTATATCAAATGAGGGTTCTATCAGGCCAAATCAGACAAAGGTTCTATCGGATCGAATCAGATAAACTTTTCTCAAATAGGGTACATTCGGTTCGGTAAGGCTCACTTCGTTTGTTTAGGCACATGGCTGATAGTTTCACAACTGTCCTAAGTTTATCAGTTCTCAAAGTCATATCAAAATCATTCATCTCAACTGTTCATATCAAAGTATTTCAAGTCATGTATAATATGGCATTGTCCACATGAATCCAGGTATAGTTGCATATGCATGCAGTTGTTCATGTCGGGAGGTACGTATCATAATCAGTATAGCAGTTCCCAAATAAGTCTTACATGCAAGTACATGGTGCACAATAACACATTAAACAAAGTTCCTCGGTTGTACATAAGATAGGGTCTGTTATACAAAAGTTCTAAATCAGTCACAAAACATAGGCTTACGAGTCAAGCTCAGTTTAGTCACGTAGTTCAGCCAATTTTCTACCAGTCCACATACATGGTCCGTAATTTGCAGAGTTTATTATTTGGGGTGCTCAACTCAGTTATACAATCACAAGGTCACAATTCCAGTAGTTTAGTCGTTGAAGACAGTAATATAACAAATCACCCTGAGCATAGGTTTAGATGTATAGGTGCATGTGCAGAGTCAATCAATATCCCAATACATATTTCACAATTTTCCCAAATGAAGCATATACATTCAATGAATACGGTCTCGATCTGATGGGCCTAACCAATCTAGATACACATGCAGCAGATATGAAGGAATATGCCGATCCGAATCAAATAATATCCTAAGCAAAAATGTACACATGTACTAATTCAGAGCCAATCAACACATAGGCATTCGTTTATAAACAATATAGATACCTGGGATAACGGTTGCAGTATTCTGAGGGCTTTCTGGGACGAGTGCAATTACTCTATCTCGATTAGCAATTCCTACCATTGGTACGAATTCAACTGAGGCAGAAGATTTATTCACATTTGTTCAGTTCGGGGACAGTCCCTTACCATATGGTCCATTCTACCACATCTATAACGAGCCCCAAAAAATCTGATAACAAACTCTTCGGTGTTTCTTACATTGGTGGTGGCAAAGGTTCTTGCCGTAGCGGCAACTGACGCTGTTGTCTTAAGATCTCTGCCATTTCTTGTACTACTCTTTCCAGACTATCAAGTCGGACTGTGGAAGAGCCTTCTAATCCGTATGCTCTTACTTCATCCATACTCTATACAATCTCTTATTAAGCCTTGCCAAATACTGGAGTGCCAAATACAAAAATAAACACAGATACACATGGGTACATTCGCACATAGACACATTGTTATATTCTCATTTTATGCACCGTCCCAACACAATTAATCACATAGGTAACAGATGATTGCATACTTATCAGATATCGCATGCTGAACATTTACTAAGTAATTATATACTCAAATCATGTTCATATTTCACATAGGCACCCATTGGCAGAATCGAATGCACATAAGCAACTTTTCATGGTTCATATGTTCATGTATGTGCACTATAACAAAACAAATTTTATTGTACACAGTAGTGTAACAATTCATATCTCATATTCAAATCATGTGTGGTATTTCCTTTAGCGTAACATATCATGTTGGTCAAGCATAACGGGTAACATATCTCATTCATAAGCCACGGTATTGTTTCCCCCAGGCGAGGGCCTGTGCCACGGTATTATTTCCCCCGGGTTAGGGCCTCATGACCATCAGCCACAGTATTATGTCCCCTGGGCGAGGGCTTCTGCTAAGGATACCACAATTACATTCGAAGAAAATTTAGACAGTCATTCACTCATGCAAAACATAGCATTTCAGGGAACTTGTCATTTCATATCATCAGAAAATAATTAAAGTTCACCATTTGATTAAACTTGCATTATACCTTATACAAAAGATTCACAAGTATGCATATACCAGAGAGCATACATATTCAAATGGTAATTCACAAATTTATAGCACATAACTGTTCATATCGAAACACTTAAGCATATTCTTGATGCCTTCAGTTTCATCTTTATCACATGAATGCATCCTAGATCTTATCTAGACGCTTATTGCTCTTTTGGACAAGTGTGTGAGCTATTAACTCGTGCTCTGATACCACTCTGTCAGGACCCGAACCCGCCCCTATGGGTTAAGGCCATAACCAGCCAGTAATCACGAGATTACCTACGGCCTCAAACCAAATAAGATAAGACTCATCAGAGTAAAAGGGGCCAAACGGAAGCAAATTTAAAACTTTGTCCATAGAGCCGTGCTTATATGCACACCATAACATTCCATACGTACATATGTTAATAACTCACAACAGAAAGTGTAACGACATAAGATTCTATACAGACAGGATCATCCAAATTAAGTCAACCCATGAAACTATATACAGACGTATTCAAAACTTCGCCAACCTGACAAAATGTAAATACATAACAAAAGGGCGAAGACGGGTCTCGTGCGTGAGACACAAGGGCTGACTCTCTCAAAACCTTAGTTGTTCCATACAGACTTCACTGAGGCTGGGTCTGGACTTCTCTTGGCTCACCTACAAGCACATGAATGAGCGTGAGCGAAAGCCCAGTGAATAATATCAAATCAAATACAGAAGTTACATAACAATGTAGAACAACATGTTCCAAACGGCCTTGGGCCCAATTCCTATTTCTATTTAACAGATATATAACTATACGAAATTCAAATCAAGTGACTGTAGTTCCAAACACTCTGGCCTTTGGCCCATTCAGATTTCCATTCATGTCAAAATGGCCTTCGGCCCAGTCATTCATGTCAAAACGGCCTTAGGTCCATTCATATATGTCAAAACGACCTTTGGTCCACTCATTTCTATCAAAACGACCTTCGGTCTATTCATTTCTGTCAAAACGGCCTTCGGCCCATACATTCGTGTCAAAACGGCTTTCGGCCCACTCATTCATGTCAAAACGACCTTCGGTCCACTCATTTCTATCAAAACGACCTTCGGTCCATTCATTTCTGTCAAAACGGCCTTCGGCCCATACATTTGTGTTGAAACGGCCTCTGGCCCATTCACTCTATTATTCAGATCAAACTGTCATTCATATCAAACTGGCCTTTGGCCCATTCGCTCTTTAGGCATAGTAAGCGTTTGTCCATAATTCAAATAACTTTATTAAGATACAGATACTACTCACAGTGATCGGCATGTGGATTTGCCCTGGAGCTTGACCCTACATATCACATAACACATATGGGTCACAAATAATTCAATCCGTTCTTTAATTCACATATTCTCTTTAGGCTTTATTCTTATCTCTTTAATTCAATCACAATGCTCAATGCATGCCTAAGAGTGTTTAGAAGTGAAAGGGAACGGAAAACAGAACACAGAATGCATTTTCAAAGTTTCAGAAAACAGGGTCCCCGCTCGAGCGTGGACTTCCCCGCTCGAGCGGACCCAAGAGGCCTGCAAAAGTACTGGTTAGGTCGAATTCACGCTCGATCGTGCACTCTGGCGCTCGAGTGGAAGGCCTCTCTACATGGATCCCCGCTCGAGCATGAACTTCCCTGCTCGAGCGGATACCATGTCTACAAAAAGTACTGAGAGCACGAAATTCACGCTCGAGCGGCGGTTTCCCCGCTCGAGTGGACATCAAACTTTCTGGATATTCCAGAACTGTTCATGGAGTTCAATTTTGGTATTCAAAGGTCTCAACTCATGATTTCAGTCCCAAAAACATATAAACACATTATGTTTCAAGGGTACACAAACAATATGAAGCTAATTACTCAAAATCATGGTTCAATTCTCCAAAATCAATCAACATTCTTGTATAATCATGGCTTATGCTTTCAAATCCCATATGAGCTTCACATCTTGAATGATCAATCATGCATGCAATTTTTTAACTCCAATTCCATTTCAAATAGGTCAAATGATGCTCCAAATCATGAAGCTACACAAAACTACTCATGCATGTAAGGTTTGATGCTCCATTCCTCGTATTTAACATGCTACATGCTAGAACACCCAAAATTGTAACAATTATGCACATGCATGTTCATTTTAACTTCAAATTCAACTCAACCTTGGCCATGAGCTACCATACCACTTGATTTCACAAAATTACAACATTAAACTCATGAATTCACTTACCTAGAGGCCCAATCCTTCCAATCTCTAGCAAATTCTTGAGTAATCTTCCAAAATCTCCAAGTTTCTTGACCAACCTTCAATCTCCTACTCTCTTTTCCTCTAACCGACCCTCTCTTCTCTTCTTTGAGTTTATGATCAGCGAAAATGAGGCTAGGGAGAGAGAGATTGAGTGTATAAAGGCCCCCACTCAACCATTATTTTATTATAAAACAATTGGGCACTTAATTCATTAATTTCATCTGATTAATTTGATCCAAATCAATTTCTAATTAAATTTCACCGTAGGCTCTAAAAATTATGCCAATCGCAACGGCGCAATCAATTTCGGGTTCTGTGGCCGATGAGGCCTTCAATTTAATTTCCAAAGCAGATAGTCAAACAGATATTCCTACGGTGAACAGATAGAAATTCAAAACCACATAATGGCACACAAAATCATATTAAACACATAATCATACTCATATTAAGGACCAATTAACATATTACGGAACAAGGGTATTACAGACGGTTTTCCGGGTGGGTTGTCTAATTGATTCCGGGTTGGCCATCGACTATCACGACCCGAACCCGCCCCTATGGGTTAGAGCCATAACCGGCCAGTAATCATGAGATTACCTACGGCCTCAAACCAAATAAGACAAAACTCATCAGAGTAAAAGGGGCCAAACGGAAGCAAATTAAAAACTTTGTCCATAGAGCCGTGCTTATATGCACATCAAAACATTCCAGACATACATATGTTAATAACTCACAACAGAAAACATAGCAACATAAATTTGTGTACAGACAGGATCATTCAAAACTGAGTCAACCAAACAAAACTATATACAGACGTACTCAAAACTTCGCCGACATGACAACATAGAACAGAACGACATAAAGGCGAAGGCAAGTCTCGTGCGTGAGACGCAAGGGCTGACTCTCCGAAACCTTTGTTGTTCCACACAGACTTCACTGAGGCTGGGTTTGGACTTCCCTTGGCTCACCTACAAACACATGAATGAGCGTGAGCGAAAGCCCAGTGAATAATATCGAATAAAGAATATATTTTGGAACAATGTACATCAAATGGCCTTGGGCCCAATTTGCATTTCTCACTAATACATACATACATACATAGGCATACGTAAGTCAAGTAACTGAAGTTCCAATACATCCTACGGCCTCGGGCCCAATTCATTCATGTCCATCGGCCTTTGGCCCACATTTATTATCAAACGGCCTTCGGCCCATATTTATTACCAAACGGCCTTCGGCCCATATTTATTACCAAACTGGCATTTCAGCCTTTCAAGCTTGTCATATCAAACTGGCATTTAAGCCTTTCAAACTTGTCATATCAAACTGGCATTTAAGCCTTTCAATCTTGTCATATCAAACTGGCATTTAAGCCTTTCAAGCTTGTAATATCAAACTGACATTTAAGCCTTTCAAACTTGTCATATCAGACTGGCATTTAAGCCTTTCAAACTGGCATTTAAGCCTTTCAAGCTTGTCATATCAAACTGGCATTTAAGCCCTTATATCAGACTGGCTCTTAGGCCCTTATATCAAACTGGCTCTTAGGCCTTTATATCAAACCGGCACATAGGCCTTTATATCAAACTGGCACATAGGCCTTAATATCAAACCGGCACATAGGCCTTTATATCGAACTGGCACATAGGCCTTTATATCAAGCTGTGTCCACCATTCAAATTAATGAACTTTACAAAACTTACTTAGAAGTAGCAATTGGACAACAACATATGTCAGATATTACTCACAGTGATCGGCTTGTGGATTTGCCCTGGAGCTTGACCCTACATATTTCATGAACACAAAAGGGTCACTAATAGTTCAATCCGTTCTTTAATTCACATATTCCTCTTTAGGCTTTATTCTTATCTCATTAACTCATTTACAATGCTTAACATATGCCTAAGAGTGCTTACAGGTGAAAGAGAACGGAAAAACAGAACACATACTGCATTTTCAGAATTTCAGAAAACAGGGTCCCCGCTCGAGCGTGGACTTCCCCGCTCGAGCGGACCCTCAGGTCTGAGAAAGTACTGGTTGCCCCCAATTCCCGCTCGAGCGCAAACTCGGACGCTCGAGCGGACTTCCTGCCTACATAGCTCCCCGCTCGAGCGTCAACTTCCCCGCTCAAGTGGGAACCAGGTCTGCAGGAAATGCTGGGAGCTCGATTTCTCCGCTCGAGCGGCAGTCTCCCCGCTCGAGCAGGACTCAAATTTCTGGAAAATCCAGAACATGTTCTTGAGCTTCAAATCAATTTCCCAGCTACCATTCTTGCATGCAAGGCTCAAATCTCAAATATAATCATGCTAACATGGTTCCCTTGCAAGATTATAGCATTATGAAGTTCAATTTCTTGATTTACCTACATGCATGTCCCAAAACATGACAAACCCATCACCAATATAACAAATTCATGCATTCAAGCTCATATCTTTAATTATTCCAACATGCAAAGCCTACACTTACATGATTCATTCTTGCATGTGAGGAATATGCCCTCCTATCAACTTAATTGGTGGAGAGAGGTCCCAATACATGGGTTTTAAACAATATCCAACACAAATCATACACATTGTGCTCAACAAATACAACCCAAATTCATTTCAATCTTACTCTTGATCACCCAATTAGCTTGAACACACAAAATTACAAACTATAATCCAAGAATTACTTACCTAGGAGCTTTGATCTTCTAGGCTCTATTCAATTCTTGAGCTAAACTTCCAAAATTTCCAAGCTCTAAGCCAAATCACCCAATTCTCTCCCTCTCTCTCTATATGGCCGGCCCTCTCTCCCTTTTGAGTTCAAATCAGCCAAATGAGGTTATAAGGAAATAATAGAAGGTGTAATGCTTTAAGGCAACAACCCCACTCACAAAATATTTTAATATAAAATACTTGGGCACTTAATTCATCAATTTAATTAGTTTAATCTGACCAGAATAAATTTTCAATTAAATTTCACCATAGGCTCTAAAAATTACGCTATTCACAAAGGCGTAACCAATTTCGGGTTCCGTGGCCGATAAGGCCCTCAATTTAATTTCCAAAACAATCAATACGGTGAACAGATAGAATTTCAAAATCGCATATATTCACATAATGGCACATAAAATCATGCTAAATACATAATCATACTCAAATTAAGGACCAATTAGCATTCTACGGAACAGGGGTATCACATCGACGGTCGTGAACGGGTGTGCTTCGATTCCGGGACGGTTATCCCTTGTTTTGTCCGGAATGTCATCCTTTGGTATTATGTAGATGTTATTAACATCCAAGAAGCTTTGAAAAACTTTGATTGATGAACTTGATTCATCCCATGTTTTGTACAAGTTATTATATGTATTATTTTGATAAAGATCTCGGATATCATTCATTTAAACTTTTATTACTAATATCATTCACTGAGTATCCAAGCTCACCCTCTCTTTATATATATGTAGGTGACGAGCAAGAAGGCGGTGACTCCTAAGATATTATGTGCAAGATGTTTTGATTCATGTTTTGTATTATCTTGAAGATTATGCTTCTTAGTTTGTAACTCATTTCTTTTGTATATGTCGGCTTGAGAAGCCTTTTGATCAAGATGTAACATGTACTTTATTTTATTTGTATCCAAGTTGTAAAACCATGTTAAGATATATGTCATTTCATTTGATCTATGCACAGCTCTTATGGACTACTTAGATTTAAATTTATTGATTCCGCACATGTAGGCCCCATATATATATACTCTGATTGTGTGTGAATTTTTGTAAGTTGGCCTTTGGTAATCTCGGATTACTGGCCATCACGGCACCATTCTACTAAGGGCAGAATGGGGTCGTGACGGACAACCTTACTGCTATCGTGCGCCTCCCTGCTATTGTGCGCCGCTGACCTCACTTTAGCCTCTGCTGACGTCATCTCTGCACAGCACACATTTCTTAGCTATTTTCGACCTTCTGGACTCATTGATACACTCTGTTTTACCTAATTTTGCTCCCACATGTCTGTTCTTATTTTATTTAGCCCTACTCAGCTCTTATTATGGATCGTCATGATGCCTCCCATCCAATTTCTGTTATTCTTAATGGTCCTAACTATGTTCTGTGGGCCCAAGCCATGTCTTCCTTCCTCAAAGGAAAGAAGCTCTGGCGTATCATCACTAGAGATGTGACCCAACCGGTGAAAAACACCGATGAAACTGCTGCTACTACTACTGCTACATATGAAGACCGACTTGAAGAATGGGACAGTAAGAACTACGAGATCATTACCTAGTTTTGAAATACCTCTATTCCCTCTATCAGTCTTCAGTTTGGTCGTTTTCAGCTTGACTCTGTAGCCACTCCTGCAAAAGACATCTGGGATTTTTTAAAAGAACGATACCAGACTACTGGTCTTGCCCATCAATATCAACTTCAGAGTCAGCTTCACCGTATGCGCCAAGAATCCAGTCAGTCTATTAATGACTTTCTGTCTCAAATGTATTCTATTTGGGACCAACTTGCTCTCTCAGAACCGGCATGGCCTCACCGAGAAGATGCTACTTTATTTACTATATATCGTAATCAGCAGCGGTTGGTTCACTTTCTCATGGCTCTCACTCCCTCTTTTGAGCCCGTGTGTGCCTCTCTGCTTCATCGCCTTCTGTTGCCCACTCTTGAACAAGCTATTTCTGAGCTGCTATCTGAGGAGACTCGTCTTGGTACTCTCCAAACTCATCATGTGGACTCTATTCTTGCCACTCCTCAGTCACGGCCATCATCGACCCAGTGGACCACTGCATGCCTTTATTGTCAAAATCGGGGCCTTCCTTCAACTCATCTCCTGGTTCATTACCCTGTCAGATCCTGCCGATACTGCAACAAACTTGGTCCTGGTCATCTGCAGCAGGATTGTTTTCGCAATCCATCCCGATCATCCTCCACTAGCCACTCCTCTCGCGGTGGTTCTTCCCGGGGGTGCTCTCATCGTCCCGGGAATCAGTCTTTTCCTACTCATCGCACTGCTGCTGCTGCCTCTGAGGCTTCCTCTGAGTCTCCTGCTCCATCTACCCCTTTGTTTTCTCAAACTGATGTAGAGGCCATGCTCAAACAGCTTCTCTCCACCTCTAGTACACCTCCTCCCACTGCTTTGTCTGTGATCCCAAGTAACTCTTCTTGGTATTTTGACTCCGCCTGTTGTAATCATATGACTTCCAGTTCTACTATATTTTCTTTCATCTCTTCACCTACTCATATTCCCTCAATTCATACTACTGATGGTTCTCTCATGTATGTCCGTCATGTTGGTACTGTTTCCACATCTTCTTTATCTTTACCTCAAGTTTATCATATCCCTGCTCTTACCATAAACCTTATTTCTATTGGTCAATTATGTGAGCTTGGTCTAACTGTCACATTTTCTACTACTGATTGTTTGGTGCAGGATCCTCAGACGGGGCAGACTATTGGGATCGGCCGTTAGCACAGACGTCTCTATGAACTCATTCACCTTCATGTTCCTGACTCCCCTCAAATCGCTGCTCCTGCATTGCTTCCTCATTATCTCCTTTTCATCTTTGGCATTGTCGCTTAGGGCATATTTCTGTTAGTCGCTTAAAGTCCTTGGTTTCTAATGGTCAATTGGGTCATGTAATTCCACATACTTTCGATTGTATACCTTGTCAACTTGCCAAACAACCTGCTTTATCATTCGATAAAAGTACTTCTGTTTCCCATGCACCTTTTGATCTTATACATTCGGATATTTTGGGACCATCCCCTACTACTACCATGGGAGGATCTCGTTATTTTGTTGTTTTTATTGATGATTTTTCTCAGTTTACTTGGATTTTTCTCATGAAAACTCGGTCTAAACTTAAACACCTTTATTATAGATTTGCCAAAATGGTCCACCCCCAATTTTCCAAAACTATCAAACTTTTTCGCTCTGACAATGCTATGGAATATCGGGATTCTGATTTCCTTTCCTTTCTTCAGAGTCATGGTACACAGCCTCATTGTTCCTGTGCTGGCACGTCGCAACAAAATGGCCGTGCTGAAAGAAAACATCGGCATATTCTTGACACTACTCGTGCTCTCCTTCTCTCTTCTTCCTGCGCTGAAAACTTTTTGGGGGAAGCTGCCCTTACTACTGTCTACACTATCAATTGTTATCCTACCCCTGTCATCAATAATCAAATTCCCTTTGAACGCCTGCATGGAACTCCCCCTCCATACACCAATCTTCGGGTTTTTGGATTTGCCTGCTTTGTTCTGCTTCAATCCCATGAACACACCAAGCTTGAACCGCATTCTCGTCTTTGTTGCTTTCTTGGGTATGGAATTGAACATAAAGGCTTTTGCTGTTGGGATCCTCTCTCTAAGCGTCTTCGTATCTCCCGACATGTCATTTTCTGGGAGCACAAAATGTTTTCCTCCCTATCCTCCTTTCACTTATCTGCACTTTCCACTAATGTCCTGTTTACTAATCCTTCTATAGATCTCTTCTCTGATGACTTTGATACAGGTTCCTCCTTCATCGAGACGCCCTTGTTGAATCCTGATCCCGTCCAGATTGCACTTCTTGAAGGTCCACCTCTCATTGCACCACCTCGTTCTTCTCCTCCTTCTACACCGGCTCTTCCTCCCACCGATCCTCCTACGGGTCGGCCATATCGGGTAACTCAACCACCTATCCATCTTCGTGATTATATTGTTGGGTCTGCTGCCTTTTCTACTCATGAACCTACCTCCTATTGTGAGGCTTGTACTAATCCTCTTTGGCAGCAAGCTATGACTGATGAACTCCAGGCTTTGGACAAAACTCATACTTGGGATCTTGTTGATCTTCCTCCTGGCAAGACTGCAATTGGCTGCAAATGGGTCTACAAAATCAAGACTCATTCTGATGGTTCTATTGAGCGCTACAAAGCTCGTCTTGTTGCCAAGGGTTTCAACTAGGAATATGGCATTGATTATGAGGAGACCTTCTCTCCTGTTGCTCGACTTACCTTTGTTCATAGTTTGCTTGTTGTTGCTGCTGCTCGCCACTGGGAGCTCTTTCAGATGGATGTCAAGAATGCCTTCCTTAATGGTAATCTTCTTGAGGAGGTCTACATGCAACCCCCACCTGGGTCTACTTTTCCACCTACTAAGGTTTGCAAACTACAATGTGCCCTCTATGGCCTCAAGCAAGCACCCCGCACTTGGTTTACTAAGTTCAGTTCTACCATTCATGACTTCGAGTTCACCTTTAGCTCCTATGACTCTGCTTTATTTATATGGACTACTCCTCATGGTACCACTCTTCTCCTTCTTTATGTGGATGATATGATTATCACTAGAAATGATACAGCTGGTATTCTTCACCTCAAACGTTTTCTCCACCGTCAGTTTGAGATGAAGGACCTTGGTAATCTTAACTACTTCTTAGGCCTTGAAGTCTCCCATGATTCTATTGGCTCCTATTTGTCCCAGGCCAAATATGCATCCGATCTTCTGGCTCGTGCTGGTCTTACCGATTGCAAAACTACCTATACTCCAGTTGATCCCCAGATTCGTCTCACTCCTCTCGATGGGGATCTCCTCTCAGATGCTACTCTTTATCGCCAGCTCATCGATAGTCTTGTCTATCTCACTATGACTCGCCCTGACATTGCCTATGTTGTTCACATTATTAGTCAGTACATTTCGGCTCCTCGCACTCCCCATTATACTGCTTTACTCCGCATCCTTCGCTACCTCAAAGGCATTCTGTTCCATAGACTCCACTACTCTGCTTCCTCCTCTCTTGAACTGTGTGCTTTTTCTGATGCTGATTGGGCTAGGGATCCTACGGATCGATTCTCCACTACGGGTTTCTGTTTCTTTTTAGGGGATTCTCTTCTTACTTGGCGGAGCACGAAACAGTCCCTCACTGCTCACTCTAGTATCGAAGCTGAACACCGAGCTCTTGCTGATACTACTCAGGAACTTCTCTGGCTTCGATGGCTCCTTGCTAATATGGGTGTTTCTTCTTCTGGTGCTACATCTCTCTATTGTGACAATCAAAGTGCCATTCAGATTGCTCACAATGATGTTTTTCATGACCGCACCAAGCATATTGAGCTTGATTGTCACTTCATTCGCCAGCATACTACACGCGGCACTGTTCTTCTTCTCCCTATTGCTTCTGCCGATCAACCTACTGATATCTTCACTAAGGCTCATCCTCCTAGTCGCTTCAGTGCTCTTGTTTCCAAACTCAAGTTAGTTGATGCTTAACCTCCTTGAGTTTGCAGGGAGATGTTAATATTATATTAGTACATTGTATATTATATTCCATTGTAGCACAGCATAGCATTAGCTGTCATTAGTATATTGTATATCATAGATGTAAGTTGCACTCATGCTGTTTTGTGCTTTCGGTTTACTTTCGGCCAAAAGCCTTTTTGGTCACTCTCTCTTCCTCTATAAAAGAGAGCCTCTCTGAACACTGTAAATTACACACATTCAACATAATCAATACACTCCATTTATTTCCTCTCTCTCTATCAATTATTCTTACACAAAATATTCTCTCTTTCATCAATAGTTACCTTAGTAGCCAAAATACGTTGTCTCAATCTGCCATTCGTGCTCTCGAGGATTGCCAGCTCCTTATCAGCTTAAACCTAAATTTCTTATCTAACGTCATCCAAGCCGTCAATTTTACAGACACCCTTCAAAGTTCACAAGTTGATGACACGCATACTTTACTAAGCGCAGTCTTAACCAACACAACAAACTTGCTCAGACAGGCTTTGAGTTACGACTTTGCCTTCTTCAGACATCCAAAATGCACTGCTACCTCCGTTAAACAATGGAAGCATGGCGTATAGCGTGTTGCTAGCGCTTTTCAAGCAAGGTTGGGCCCAAAATGACGCAAGACAAGGGCAGGGCTGATGACACAACTATTTTTCGGTGTTGGTGGTGGAGGGGTGAATGTGAGCCAAATGGTGGTGGTGAACCAGGATGGTAGTGGGAACTTCACCAACATCACCGCTGCGGCGGCGGTGCCTACTTATAGCAATAGTAGCAATGGCTATTTCGTGATTTATGTGGTGGCCGGAGTTTATGAAGAGTATGTTGCGATTGCGAAGCACCAAACTTACTTGATGATGATCGGAGATGGGATTAACCAGACTATCATCACTGGTAACCATACCGTGGCGGATGGGTGGACTACTTTCAATTCTGCAACATTCGGTAAATTTTTATTTTATCTTTTATTCTATTGTATTTGGTAAGCTCTTTTAAGCAATGCAAATGCAATTAATTATATTGATTAATATGTGTTTCATCTCATAAGCAAATATTGGAGGTATAAAATTAGCAAATTTAAGCAATGCAATTATACCCACATGCAATTAATCATGTCCATGTGCAAGAAATTTGAAACTTTAGCCACTACAACATTACAATTTCTTTATATTTTGTCAAAATTTAACTTGCTGGATACAAAGTTTCTAAATGAAATCTCTCTTACTTTATGTAGCGTAATATTATATAAACATAAAATTTATACATATTTTTTTACAATTATGTGACAGATTTGAGTTCTATTATTTTAAAAACAAAGTTGAGTCAATATGATTTATATTGATAAAGAAAAAACACCGTAGTCAAAAAAATAAATAAATAAATGTCCTAAAAATAAAGTGTACAATATATATTTAAATTTAATATGATGTAAATAATACTTTGAATAAATCTGATCTACACATTTTATTTTCTTACGAGCAAACTACATTTCAAAAAAAAAAAAGAAAAAAGAAAACTCTATACCATATGTAGAGTGTGTACACTTCATTTATACATGCATAGCATTTCAAAACCATCTAAACCTAACATTCTGAACGAAAACACCTTCTTGCAGCTGTGGAAGGCCAGGGATTTGTGGCCCTCAACCAAACCATCCGCAACACCGCCGGACCGCAAAAGTTCCAAGCGGTGGCGCTTCGAAACGATGCCGATTTGTCTACTTTCTACAACTGCAGTTTTGAAGGATACCAAGACACCCTCTACACCCATTCCCCCCGGCAATTCTACCGACAATGCGATGTCTATGGCACCGTTGACTTCATCTTTGGAAACGCTGCGACTGTTCTTCAAGATTGCAATTTATACCTGCGGCTTTCCTTGCTAGGCCAGTTTAATACAATCACCGCGCAAGGTAGGACTGATATAAATCAAAACACCGAGACTTCAATTCATAATTGTAGCATTACTGCTACCCAGGACTTGGCGTCAAGCAATGGCACGACCCAAACTTTCCTAGGCAGGCCATGGAAGCTTTACTCGAGGGTAGTTTATATGCAGTCCTTCATGGATAGCTTGATTAATCCTGCTGGGTGGGCCTCGTGGTCCGAAGATTTTGCATTGAACACATCATACTATGCAGAGTATAATAACTATGGTCCGAGCTCCAATACTAGTAATCGGGTCACATGGCTTGGTTATCATGTGATTGGTGCAATAGATGCAGTGAATTTTACAGTCTCTAACTTCATATTTGGAGATTATTGGTTACCTCAAACTGGAGTCCCTTACATTAGTGGTTTAATGTGAGTTATGGTTTTAAATTTTGGTACATACTACCTGATATTGGTTGACATATAACTGTATAGCCAATGTTGATAAGTATCATGATATCATTATTTAAAACTATAATGTGACACTTTTATCATTTCATTTTTGAATTAAATTTGTTTTCAACTTTTTTTCCCCTTCCAAAATAACATTCCATGATGTAAGAATGCCAAGAAAATGTCTTAATTATGAGTTATAATTTATTTGTTTTAATTTAAACAGTCTCTAGTGTTATTTAAGATTTGGCTTGGGAACTCCCACAACTAAACACCAGTATTCAACAATGTGTACAATATACATGCTCATATGGTATCTATTGCTCCTTCACTTTCCCAAACCACTTGGCAGGGCTGGCTCTACATAATTCGTGGCCTAAAACAATAATTAAAAATGAGGCCTTTTATGTAATAATTTTTTTAATAAAATATTTATTGAAAATTTATTTTTCTAGCTTTTTGAGATGCAAAATATTAATTAAATCTTTATATTCCAGTTTTGCTAACAAATCTTTTTCAATTGATAATATAGCTAATCCACTTAATCTTTCTTGTAACATAGTTGATCGTTATTGTAACTCGTTCATTTATGGAACTTTCACCTGAATTTTTGTATTATCATCTCTTTTTTGTATGATTTCAATATGTTCTAATTCTTTTGGATCAATTACTTGCTCATGTATAGAATTTTTGTCTAATTTTTTTTGTTATATTGGACATATTTGTTTTCTCTCAAAATAATCAACAAAAATAAATAAATAAATAAAAATAAGCACAATACTAGAAATAATAAGTATACGAAAGAAATATTGAAAGGGTAGAACAAAAGAACTTGATGATGAATCAAGCCTTGTTGATGATGAATAACATAATTGTTGGTGATGAATCAAGCCTTGAAAGATGTGGAACTCGATTAGCCAATGTTTGGATTCTTCCATAGGCTAGGTTGAACATCATGTTTTGTTAGTAACTTTCACCAGATATAGATCAACAAATAGCTCAATCTTTCGTAAGTTGAGGAGTTTCTGATAGTGATCACCACAGGAAACGGAGGCGGAGGAGGTTGGATCCCGGTCGTGAAGCAGAGTAGAGGAGGTGGAGCTCGAGGAAAAGAAGCTAGTTCTTGGCTGTTCACTGTATTTGTGGACAACCTACCAAAAGAAATGGATGTTAAATCTCTGTTCAAACTTTTCACAAAGTTTGGTATAGTGAAGGATGTCTTCATCCCTTTCAAAACAAGAAAAGTGTCTAACTCAATATTTGGGTTTGTGAGATTTGATTGTCATGTACTAACAGATCTGCAATCCAAAAAGCAAATGGACTTTGTCTAGACGACGAAGTGCTAGAAGTCAAAATGGCTACATATGATAGGAGCAACAGAGAGGAGCATAACAGGAGAAGGCCCCAGACCATCACAGGAACCTTTGAAAAAACCAGAAGCAGGGGCAAAATATCATATGTTGGTCAGAGATCCTTCGCTGAGGTACTAAAAGGGGATAGAACAATAGTGGTTGGGAAAGCATGCATGACCATTAAAGTCAATGAAGATGGCCGTGGCTGGCCATACGAAAGTGCAATAATTAGGTTCAAGACTGAATACTCCACCTAAAATGTCAAAACAGCTTTGAAGGAAAATGGGTTGGATCAGGTGATGGTTAGAAATGGGGGAGGTTGTGATGTTGTGTTGACATTCAAATCCCAAGAGGAGCTAAAAGCAAATATATGCAAGATTAAAGAATGGTTCAAAGACTGGAGCCAGTTTCTAATGGAATGGAACCCAGAATTCCATATTGAACAGGAGAGATGTGTGTGGTTAAGGTATTATGGCATACCCTTGAATATTTGGAATAGGAACACACTCAACAACATTGGAAGCATGTGGGGTACTATCCTAAACTTGGATGGTGATATTTGTCAACCAAAGTCCTTTTCCCATTCCAGAATCAGAGTTGTGACATCATGTATGGAGCTCATCAACAAAACCATAAACTTGGAGTGTAAGGGTATATTACACCCAATACTAGTTTGTGAAGAGCAATTCCAAATTGCACCAAATTGTAGCCGCAAGAAGTTCGTTGTTAAGAAAGATTACAGCTCAAATGATGGCTGTTGCAATGAGGATGATGAAAAGATTTTAGAAAAGTGTTGCAAGGACAAAGAAGAAGGTGATAAGGTGGCAAAAGGGTTTGGTAGGTCTGCTACTGTGCTAGCTGGTTCCAGTGTGGGTGAGGAGGGGGATACAGTAGTGGAGGTGTCAAACTACGATTAGGGCTATAGTAGAGATGAGGATGCATGCGTGAAGGAAACAATAATGGAAAAGTTAGCACACTGCCCAAAAAGTAAGAGTGCTGATCAAGTCATGTGTGCTAAGAAAATTTTACACCTGGCTTCATCAAAAGTTTAAGTGGATCTGGAGATGTACTTGGGCCTGGAATCAATCTTGAGGTGGATTTGGCCCACTCACTTGGTAAACACTTAATTAGCAAGCCTGGTAATAGTAGGCTTTTATCTTTGTGCCACTCTCATAAGTCCATCAACTCTTTTGGGCCACATGACAATGCTGGTTCAAATAGTATGGGCATTATGTGTTCTAATAACCATGGCCAAGTTAGACCTGCTGCCATCAATCCTAAACCCCTGCGGAAAGAAAAGAAAAAAGGGAAAAAGAGGGCACAAATGGAGGGCTTCACTAGTTTTGCTAGACTTCATGGTCACAAAGTTGCATCAACCAGTAAGCATCCTTCCAAGACTATCATCTTCAGACCAGCTGCAGCTGTAATAGCTCTTTCTGATTCATCTGAGGGTGATTCGAGTATGAACAAATATCTCCTTAATGAAGCAAAAGCCACTATACAATTGGGAAAAAATCTTAGTATCAACTATCAAGGGAAAGAAGATGTAGTTCTTGGCAAGATTGTTGAACTTGAGCTAAAGGACAAGGAGAGAATCAGTGAGGAAGAAAGGCAAAGTAGTAAGAAGCCTTAGATGGGAGTTTCAGAGTTTGGTTTTGTTTCTCTATGAAGTTACTGTCCTGGAACATTAGGGGTTTTGGAAAGCCTGAGAAGAGGAGCAGAATAAAAAAGCTCCTAAAAGATAGACATATTGATGTTGTATTTTTTCAAGAGACTGAAAGTGTTGCTAGAGAGCTCTGGGGGAATAGGAAAATGGAGTTTATATTAGTGGATCCTGAAGAAATTGCAGGACGGCTTCTATGTATTTAGGACCCAGATGTATTCCAACTATCTAGCTACTGCTGCAACAAGAGTTCATCTTACTTTCAGGTTCATTATACAACTCATTTGATTGTGTATTGCTTAACATTTATGCACCACTGATGTCAGTAGTAGGTTCGCTTTTTGGGACAAACTATTTAAGCTCAAGATTACCTTCCCTAATCCATGGTGCATGGGAGAAGATTTCAATGAAGTTAGGCACATTGGGGAGAGGACAGGATGCTCCAGAAAGGACAGAGGGATGAAACAATTTAATGAGTTTATTGACAAATGTGAACTCAATGATTTACCCATTTTTTGAAGGAAATACACTTAATGCACAGGTAGCAGAGAAATGGAGCAGAATTGATAGAATGATGCTCAGTCCTGAGTGGTTGATTAATTTCAAAATGAAACTTTAGGGGTTGCCCAGAATAGTTTCATATCATTGCCCTTTCTTGATGATGGAGGATGTTAGAGATTGGGGCCCCAGACCTTTCAGGTTTATTAATGCTTGGACTTTACATCCTAATTTTTCTCATCTTTTTGTTAATTTCTGGAAGAACAATACTTTTGATGGTTGGGCTGGGATTATAATTCAACAAAAACTGAAGTATCTAAAGCTGGAACTCAAGAAATGGAACTTGGATGTGTTTGGTAATGTTTTATCTAAACTTAAGGCTACAGAAGAATAATTGAATGCATTAGACTTAATTGCAGAAGAAAGAACTTTGCTTGATCCAAAAAAGGAAAGAAGAAGAGTGACAAGAGGTGAAGTGTGGAAGCTATATAGAATGGTGGAGTGGTTATGGCACCAGAAGTCTATATTAAATTGGTCTCTAAATAGGGACAAAAACACCAAGTTTTTTTTTCATGTTTTTGCTAGTTCTAGACCAGGTAGAAACATGATTAACTCCATATTAGTCAATGGGGTGGCCCTTGAGGAACCTAGTAGGGTCAAGCATGAGGTTTTTCTTCACTTTAAGAGACAATTCGCTGAAAGCTGGGTCAAAAGGCCAATCTTGGGAAGGGATTACAAAACAATAGAGGCAAGCTATGTTTCTCATCATCTCATAGCAAATTTCTCTGAAGTAGAGGTTTTGGCAGCCATTAAAGAGTGTAATAGCAACAAAGCACCAGGCCTAGAAAGGCTCTGTTTGCACTATTCTCACCTCAGAGCACAAAACACTTTTTGGCATAAAATTTGGTGCCGGCCGGCACCGTTTTGGCCTGGCTGAATCTCATTTTGAGCCGACTAGCTCCCAATGTTTGGTAAGTAGTGAACTTTTTCCAGAAACAAAGGGCAATGGCTGACGGTGGGACAGAGCAGTCTGGGCAGACAGAGCTGCTTTTGGGCATTGTGAATGCGATGACTCATGGTTTCTTAGATTACTATTCTCATTAGTATTGTTGTAATTGTTGTAAATAATTCTTATTGTCCTTGTTGTAATTGTTATTCATATAATGCCTTTGTTGTAAAAAATTAGATCGCTTAGCTATTTATTTATTTTGTTCCGCCCTTGTAATTAGATAGTTAATTAAATTAGCTTAGCTAGCGTTAGTTCAATTTATTCGCATGGTTCTGTAATAATTAGTAAATTCGGACATTTGGACACTTATTTGAACCCTCCTGTGCGAGGGCAAAAATATGTAATAAGCGTGTATGTCTTCCAACCCCATTTCTTTCTTCCTTTTATTTACCCGCTTATGATGGTAACATAGAGCATCATGTTTGCTTAGCATTCTCATGTTTACATAGACTCGTCTCACATGCATTTGGGTTCAGCTCATCATACTAACCAATGTCAAAATTCAATTTCATTGCTTGAATACGTGATTTATCACATGTTTTGAATCAGATCATATACCATGCTCATAGCCGAGCCTATAAAATTGCATAAATGTGTGCGTTGCATTAGTCACATTGCATTGTTTAGAAACATGCATATTTTCTAATTATTTTGCTTTGTTTGGCTTGCCTTGGAATACTAGGTGAGCGTTTATTGCTTTAGCATCTTGCATTGCGTGTGATTGTTGTCATGTCGAGCATGCTTTCCATGAGACTAAATGCTTAAATGATATACCTATTTGAATGTTGGTGGATTAAGGCTAGTTCCTAAAATTGGGACAAATTGATTAACGTACAAACTCACCTTTTTAAGTGACGCGTATTCAAAACAATTTTCAAACAAACATGAAGTCAAAGCGTTCCAATTTTTGCAAATTAGTCTATACTTGTGTGCAATACATAGTAATATTAGTCTAATAATTGGAACAAGCGCATATAATGTACCTAAAAATCACAACATGATTAGTAGAGGCCGATCTTTGATCGAGCAAGTAGGGTGCTCAATTCACGACCTTTCCCTCTCATACCTAAGTTCCCGAGCCGAGACACTTTGGTGATGACGGACTAATGGCCTTTGGCACGAGTCTCAGGTTTTCTAAATTTTCCAAAAATATTTAGGTGGCAACTCTGTAATCTGGCAAAGCAGTCCATTTTTGGCATTTGATTCAAAATCGATTTTCTAAAAGAATTACTGGATTTGGACTCTTTTTGTGTTTTCACTATTTTATATTACACTTGTGAAATCAGATTCAGAACCATAGGAATCCAAACTATTAGGATAGTCATATTCGAAAAGAGCACAAAAAACAAGCTACAATTTTTGGCGACTCTGCTGGGGACTTAGGGAGCTTGACTTGAAGCTCATGATGTAAAATTTTATCTACATATATATGTTCTTTGCATAGCATTTGCATTGTTACTATAAGTCACTGTGTTTTTCATCTACTATTTTTGGACAGTTTGCCGGAGGCTTGCACAAAAGGCTGACCAATCATGGGCTCTACCATGTTGGAAACACAACTTTTGGATCTAGATTACCGCTATACCATTTGATCCTCCTTTCACTTCTCAGTGTTAGGTGTGACAGGTATATTAGGTGATCTTGCCGAGGTATCCATTTGACCATTTGGCCTAGCTTCATGTAGTAAGCCATAGCGACTATCCCAAATTAGGACAGGATGCCACCCATATGCAGGATGTTGTGAGGCTCATTGATTGAAGTAGTGAATCCTAGTTCATGACAAAAACTAGGACATGATAACCCTCCCCCCTCATAGGGGTGTTTTGGTTCTTTTACTTGGTATGTGCTTTTACAGTGAGACTGTGTAGGATGATTCATATCAGTATTTGTTTGAGAACAAAGTTTAGTGGGGATTGTGGTTTTTCAGCTGTGTTTTTTATCTGCTGTGAATTAGGCCAAAATGCCATCCGATTTTGATCGATGGTTTTTTTTCCTTTCTGTCTTTTGCTAGGTAGTTTACCATCATAGCTTCAAAAAGACCCGATATTTCCCAAGCTGCGTGGACTCACTCTGGTAGGCTTTACAAAGCTCAAGACCTTGTTGGTGGTCAACCAGTGTTAGCCTCACTTCCACTAGTTGTTCGACGAAAATGAAACAGACAGTCAACAGCACCAGTGCAAAGCATTCAGCAAACACTCACCCGTTCTCACTCAAGTAGTTCACCAGCATCTAACTCACCTGGACCAGTAATGCACAGAATACGAAAGAATTTGCTTCCATGATGGCAATTTTCCAGAGAACCATGGATACTGTAAAGTAAAGGATGGCTACACGGGATGAAATCATTGTTGATCTACGACGTACATATGGGCCATCCGCATCAACCGTACATCCGATCCCGACTGCTCAGCCAAACCCGGATCCACCTCCACCAATAGAAAATCCCAAAATCCCAGATCCTCAGGAAATGTTTCCCCTGGCTCCGGCTTATAGGCCTTTGGTTCAACCCCCTGCGGGAATTTTTCCTTTTGATATTAATGAAATCGATCCGGCCTTGGTCAAGATTGCCAGGCTAGAGAAAGCGCTGAAAAAATCCCGAGGCTTCAACTCCATTCCGGATATTGAAGATGGGTACACTAAGGCTTCGGTCAAATTACCGGAGAAATTTAAGATGCCCCACATCAACAGATTCGATGGAAGTAGGGATCCGATTGTGTACGTTCGCTTGTTTTCAGATCTGCTAAGACCAATGGGCCTATCTTGGGCACAAAAATTATCATTGTTCGGGAGAACCTTATCTGATGTAGTGGCCATCTGGTACGCTAAACTGGAGGACTCCACAAAGCGGAATTGGGAAGAGCTATTTGAGGCATTTGTTAACTAACACTCTGATAGAGGTAACTATCAGTGAGCTAGAGGCCACTACCCAAAACCCCAAAGAATCATTCATTGATTTTGTCACCCAGTGGAGAGACAAGGCAACCCGGATAACAAATAAACCTTCTGAAAAAGAGCAAGTCAGGCTGGTGGTCTAGAACCTTGAGCCAGATATGCTGCAGAAAATGATAGTGGCACCGCTATCCACATTTTCTTCCCTACACGAGTTAGGGGTTCAGATTGAGAGTGAAGGGTATTATCCATAGAACTAGCGAACCTGCCAGAAGGCCACTCTCCTGAAGTACCAATGCTAGCAGTAGCACTATTCTACAGCTTACAGATGTCAGTACTGTTGTTACAACGGCCAAAATGGCTGATCCGTTTGACGCAACAGCCTCAAAAACTTTGCAAAATACCAGCCCACCCCGAAATCGAAGAAATTTTACCCCTCTCCATATGACCCCAGCCTACGCCCTTAAAATTTAATGGAAATGGGGCATCTCAAGCCCCTTGATCCGCAACCCCTCCCTGACCCACTACCACCTAAACATGACTCGATCCAGTACTGTCTCTTTCACCAACAACACGATCACCCCACAGACCTGTGCTATCTCTTACGTTATGAAATCTAGGATCTCATTGACCACAAAGTCATTGTTCCACCTGCCAAACTGAACATAACCACCAATCTACTTCTTGCTCATAACCAAGTCCCCCCACCCAGAAACATTAACCAAATACATACACTACTACCCTTCTATAATCCTAGCACATACATTACCCCATCCCATCTACCCAAGCCAGAGGTGATTATTCCAGAAGGCACAGACATGTACATGATGGATGTAACACCGCAAACCCAACCCGAGTCCGTGGTGGCAGAGGCAGAGAAGAAACAAAGTGCACTAGAGAAGGGCTTACTTGATGCCTAAGTTATAGAGAAAGCAACCTCACTCGCAGAGGAATACGACCCCAGCTTATACATCATGGTTGATCAGCCGAAGCCAGTAATCATATTGCCAAACTTCCTTAGCATTAACGCTATTGGGGAAGACCAGTAGGGCAAGATCAGAACGATTGGCTGGAACAGGGCCTAAATGACTCTGTCAAACTGGAAGAAGACCTGGCTAAACTGGAAGAGGATCTAAACAACCTCTACTTCTTTGAAGAAGAGGATACAAGCAATGTACAACTGGGGTGGTGGGATCCAAGCCAATTGGAAACAAGCAATGGGTGGTTGAGTGAGAAGGAGTCAGATGTTAAGGAATAGATAGAAGAGACTGGGAAAGAAGAGGAAACTGGTACTAGTAGCAAGGCTGAGGTTGCACCTTTGACTAAAAAAAAAAAAAAAACAGGCGTTGGAACAATTTCAAAGGAAAAGGATAGAAAAGATCCAGATGAAGATAGCTCTGGAGTAGGGAAAAGGAAAAAGGGAAAGAAGAACCCGAGACAACAGTAGGTGATATTCAAGCTACCAAAAAGATCTAATGGGAGCCCAATGACCGAAAAAGGATGTTAAGGAAGCTCAGAAAATATCGAAATGTAGAAATTAAAGTTATGGTGGAGGAGGAATGGTATGATGACGGGGGGCATGATGTGAACATGCTTTCTAATAGAACCAAATAAAAGTTCAACCATGATTGCAGGAGAGCAATGGGAAGACAGCGACCTAAGTCATGCATACACTAATGAATGGTGGAAAACTAATACCCCTGATAACACCTGGTATACTGACAAGATTAACCACATGACTCGGAGCGGTCGGTACTTCAAACCTACAACATTAGATCAGCCAGAGACCTTTGGGAAGGAGGCTGGGAAAGCGAAAGAGAAGGATGTTGAAGAAAACCTGGTCTTGAAACAGCTTAAGAAGATTCAGGCTGATATATCAATCTGAGGGCTAATCATGGCTTCTCGGGAGCATAGACAGGCACTGCTAGAGGCAATGAACTAGACAAAACTGCCTATCGACACCACTACTGACCAATTGGTGTCATTAGTCACATCCGGAGACGTTACGCCAGTGATATCTTTTATAGATAATGAGTTACCATCTGAGGGTGCCAATCACAACCAACCCTTATATGTAACCTTGGAAAGCCGAAAAAGTGGATTTTCGTGGTGCTCATAGATACTGGGTCAGCAATCAATGTATGTCCAGTGAGGACTGCCTACGCCATCGGTTTGAGGTCGGTTGACTTTATACCCACGACTCAGGTCGTTCGGGCTTATGATAATACGAGTTAGGATGTTATGGGAACGTTCAAAAGCCATATCCTAATTGGCCCGTCTGAGCATGAGGTGGAATTCCATGTCATGGACGTTCCGGCCACTTTTAATCTACTACTGGGAAGGCCCTGGCTACATCAGATGAGGGCTATGTCATCAACAGTCCATCAATTGGTAAAGTACCCCTTTAAAAATGGGACTGCTACTGTGTACGACAATTCTACGATCCATCCTCCCTAAGGAACTATCGCGCCATTATTGGAAATCATACACGGGGAAGAGGACATGTTCCTTTCTGGCTTCTCTCTGGCAGAGGCCCGGTTGGTCCAAACCATCATGGCGAAGGACGATGGGAAATACGTGAACGCTCAGTCTATCTACATGATAAATAAATAGGGGCATATTCCGGGAACAGGACTAGGCAGAAGTGGCAGGTAGGAAAGTACTGTTGCCAAAGAGATGAGTCATAACCCCTACGCTTTTGATCTGGGATACAAACCTACCGCTGTAGATTGGCAAAGAAAATGAGAGGAGTTACGAGGAGGGCTGAAAGCAAAGAGGAGTGGGAGGCAATACAAGTTAGTCCACAAACCAATACGGGGAACCTTGAACGGATGTTTTGTCCACCAAGGGGAAGACTTCTCCTTTTGTGAATTTCTAGAGCCTTGGTATGATTGGGAGACAAAAACAAGGTATCCGGGGTTTGAGATCTTCTTCTAGCACCAGTTACTAGAAGAAGAGGATAAGTAGGAGGACCTAAGCATCCACACAGATCAAGGCAGGACTGTAAGCTTGGATTTTGAAAAGGAAGAGTTGTTAGGAAAAGCGTTAGCTAACCTTCTAGCGAGTTCTACTGCTGGAGCTGAGTCTGTCAACTTGAGAGATAGTTTTACTATCTCAATGATCGGAGATAAACCAGCAGCGGATTTCTCCAATTTATTGTGGACATGTCTGAGGCGCCACGCCTGGTCTGGAAGTTTGAAAAAGACATCATCTGCAATTCTGAATCGGATAGAGAGTCAGAATCTGATTCCACTGAGTCTATGGAGTCGGAGTCAAATTCTAGTTCGCTTGAGTTTGGTATCTCCGGAAGTGGTAACCCAGATACTAAGGTCCTATCCCAATCGTCTTTCCGTTTTTCTTTTGAGTCAACTGTAATCGAGAATCTAGACTATTTGAATGGGAATACAGTAGACTTTGCCTATTTTTCTGTGCCTTAGTTTGTTGTACTGATCTTGATTTTCAAAATTTTGACTTAAATGAAGAGGAAGAAATTCCTTGAGTTTTGAAAATTTTGGTTGACCAAGAAAAGGAGAGGCGTGTTAAGCCCTGTACTGGTGAAATCATTGCAATTAATATGGGTACCGAGACGGATCCCTGCTTGGTCCAGATCGGGTCCACGTTTTCTTCGGAGGAACGTGAGCGTTTAATCGCTTTATTAAAAGATTTCAACGATGTTTTCGCGTGGTCCTACGAAGACATGCCTGGGATCGATCCTGAGATTATACAACATTGGATTCCTCTTGACCCTGAGGCTTGACCAGTTAAGCAGAAGCTGCGTAAAGTTCGTCCAGACTAGGCGTTGAAAATCAAAGAGGAGGTTACCAAACAGATCGAGGCAGGGTTCTTACTTGTATCTGAGTATCCAACGTGGTTGGCCAATATTGTTCCAGTTCCGAAGAAGGATGGCAGGACCAGAGTCCATGTTGACTTCAGGAATTTGAATGAAGCAAGCCCGAAAGATGACTTCCCTTTGCCACACATTGATGAGTTGGTAGACTTCACCGCTGACCACGCACCGCTATCGTTCATGGATGGATTTTTTGGGTATAACCAGATTCTGATGGCACCCAAGGATAGGGAAAAGACTGCTTTCACTACTCCATGGGGCACTTATTGCTACCGAGTCATGCCATTTGGGTTGAAGAATGCTGGGGCTACCTATCAGAGGGTTGCGACCACCATTCTGCATGATATGATCCACAAAGAGGTTGAGATGTATGTGGATGACATAATTGTTAAATCCAAAGCGCGAGAAGGCCACTACATCGCACTAGAGAAATTCTTTCAACAGATCATAGAGTATAGATTAAGGCTAAACCCCCAGAATTGCACCTTTGGGGTGACAACAGGGAAGATGCTGGGTTTCCTAATCACACAGAGGGGAATTGAAGTGGATCCGTCCAAAATCAAGGCCATCTTAGAAATGCCACCACCAAGGACTGAAAAGGAGGTGCGCGGCTTTCTGGGTAAAGTGCAATTCATAAGGCAGTTTATTTCAAAACTAATCTTGACTTGTGAACCACTATTTGGTCTCCTAAAGAAGGGAAAGAAATTTCAATAAGACGATTGTTGTCAATTTGCCTTTGAGCAGGTCAAGCAGTATTTGCAAAATCTACTTATGTTATCACCACCAGAACCAGGGAAACCATTGATCTTGTACCTATCAGTGACGAGAACCAAACTACGTAAGGCCTAATTCCCCATCCTTGGGATACGTAGGCAACTTCATCCCAAAGTTCGACCATAATCATCTCTCACTCAACTGTCCTATTCATTCATTTTGATCAGGTCATCTTTTTCCATTATTAGATAGCACGGTTGTGTAATCTTTATGTTGGTATAAGGGTCAGTATGGCAGATGCAGTTATGGGTAGTTACGATCTGTTGATTCGGGGTTGTACATTTTGAAGAGGGGTTTTGAGTGTGTCAGGTAGTGACCATTTCCAAAAATTGTTTTGAAAAGTTTTAATAAAAGTTAATTTTGTTCAAAATTTTACCTTTTTACAACTTGGACCATTTTGGGACCAAAGAGAAATTTTCCAGTACTCACAACTTTAATTTTATTGATTTCAGCACAAGTATATTCTCAAACTCTCTGATCAAATCAAAGTTGCTTTTACATTATAAAACTTGAAAAGAAAGATCAAAACAGTAAAACTAGGGGCACAGCTAAGTCAGGTAGCTCTATGTCTTCTGCTTGTGCTCATGGAAGTTTCTGCAGTTAAAGATGGCCCAACTTGTTCTTCATCTTCAAGCCAGGCCAGGCACTTGCCAGAAAAGGTGTAACTGAAGCTAGAGGCAGGGGCCAGAGCTCCCTCGTCCTCCAAGTAGTAAGGTACCGAAGCAAGTGTGAACCACAAATAGGAAATGAAGCCGGGTATTCCACCTCCTTATCTGGATGTGTCTGATCATGTCTAAACTGGCGTCTGAATCGAAAGGGGAAATAGAACACGCAGTGTGTCAGGCCAATCAACTGTATACCCGGTTGACGAGACATGTTGTAGCTCATCTCAATCAAATTAAGCCAGGGGCAATGCCAAATTATGTTAGCTGCAAATCTGCTGCACATCTAGTCACACCACAACCCTTCTGAAGGGAAATTCACAAGCCATTGGTGAAAGAAGTAAGCTCGAGCTGAGTACTCGGGGCAAGGGTCCACCATTTTTAGCTTATCCATCAACCATACCTGGGAAGGGATGAAAAAGAAGAGAGATTAAAGAATAGAGAGATGTACGTGGAGAGAAAAGTAAAGAAAGGGCTAAAGAGGAAAACAAAGAATAAGTGTTGAGTGCATGAGGATCATAAATAAGAGGGGTGGAAAGTGATACCTGGAGAAGCAGTGGACTCCCAGCAAACCGAGTAGTTTCTTGCTGACGAAAAGCATCAAGACCCATCAAGGTTTCGGCTAGAGCCAAGCCCATGGAGCTTTTGCCCTCTTTCAGACACTAGGCCACTTCGATCAACCCGATGCTGGCCACACCGACACTAGAGGCAAGAAAGAATTGCGTAAGCAAGCACAAGCAGAGAGCATGTTGTTGGTAGCCTCGCCAAAAAAGGTCACTTCTGTCTCTAATAGCGGAAAACCGATGAACTAAACTAGGAAATGCCCAATTCCCCATCATGAGCCAAGGACCGAGCCTCTCATAATGGAAGCCCACACATCCATCCCAAAGCCTAAGCATGGCCAAAATAGGTTGCGGCATAATTTCTTCGTCACGCCCGGATTCCATCAATGCTTGGAATTCTTCGAGCGTTGGACACATTTCTTGTGATCCGAAGCGAAGCACATGTGTAATTGGGTTCCAGCATCGGACTGCGGCATGGAGGAACAGAAAGCAAAGCATAGTGTGGCTCAAAGGAAAAAGAGCATTTAGGCCGAAACTAAAAAAATTCACCTTTTCTGAGTCGTCGAAAGTGGAATCCAGTCTCAGAGCCTATTGTTGAGAAGAGTCTCCATCTTGATAGCAAAATATCAAAATTTTGTTGTTCTACCAGGAAAATGGCTTGGGATCTCTTTTTATAGACTTTAAGAAGGAGCAGTGTATGACAACTGCAATGCACTGACTAACATCACTTTTAGAGCCAGCCGGCTTTCATTGCTGGTCGACCGTATCTATTAGGAGCCGGCCAGCTCTTAATAACTGCCTAGATCAGAGCAGTTGCAGAAAGGATAGGTCCTCACCTTGGCGTACTGGAGCTGTGTTTTGAGTCTTGTCTTGTTTGTATTGAGTGTTGTTTAGTGTTTTTAGGTTGTTTTCATTTTGTTTTTCTGTCATCGAGTTGTATTTTGTATTTTGATCGGTTGTAAGTTATTATTCGATTCAAGAATCAATTCAAGAGCAAGCATTCACATTTGTTAACAGTCATGTACAAGATTATCGTGCCAGCGCCATTCATTCATTACATGTCACATCATGCAAAAGGACTTGTGCAAAATATTCTTTTCATAACTAGAGGGTTCACCCCGATCATTATTTTACAAAGACCAATAACAAAAGAAAAGTCTTCAAAATAAAATAAATAAAATACATAGGTCTATCTGAAACTACATAGTTCCTAACTACAAAGAAAAAAGAAAAGAAAAGTGAATCATCAACCCATCGTGGCCCTCTTCCTCCTCAACTGCGGAGGAGATGCATCATTATCATCACTGGGCCTGCTAGACTGCAAGTCAACCTCATCTCCCTCATCCTCAGGGTCGTAGATCCATCAAAAGACTCCTTAGAAGGTGAGTGATGCCTCACTCAACCTCTCCCCCAATCAGCCCATCCTTGGCCTCTCACTGGGCCCCGTCTCCCTCTCCTCCCAGCTGGAGGAGGTCCTGCGAGTGCTGCTTGCGCTGGCTCGAGTTGAAAAGAGTATAGGTATCAATATGGACTAACAAGAGTATAGACAGTATGACGACAACAGTGAACTAGTGATAAAAAGTACCTCAATCCCATAAGTAGCCAGAGTCGTCTGTCTTTTCCACACCATGAGGAATAGTCGATCAATCGTCCGAAGGGGGTCATTAGCATACACCGCGAGTACCTACAAAAGGAAGAGAATTTGAGAACAGTGGACAGAAATAACAGGGTACAGTGAACAGAAATGGCAGATGCAAGAAAAAATGAAGTGCAGTAGGTAGAAATGGAAAGAAATGTGTACCTGCTCGATGCCAGGAGCAATCCCCAGTCTTCGGTCCCTCTCCTCAATATGCTCAAGAGGGATCTGCTCGATCACTCCATCTGGTCACATGTACACGACCTCGGTAGGAATCGCGGAAAGCCCAGGAATAAGAACTGCAGCAAGAGCACCTCCGGCAGCAGGAGCATCTCCGACAATGGCAGCAGCCTCGGGAAGCACGCAGACCACACCCCTGGTAAGCAGAGCCATCGCTTGGGTCTATAAGAATGTGATAAAGTCGCCGAGCTCGTGTTACCGGTCACCATTCTCCCTCAACATAAGGAAGCCAACCAAGGGTTTGTCGTGGAGATCATCGACTACCCTCACGCCAAGAGGAGGAGGATGTAGAATGTCAGGATCTGCTACGCCTCACGTCTGTCGGATGAACCTCTCTCCCAAATAATAAGCTTGATCGAAAGGACCCTCAAACAAAATCCTCATCATAAAGGCGTCCCATGCAACAACATAGGTCGTCCTCGCTCCCTGAAGGATGCCCGCCCAAGGGTGCCAGTCAACCTATGGAAGTAGGTGTCACACATCAAAGGTCTAAGCAGTATGGAAACAATAGTATGGAAACAGTGCAATGTGAAAACAATAGTATGGAAACAGTAGTATGGAAACAGTGCAGTGTGGGACAATAGTATGGAAACAATGCAGTATGCACACAGTATGTAAAAGTTAAAGGTTAGTATTGGTACTCGATCTGCGGTGACGGTGTCGAAGAGGCAGCGGAAATAAGAGAAGTCCCGATCTACGCGTCGGCACTGCTCGAACTGAGAGTTGTAGTACCAAGAGCGGCGTACTGACAACTCAAGTGGCCGTACTAGGACCGAAGCAAAGGAGGTGAAATATATGTAAACCCATAGCTATAAGAAAGTAGATAAGCAGTTATGAACAGAGCAGATAAGCAGGTATCAACAGGAAATGTAAAGCAAAGCAGGAAAGAAGAAGTGTGAAATGTACCTCCCAAATTCACTAATAATCGCCGAGTAAATCCTCCTTTCGGCAGGTGGCAAAGCCGGTGCCACCCCAATTATACTCTCCCACCTGCTGCAAATGCACCAGTGCTCCCAAGAAATAAAGCCCTACGGTATTTTCCCTATTCGCAAATAGGGTAGTACCGAGGAGATACATCAGAAATCCGCGAGCATACTAGGTGACCTCCTTCGAAGTAGCTGGCTAAAGATCAGAAAAATACTCCAAGAACCAACTGCACCTTACCATCCCAGGACTGGCAGTGTCGAGGATCGCTCCAAGGAGATGGAGCTGGGCAGCTCTCCACTATGCCATAGCTGGATCAAAAGGGATCGGGCCGCCAACCCCAACTCTATGGCCAGTGAGCATCGAGAAATCAAACGGGGTCAGAGTCATTTTCCCAATCGACGAGAAGTGGAACGAATCTGTGGTGTCCCACTAGCGCTCCACCAGGGCCCCGTGTAAAAATGAGTCAACCCTCATCTGCACTAGTCCTAAGCAAAAGGGCCCGAAGCCAGCCATATCAACTAATGCATGAACCTCCATAGGAAGCCTTTTATACTAGTGCCTGGGGCCAGAAACAGACCCGTAACCTCTAATCTTCCTGGCCATCACCTGTAGTATGGGAATGTTGTCAGTATCTATCATACCTTGAAAGGAATTCAAATATGCTCAAACAAGAAAAGAATAGGGCTTACTGTGGAGGCATCAGCGAACAAGTACTCAGTGGGCTCCCGCATTAGGATGTCCTCGTCAATCCCCAAAATAAGGCCCTCAAACCGCAAAATACAGCTCAGGGTCAGAGCGTGTATACGTATGTCATGACCCGAACCCGCCCCTAGAGATTAAGGTCATAACCGGCCAGTAATCAAGGGATTACCTACTGCCTCAAACCTAATCAAACATATTTTCAATAGAATAAGGGGCCAAAACGAAAACAGACTTAAAAATTTTGTCCAATGAGCTATGCTTACATGGTAAAGCAAAACACTCCATTAACAATCCATAATAACTTACACATGTAGACAAAAAAATAACATCTTAAATGTCTAGGAACTTTCAAACATGTAGCCAGTCCAACAAAAGGGCTTATATACACAGTGATCCCAAGTGTTCATTGATGTAACAAAAGGGAATCAAAAATAAAGAAACAAAACAAAGTCTCATGCATGAGACGGTCAGGCTGACTCCATAAAAACTTGACTCCTCTCATGTCTTTCACTGGGGCTGGGTTTGGATATCTCTTTGCTCACCTACACATACATAAATGAGAGTGAGTGATAGCCTAGTGAATAATATCAAAATAAAGGAGTACATGAATAAAATTGTAGAAGTCATATCATACGGCCTTAGGCCCATTCATGATTCGATCTAATACATCAAATGGCCTCAAGCCTATTTCATTCTTATCAAATGACCTTTGGCCCATTCATTCATATCAAATTGCCTTTGACCCAATCATTCATATCAAACAGCCTTTGGCCTAACCATTCTTATCAAACGGCCTCTGGCCCATCCATTCATATCAAACAGCCTTTGGCCCAATCAGTCATATCAAATGACCTTTGGCCCAATCATTCTTTTCCATATTTGTATCCATGTGTGTGTCTTACTCATGATCGTAATCACATTCATATTCAATTAGTCTTGTGTAAAAGACTGTCATTCAGACTATTCATCCATAATTCAAATTACAAACCCATAAGGCTCACATAGAAGTAACCTTGTGGAAAATAATGTACTTGAACATATCTTTATTAAGACATTACTCACAGTGATCTACCGGATGATTTGCTCTTGTGCTTGATCCTACACATTACATAAACATAATGTTCTTAGGCTTCTTTCTTATCTTTTTAACTCATTTATAATGTTCAATGCATGCCTAAGAGTGCTTAGAAATGAAAGGGAACAGAAACAAATCATAAAACACATTTTTAAAATTTTTGAAACAGGGCTCTCTGCTCAAGCGTAGCTTTGGCCGCTCGAGCAGACCCCTTTGGTCTGCAAAAGTATTAGTTACCTCATTTTTGCGCTCGAGCGTGACTTTGGACGCTCGAGCTGAGTGTCAAACATGTGACTAGGCACTCGAGCGTAACTCCTTCCACTCGAGCGGATATCAATGTCAACAAAACTTCTGGGAGCTAACATTTCACGCTCGAGCGGCGCTTTCCCCGCTCGAGCAAACATGTCGAATTCTAGAATTTCTAGAACTGCATTTGAAGCTCAAACTCAGTATTCAAAGGCCCAAAGCTTGAATTTTTGGTACAAAAACATGGAAAATCATTACATGACATGGAAACACTTTTAGTTTGGAACCAATTACTCAAAATCATGGGCCAATGTCCAAAATCAAGTTCAAATCATTCAATTCCATGTTCATAACTTTGAGACTTATACATGTATGATCTTACATGGGTTCATCATCTTCAAAACATGTAGTTGAGTCTCATAACCTCATTATTCATGGATGCATGTCTTAAATGACTTCCAATTCAACTCATTTAACATGTCTTATACACAAACATGAAGACACATAGCAAATTGTTACATGCATGCACATATTGACCTCAATTTGATCATGATCAACATGCTTCACATTCAAATATGCAAATTTATGGCTAACTCTCACATTCATGTACTAAATATCTTCAAATTCATTATCATCAACTCAGTTCTTTTTTCTTGAATACATATCTTGTTTGAATTCACTCAATTGTAAACTAAAACTTATGAGTTGAGCTCAATTACTCACCTAGGAGTCCAAATCTTCCAAGTTCTAGCTAGCTCTTGAGCCTAGCCTTCCAAATCTTCAAGGTTTGAGATAATTTTATAATTTTTCCTCTTCCTCTCTCTCTAGAACCGGCCCTCTCTCTCTCTCTCTCTCTCTCTCTCTCTCTCTAGAGTGTGATTTCAGCCAAGATGAGTTCAAAAGAAGGAATTTGAGTGTATATGGGCCTATTTATAGGCTTGGCTAATCAAATTGAATAAGGTTAAGTAATGATGCTCTAATTTAATCATTCTGAATCTAATTATTTTGATCCGAATGAATTTTTAATTAAATCTCACCGTAGGCTCTAAAATTACGCTTCACAATGGCATAGTCAATTTCGGTTTTTGTGGCCGATAAAGCCTTTAATTTTCACTTCACAACAATAAGTTGAACAAATTTTCCTATGGTGAACAGATATAAGGCTAAATCTACATATAATCATGCAATTAACACCCAAATTCAAATTAATCGCATAATCACAACATGGTCACAATTAATTAACTTAACACAAGATAGAGTTATCACAACGTGGCTGGTAGGTGGCCACATCAAATGGTCTCTCAGCTAGGGGAGGCAACTCCGGCTTAGGAATGAGAGGAAGGACATCCTCAGCCTCTATGTCCTCCTCACCTAGGACAGCTCCAATACCAATAATGAGGTCGGGGATAGGAAGTTCACCGCTAGCCATGGAGGGAAAATGAGGAAAGTAAGGAAAAAAATGGAGAAAAATGAGTGGGTGAGTGAGATTAGGTGAAAAACCCCAAAATCCTAAACCCTATGGGAGAGAAAATAAAGAGAAAGTGAAACAATAAAAGAAAGAGGGAAAAGTGTGGGTAAAGATGTGAGAAGCAAAGAAACACCAAGGGAAAATCCCAAAACTCAACGAAATCAAATTTTGTTTGGTTCAAAACGTAAAGGAATGAGAAGGCTTTCGATGAAAAATTCGCAAGGGTTGTTGGGTTTTGCAAAAATAGGGAAATCTAGAGAGAGATTGAGGGCTTAGAGAGAGAGAGATAGAGGTTTTTCAAATGTAGGGTTGTGTGGAAGGAGGATTGGGTTTGATTTAAATCGACCATGGACGTGGTATCTACCGAATCTGCCCTTGTCGCCATCGCAAGCCGGCCTGCACTATTTGAGCCCAACCGTACTTTGTTGAGTGTTGGCTAGCTCCAAATGCAAACCCAGTGTTGTTTTTGTTTGTCTCAGTGTGTGTTTCAATGTTGGATTTCATTTTGGTTTGTAAAAAATGAGAGGAAAAAGAGGGAAAAAAAGTGAAAAAAGAAAAGCAAAAAGAGAAAAAAGGAAATAGAAGAAAAAAAAAAGAGAAAAATCAAGAAAGTATATATGAAAAGTAAAAAACAGAGAGAAGAAAAAGAAAAGAAAATAGAAAAGGAAAAAAAGGGAAAGTTTTTGTACTTTGCTCGGTTTTGATTTGTTTAAGCCACAAGTGTTTAAAATTTATAAGTTGTTTAGTTCAAATTCTATCAATTCATAGTTGGGTAATGTCTTGATTAGTTTGAGCTAGTATTTTGTTTTGTTTAAAAGTTGTTCCGAGGTCATAATTATTTCGATGCTTTGGTCCATCATCTCGTTGTTTTGAGAATTTGTAACGTGTTTCTTTGTTCAAGCTGAATTGGCAAACTTGCGCCAAAACTTCGTTAATCCGAGCGTGGTTTTGGATTCGCGCGTTTCTTTTTGCATTACTCGAGTTTATGCTTTATACTGTTATTTGGCTTTGTTGTCCGAGGCATTCCCAGGGGTGAGATAATCTTGCTCCATTCGGAAAATCGTCTTCTTTTTCATTGATTTGAGTCTCCCCCTTCCGTGTGAGACGCGTTAGGATTGTCTGCTTTTCTGTTATTGATTTGTCTGCTTCTTTATTGATCCACATCTCCTCTTTTCGCGTGCGACGCGTTAGGATTCGTTTTCATCGGTTAAAAACATTAGGCGTCCCGGTGTTCACACTAACCTCTCCTCCTCTCACAAGAGACGCGTTAGGATTGTTTTCATCGGTTAAAACCATCGAGTGTCCCCGATGTTCACACCAACCTCTTCTCCTTTTGCGTACGACGCGTTAGGATTGTTTTCATTGGTTAAAAAGATCGGGTGTCCCCGGTGTTCACACCAACCTCTCATCCTCTCACGTGAGACGCGTTAGGATTGTTTTCCCCAGTTAAAAATAGTAGATGCGTCTGTTTGTTTACACCAACCTTTCCTCATTTCGCGTATGATGCATTAGGATTGTTTTCATTGGTTAGAAACATCGGCCGTCCCTGGTGTTCACACCACCAACCTCTCCTCCTTTTGCGTGCGACACATTAGGATTGTTTTCAATCGGTTAAAAATAGCAGGTGCGCCTGTTTGTTCACACCACATTCCCTCTTTTCGCGTGAGATGCGTTGGGATTGTTGTTTTCCTTGGTTAAAAATAGCAGGCTTGCCTGTCTATTCATGCTGCATTTCCTCCTTCCGCGTGAGACGCGTTAGGATCTCAAGTTCTTCAGTTAAACCTTATGTGTGCCCGATGTTTACATTGCCCTCCACCTTCCCTGTGTGGGACGTAGGTAGGCTGGCATCTTTCCTGCACAGGACATGGTTTGGTTCGCATTTTCTTTGTCCCCGTGTTTGTTTACTTACCTCACTTCGTGTGAGACACGGCTTGAGTTATTCTTCTTTCATTCAAACATTGCATACCTGCTTTTGTTTGTGGCATTGTTTCATCGCTTGTTATTCACAGTCTTGTTTCATTACATTTGTTTCATTACATGATCATAAGTTATGTTTCTTGCATACCTTGCCCTTGAACTATACTGGTTTGATTTCTCACAAAAAGATATACGTAGGCAACCTTCAGGTGCAACCTTTGATAATTGTATTTTGATTTGTTTTCTTGCCAAGTCTTAGGGCCTTTTCAAATGGGTTGTCTCTAGGCTTTGATATTCACTCACGTCATTTTATGACTTCGAGTTCTATCAAAGAGGGGCAACTGTAGACATCCCATTTTTGACCACTCGCAAGACTAGAACGCTTTGTTCCTGCACTCGATGATGAAGTTGTGTTGATTGTGATTCGAGTTCTCAACGAAGGAACATAAGCTCGCGCTCCAAAACCAATTCCAAACCTTTTATATTCATACTGTTCTTACCCCAGAAATTCATTTTTGACCATTTTGCCACCCTACATTGAGTTTGAAACAGTGGAACAGGGGAACACATTGGGAGCCAGCCAGCTCTCGATAGCGAGAAACACTGTTCTAAGCGGGAATGGGCCAGCTGTCCATTTTTGAAGATATTTATGACCTAGTTTGCTCAAATTCTATAAATGCGAACATATATCTCAGTGTTAGGGGTTTAGAAAAATTTCAAAGAAGCTAAATAACCCTTAAGAGCTCCTTCTTCTTGTACAAGCTACCTTTGAGATATTTGATCATTCTTATACTATATCCATACACCATAGCCAACCTTAGAGCAAGAACTTAGAACCTTGTTTGAGCTTTGTAAGTCACAATTCAAGCTTGAGAGTGTGCTTGGACCAAGTTTGGTTCACAAACAAAAGTTTACCTTCTTCAAGAGATATAAGCTCACCACCTTTGTATTGCTTTCATTTCTATCTTTCTTTGTTTATTTCTTGTGTTTTTGTATTGTTTTGGTCCTATTTTAAGTATTGGAACTTGGGTTTGAATGGCTACCAAAGGGTAGAAAGGGTTAACACCCTTTCTTGCTCTCTACTTCATAGCTCACACCCTTGTTGTACCCTCTTTTCTTTGCTTTTTTTAAACTGATTTTTAGAGTTTAATAAAGGCTAAAAAACATGGTTTGAGGTCTCAAAAATGGAGAGGTTAGCCTCCTCTCCTTGTTTTTGTTCACTAGCCTTACTTTGCCTTACTCTTTCCTACCTTTTTTATGCTCTTTAACATGATTTTTAGCCACTGTTTTTAGCATATCAAGGGCTGTTTTAGGGCTGTTATAATTTATTTAATTAAGGTATGCTTTGAATATCTAGCTTGTTGTTGTGTTGCAAATCTTCATATCTAGCTAGTTGTGTTATGTCACCCATGTTTTGATAGTTTTTTTTTTTTTATTTGGTTAATTTTCATATCAAGAGTCTCATTTTAAATAATCAATTTTGCATAAGTCATTTCTACCACCTCCCTTTTTTTCTTTTTTTCCTTTTTGTTTTGTTTTGAGAGTTACTTCAACCGATCGACGGTTATTCAAGGCATGGGATAGAGACCTATACTCAATGGCTTAATCTCTACGGAGGTTCATCATCAAGGCATAGGCTCTCTTTTATGCCAAGAATCACTTCTCGTTTGATGTTTCTTCTCATTTAGTGGACTTAAACATCATTTTGGACAAATTGATTAAAGAATAGTAAAAACTAATGAAATCAGCTGAAAAATGAACTAAATCAACATAAAGAAAATGCTTAGAGTTGGTTGGATTCTGTTGGATGTTATGCCAAGTCCATCATTCCGAGAATTGTCACGTATCAATTCATGATATGTTGATAAGACTTAAAACATGTCTACTTCCCTCTTTGAGCCTTCATGATAAGAGGAAATTGTGGTTTTTCATCATATTTATCAATTTTATCCAAACATGCTCGGGATGATCAAGCCATTAACTTGTGCTAATTGATGGTTTCGAATGCGAATTTGTCCTTCTCTTGAGTTTCCCATGACAGAGAGGGGCATAAGGGACAAACAGGGCCTAGAAAGACTCTATCTACACTGTTCTCACCTCAGAGCACAAAACACTTTTTGCCATAAAATTTGGTGCCAGCCGGCACTGTTTTGGCACAGTCAGATCTCATTTTGAGCCAACCAGCTCCCAATGTTTGGTAAGCAGTGAGCTTTTGGTAGAAACAGGGGGCAGTGGCTGATGGTGAGGCAGAGCAGTCTGGGTAGACAGAGCTGCTTCTGGTCACTGTGCATGCGATGACTCATGGTTACTTAGATTACTATTCTCATTAGTATTGTTGTAATTATTGTAAATAATTCTTATTGTCCTTGTTGCAGTTGTTATTGATATAATGCCTTTGTTGTAAAAAATTAGATAGTTTAGCTATTTATTTATTTTGTTCCAACCTTGTAATTAGATAGTTAATTAAATTAGCTTAGCTAGTGTTAGTTCAATTTATTCGCATGGTTCTGTAATAATTAGTTAATTAATTCGGACATTTGGACACTTATTCAGACCCTCCTTACTCGAGAGCAAAAAAATGTAATAAGCATGTATGTCTTCCAACCCCCATTTCTTTCTCCCTTTTATTTACCCACTTATGATGGTAGCATACAGCATCATGTTTACTTAGCATTCTCATGTTTGCATACACTCGTCTCACATGCATTTGGGTTCGGCTCATCATACTAACCAATGTCAAAATTCAATTTCATTGCTTGAATACGTGATTTATCGCATGTTTTTGAATCGGATCATATACCATGCTCATAGCCAAGCCTATAAAATTGCATAAATGTGTGCGTTGAATTAGTCACATTGCATTGTTTAGGAACATGCATATTTTTTAATTATTTTGCTTTGTTTGGCTTACCTTAGAGTACTAGGTGAGCATTTATTGCTTTAGCATCTTGCATTGCGTGTGATTGTTGCCATGTCGAGCATGCTTTCTATGAGACTAAATGCTTAGATGATATACCTATTTGAATGCCGGTGGATTAAGGCTAATTGGTAAAATTGGGACTAATTGATTAATGTACAAACTCACCTTTTTAAGTGACGCGTATTCAAAACAATTTTCTAACAAACGTGAAGTCAAAGTGTTCCAATTTTTTGCAAATTAGTCTATACTTGTGTGCAACACATAGTAATGTTAGTCTAATAATTGGAACAAGAGCATATAATGTACCTAAAAATCAAATCATGATTAGTAGAGATCGATCTTTGATTGGGCGAGTGGGGTGCTCAATTCATGACATTCCCCTCTCTTACCTAAGTTCCCGAGCTGAGACACTTTGGTGATGACGGACTAATGGCCTTTGGCACGAGTCTTGGGTTTCCTAGATTTCCTAAAAATATTTAGGTAGCGACTCTGTAATCTGGCAAAGCAGTCTATTTTTGGCATTTGATTCAAAATTGATTTTTCAAAAGAATTGTCGAATTTGGACTCTTTTTGTGTTTTCACTATTTCACATTGCACTTGTCAAATCAAATTCAGAACCACGGGAGTCTGAACTGTAGGGCTAGTCGTATCCGAAAAGAGCATGAAAAGCAAGCTATAGTGTGATAATAAAATCCTGAAAGTGAAGAAAGCTAATTTTGGTAAGGAACAAATGTCAAAGGAAACATATAATCCATCAAAGGTTATCAGAGAAGCAACTGAGGAGCCAAGGAGGAAGAGTACGTATGCTGAGGTGGTGAAAGATTAAGCACTGAAGAAGGGCAAGGAACTAAAGCTACATGCAGAATATGAGATTGGGTGGTTATTCAGCAGCTTGGTGGTTAAGTTAAAAACCCAAGTTTCATTCAGAGATTTTAAGGAGGATCTGCAGAACAGAGGCTTCCAAAATATTGAAGTGAAGGAAGGTTGGGGTAGATTAGCGTTTGTAACTTTTCCATCAGTTCAAGCAATGAGGAGCAGAAGCATTATCTTCAGCAAATGGGTTGAGGACTGGTGTGAAATGGCAGTGGAGTGGGAGAAAGGAATGAAAATCGATAGTGAAAGAGTGACATGGTTGTATTGTTATGGAGTTCCACCAAATTTGTGGAACTCTAAAAACTTTAAAAGGATTGGCGAGTTGTGGGGTGAAGTGGTGGGTATTCGTGATGAAACATTGAGTATGGCATCATTGAAATATGGTAAGGTGGAAATTATCACATCACAGATGGAACGTATAGATAATATGGTTTACATGGAGAGCAGGGGCATCTCGTATCCAATAAGAGTTGTGGAGGGTATTCGTTAGAGCCGTGGGTATCATTCTGAAGAGGTTGTAACTGGTAGTAAGTCATGGGTGAATGCTGGTAGCCATGGAAGAGTTGATCAGAGTTATGTGTTCAGACAGCTGGGCAAAGAGAAAGATGATGCTGACAAGGATGCCTGTCATGATGACTTGGATGTTTAAGGTGAGGTAGCAAATAATCAATAGGTTGACGTAGAGGAGAAGGGATTAATGCATGGTGGCAACTGTAATTCTTTCACCGTTTCAATTGTGAAGGAAACGACTGGAGAATTGGAAAACCAAATTGCGACTATAGTCCCTTCTGGTTCCAAGACAAGCGTACAAAGCAAATCAATACAGAGGCAAGTAGTGGGAAACTATAGAGTCATTGAGAATTATGGGCCTGTTGGCTTGATGAGAAGTCTTAGTGATAATGGTATTGTTAGGCCGAATATTAACTTAGAGGTGGTATTAAGTCCAGTCCATTATGAAGGGCTTTGTAATGGTTTGGAGTTGGGTATGGAAAGGCAGAATGTGGTGGACCTTGGCCTAGTTGCTTTAGTGTCTACACATAACTGTAGCTCGATTTTCTGCACTCCTTTCAGAAAGCGAATAACCCTACAGTTCAGACTCCACTTGCAGTTCTGAATCTAATTTCACAAGTGCAATATGAAATAGTGAAAATCAAAAAGAGTCCAAATTCGGCAATTCTTTTTGGAAAATCGATGTTTGAACCAAATGTCAAAAATGGACTATTTTGCCAAATTTCAGAGTCGCCACCTAAATATTTTTGAGAAATTTAGGAAACCCGAGACTCGTGCCAAAGGCCATTAGTCCGTCATCCCCAAAGTGTCTCAGCTCGAGTACTTAGGTATGAGAGGGAAAGGTCATGAATTGAGCACCCCACTCACCCGATCAAAGATCGGCCTCTACTAATCATGATGTGTTTCTTATTTACATTATATGCTCATGTTTCGATTTATTTAGCTATTCTTTACTATGTGATGCGCACACAAGGTATAGACTAGTTTGCAAGAATTGGAACACTTGATCTCATGTTTTGTTTTGAAATTGTTTTGTGATTTTGCCACTTAAAAAAGTGGGCTAAAATGGACATTTAATCAAACCGTCCCAGTTCAAGCAACTAGCCTTCATCCACAGGCATTCAAACAGGTATATCATTTAAGCAAGTAGCCTCATGGGAGTATGTTTTGACATGGTAAGACAAACATTCACGCAATATGCTAAAGCTCAAAATAGCTTACCTAGTACTCCGAGCCAAAACAAAGCAAAGTGATTAGAAAGATATGCATGTTCCTAATTAATGCAATATGACTAATGTAACACACACATTATGTATTTTATAGGCTCGGCTATGAGCATGGCATATGATTTCATTCAAGACATGCGATAAGGCACGTATTCAAGAAATGAATTTGGACATTGATATTGGATTAGCATGATGAGCCGAACCTTGGATGCATGCAAGACGAATGGATGTGAAACATGAGAATGCCAATAAAATGTGATGCCCTATACTAACCATTGTAAGCGATTAAATAAAAAGGAGAAAGACATGCGATTGGAAGACATACACATTATTACAACATTTGATCCCTCATGCAGGAGGGTGCGAATCAATGTCCGAAAGGCCGAATTAAACTAATTATTACAAAACTAAATCAATAGAATAGGCTAAGCTAATTAACTAGCTAATTAGGCTATCTATGCTATTACAACAAGGATAATCAAAATAAAGAAAACTCGCTATTTAAACTAATTAAGTACAACAATTACAAATAGACAATAATGAACACTTAATAATTAATGAGACTAATAATCAGTATAAGCGAGGATGCGCAAGAATTGTATACATCCACATGCACAGTGCTCAAGATCAGCTTTGTCTGTTCCAAGCTTGCTCTGTTTCACCTCAATCACTGCCCTCTATTTTCTGCAAAAATACACTACTGACCAAACTTGGAGGGTCGCCCTCAATAAAGCCTGGCCGGGCATAGAGAAGGTCGGTCGTGCCTCAGTTTTGTGCAAAACTCTATTTTGTGTTCTGAAGTGAAAACATTACAGACAGAGTTGTTTAAGCTCTGTTTGTCCCTTTCTTCCTTCTCTATCATGGAAAAGCCTCGAGAGAATGTTGAAATTGATTCCAAAGCCATCAATGAGCAGATTGATTTCTTGATCATTTCAAATATAATTTTGGACAAAAATCAATGAAATGCAATGAATATGACCACCCCTTCCTCTCATCATGGAATGAACTCAAAGAGGGTGGTAAAGATGCTTCAAGAATCATCAAAACGCCATGAATTAGCGCATGATCACTCTTGACTTAATAAATTTGGCATAACGTCTGGCCAAGTCTAAGCAATTTAAGCCATTTTCTTTATGTGCATTGATCCAATTTTAAACCAATTTGTTTAGTCATTGCCATTCATTAGTCCATTTGTCCATGGTGATGTTAAAGTTTGCTAAACAAGAAGTAACGTCAAACGAGAGGTTCTTCTGAAACATGAGAGAGAGAGAGAGAGAGAGAGAGAGAGAGAGAGAGAGAAGAGAGAATCTAATTGACAATGAAAAGATTAAGCCATTAAGTAGAAGTCTCTCTTATATGTTTTGAGCAACCTCAATTGGTTAAAATCATTCTCAAGAATGAAAGAGATAGATGGTTAGATGATTTTTTTAGAGTGAGACTCTTAATCATGAAAAGTAAGTAAAGGAAAGTTTGGAACAACGTGCAACAAGTTATGTATGCCAATTCATGAGACAACAAAGGAACTAACCAAAGCTTGAACCAATTAAAAAGAATGAGACAGCCCTAAAACAGTCTAAAATAAGCCTAAAACAGTGGCTGAAAATGTAAGAAAAGAGCTCAAAAGTTAAGCAAAAGCAAAGACACTAAAGCTATGTAAGCAAAAGAACAACGATGGATGGCCAACCCCTCCAATTTCAAGACTTCAAATCTTGTTTTTGGTCTCAATTCAACTCTAAAAATCAGTTCAAAAAAACAAACAAAGAGAGTGTGAAGGAGCCAAGGGTTAAGCTACAAAAATAGGTGCAAGTGAGGGTGTTAACCTTACCACCTTTGGTAGCTTGTCCAAACCCAAGTTCCAACTCTTAGAATAAGTGTAAAATAGTCCAAGGACACAAGAAATAAGTAGAAATGAAGAAATCAAAAGCAAGAACAAAAGTTACAAGCTTATACCTCTCAAAAGGGAGTAAGCTTTGGTCGATGATCAAACTCTCTCTTGACACACTCTCAAGCTTGAATTAGGCTTCTCAAAGATCAACCATGGCTCTAAGATGGTGAGACAAGGTTGTGTATGGTGTATGGAGATGACACAAGGGAGGTAGGTTAACTCAAAGGTTACTTGCCATGGAAGAAGGAGGAAGAAGGAGCTCTTAAGGTGTATATAAGCTTTCTAGAATTTTTTTCAACCTCCAAAACAGAGGCTGGACCTCATTTTTATAGAATTTGAGCTCAAAAGGTGATAAATATCTTTAAAAATGGACAGTTGGCAGGCTCCCGCCCAGTATAGTGTTTTTTTCCACCAAGACCCGGCCGTCCATTCATAGCCACGACCGGTCTTCACTGAGGCACAGCTGGGCATGCATGCCCTCCCCTGTTTTTTTGGTTCAAACTCAGCTCAAGGTGGCAAAAGTCTAAAAATGAGACTCAGAGATTCAAACAAGGCAAATGTTAACGATTTGAGGTTATTTTGAGAGCCTGACTTAATCTGAATCGCTGTGAATTCAAAGCACACAATTCAACTTTCATCATTGAGTGTATCGAACCAAGCGCCTAAGTCTTACAGGCGGTCAAAATGGGATGTCTACAATAACCCAATGGCTGAAGCCCAATCAAATATTCTCCTTGAAGCCCATGTTGTCCCTAGCCTTAACCATCCAATTCATAGTAGACTTGATAAAGGGAAAAAGGTTATGGTAAGCCCTAACATCTCAGTTCTTGAGAAAGCACCAGTTACAAGAACAGCTACAGGGTAAAATGGTTCTGTGGCACTTGTTGGTTCAAATAGGGGGCGATTAGTTCTGGAGAAGAGAGACAAGGGTCAAAAAGTTGATCAAGCTTCCACTAGTAAAGGAAAGGGGTCAAGGCTAAGAAGGAAAAAGAAATTAAAAGGCACAACTCAGTTTTGCAAAGTATTTCAACAAGGAGCAATTTTTAGAGTGGCGGCATCTGCGTTTTCTTCTTCCATGTCAGTTAGTAGTGGTGCGTATAGGCAGATTTTGCACTGACATGAAGCTAAAGCAACCGTTAAGATGGGAAAAGATCTGGGTATTAAATTTGGGGATGATGAAGAAAGTGTTATTTGCAAAATTATGTAGATGGAGAATCAAGATGAGGAAAGATTAACAAAAAAAGGGATTCACGGTGGTGCTTAAGCCTACACCTGAGGAGATTTGGGGATTAAGTAGTTTCACAATGAAAGTGCTCTATTGGAATGTTAGAGGCTTAGGTAAGCCTGAGAAAAGAAGGAGTCTCAGAAATTTTATAAAGGAAAAAAGGGTGGATATGATTTTGATTCAAGAAACGAAGAAGTCAAGTTTTGATAAGAATTTTGTTAGATATCTCTGGCCACAAGATTATCTGGGATATATAGGGGTTGATGCATAAGGAAGTGCAGGGGGTTTGTTGTGCTTGTGGAAGCTTGGTGTTTTTCAGATTAAGGATTGTTGCGGTTCCAGGAATTTCATTTTGCTATCAGGTTCGGTTTATCATAGGCTTGATTGTGTCATTGGCAATGTTTATGCCCCTAATGATAATAGAGATATAAGTCATCTTTGGATGGTCTTAGCTAATTTAAAAGCATCCTTTCCAAAACCTTGGTGTTTAGAGGGGGGGTTTCAATGAAATCAAAAATATAAGGGAACGGAAAGGTTGTGTGAGATGTGATAGGGGGATGCAGGAGTTCAATGAGTTCTCAAATAATCTTGAATTGGTTGATGTTCCTATGTGTGGAAGGAAATATACCTGGAGTAATTTGCAGTCAGGAGTATGTAGGAGTAGAATTGATAGGTTTCTCTTAAATCCGGAGTGGTTTGAATGGTTTAGCTTTAAGTTATGGGGCCTTCCTAGAACTTTTTCTGTTCATTGCCCAATCTTATTGAAGGAAGATGACAGCGATTGGGGTCCCAAGCCATTTAAATTTTTAAATGCTTGGGTGTTACATCCTAACTTTATCAAAGAAGTTAAAAAGGCTTGGGTTGGTTCACAAGTGGTGGAATGGGCTGGTTTCAGAATTATGGTCAAACTAAGATTACTTAAACAGGCTTTGAGGATTTGGAATGTGGAGTCCAAGCTCAAAGCAGCTGAAGCAGAGTCACATTCATGGGATCTCATTGATGAAGAAAGACATCTTTTAGAAACAGAAGTTAGAAAAAGAATTGAAGTCAGAGATGAAGTATGGAAGCTTAGAAAAATGAGAGAGTGGATCTGGTTACAAAAATCAAGATTGAATTGGGCCTTAAAATGGGATAAAAACACCTAGTTCTTTCACATAATGGCATCTAGAAGGAAAAGTAGGAATCTTATTGATTCTCTTAAGATTAATGGTATTTTATATGAGGATCCTGTTGAGATGAAAAAGGCAGGTTCACTTTAAAGAGTTGTTCACTGAAGGTTGGAAAATTAGGCCAATACTAGGGGTGAGTTTAAATGTATTAATCAAGGTTAGCTATAGAATTGTTTGGTGAAGGATTTCTCAAAAGCAGAGGTTTAGGATGCAATAAAGGAATGCAATTGAAATAAAGCACCAGGTCTAGATGGGTTTAACCTGACTTGCATTCAAAAGGGCTAGAAGTTCATGGAGGGTGATATCATGGACTTTATGAAAGAGTTCTATGATAATGGTGTATTGGGTAATGGAATTAATTACTCCTCTATGACCCTAGTTCCCAAAGTTGATAGTCCTGAATCAATTACAGATTTTAGACCTATCAGCCTTATTAGTTCCATCTATAAAGTGTTGTCTAAAGTGCTGGCCTGCAGGTTTAAATTAGTATAGCCAAGAATTATTGATAGAGTTCAATCAGATTTCCTAAGTGGGAGGAATATTATGGATGGAGTTCTTATAACAAATGAGATTGTGGACTGGTGGAAGAAGTCTAATAGAAAGGGACTGATCCTTAAGCTTGATTTTGAAAAAGCTTACGACACTGTAAACTGGAACTTTCTCTTTCAAATGTTGGAAAATTTTGGTTTTGGTTCTACTTGGACCAAGTGGATGAAGGGTTGCATTTCTTCTGTAAGAGTTTTAGTTCTTCTCAATGGGTCACAATCACGTAAGTTCTACCCTCAAAAAGGTCTAAGGCAAGGTGATCCATTATCTCCATTCTTGTTTAATGTTATTGCTGAGGGACTGAATATTCTCATATCACGAGCTAAGGAGTTGGGTCTATTTAAAGGTATATCAGTAGGTGCTAATGCGTTGAATATATCTTATTTGCAATTTGCTGATGATACAGTGATTTTCTGTGAGACTGATTGGTCTGAAATTATGGCTGTCAAAAGAATCCTTAGGTGTTTTGAAGTAATCTCAGGTCTTAGGATTAATTTTTACAAAAGTGTTGTGTGTGGAGTGGATGTGGTAGATGTGGTGGTCGAGGAGTTTGCTGCAAAATTGAATTGTTCAAGTCAAAAGTTGCCATTGAAGTATCTAGGGCTACCTTTGGGGGCCAGTCCTAGTAGAAGGTTGACTTAGAGACCAGTTGTGGAGAAATTCAAGAAGAAGTTATCTGGGTGGAAGAGAAGAGTTTTGTCATTTGATGGTAGAGTTACTCTCATCAAGTCTATCTTGTCTGCTTCACATGTGTATTATATGTCTCTTTTTAAAATACCGGAGGGTGTTGCAAAAGAGATTGATAGGATTCAATCATCACTCTGTGTGATTCATAGCATAATAAGAAGCTCCATTTAGTTAGTTGGTCAAAGGTGTGTATGAGTATGAAACAAGGGGATCTGGGGATCAAGAATATTAGGTTGGCCAATAATAGTTTGCTATTAAAATGGTGGTGGAGGTATGGTCAGGAGGATGATGCTCTGTGGAAGCTGGTTATTTGTGAAAAGTATGGTTTTATAGAGGGCAAGTGGTTCCCTGTGATGGCTGCTAATGGGTCTACATCTAAGATACAGGAAGACATATTATCAGTGGCTCAAAGAAATGGCGAACTTTTTCATTTCTACAGGATAATGTGGAAATTTTAATACGGAATAGAGATAGAGTTAGTTTTCGGAGAGATCTTGGTTGGGTTTAACAAATCTTTTAAGCCAATTTCCAAGATTGTTCTAGTTGGTTGAAGACAAAGAGTTGTCCTTGAGTTTTCAAATAGCTAGAAGATCTAATCAATCTGGGTCGACCTTCAATTTCAAAAGAGCACTTTGGGCTTGGGAAGAAGATGAGTTAGCCAGATTAACCACTACTTTGGGGGCTGCCCCTGTTTTACGAACTGATTCAATTGATTGTTTGGTTTAGAAACCTACTCAAATAGGTAGCTTCAAGGTCCATTTTGTTTATGATTGGGGTTTGATGAATGATGGCCCTATTCAGAGATCAGTTGAACCAATATGGAATAATTTCTCTCCACCAAAAGCCAAATTCTTCTCTTGGTTAGCCTGGAGAGGAAGACTGAAAAAAAAAGAACTGTTACACAGGTTTGGAATTTTTGAGGATGTTGATGTTCTGAATTGCATTTTTTGTCATGAGTCAACTGAATCAGTTGATCATATTTTTCTTTATTGTCCTTTTGTTTGGAAAATATGGTCCGTTATTGCTTCTTGGTGGGATTTTTAGTGGGCTATGCCCAGTTCCATTGAAGATCAGTTAATTTGGTGGTTGGGTTGGAAGTTTAAAAAGAAAGTTAATCAGGTTTGAAGAGCTTTACCTGTAGCAATATTGTGGTCAGTGGCGGCTCCAGGAATTTTAATCAGGGTATTCATTAAGTAACTTAAAATCTAACAACTGTATTAAAAAAACAAATATAAAAGAGAACTCTAATATATTAATATTAAAGTTTTGACAAAAAAAAAAACTTGCAATTAGATAAAATATTACAATTGCCATCAAAACAACTTGCAATTAGATAAAATATTACAATTGCCCTCGACGAGATTTCATATTTTGAAAACGTTGCATAATCTCCTCATTATCAATGCTATCAAATACATCTCTTTCAATGCATGTAACCAAACAATCATTCATCCACTGATCTCCCATTCGGTTACGCAAATTACTCTTTATATACTTCATTGCTGAAAAACTTCTTTCCACTGTTGCTGTCGCGACAGGTAGAGTCAATGCTAATTTCACAAGCAAATAGACTAATGGATATATCACATGTTTATCTGTCTCCACCAACTTTATAGCAAGATCACCAACTCCTTTAAGTTCTAAAAAGTCTTCATTTAAGCGCATATCAACAATGTAGTTTTGAAGTTGGATGTCAAGGACCATTAAATCTGTTGCAGAAAAATCATATGGATAGAACTCTACAAGACGAATCAACTTATGCTTATCAAAAGCAAAGAATGATTTACTAGGATTCAAGCAAGCCATACAAAGAAGTAACTCAGTATTTGCTTCTGAAAAGCGATTGTTAAGCTCTTGAAGTTGCATATCTAAGACTGTGTAGAATAGCTCAACTTGATAATGATGTAAATTTGCAATTTGTAGAGCTTTGCGTCGTGGCCGCCCACTATCTACAAATATTTCATCCATATTTGGAATAGAAATCTCATGTTTGTTACAAAATGAAGACACTTCAGTCAATAAAGATTCCCATTCATCATCTCTCATCATCTGCAATCGTTGCTTAGATACTTTAACAAGTGTCATAGCATTGACAATATCTTGATTTTTCTTTTGCAATGCTAACGACAACTCATTTGTAATCCCTAAAATATTTTTCATCAAGTGTAAAGTGAAGGCAAATTCAAAAGATAGCATTAACTTCATGATAGAACGAGCTTCAACTCTTTGCTCGGGTTGTAAGCCATCCTCTTCAATAATCTCAAGTACATCAATCGAAGAAGAGAACATCAAAATCAAGTTGATAATTGTCCCAAAATGTGATCCCCAACGTGTATCACCAGCACGTTTAAGACTAGTCTCTTGATTCAAACCTCGCCCACTTCTAAGTTCACCATTGTCTAGTGCTTCTGTTATTTTAGCAAATTGCGCATCTCTAAGAGCATCTCGTCTCTTGCAAGAGCCACCAACAACATTCACTATGTTAGCAACAGAGCAAAAAAGTTCAGCAACGTCAATGTGCTTTTAGCAACAGCTACAAGAGTCAATTGAAGTTGATGGGCAAAACAATGAACATAAAATGCAGATTTATTCTCCCTCAAAATTAAAGCTTTAAGACCATTGAATTCACCTTGCATATTGCTGGCTCCATCATAGCCTTGCCCTCGTAGTTTTGATATACTCAATCCATGTCGACAAAATAAGGATTCAATTGCTGCTTTAAGTGATAAAGCGGTTGTATTTGATACATGTACAATACCAAGAAACCGCTCTATAACAATGCCCTTTTTGTCCACATAACGTAGAACAACTGTCATTTGTTCTTTAACTGATATGTCACGAGACTCATCAACTAAAATTGAAAAAAACTCATTGTCCAAATCCTTTATGATAGCATTGATAGTCTCACATGCAGCAGCATTCACAATGTCTTTCTGAATATCATGGTGAGTTAGCTTATTATTTTTCGGAGTATTCCCCAATACAACTTTATTGATAGATTCGTTATGATCCGCCAAAAATTGTAGAAGTTCAAGGAAATTTCCTTTATCACTTGAATCATCAGATTCATCATGACCACGAAAAGCCAACCCTCGACGCAAAAGGAATCGTATGCAATCAATAGTTGCATTTAAGCGAGTCCGATATTCAATTTTTTCTTGATTTGACTGCTTAAGAAAAACACTTTGAATGTGTTGCTTTTACTTCATAAGATCTTCACACTTCTTCACAGCTTGGTTGTGAGCACTATTAACACCTCCAACATGAATTTGTAACTTGTTTTTCATATTCCAAATTTTAAATCCCTCTGTCACAAAAGTATCACATCCCTTTCCTAAATCGGGCCTAAACAAGTAACAACATAAACAAAATGCTGCATCTTTTTCAATACTATATTCCAACCAATTCTTGTATTCTTTAAACCAAGCAGAATTAAATCGACGCATAACTCCACTAATATCTCTTTGAGGGAAATTGTGGCTAAGAGGTTGACAGGGTCCTTTTTGTAAATATGTTCTTCTTATTTCGTCCCTATCATTAGGATGATATGACAAAATTTTTGATCGTAATCCTGGATCAGAAGGAAGGTTGTTCAAGTCAACACGAATTCGCTTCGAAGAATCTTGAATGTGACTATCACCACAAGTTTCTTGGGATTGAGATGAATCTTGTACAATAGTTGATTTTCTTTTCAGAAATTTGTCCATAATTCGAGAACTAAACAAAAGAGTAGGATGCACCTAAAAATATCCACACAAAAAACAGAGCTATCTAAATAAACCATAGAAAAAAAATAACTACAAGAGTATAAATAAATTGATTATAAAATTTCAGCTCCTATTTAATTTTAAAACAAATAAAGTGAAGAAACTTAAAAAAATATTATACCTGATGACAACAAAGTATAATCCCCAAATATTATATTAACATGCATAACTATAAAATTAATTATATATGGATGGAAGGTTTTGTTTATAGTATCAAGTTTAAATAAATTTTAATATTATAGAGATAAAAAAATAATACCTGAGGAGATATAATTCCCAAATTTCTTTTTGCCTTTTTCTTAACAATCAGTCAGCAACAGCAAAACATGACAGCAACCACTTCATCTTCATTCAATACCAACATCCATGATCCATATTCCATGGGCAACAATGAAAGACAGAGGGGGACCACCCACAGAAAGAGAGAAGGGGGGGACCGCGAAAAGAGAGGGAGAGATTGAGAGAGACAAAACAACAGCAGCGTTGAGCCTCCCCCAAGCAGCAGATTCGTGCCCTAACTACACTTTTTTCCTAACTAACTACACTTTTTGACTTTATTCTTCCAAGCAGCAGATTCGTGCCTATATATATATATATATATATCTCATTGCAATTCTTTTGAGTTTTATTATTTGTTTAGGCAAATGGGCTAAGGGGCTAAGTGGGCTAGAGGGTTATTTGTTTTGGCAAATGGGCTAAGTAGCTAAGTGGGCTAGAGGTTTCATTATTTGTTTAGACAAATGGGCCAAGTGGTTCAGAGGGGTATTCAACCATCTTGGATTGGGTATTCAAATTTTGGATTGGGTATTCAAAACTAAACTAAACCCAAAAATATATATATATATATTAAAATTTCAAATTTGAGGGTATTCTGAATACCCTGTGGATGCCATGGAGCCGCCCCTGATTGTGGTCTGTGTGGAGGTATAGGAATGAATGTGTTTTCCAGTCAATTCAACCTAATTTTCATGAGCTGTGTGAGTGTATCAAGGCGAGAGTGGCAATATGGTTGAGATCTCATATCAGTGGTACCCTATGAAGCATGGGTACTTCGAAAAACATGCCGTACCCGTACCGGGTACTTACCGGCGTACCGTACCTCGTATGGTACTTCTACATACGTACCGGGTACATGAAACATATACCAAGTTTTTTCTTCTTAATTTTTGACGTACCCAGACGTACCTAGTATATATCCAAGCCGTACCGTACCTCAGTTGAAACAATATTTTCCTTCTACTACAGAGATAAAACTCATTTCACTAGATTTCTTTTTTAGTTTTTGTTTCATGCTTAGCATGATTTTAAAATTAAACTATGGTTTGTAAGTTGTTTAATATATTGACATTTAATTTTGATTTATACTTTTCCTTTTGGTATTAAATGTTAATTATAGGTTGGACCTTAACAAATTAAACCATTTAATTATTTTTTGCATTACTCTAAATTAAAAATAAATATTTTTTTACAAGCGTACCAAGCCGTACCCGTACCCTATTTTTTTTGAATTTTACCATATCAACGTCCCCGTATCGTACCAGTACCAGTACTCGTACCCGTACCTGTGCTTCATAGGTGGTGCCCCATTCTCGGTGAATGATGTTGTCTTCAACTTTCAACAAGTCCGGAGTTGTCTTGGGACTTCATGAGTTGAAGGTGGAGGTGCTGCTATTTTTTCTACTGCTATGTGTATTGGTTGCTGATTTTTGCTGATTTTGCTAATGTTGTGTTATGTTTCTGCTGGGTTTTTGCCCTGTTCGGTTCATTTGCTATCACTAGTGGGGTGGTTGTTGTTGGTCGTTTCTGCTTTGTTGTGTTGGTTTTGCAGATCCTACTGAGATGTTACTATTGTTTTGCTATGGGTTTGTTTGCCATTGCTGATTTTCTTGCTGCTTTTGCTGCTAGTGTGTTTTTGTTCTGCTGGGTTTTTTTTGCTCTGCTCGGTTGATTTTGCTGCTGCTGGTGGGGTGGTTGTTGGCTGTTTCTGGTTTGTTATGTTGTTTATGCTTGGTTGCTATTACTGATGGTTGCTGGGTGGAGTTTCAAAGTTCAAAGGGGTGTTGGTCATTGGTTGATCCTAACGGATGGTAGATTGGGGTTTGGTTCATTAGGGGGTTTTTTTCTTGCTGGGTTTGGTTTCTCACCGACCCTTTGTGGTTGAGTTTGTAGATGATTGTGCTCTTTGCTCGGTCCAACTTAGTTGGAATTGGGTAATTTGCTATAATGCTTTATGCTCTTCCACTCTTTTGTTGATGTAATTGTATATATAATGTATGTTTTGTTATCAATAAAGCTTTCTTTTTGATATATATATATATATATAAACTATTCAATAATTACTCCTACAAAGCCAGACGCACAATATCCCGCAAACTTTATAAGAGTTGTTTTATATGTCAACATTGTGTATATTTAACTTTGTTAATGAGATCTACCTACGAAAAAAAATCTTGTCAGTCTATACCTACATTATGTATTTGGTTTATATTTAGTTTTTATGTTTGTTAGTCTTGTTTCTAATTAAAATGTGGGTGTTGTCCATTTTCTAGATTCATTGATATGTAAAAAAAAAATGTTTGGCTGATAATTAGAGGTTATATATAATAATAATAATAATAATAAATATTTTAATAGACTACTATCTATATATTATATAAGGAAAATTAAATTTTTAGTGAGGAGCCGTGTGAGAGATTCAATATTTCATACTAATTTTTTTAATTTTAAATAATTAAAAAATATCTATTGACTAATTTTTATTTGATAATCTCACATCGGGAGAAGAATGAAAAAAATGAATTGTTTTACTCTTATAAAGTGAATCTTATACTCCCTTCCCATTTAATAGTATCCCATTTATTTGATAATCCCACATCGGGAGAAGTAGGAAAAAAATAAGTTATTTTACTCATATAAAGTGAATCTTATACTATCATCCGATTTAATATTGTAATGTTGTGCATATTTCAATTCATTATAGTTTAAATTTTAAAAATTTTAATTAATTAATTTTGACTTAGCTAATTAGGCTAAATCATTTTTGATTTGATTGATTTGTTGGTTTAGCAGCGATTTTAGCAATTTTATCAAAATATATTGATTAGATTTATTTGATTTGAAATAAATTAAAGATTGGTCTGATTAAAGATTGAAAGACTGAAATTGCTTTATTAGAAATAAACTTTCCGTCCAAATAATTGTTAACTTTTATTTTATAATCTCACATCGGAAAAAGAATAAAAAAGTGAGTTGTTTCAATTATATAAAATGAATCTTAATAGTATAGTACTGTATATATTTCAATTTAAGACAATTTAAATTTTAAAATTAAAAAAAAAATATTTAAAAGTTTTAATTAATTAATTTTTAGTATAAGTTGGTTGATCATTTGACCTAACCGATTAGGTTGAACTATTTTGGGTTTGACCGATTTGCCGGTTTAATCGTGATTTCTCATACTGATTTTATTAATTTTAAAGAATTAAAAAGTTTTAGTTTTTGATTTATTTTATAATCCCACATCGGGAGAAGAAGAAAAAGTAAAGTTTGTTTCACTATCTATCTATCTATATATATATATATATATATATTAAGGAAAATGAAATTTTTAGAAGAAACCTTCTAGAAGTTCTAAACCCTCATTATAAAATTATTGAATTTTCTTAATTTTAAAAAATTAAGAAAATTCTCATTAACTAGCTTCCATTTACCTTCGATTTTACAATCCCACATCATTAAAAGAAAGAAAAAATAAATTATTTCATTTATATAAAGTAAATCTTATACTCCAATTTATATAAACAAAAGAAGATTTTTAGTGAGAAACCTTATGATCAATATCTTATACTAATTTTTTTGATTTTCTTAATTTTAAACAATTAAGAAAATCTCCATTGGTTAACTTCCATTTAACTTTTATTTTACAATCTCACATAGAGGTTTTGAAACTCTCATAATATCCCTCCATAAAATTATTCTTTTGTAAAATATATAGATATATAGATAATCCCAACGTCACTCTTTCTTACTGCTCCTTAATACAAAAATTATGAGATAATTATGATAATTTTAAATTTGTATTTAAAACTTATAAATCATGGGATAGATTATTATAATTTCAAATTTATATTGTGTCAATTTTAAATTTAAATTAATAGATTGTTTTTCATATTTAATGACAATTTAAATTTTAATAAAATAAAATCTAAAGTTTTAATTAATTATTTTTTGTGTAAGCTGATTGATCTTTTAACCTAACTGATTAAGCTAAACTTGGTTTGAGTGATTTGCTGGTTTAATCGTAATTTTAGCGGTTTTACATGTTTTAATAATTCTTTCTTATTCATTAAATTTTTAAAATTTCTTTAATTATTTCTCTTTCAAAAACTAATATGACAAATTTTTAAAATTCATATGTTTTTATTCTAAAATAGTGAAATATTAGAACTATATCATTTTTTTTTTTTGTAACAAAGCATAATTTTAATTATTAATTGTCAATACAACAATTTTAATATATCTATACTATATCTTATAGTAAAGAAATATTTGAAAAACTTATATATAACATTTTAAAATATAAAAAAATTAAATATAATTATCGTATTTTTAATAAATAATATATTATTTTATCCCGTGTATAGCACAAGTGATATGCTAATATCTTTATATTTAAAAGGGTAAATTACATTTACCTCCCTTGAGATTTCTGACAAATACAGGGACCTCTCTTGTGGTTTGAACAATTACAGTAATCTCCCATACTTTACCTGACAATGTCAAGATTCCCCCTTCCGTCAAATTGTTCCAAACGGTGTTACTTTTTCTATAGTAAATTACCTTATTGCCCTTCTTTTTAAAATAGTAAAAAATATTTTTGGATTGAAGGACAGATTTGAAAGAAACAAACAGTGTTTGGAACAATATTTTTATTTTTTTTAAATATTAAAAAAAAATTTAAAAATTATTTTTTTATTTTAAAATTTTTTTATTTAATATTTTTAAATATTTTATTTTATTTTGTAAATATTTTAATTTTTTTAATTTTAATATTTTAAACACAAAACACAATTTCACACTCAAATCGTAATCAAACAAATAATTCAAAACTCAATTCAAAATTTTTTTGCTAACCTCATAATCAAACACATAAGTCAACACTCCATACTAATTTCAAAACTCTACACTCAAATCGTAAACAAACGCATAACAAAAAAATTAAAATATTTAAAAATATATTTATAAAATAAAATAAAATATTTAAAATAAAAACTGACATGGATAGGCCCATAAAGGCCACAGCCCACAGTGAACAGACCCAAGCCCACCATTTGGACCCCATTGCATAACCCGGTTGGTAAAGTCCATGACAGCTGGAGGGCAACTGGGCATGAAGGGCCAATGGCATTCGGACATATGGCAGGTGCAGGACAGGCCACATCAGCAGACAAATATCTGCAAAGTTATCGCCACAACACATCACCATTAATGCAGCCCATCACAGCATTTATTACGACAATACCTCCACGTCGGAACAGCGCCCCTTACCCTGAACAAGATAAGCTACAGCACAGGCTTTCGGCGAGACGGGCACGTCGGAAGGAACAGTGAAATGATTACCAAAGGATATAAGCAAGCATGGAAGACAAGAAGAAGGTTAGGCTTTCTATCTCCAATCTCTCTCTGCATACGTCATCTCCTTTTCTATTTGCTAACTTGCTCGTCGGAGGGTTCGCTGGGGGACTATCCCGTTCCCTATTGAACTTACTTGCAGGTCATCTAGTGGGCTTCGCCACTCGGACGTGGGCTCGAGGAGCTTGGATCGGTCCAGTCCATCCACTGGAAACGAACTGTATCATCAAAAACTATATATTTAAAATAAAAAATAAAATTTACAAAAAATTTTAATATTTAAAAAATATATTTAATATAAGTTTGTATTTTTTTTAAGTTTGTGTTTGATTATGAGTTTTGAAAATAATTTTTGAATTGAGTTTTGAGTTTTGTATTTGGTTAAGACTATGAGTTTTGAAAAGATTTTTAAAATTTTCTAATTGGAATTGTGACTCTAAAAGAGAACCAAACATGTTTCTGAAAAAAATCTTTTTTCGGATCATGTTTTTACTCAAAACTCAATTCAAAAATTATTTTCAAAATTCATAACCAAACACAAACTTAAGCCTTGTTTGGCATAACCTATTTTAGTCAATCTTTTTATCTTTTTATCTTTTTTAGGTTACATCAATCAACATCTCATCTCTACTTTTCTACACATCTTTTTATAAAAATTCAAAAAGTGCACTTATTTAGGACATCCCAAACCAGCCCTTAAAACTTAATTCCAAACTCAAAATCAAACTTTTTCAAAAACTCTATTCTAAAAGAAAACAAATTTCAAAAAAAATTAATTTTTTTTAAAAAATTATTTTTAAAATCATGATTTGAGTGTGGAGTCGTATTTTGAGTTATGAGTTTTGAAAAAAAAAAAATTTGTTTCGTTATAAATTTTGAAATTTTTTGAATTATTTTTTTAGGTAAATATTTTATATTTTAAATATTTATTTATTTATTTTAATGTGCATTATATTTCATACATCTATGTGTTGTATTTCTTTTTTTTAATATTTTAAATATATTTTTAAATATTAAAAATTTTAAATTTTTTATTTTTTATTTTTTATTTTAAATATATCGTTTTTTTTTTGTAATATTTTATTTTATTTTATAAATATATTTTTAAATATTTTATTTTTTTTTATTATGCGTTTGGTTACGATTTGAGTGTAGAATTTTGAAAGTAGTGTAAAGTGTCGAGTTATATGTTTGGTTATGATATTTGAAAATAATTTTTGAATTGAGTTTTGAATTATGTGTTTGGTTACGATTTGAGTGTGAAGTTGTGTTTTGAGTTTACAATATTAAAATTTAAAAAAATTAAAATATTTACAAAATAAAATAAAATATTTAAAAATATTTAAATAAAAATTGTATATTTAAAAAAAATAAGTTTTTTTTAATATTTTAAAAAAATAAATCCAAAAATACTGTTCCAAATACTGTTTGTTTCTTCCAAACCTGCTATCCAATCCAAAAACATTTTTTAATCTTTTACAAGGAAGGACAATAAGGTAATTTAATATAGAAAAAGTAACACCGCTTGGAACAATTTGACAGAAGGGGGAATCTTGACATTGTCAGGTAAAACAGAGGAGGTACTGTAATTATTCAAACCACAGGGAGATCCCTGTATTTGTCAGAAACCTCAGGGGAGGTAAATGTAATTTACGCTCTTTAAAGTAATTTTAACTTTTGAATTAAAGTGTGTTTGGGAAGTGGCTTTTTTTTAGACTTTTTGGATTTTTAACTATTTTAATAGGTTATTTTAGTTTTTGTATTTGAGAAGTTGGTTTAAATTTTTAGATTGATTGTTGTATTGAAAAATATGTTTAAAATGATATTTAAAGTTGAAATGATAAATTTATCCTAACTTTATTTTTTTCAAAATTGATCTATAGAGATACAAGCGTCATTTAACTGTCTGAACCCTACACTGTTACTGTGCTGCTGAATAGCCGTTGCTTTTTCATTATTATTATTTTTTTAAAAAAATTAATGGGTTAGGTGGGGCTAAAAGATTTTTTTATTTTTTATTTTTTATTTGATGAGTTGAGGCTAAAATAGCCTGTCTTCGTCTTCCCAAACAGCGCCAAAATAGTGTTGCTCTTTTCTAAATTGAATGGAAAGCCTGTGGTGATGACATGGTCAACCTAGTTTATAGGCAGAAATTACGAACAACTATCTATTTTTGTCACTTTGACTCTATCTTCCCTCATATTTTCAACAGAAATAACTAACTAATCAACCTATATCTTCCTCTATTTAAAGGATCCCTTCCAAGGAGATCTTCAGAGCCAAACCCTAAAGGGGTGCTTTCTAAGCTTTGAGGGACGTTTTAACATCTATCCAGTCCCTCTGGGCTTATCAAAAGAGAAAATATTTCAAATAACCAAAAAAAAAAGAAAAAAGAAACAAAACACAAAACAAAAAGAAGATCTTGTGTTTGTCACTAGAGAAAAAAGCAAAATGGGAGAAGGGAAAAGGAGAATAGCAATAATTGGCGTCTCTTCTTTGTTCTTGGTGGCGATGGTGGTGGCAGTAACAATTGGAGTCACTCAAAACGCTGATGGCACGAATCTCGATAGTCAAGACGTATCGACTTCCGTGAAAGCCATCAATAGCGTTTGTGACACCGTGGATTACAAACAAGTCTGTGTGGAAAGCCTGTCATCGTCAGCAGGGAACACCACCAACCCACAAGAACTCGTTAAAACCGCGTTCCAAGTGGCGGTGCAGAAAGTCAAAGAAGCAGCCAAAAACTCAACCATCTTGAAAGAACTCGAGAAGGACCCCAGAAGTAGGGAAGCACTTGATAATTGTCGGGAATTGGGTGAATCTGCGGCCCATGACCTCCAGAGATCGATTGATCATATGGGTGAGATCGATTCTAGCAATTTCGATGACTTGTTGAGCGATTTAAAGATCTGGCTAAGCGGTGCGATCACTTACCAAGAAACTTGCCTAGACGGGTTTGAGAACACGACAGGCAATGCTGGAGACAAAATGAGGGAGTACTTAAAATTTGGTATGCAATTGACTAGTAATGCCCTTGCCATGGTGACCGAGATCTCCCGAGGGCTATCGTCTTTGAACATGGCGGCATATAGTCGCCGCCTACTCTCAGAAGAGTACCCGGTTTGGATCAATGGAGGAATACGGAGACTACTTGAAGCATCAGAGCACAAGAAGAAGGTCAAACCAGACCTTATTGTGGCCAAGGATGGAAGTGGAAAGTACAACACCATTAATGAAGCTTTGAAGGATATACCCAAAAATCAAAACAAGACCTTTGTGTTGTATATCAAGGAGGGTGTTTATGAGGAGAAAGTGCAGTTTAATAAAAGCATGACCCATTTGATGGTTATTGGAGATGGTCCAACCAAGACTAGGATCACTGGCAGACTCAACTTCATTGATGGAACAACCACCTTCCATTCTGCAACTGTTGGTATGTGCCTATCGTTTTTAATAACTGTATTGGCGATACAGTCATCTAACACCCATTATCGATTGATATATTGACGAATAACTTTCCATATATAATAGGCGATGATATATATAACGATATTTAAAACTTGAATGTGCTTAAATTATTCTATTTCATTGAGTTTTCAGATTATTTTTTTTTTAAATTAGAACTTGTTTGAAACAATAAACCTTAGAAAAGATATTTTATATTTTCAAAAAATATTTCCACCCAAAAAAAGAAAATCATATGAAAATATTGTTTTTTTTAAAAAAAAAATCACCAAATTATAGGTTTTGAAAATTTTAAAAAACTCAACGAAATAGAGCTTGGATTGGAAGCTTAAATGATATACATTCTAATTTTAAATACAATATTCTATATTTATATATATTCTATTCATATAATATACATTTATCCATTTTCTATAGATTCCTATATCTTTTTGTTATTTTTATTATAAATCCATACAAGTATATATATATATATATATTTACATAAATTATATCTTAATAAAATGACTTAACATGACACTCAAACAAATATTCTAATTATGTAGCTCAAAAATTTGTACAAAATAATTGAGATAAGGAAAAAGAAATCATTGAAATATATTAATTTTTTGTTTTGGTGCTAATATTTAATAGTAAGAAACTATCATTTCTCAAAAGTTAACTTGAAAAAAAAAAATAGTTTCATCGGACACTCCTCATTTTCTAGTAAATATTATTTTTGTGGAGTTTTTCTTTTATTTACGTTTAATGACTTGCACATCTCTATTTGTCCAACATGTTTAAATTTTTGTTGTAGTTGTACTTGGAGACCATTTTGTTGCCAAAGACATAGGGTTTGAGAACTCAGCTGGTCCAGAAAAGCACCAAGCCGTGGCATTGCGAGTTGGTGCAGACATGGCAACTTTCTATAATTGTCAAATGGATGGATACCAAGACACCCTTTATGCGCACACTTATCGTCAATTCTATCGCGACTGTGTCATCTCAGGCACCATTGATTTCGTTTTTGGAGATAGCGCTGCGTTATTCCAAAATTGTACATTCTTGGTCCGAAAACCAATGGAAAATCAAGCAACCATAGTAACAGCACAAGGCAGGAAGGAAAGTCGCCAACCGACTGGAATTGTCCTCCAAAACTGTACCATCAAGGCTGACAAAGCATACCGGCCTGTCCAACACATACTCAAAGCGTACCTTGGCAGACCTTGGAAGGAATACTCAAGAACCATTATCATGGAGTCTTACATCGACGATTTGATCCAGCCAGATGGGTGGATGCCATGGAATGACACTTTTGCCCTTGACACATGTTTTTATACCGAGTATAACAATAGAGGACCCGCTTCTTCGAAACTAAAAAGGGTTCAGTGGAAAGGTGTCAAGGAAGTTACGAAAACCCGGATTGAACGTTTCGTAGCCTCCAATTTTCTGACTGGAAATAAATGGATACCAAAGACCGGTGTGCCTTACACTCCTGGCCTTATTTACCCACCACCGCAGGATAGTGCAAGTGCTTCTTCCGATACTTCTGATTCTGGCGATGAATACTCGGATTTTCAATACAGCTCAACATCTTCAAATACATCTTCAAATGCATCTTCAAATGACAAAACATCTGATGATAAAAAATCCGATGATAAAAAATCAAAGAAAAAGCATAACAAGAAGTTACGTCATGGTGCTTCACTTACTACTGCAGGCCCAGCCTTGCCGCCCGTGATGTCAGCTCCCACTCCAGCACCCAGCCCGGCTTTTTCGCCACCTCCTAGCCAGAACCCAGTGGCCAAATCGAAAAGCTTTTTCTCCATGTTTTTTTAGAATACTAATATTTTTGTTAAATAATTTTTCTGTTAAAAAATTCTACTAATATAGAAATAAATCACAAAATGGATCACAGGCACTCACTTATTGGTGAGTATCTATATATCTCATTATGTAATTTGTTTCTTGCTAGTAGCACGTATGTTTTCTGCTTGTATGTTTTTTTTTAATTTTTTGTTTTTTTTGTTTTGGGGTGCTTGTGTCTTTGATTCGGTCTAACTTCAATTGACCGAAATTTTCCCATCATGATAAGGAAAGACAACCAATTTTCTCATTATTTCACCGATCAATGTGCTTCTTTGAGCTTGCATCTTAAGATCAATGTGAAAAGTAAAGAAGGATATGCCGATGGAAACAAAAAAAAATGAGACCTTGGCCAATGAATTTTGGAGCCAACAGAAGGCTAGGCTAGGAAAGGCATATTTAATTGTTCCTTTGTTTTGTATCCTTCTCTTTCTTTTTTCTTTATTGGAGTTCTACAATGGTTAATTACATGATTCCTACTTTTCCTTATTGGTTGTTTATGGCAATTTCTTACCAAATTAACATTAAACACAAGTATAACAAAAATCACAAAAATAAACACAAAAAATAAATATATATGGTGTAAATTCATTCTGTCCAAAATAACTGATTCACACATAAAAAAAATAAAAATAAAAATAAAAAATTTTGATCGGCAAAAATAAAGTTTTATTGATGCAAAAAATAATATACATGCAAAAATACATCAACAACGCAGGAAAGTACACTTAGCATCATAGCTAATTTCAACAATCCTAATTAGACTGACACCGCAAAGGAAACAAAATCATTTGCTAGCACTTGACCCAGATTGGTGAGAAACCAATCAAAGCAACCAACAAAAGAAAGAACAAAAAAGCAAAATAAGAGCACCAATACATCAGCAGCTCATATCAATAGCACACACCAGCAGCACCTCTACCTTATACATCAATGCACCTAAGTTCTTTCTGCCCAAAACATCATCTCATCCTAAGTCTCACCCAGCCATCAACCTTATAAACAAAAGCCTAACCTTAGACACAATTCTTTACCATAAAACAGCAACAACATCATCATATTTCAGCAAAGCATCACACAACACCAATAGCATAGAATATAGCAGCATCCAATCTTTGAGCCAATCAGCTAAACATAACAACTAGAAGCTTTGCTGAGTAGAGCATCTGATTCAGGTCCCATAAGGGATTCACACCATTTATAGACTGAGGAACCATTAAAAGCTCATATTACCCCTCTACACCTAACCAAGCATCAGTTGCATGCCACCAGACTTGAGCTCACTCATTCAACCTCCATATCTGATACAAAAACTTCACCAAAACAGAACAGCAAAAAAAAAACCACCAGCATAGCAGGCATCAACACCAGCACCAGAGCATCAAGTTAAGCAAAAAAACCACCAGCATAGCAGACCAACACCAGCACCAGATCAGCAATTCAATTTCCTTGTGTCCCATTGTCTACCCACTGTCTACACCAATAGGCATCAAAACCAGCACCAGCATACTTAGCAGCAATTCAGCATCCTTATGTCCCAATTTCTACACAGTAGCAGACATGCTTCAGGTTATATAACACATCGTGCACCGAATATTTAAACTGTTTCAAGGATAAAATAGCCCACATAGCAATTCTGATTTTTACTAGATCAGCCAAATCATTCAAAGCTGGTTGTGTTTCATTAAATGTGCACTCATTCCTGAGTTTCCACATTGGCCACATTACTGCCAATGGTATCGTCTTCTAGATCTCCTTTACATTTTTCTTCATTTTTGGACCTGACCAGCAGTGAAGTACTGCCTCCAATGAACCAGGAATAGCCCAACTCAGGTTCCACCAACTCACAATACTGGCCCATATTCTCCAGATCTTAGGACAATGAAAAAGGACATGGTTTAAAGACTCCACCTCAGATTTACAAAACACACACAGTGCACTAACATTAGAATTCAATACTTCAATCCTTTGTAAAAACTTAGAAGACTTAATCCTACCTCTCCAAGCCAACCAGCTCAGAAACTGTATTTTGAGAGGGGCTAAATTATTCCAAATGCGTTTAGTGACTGTGATAGTTGGCCTTTTACATGCTATCACCCACTTCCAAATTGATGCCACATTAAAGACTTAGAGAGGTGCGCTAACCAAGAGCAATAGTCTTCAACCCCTTCATTTAGTCTGGGAGCAATCTGTAACAAATCATTAAGTTTCAACACTTTCTCCTTTTCCCAAGCAAGAAGAGGCCTTCTAAAGGCAATATTCCAGTTTGGACCCACTCCTCTGCTGTGAAAAAACTTAAGCAGAGTGCCATCCTTTTCAACTGACAAGGAGAATAATCTGAAAAATACCTCACTCAGACTTTGATTATTAATCCACTTATCAATCCAGAACCGCACTCTTCTACCATTTCCAACAATTACCTTAAAAATTTGTAAAAAGAAATCTCGCAAGTCAGGATTTTCTGCATCCACTGATAATATACCCTGCCACAAATTAGACATAGACAATGACTCTCTTAAAAATGGGCTCCATCTGCCACCCAAACCTCCATACTTACTGCATACCACTTGTTCCCACAAAGCTGAATCCTCTTTGATATATCTCCACCACCACTTAATTAGAAGGCACTCATTAACCTGACTTAGATTTCTCACATCTAGCCCACCTTGATTTTTGCTTAGACAAATCTCCTTCCAGCTAACTAGGTGCACTTTTTTCCAGATTTCAGAACCTCCCCAAAGAAAATTAGCTTGAATTCTGTCTAGTGATTTTGCAATACCCACTGGCAACTTGAAGATGGATAGGAAATAGACTGGCATGCTTGTCGAAACAAACTTTATCAGTGTTAATCTTCCTGCAAAAGACAGATACCTTCTCTTGCATGAAGCTAGCTTGCTCTTGAACTTATCCACAACTGGTTTCCATGAACTCTTTCTTCTTGGATTTGCTCCTAATGGTAGTCCCAGATAGTTCATGGGCAACTATTGACTGAGGCAGTTAAGTTTCTTTGCAAAGACCTTCACTAGGTCATCCTGAATACCCATCCCACACACTTTGCTTTTATGAAAATTTATTTTGAGTCCTGACATCACCTCAAAGCATCTTAAAATCCTTTTCATAGCAACAGTTTCCTCCCATTCAGCTTCACAAAATATAATAGTATCATCAGCAAATTGCAAGTGTGATAGTTTCAACTCATTTGGCCCTACTGTGACTCATTTGATCAAACCCTCTTCTTTTGCTCTTTCCATGAGTATATTAAGGCCCTCTGCTACTATATTAAAAAGGAAAAGTGAAAGTGGGTCACCTTGCTTAAGGCCTTTCATAAGGGAAAACTCTGAAGTAGGTGATCCATTTACTGGTACTGAAATTCTAGCTGTAGATATACACATCTTTATCCATCCCACCCATTTCTCACCAAAACCAAAATTAACCATCATTGAATACAAAAACTCCCAATTTACTGAGTCATATACCTTTTCAAAATCCAATTTTAGGATGATTCCTTTCTTTTTTGACCTTCTCTACCAATCCACCACTTCATTGGCAATTAGAACTCTATCTAGAATGTATCTTCTACTTAGAAATGCCATTTGTACTTCACTAATGATCTTGGATAAGACCTGCCTCAACCTTTTTTATAAGACTTTGGCAATTATTTTATACATGGACCTAACCAAACTGATTGGTCGATAGTCACTCAAACCCACAGGATTTTCCTTCTTAGGAGTTAAGGTAATAAATGAACTATTCACTCCTTTGGCCAACTTACCATTGAAGTGGAACTCATACATCATCTGCACAATCTCCCATTTCATGATGTTCCAACATTTTTGGATACACTTTAGATTAAAACCATTCGGCCTCGGAGCTTTGTTACCATCGCAGTCTTTGATTGTTTCCCAAATTTCATCCTCTAAAAAATCTACCTCCAATAATTCAGTTGAATCTGTTTGACTAAGTGAGGCAAAAACACCTGACAACTTTGGTCTACACATCTATCCTTCAGTGAACAACTGACTGAAATGACTTACCACAACCTGTTTAATCATCCCAGGCTGATCATGCAGTACTTCATGCTCATTAACTGAGTTCAATAAGTTTTTTTCTCTACCTTTTAATTGCCATTATATGAAACAACCTCGTATTTTTATCCCCATTTTCAGTCCAAACAATTGTAGATTTTTGATGGCACAACCATTCCTTTTTCTTGCTCAAATCCCAGGCTAAACTTCTAACTTCTGCCCTTCTTTTAATCTCAAAATCTTAGAGAATCCTTTCTTTAGCTTTTAAATGCCATTCATGACTTTCATCCTCTGCTTGTTTCAGTTGCTCATCAAGGTTACCAAACACTTCACAGTTCCACCTTCTCAGATGTACTCTCACATTTCCTAGCTTTTTCAATAGCTTATAACTAGCCCACCCACTGACCTATGTTCCTTCCCAACATTTCTTTATTGCTTCTTTGAATTTAGGATGCAAACACCATGCATTTATGAATCTAAATGGTTTTGGGCCCCAATTCCGCTCATCTTCCATAAGGAGTATCGGGCAATGGTCAGAAATGCTTCGAGGCAGCCCCCACTGTTTCAACTTTAATCTTTCCAATCACCTAGGATCTAGAAGGAATCTATCAATCCTACTCCATCTATCTTCATCCATTGCATTACACCAAGTGAAATGTCTGCCTAACATTGGTATATCCATCATTTCTAACTTGTCAATCAATTCATTGAAGTCCTTCATCCCTCTTTCCCTTCTAGAGCATTCTTTTCTTTCACTCATGAGTCTTATTTCGTTAAAATCTCCACCTATACACCAGGGACGAAAGCTGGTTTAATCTGGGCTAAAGAATCTCATAATTGTCTTCTTTTCAACACATCATTGGGTGCATATATATTTATAATCACACAACTAAAAGTATGATGACCCATACCAAATAAAAGTATGAAATTTCTGTTGCTACAACACTCCTTTAGCTCAAAAATTTGTGGATTCCATAAACACAACAAACCACCAGCACTTTCTTCAACCCCCACCTCCATGCTCTATAGCTCCTCCCATAGCCATAATGACTTAAGAAACATTTCATCTATTTTACTTCTCTTTGTCTCCTGTAGCAGCAGGACATCAATCTTCCTCTCTCTAACTAAGTTTTTAATTTTTCTTCTCTTTTCAAGTCTTCGCAAACCTCTAACATTCCAGGATAAAATAATCATAAAGAAACTGTTCACAGATCCCAAATCCCTTCTCATTTTCCCTGACCTGGCCTAAGAAGTAATGCCCTTCCCATCAATTCTCTCCAAGTCCTTCTCTTCAAGTTCAATTAATTTGCTAATCACCTCCTGCTCCTTACCTTCACAGTTCAAAGCTAGGATTTTGCCAACTTCCATAGTAGCTTGAGCTTCACTTAGGAACTTATTCCTTCTCCTTGAGTTAATACTCTGCTCAACTGACAGTGATATTGCAGCTGCTGCTGCTCTAAAGATAGCTCCTCTTCGAAAACAGTTGTTGGACACTGCCCTTTTATGCTTAGTCTGCTTTCAACTAAGCTTTGCCATATTCCTCAGATCAACTCCTTTCTTTTTGCTTCTGCTCATCTCTGGTTTTGTAATCTACCCCTTCCATGATGTTGTTCCTATTTCTGCCACTCTTTCTTCGGCTGAAATCAAAGCATGAGATCTAAGTTAAGTTTGGGCTACACAGTCACTTAAATTTGAGGGTTCAGTTATGGGCCCAATTGCCAATACCCCAGCCTGAGGAACTTTCAAAATCACCTCTAAGTTTAGCTTGAGCCTTGGTTTCTCAGGCCCACTAGTGCTTCGGATGATCTCAAGATTGCATATAGGCCTTTCAACAATTTGAATTTCATTTCTTGGAGTTTCCATATGCACCTGGCTAGTCTCCCTACCTACATCTCTGACATTTGGATTACCGATGACACCCATAGTTTCTTTTATGGCAAATGCAGATATCTACTCATTACTCCTCTTTTGCCCTTGAAACTCTCTCCACTGTGTCCTTCCCACCATTTTTTGACAGCTGATCTACTTCCTCCTGACCCATAGATTCAGTGCCCACATTGTCCAGGCAAAAGCTTTTGCAATGACATGGCAATACTACTGTTGGGAGCTCTTCACATACTCTAACTGGGAAAATATTTCATTACATTCAACATTAATCACCTCGTTTATGAACTCCAATCGATTAGTGATTATTCTTACCTTCCCACACTGAAAAGAACTCTGACTGTTAATATCTTCAGCTAGCTGAACAACCTCGCCCCACAACTTGCCAATGTCTCTGAATGTACTAACACTCCACAAGTTGAATGGAACACCTACACATGTGATCCACACACATCTTTCTTGTGCAATATATTTTCCTTTCTCCTAATTTGTAACAGAATCGCACCAGTGGACCATCCATTCTTCTATCTTTGGCCTTTCCTCTTTTTTATGTTGTTGTGATTTGAAGGTTAGCACAGCTAGCCTTCCTCCCTCAACTCTGACTCTTACATCCTTTGCACCTCTTCTAGCAACCTCCTCCTTAAACTCATTAAATGATAGAAGAGATTTAAGTTTGACTATTGTACTGTCATAAAGCCATCCATTTCCAGTTTCATAGGCCTTCACAGCAAGCTGTGCCTTTCCAGCACTACCTCCACTCTGTAATACTTCTACAAAAGATCTTCTGCTTACACTTTCCACCCTTTGTTGCATGAAACTCCTTTGTTGACGCTGCATCATCCTATCACTTCCTCTGGTTACCATTGCAGGTTGCTTCTTCTCACCTTTTTTGAACTCTACCTTCTTCACTTTTAGTACCTTGTTGTCACACCACAAGCCATCCGCCTTCAGCACCGTTATTTCAACAGCAACCTTGCAATTGTATCTCACAAAACCAAACCTTGATCCCGTTGCTTTCCTTATTTTTGCTGGGATGAAAGCATCCTTAACTACTCCAAAATTATTAAACAGAGTAAACAGGCTCCTAGGACTCATTGAGTTTGGGAGCTCATTCACAAAGATGGTAAACAACCCATTTTCCACTGATCTGTTACCTTGGTTACCCACCCGTCTTTTTCTCAAAACTGAGTTCCAGCCTCCAGCCTCCATGAGCAAAAAAAAAAACTTGAAGGAAAGAACAAATTAGGTGTAGCTCTAACAATCAACACAAAACTTCAAGACAAAACATCTGTTCTTGGTCTCCTAGAAGATCCTCAACATGCAATGTAAATAACTAACAAGCAAAATATGCCTGCTCTAAAAAGATTAAAGAAACAATAGAACACGTTTGATGTGCAAATTTATGCACTAACATTATTGTTGTCAGTTGAGAATGTGCCAAGTAGGGAGCTTCTAAATAAATTCATTAAAGTTTTAATTTACACTAATATTTGAAAGAGAATAAAATAAATTCTATAATTTTGACATAATTACATAGACATTTTTTTTTAGTAAGGTTAAGGACTCCGTAATTAATGCAAATGGTGTGAAAACATAGTCATAAAAAAAGTAAACTATACATTTCAAAGTAAAATAAATAACAACATCATTTTTCTATTCATATTAGGTCTGAACAAGCATTTATCCGACTTGTCAAAATCGAATGACCCAAACTAATCCGCCACAAAATGGACGATTTCAATAGTTCAAGCGGACGGATGCGGATACATTTTTCCTAATCCGCTTAAGTTTGGATGGATGGCAGGAGCCACCCGATCCAACCCAATCTGCCAACACCTCTAAGAAAATGATATTATGCTTTTATGTTGTGTGTTAAAAAAAAGACATTTTATTTAGTAATTATATTTGTTATTTATAAAATATAAAAGTTCATCCTTTATTTTTATTATAAAAAATGAATAATAAAAAATTTGGACTCGAAGTAAGAATTATTGAAAAATAGTTTGAAAAAAGTCTCAAAACAGTAAAGCTTAACCATCAAACCGATCTACATCCACTTCCAACCTGTATGGCCCACTCAATTCACATCCACTAACTAAGTAAATGGATGCCGATTGATTTTTTCTTTCAATCCATCTAAATTCATACAGATAGCACATGAGAGGTCACCCGACCCAACTTGACCTGTGAACACCCTAATTCATGTGACTAGCAAAATAGTGATAAAAGGTGATTAAAGTATTTTATGAATTAAAAACTGAAGGAAGTCACAAAGAATGTCAACATAAATTACTCTTAAATTTTTCTTCAGTCACATGTACAAGTGTTTTTCTTTAAGGTACAATGTTTATAATGCATATAAAATTATAAAAATAAATTAAATGACTATATTTGGAGAGGGAATTATATTTTGGTGAGACAAAAAAAAAATTGCACAAATATAGAAGGATACAAGTTATACTTGCACCCTACCATAAAATCACTTACACTTTATATATTTTTATAATTTTTTTCCACCATCCCATTTTGTTGTAATTTTTCCATATTTCTTTTATAATTATACTTTAACCCTTATTGTGAGTGGTAGTTTAAAAATGGAAAAATTATCTCCTATAGTTTATACTCACAAAATTTACTTTAGCATGGTCAAAATGTACGATTATCTTTATCGAATTCTATTAGCTTTGCATCTTGATCTAAATTATGAGTGGTTAGAACTCTTACTCTTTCCTTTTTTATTAAATTTAAATAAAGATTTAGTTTAAAATTTTTATTTCATACTAAGCGTTCTAACTCTAAATTTTCAACTTTCATTAAATAACCGGTCGACTGAGAGGATGCCCGGGCAATCATCCAACCTAGTGTAAATTTTCTTCAAATTTTTGTCAATTTGGTCATCCACCAAGTTGTCCGGTTGGTCGTCCACCCAGTTGACCGGCCAGCCATCCACTAACGATCACTTGTGAGATTTGATAAAAGGTTAAACACTCCCTTAATTTGATTAAAAAAAAGTGAAACTCCTTTCCTTTCATACCAATTTGGTAAATTGATTGGAACATTGTTTCTATCAAATTTTCATCAAATTTAAATTTGATGAAAATTTTGAGTCTGAGTTAGATATGGCCTTAACTGTACATTTTTGGTTAAAAAACAGTTGCATGCTTTAGTCTAAATCACTAGGTAAAGTGTAGTTAAGCCTTAGTCATTTTTATTAGAGGGGAGGTACAATCCATTCAACCCACACTTGACCAACCAATGAATCATTTCTTAACAACCCTCAAGCAAAATTAATCTCATTGAGAAATAAAAAAATAAAAAAAAATTACAAACACAAATTTTATATTAGAATAAGAAACTCATAAAAAGGTATATATGGTATGTATTTCAAAATAACACTACAAAATTTTGTTACAAATTATAAAATGATGTAATTTTTTTTTATCACGAAAAGTATAACTTTCACCATACGTTCATTAGGTCTTAGAGATGCACAACATAGACTTTCCCAAAAAAGTAAAGTATTGCAAGTTTTTTTTGTTATTTTTGTGTGTGGATAAATTTTATTTTTTGTTATTCCAAGTAGGTAACTCAAGAGGGGAGTGAATTGGATTATTAAAAACTTCACAATATTAAAAAATAATAAACACAATATTCAGAATTCTAACAAATAAAAAACAGAACAATAATTATTAATATAAAAGTAAGAGATATAGTAAGAGAAATCAAACACTGAGATTTATAGTGGTTCGGCACGCCGAGCCTATGTCCACTCCCCAATGAACCTTCTTGAGAATTTCTTTACTATCAAAATGAATCAATACACCACCAAGGTTTCACCAAGTATGTGGATTTTACACAGGTCTTATTTTTATAAATTGAGCCTCACTCAACAATAAATTCCTCACTCTTATAAAATTCCTTCACAAAATAATAAATGAGGATAAGAGGTACTCAACCCTCTTTTACAATAATTCTCTCACAAGGAATAGATATGTGTAGACACCCCAATTTTTGACCGACCTTAAGACTCAGACGTCACCAACTGAGCGCTCGGTGATGTTGCATATTGTGCTCATTCTGAGGTTTCAGAGTCTCGGCTGCGAGCCTTGCCTCTAGACTTCCGGGCTCTTTTGTGCTCTGCCACGGTTTGCGAACCGAGTCCCGTTTTCTCTGTTTTCTCTTCCCGAAGGGAGGGAGAGGACTCGTAGACTATCTCTCAGCGGCCGTAGGCTACGTTTCGTGGTCGTAGGCCATTTTTCCCATTTGGAGGCCAGTTTCCGGTTTTCGGAGCCGTCGGCCGTATGCCTCGGTTCGAGGCCGCTTAACTACCTCTATTTGCTCCGATTTTTGGCACACACCTTGTTTCCTCCCTTTAGAGGGACACTATGGCCCGGGAGACCACCTTCGTGGTCATACGCCACCTCCGATGCTTAATAGCCTGTTTTCGGGGCCCTAGACCGCGCGTTTTGGCCCCCGAACCCTCGTTTTGCATCGGTTAGGGTTCATTTTTGGTATGGACCCTATTTTCATGGTTGTGAAGATGGTAGGATGGTGGGAGGCCACATTTTTCCCTAAAAAACCAGTTTTCTCATTTTCTCTCTCCTAAAGCCGGTTTTTCTGACAGAAAGCTAGTTTTTCATACTTTTGAGCCACAATTTCTGGCTTTTCATACCATCATTGTGTTGTGCACACCTGGGACGCCACCAATATGGGTAGGCCGACCAGTAATTCATCCTGACCCTTTTGAACCCCTCTAAAAAGCTAGTTTTTCTCCCTCCTTGATCACATTTTCTGGTTTTTCTCTACACAGCTGTGTTGTACTCATCTGGGAGGCCACCTTTCTAGGGTGGCCGGCCAGCATTTCTTCTTGAACCTTTTGACCCCTGGTCGGTCGACCAGGGGAGGTGGCCGGCCGACCACCTTGGCCTTTTGAACCTGGTCGGCCAGTCTTGTCTCCTCAGGTGCATTCCAGCTGTGCCAGCTGTTTTGCACCAGACCCTCTGTCTGAGGATTTGTCCTTGTTTTTGGTCCATTTAAGGTGGTTTTTTTGCACCCTTTGCTTAGCTTCCAAAGGAAGTTTGACCCTTTTGGTTTAGCTTCCTCAAGAAGCTTGACCCTTTTCGTCAAGCTTCTTTTAGAAGCTTTGACCCTCTCTCATGGCTTCTCCAAGAAGCCTCACCTCTCTCCCTCTATATAACACACCTTCCACCTCCATTTGCAAGGGTTAGAAGTTTTTGGCTGGAGCATACATACAACTCCCTCTATCTCTATACTTCAAGCCTCCAAACCCTAATGTTCTTGGCCATTTTACACTACAACCCATAGCCTACCACCTCCATCATCCATTCCAGCACCTTGGAGGCCATTTGCAGAGGTTGAAAGCTCACAATCTTGGACCAAAAGCTGCTGCATTGCTGTGCTACAAGGGTAAGCCTCAATTTCCCCTTTTCTTGCATTCTTTTGCTTCATTTCTTAGCCCTATTGGAAAGCATTTCTGGGCTCCGACCCAAACTGTAAAGTGTCTTATTCTGAGCCCCTCTTCAACTTTTATTAAGGACACTTTTCTATTTGAAGTCATCTACTTCCTTGTTTGTTCAATCTCTCTTTTAGGGCTATTTTTGCATCCCATTTTAGCCTTACTTGTGAACATTTTCGAGATTTGATATAAACTGGAAAAAGTCTTATTTTGAGCCCCTCTTGATGTTTGTTTAAGGGCATTTTTCTGTTTGAGGTCATATGCTTCCTTGTATGCTTGATTGCCTTTTGTTTTGAGCCTTGCATCTAAGCTTTTGTTGCATGCTTGGTTTGGCCTCTTAGCCACTAAAATCCAGTGGATTTTCTGTGGCTTAGATGCTGTTTTGAGAGCCCAAATTAGAGGGGGGTGACCCCCTCTCTCCTTGATTTGTTTGTTGGCCTTATTGGCCTTCAAAAGAGGCTCCATCTTGCATGCTTTGAAGTCACTTTCCAAGCCCTATTATGTGAGTTTTAAGGTCTTCCTTGTCTCTTTCCGAGGCCCTTTTGGCCATATTTTATGTCTATGTTGCATGTGTAGAGAAATCCCATTCAAGGCCTTCCAAAGAGGCCTTTCTTTGCATGTTTCCGTGACTGATTTCAGGGCCAATTTGGTGAGGTTTAGGGCTGTCATAATCCATTTCCAGAGGTGGTTTTTCCATGTTACATGTCTACCTTGTATGTGCTTAATAACCCCTTGTATGGCCCTCTAAAGGAGCTCATCATTTTTGCATGCATTGGCTGCATGTCAGTGATTATTTGGGCATATTTTAACATGTTTTATTCACTATTTTTGGCTGGTTTGATGAGTTCTCATACGCTTCATATACATGACATGTACACCATGTTTGCTAGCCAATGTTGCATGCTATTTTAGTCCATCATGTTAGCATCTTTTGGCCATGCCTTAAACTGGAAATGTGCATGTTTTGGGACTGCCTTGGCTCTGTCTTTGTGCTTCATAGTCAAATAATGCTTTCTTTGCATGGTTATGGTTCAATACATGTGCCTAGTTTTGAGTTTCGGGGCCTATAGCATGCATTGTATGACATATTTGCATGATTCAGGATCATTTAGCATTATGTTTCAGTGCTGAAATTTACATGTTTGAATGCCATGTTTCATCCTTGCCATGCCTTGTTAGAGTTGCATGTTGTGCCTTAGGTTCGGTCCTCGGTTTGCGTGCATGTGTGCACGCATTTCGGTTGTCTCATTTTCATCTTATGGCCGCTGATGTGAGTGTGGCTGAGGTCCACTCATTTTCATCTTTGCATTCATTCATCTGTTTCGCATGCACCGGGCTCGGCGCATCATACTAACTGCATTGTATTTCAATTCCGAGTTGAGTACTTGTTAGTTGTAGCATTTCACATGCCATCTTTAGAATAGCCAAGCCTGCTATAAGTTGCATTTTTGCATGTGTTGCATTAGGCATTTCTGTATAGTTAGGTTCATGCATGGATTTCTAACATAGCTTCTGTTTTGGCTTGGAGTACTCGGTAAGTTTTTATGTTTTAGCATCCTTGCATGCGTGTGAGTGATTGCCATGATAGCATGCTTACCATGAGGCTATATGCTTATGTGATATATCTGCCTGAATGCCTGTGGGTGAAGGTTGGGTTATTTGGATTGGAACAATTCATCGACTGCGAGTTTTAAGCCCACTAGATAGTGGCAAAACCATCTTTTCTAAGCCCACCCAAGGGTGGCAAAATCTGCATTTTTAGCCTACTTGCGAGTAGCAAACCACTTTCTAAACAAACATGAAATGTTTTGTTCCAATTCAGGCGATCCAGTCTATACTTGTATGCTGTGCGCATCACATAGTAAATCTAGGCTAATAACCGGGATAAAAACGCATAATGTTTTCAAAACTAGATATCATGGTTAGTAGAGGCCCATCTTCGATCGGGCGAGCGAGGGTGCTCACGAAGTGACCTTCCCCAATCGTACACAAGTTCCCGAGCCGAGGCAACTTTGGTGATGACGGACACGTGGCCTTAGGCAACGAGTCAGGGTTTCGTAAATTTCCCCAAAAATAAAATATTTAGATGGCGACTCTGTATCTGGCAAAACAGTCCATGTTTGGCACTTCTTTCAAAAAATCTGTTTTCAAAAACGATTTGCCGGATTTGGACTCTTTGATGATTCATCGGTCTTGCATTGCACTCTGCGAGATTAGATACAGGACCGTGACATTGAGTCCTGAACTGTAGTGAGCCCAAATGAACAAAACGGGATATTCCCTCCCGGGACGTTCGGGGACGTCTACAGTTTCTGGCGACTCTGCTGGGGAGTTAGAGAGCTTGACTCAAACTCATGATATCTTGTTTTGATTACACTTATGTATTTCTTTGCATTGCATGTGCATTGGTGCGCCTAAGGCACCGTGTTTGCCATCTGCTATTCCTGAGCGGTTTGCCAGAGGCTGCGTGCCATAAGGCTTACCGGTTACGGGCTCTGCCAGTATGGAAACACAAACCCCTGTTTTACCGGGGCACCCTTTTGACCATTCGACCTAGTGCATATTTAGAATCCGTAGTGACCATTCCAAGCTAGGACAGGTTGCTTACCCGATGTTAGGTTGTGTGAAACCACTGCGTGCGTAGTGAAACCCTAGCTCCTGACAAAATAGGACAGGAAAACCCTACCCCAACATAGGGGTGTTTTGGCTCTCACTTATCTATTATGTGCTTTTAGAGTGCGTCTCTACAGGGAATGCATGTATCAGTTCGCAAGTTTGGGTATCAGGCCTGCGGGCACCAGTTCAGTATTTTGGGAATCAGTTATCTGCGGGTATCCGATTCAGTTTTGGGGGAGCAGTGATTTTGGGGAACAGTGATCAGTAGTAGAGTACAGTTATTCAGCTATGCTTGTGTCTGTTTTGATTGAGCCGAAATGCTGCGTGTTTTCTCTTTCAGGGGTTCAGAGATTTAGTACAGAATAGCCAGTGTTCTCCTTTGCTGAGGCACGATAGACATCTGATCCGTCAGTCACCATTCAGTTCAGCGGACTTATGATGACGCAAAGTTCAGAGGAAATTGTGGTTATGGCAGCCGCATTAAACCAAGGAATCATCTTGCAGGATGAGACCAATGTTGATGTACCACATCCGCCCAGGTCGCCTGCCGCCCGCCCGGTCTAGACGCCACAGTTGTGTCAAGCTCGTGAGCCCACCACATTTGAATTTATGGGAATGATCGACGATCTTCAGCGATCTGTGGCTGATCTTGCCTATGGGATCTCGGCTTCGCCACCAACCACATCCTAGGCCGGGAATTCTGTGCCACAAGAGCCCCCGCTACTGGGGCGAATTGTGATCGAGCTCAGCCAACCTGAGGCTATCTCAAGCTATGGCCATGCCATGACAACAACAACCGGGTTTCGCTCTGATATAGCAACCCAAACCCTCGATCAAGCTGAGGCTAGAAGTAAGAACAAAGTGGGAACAGGTGCTGATCCCGTTGAACAACTGCTGTGGGCAGTCGAGGCTTTGAAAGCCAGAGGATTGAATAAACAGCAAATATTCGCAGTGGTGGCTAAAATTGTGGATGATGCTTTCCCCACTCCAACTGAGGGGAGTTCCAGCCAGACAGAAAATCGGGATAGGCCCCGTCATGCCAAAACAGTTCCCTCTAATTCTAACCCTGCACCGGGAAAAGATCAGAAAGCCAAGGCGGCACCTGCCGATCCTTTTGCCAGTGTGTCCGGCAAAAGTCAGCAAACTTCGAAGTATCTGCCCCAAGGGCGCAGAGTCTTCCACGCCCTTTATATGCCTTTTTCTAAGGCGCTCCAGATCCTTGCTGAAAGGGGGCACCTTAGACCCCTGGAGCCTCGGCCTCTACCCGATCCTCTCCCTCCAAAGCATGACCAGACTAAGTACTGTGCCTACCATCAACAAACTGGTCATGACACTAATAGTTGCTTTCGTTTGCGCCATGATGTACAGGATCTGTTTGACAACAAGGTCATCGCCGCACCAGCTCAGCAAAGTCTATCGCCACTGGATCAGTAAACTTGGGGGATAGTACGAATATGTGATCGGGGGATGAACCACCTGTGGGCGGCGCTCAGTTTACTCTAGACGTGGGAATGGCACGCACTGTTTTGAGCATTTGTGAATGCTGGTTTTTTGTTATTTCTAACTTGGGTATTGAGTCAGTCTTGTTGCGTTGTATTAAGTCAGTCTTTTTGTACAGAGTCAGTCTTTTCTTACTGAGTCAGTTGGGTCTGTCTTGTTGTATCGAGTCAGTCCTGTTTTGTTAGAGTCGGGTGATCCCGGGGGCGTTACCTCGAATACCACTATTTTGTTTTGTGTTTGTCTTTTTGCTTTCTTTTGAGTTTGTTTCTGCCGGGGAGCCAGTTACACCAGGAGATCTAATCGAAACAGCTGTGGCTGTCATGTTTTTGTGCATATTGCTATTTTGAGCCTGTTGTGCCAGCAAGTTTAGAATGAAACGGCAGTGCATTTCACCTGCTCTTTTGTGCCTTGAATTCATTACATCGACCTAAGTTTTTCAAAAACTCTTTTTGAACACTGCGGTGAAAACAAAGAAGAAGGAATTCCTCGGGATTTGCAAAAATTTGATCAAATTGAGAAAAAGAGAGGCATGCTGAGCCCTTAATGAATGAAATCATGCTTATTAATGTGAGTACTGAGAAGGATCCTGGCTTGATCCAGATTGGTTCCGCACTGTCTTCAACGCGAGCGATTTGTCGCTTTCTTAAAAGATTTCAAAAAATATTTTTGCGCGGTCCTGCGAAGACTTGTGTGGAATCGCTCTTGAGATTGTGCAGCCTAGGATCGCTCTCAGCCTCGAGACTCGACCCCTCACTTTCAAACCTTGAACTTGAAATTCAGAATGTTCAACGGTCAACTACAATGTGAGGCCTGTGTGGCCAGATTCGAAGCAGCCCTCGACCTAGGGGCAGAAAAATGTCAGATGTGCTCGAAGAGCCGAAGATGGATCATCCTGCAAATCAATGAAGACTGGAAAGAATGCCAAATCCCAGAAGGGAAGAAAGAAGAAAGCATTGCTGAAGAACAACTGAGTTCCTATCCACAACACTAGGGGCAAATTCAGCCCCCATGGGATGGACTCCTGCATCGTCAGCGAACAGCAGCCGTTCTCCTGGATTCAGATGGCTTCAAGATCTCAAACCGATCAACGTGGACAAAGCTACACTTTTACCCTTGAGAGGCTCGCTGGGCCGAAAACCCAGAAGGGCGGCCCAGGCAAAAGTTAAAGCAAGAAAAGAACAAAAAGAACAAAAAAAGAAGAAAAGAACAAAAGAACAAAAGAAAAGAAAAAAGATGAAAAGAAAGAAAAGAAATGAAAAGAAAGAAAAAAAAAAATACAGCTCGCAAGGTTGAAAACCCAGAAGGGCGGCCTTGGCAAAAGTTAGAGCGCAAAAGGAGAGGTTAATACCCGAGTGTACCTTAATCCCCCGAACTACGTAAGGCTTGATTCCCATCTTTGGGATACGTAGGCAACTTCATTCTGAAGTCCAGCCGTAAAACACTTCAAATTGATTGTGCCCATGTAATGGTTTTGATCATCTTCGCCTTCTCTGTATCCGAGAATTTGGTTGTGTTCGTCACTCTGAGGACTAACTACAATGCGCTGCGGTGCCATTCAAACAAGGGGCAACTTTTCGTTGCCATTCAATGCGCTGCGGTGCCATTCAAACAAGGGGCAACTTTCCGTTGCCATTCAATGCGCTGCAGTGTCGTTCAAACAAGGGGCAACTTTCCGTTGCCACGCAGCTCCCCTCAAGCAAGGGGCAATTTTCCTTCGAATCTGAGGTTGTGCATCTCGAGAGTGGGTTCTATGCTCGTTGAGCAGTGGCCATTTGCAAAAATAGTTTTTGAGAATTTTTAATGAAGTTGACTAATTCTCTCAAAAATTATTCCACTTTTCCAAAACTGGACCATTTCTTGGACCCAAAAAAAGGAAAATTTTAAGTGCTCATAATCTAACTCGCATGATTTCAAATCAAAAAATCGAACAAGCGCATTAATCTAACTCTCATTTTGGTTAAAATTGTTTTAAGCAGAAGCCAAACATGAAAAATGGTCAAAATAATGAACTAGGGGCACAGTTGAGTCAGGCTTCCTGTCTTTCCCCTGTTGTCAATACATTTGCCAAAAAGGGCACCATACTTGCCGAGAAAGGCACCCTATTCGCCAAGAAAGGCACAGCGGAAGCTAACAGAAAAGGGCTGAAAGCTCTCATATCCTCCAAGCAACGAGGTATCAAGCCAAGTGCGAAGCACGAACTGGAATGGGGCAGGATATTCCATTCCCTCATCTGGACAGATCTAATCACGTCTAAACTCCCCAGTAGAGCATCGTCAACCAATGTCAATTACAGATCTGCTGCACATCCAGCCACGTCACAACCCCTCTATGGGGGAAGTTCACTGTTGTGAGCAGAAGAAAGAGAATCTAGCAGAATGCTAGGGGCAGGAGCCCACAATTTCTTGTTTATCTATCAACCACCCAGGGGAGGGATAAAAAATGAGAGATTAAATAATAGAGAGATGTACGCTGAGAGGAAAAGTGAGGAAAAGGGTTTTGTGAGAAAAACCGAGCTTGGGGGCCGAGTGATGTACGAATCACAAATAAGAAAGGGTGGGAAATAATACCCAGAGAAACTGGCTCCTCGTGCACTAAGAGGTCTCTTGCCATTGGAACACGTCTGTGTGTCGTGTCAGTCATTTGTTTGTCTCGATTCTTGTTTTGAGTCGTTTCGGGTGTCTATAGATGTGTTTAGGTTGTTTACCTTTGTTGAGTCGTGATGCGCTGTGTCCAGTAGTAGACTCAATACCCAGTTGAAAACTTATTCTCACTCTGATTTTCAAAAATAAATCGTTTTGTGCTCAGAGTGCTGTGCCATTCTCCACATTTGTGCAAAACAGGTTTTCTTCTTCCATAAAACTGCAGGGTTCAACCCAGGTCATATGAAAACAGTAAAACCGGGACCTATCTGAAGCTATATAGGTTCCAGACTTCGAAGCAAAAGAAAAAAGGGAAAAATGTCGGGCATCTGAGTTTGTTTCAACTTCTGCAAGTTCCGTCATCGCATCCTGTATGTTCAGAATAAGCTGTGTGTTCAAAATTAAAAGAATACTGTGTTATGAGCCATGTGTTCAGATCGAGCAGTGTCGTGTCATGAGCTGCGTGTTCAAAATGAAAAGAATGAGCTGTGTGTTCAAAATGAAAAGAATGAGCTGTGTGTTCAGAAACGAAAATGTATGAGCTGCGTGTTCAGAATCAAATGCATGAGCTGCGTGCAAATGAAATGAATGAGCTGTGAGTTCCAAAGTGAAATATAAGAACTACGTGTTCAATATGCGCTGCGTGCAAATAAAACAGTGGGCCGTGTGTTCACCTCAAAAGTTTGGGCTGTATGTTCAACTTTCAAAACAGTGGGCTATGTGTTCACCATCAAGAGTTTGGGCTGCGTGTTCAACTTTCAAAACTGTGGGCTATGTGTTCACCTCAAGTGTGTGTTGCGTGTTCACAATCAAAAAATGGGCTGCGTGTTCAGAAATTCAAAAAGTTTGGGCTACGTGTTCAACCTTCAAACAAGTGTGTGCTGCGTGTTCACAATCAAAAAATGAGCTGCGTGTTCAGAAATTCAAAAGTTTGGACTGTGTGTTCAACCTTCAAACAAGTGTGTGCTGTGTGTTAACAATAAAAAATGGGCTGCGTGTTTAGAAATTCAAAAAGTTTGGGCTGCGTGTTCAACCTTCAAACAAGTGTGTGCTGCGTGTTCACAATCAAAAAATGAGCTGCGTGTTCAGAAATTCAAAAGTTTGGACTGTGTGTTCAACCTTCAAACAAGTGTGTGCTGCGTGTTCACAATCAAAAATGGGCTGCGTGTTCAGAAATTCAAAAAGTTTGGGCTGCGTGTTCAACCTTCAAACAAGTGTGTGCTGCGTGGTCACAATCAAAAAATGGGCTGCGTGTTCAACTTTCAACAAATGTGTGCTGCGTGTTCAAATTCAAAATGGGCTGCGTGTTTAGAAGTTCAAGAGTTTGGGCTGCGTGTTCAACTTTCAACAAGTGTGTGCTGCATGTGCACAATCAAAATTTGAGTTGCGTGTTCAGAAAGTCAAGTGTTTGAGCTGTGTGTTTAGGCTTCAAAAAACTATGGGCTGTGTGTTCATCTTAAAGTTCGAGCAGTGTGTTCAACATCAAGTGTTTGAGCCGTATGTTCAGACTTCAAAAACAGTGAGCTGTGTGTTCAACTCTCAACCAGTGTGTGCTGTGTGTTCACCTCAAAATTTGGGCTGCAGTTTGGGCTGCGTGTTCAACTCTCAACCAGTGTGTGCTGTGTGTTCACCTCAAAATTTGGGCTGCGTGTCCAGACTTCAAAGACAGTGAGCTGCGTGTTCAACTCTCAACCAGTGTGTGCTGTGTGTTCACCTCAAAAGTTTGGGATGCATGTTCAACTTTCAAAAACTGTGGGCTGTGTGTTCACGACAACAAGTTTGAGCTGTGTGTTCAGATTTTAAGAAAATGTGGGCCGTGTGTTCACCGCAGAGTTTGAGCTGTGTGTTCAGATTTCAAGAAAATGTGGGCCGCATGTTCACCGCAAGAGTTTGAGCTGTGTGTTCATATTTCAAGAAAATGTGGGCTGCGTGGTCGCGACAAAAGTTCGAGTTGTGCGTTCAGATTTCAAAAATGTGGGCTGCATGGTCACGCCAAAAGTTTGAGCTGCGTGTTTAGAAATTCAAGTGCTTGAGTTGTGTGTTCAAAATGCAAACCAAATGCTGTGTTATGGACTGAGTGTTCAGATTGAGCAGTGTTATGAGCTATGTGCCCGAAGCAAGTTGTGTGCTCGAAGAATGAGTTGTGTGCCCGAAATGAGCTGTGTGTCCGAAGCAAGCTGTGTGCCCGAAGAATGAGCTGTGTGCCCGAAATGAGCTGTGCGCCCGAAGCGAGCTGTGTGCCCGAAAAATGAGCTGCGTGCCCGAAGCAAGCTGTGTGCCCAAAGAATGAGCTGTGTGCCCGAAATGAGCTGTGTGCCCGAAGCGAGCTGTGTGCCCGAAGAATGAGCTATGGGCCCGAAATGAGCTGTGTGCCCGAAATGAGCTGTGTGCCCGAAGAATGAGCTGTGTGCCCGAAGAATGAGCTGCGTGCTCGAAGCAAGTTGTGTGCCCGAGGTGAGCTATGTACCAGAAAAATGAGCTGTGTGCCCGAAGTGAGCTGTGTGCCCGAAGAATGAGCTGTGTGCCCGAAGAATAAGCTGTGTGCCCGAAGAATGAGCTGCGTGCCCGAAGCGAGCTGTGTGCCCGAGGCGAGCTGTGTGCCAGAAAAATGAGCTGTGTGCCCGAAGAACGAGCTGTGTGCCAGGAAAACGAGCTGTGTGCCCAAAGAACGAGCTATGTGCCCAGAAAACGAGCTGTGTGCCCGAAAAATGAGCTGTGTGCCCCCCAAGATGAGTTGTGTGCCCGAAATGAGCTGTGCGCCCGAAATGAACTGTGTGCCCCCGAAAAATGAGCTGTATGCCCCCAAGATGAGCTGTGTGCCCGAAATGAGTTGTGTGCCCGAAATGTGCTGTGTGCCCAAAATGAGCTGTGTGCCCAAAGTGAGCTGCGTGCCCGAAATGAGCTGCGTGCCCGAAGTGAGCTGTGTGCAAAATGAATGGAATGTTATGTCGTAAGCTATGTGCCTAGTCTTGCATTGTGCATGCATTTTATCGCGCTACTTTGCACATCGCACTGTTTTGCGCACCTTTACTTGCATAGAAGATGCATTTTATCGCGTTATTTTGCGCATCGCACTATTTTGTGCACCTTACTTGCATGGTGCATGCATTATCACTCGCGCTGTCTTGCGCATCCTTTGTCTTAGCATTGTCTTGTGCACACACTTGCATCGCACTGTCTTGTGCATCCACCCTGCATCGCACTGTCTTGTGCACCTACATAGCATTATTTTGTGCATTCCTTCTGCATCGCACTGTCTTGTGCACTCTCTGGTCTAGGAGACCTTAAATCCTCTAAAGGTGCAATTCCTTTGGTGTTTGTCGTGCCCGAACGACTTCTGGTGGTCTGGTATAGCCACCTGCCTGTGTTTGCAGTGAGTTCCTAGGAGACCAACTGAGACGGTGGAAACTAGAGTTTGAATGGCTCTTGCCTAGAACGCAAAGGTTCGGGATTTCCGAGACTAAAGTCTGGTTTAAATACCCAGAGGTATATCCTCGGCTTGAAATTTGTATGGCAACCCCATAGATTGAGATAGCATGTGTATGCACCTCAATTCTGGATACTAAACCAACCTAGTCTGTCACCCTGTTGGAGAATAGGGAAAGTTGCGACCATAGTCAGGGAGAAAAGTAGTACCTGTGGTTCGACTAAGAAGAAGCGAAAGACCCCCAGCAACATGAGGCACGATATTATATGTATGGTTCATTTGAAGCTGGTGCGACCAGACGAATCGCGCAGGTATTGTATCTTCTCCGTGTGAGACGTGGCGAGAATTGAATAATTCTCCGTATTCTTAAAACTACATGAAATGTAGTTTGATTTGCATTGCATTCTTGCTTAAAACTGTTACATTTATCGTGAATATTTGTTTCATTACAGCTTGCTGCTTTGCATGATCATGAGTTACGTTCGGCTTTGTGCATATCGTTTTGCATTTTGCCCCCCGCCTGTGGGCATGCCTACGGGCACATTTCTTTGTTATCTTGTATGTTTGTCTAAGTCTTCGGCCTTGTCAAAAATGGATCGTCTCTGGGCTTTAACATTCACTCCCGTCACGTATGACTTTCAAGTTCTGTCAAAGAGGGGCAACTGTAGACACCCCATTTTTTACCGACCTTAAGACTCAGACGTCACCAACTGAGCGCTCAGTGATGTTGCATATTGTGCTCGTTCTGAGGTTTCAGAGTCTCGGCGGCGAGCCTTGCCTCTGGACTTCCAGACTCTTTTGTGCTCTGCCTCGATTTGCAAACCGGGTCCCGTTTTCTCTGTTTTCTCTTCCCAAAGGGAGGGAGAGGTCTCGTAGACTATCTCTCAGCGACCGTAGGCTACGTTTCGTGGTCGTAGGCCATTTTTCCCGTTTGGAGGCTAGTTTCCGGTTTTCGGAGCCGTCGGCCGTGTGCCTCAGTTCGGGGCCACTTAACTACCTCCGTTTGCTCCGGTTTTTGGCACACACCTTGTTTCCTCCCTTTAGAGGGACACTGTGGCCCGGGAGACCACCTTCGTGGTCATACGCCACCTCCGGTGCTTAACAGCCTGTTTTTGGGGCCCCGGACCGCGCGTTTTGGCCCCCGAACCCTCGTTTTGCATCGGTTAGGGTTCATTTTTGGTATGGACCCTATTTTCATGGTTATGAAGATGGTAGGATGGTGGGAGGCCACATTTTCCCCTGAAAAACCAGTTTTCTCATTTTCTCTCCCCTAAAGCCAGTTTTTCTGACAGAAAGCTGGTTTTTCTTACTTTTGAGCCACAATTTCTGGCTTTTCATACCATCATTGTGTTGTGCACACCTGGGAGGCCACCAATATGGGTAGGCTGACCAGTAATTCATCCTAACCCTTTTGAACCCCTCTAAAAAGCTGGTTTTTCTCCCTCCTAGGTCACATTTTTTGGTTTATCTCTACACAGCTGTGTTGCACTCATCTGGGAGGCCACCTTTCTGGGGTGGCCGGCCAACATTTCTTCTTGGACCTTTTGATCCCTGGTCGGCCGACCAGGGGAGGTGGCCGGCCGACCACCTTGGCCTTTTGAACCTGGTCGGCCAGTCTTGTCTCCTTAGGTGCATTCCAGCTGTGCCAGCTGTTTTGCACCTGACCCTCTGTCCGAGGATTTGTCCTTGTTTTTGGTCCATTTAAGGTGGTTTTGCACCCTTTGCTTAGCTTCCAAAGGAAGTTTGACCCTTTGGTCAAGCTTCTTGAGGAAGCTTGACCCTTTTGGTCAAGCTTCTTTTAGAAGCTTTGACCCTCTCTCATGGCTTCTCCAAGAAGCCTCACCTCTCTCCCTCTATATAACACACCTTCCACCTCCATTTGCAAGGGTTAGAAGTTTTTGGCTGGAGCATACATACAACTCCCTCTATCTCTATACTTCAAGCCTCCAAACCCTAATGTTCTTGGCCATTTTACACTACAACCCATAGCCTACCACCTCCATCATCCATTCTAGCACCTTGGAGGCCATTTGTAGAGGTTGAAAGCTCACAATCTTGGACCAAAAGCTGCTGCATTGCTGTGCTACAAGGGTAAGCCTCCATTTCCCCTTTTCTTGCATTCTTTTGCTTCATTTCTTAGCCCTATTGGCAAGCATTTCTGGGCTCCGACCCAAACTGTAAAGTGTCTTATTTTGAGCCCCTCTTCAACTTTTATTAAGGACACTTTTCTATTTGAAGTCATCTACTTCCTTGTTTGTTCAATCTCTCTTTTAGGACTATTTTTGCATCTCATTTTAGCCTTACTTGTGAACATTTTTGAGATTTGATATAAACTGGAAAAAGTTTTATTTTGAGCCCCTCTTAATGTTTGTTTAAGGGCATTTTTCTGTTTGAGGTCATATGCTTCCTTGTATGCTTGATTGCCTTTTGTTTTGAGCCTTGCATCTAAGCTTTTGTTGCATGCTTGGTTTGGCCTCTTAGCCACTAAAATCCAGTGGATTTTCTGTGGCTTAGATGCTGTTTTGAGAGCCCAAATTAGAGGGGGGTGACCCCCTCTCTCCTTGATTTGTTTGTTGGCCTTATTGGCCTTCAAAAGAGGCTCCATCTTGCATGCTTTGAAGTCACTTTCCAGCCCTATTATGTGAGTTTTAAGGTCTTCCTTGTCTCTTTCCGAGGCCCTTTTGGCCATATTTTATGTCTATGTTGCATGTGTAGAGAAATCCCATTCAAGGCCTTCCAAAGAGGCCTTTCTTTGCATGTTTCCGTGACTGATTTCAGGGCCAATTTGGTGAGGTTTAGGGCTGTCATAATCCATTTCCAGAGGTGGTTTTTCCATGTTACATGTCTACCTTGTATGTGCTTAATAACCCCTTGTATGGCCCTCTAAAGGAGCTCATCATTTTTGCATGCATTGGCTGCATGTCAGTGATTATTTGGGCATATTTTGACATGTTTTATTCACTGTTTTTGGCTGGTTTGATGAGTTCTCATACGCTTCATATACATGACATGTACACCATGTTTGCTAGCCAATGTTGCATGCTATTTTAGTCCATCATGTTAGCATCTTTTGGCCATGCCTTAAACTGGAAATGTGCATGTTTTGGGACTGCCTTGGCTCTGTCTTTGTGCTTCATAGTCAAATAATGCTTGCTTTGCATGGTTATGGTTCAATACATGTGCCTAGTTTTGAGTTTCGGGGCCTATAGCATGCATTGTATGACATATTTGCATGATTCAGGATCATTTAGCATCATGTTTCAGTGCTGAAATTTACATGTTTGAATGCCATGCTTCATCCTTGCCATGCCTTGTTAGAGTTGCATGTTGTGCCTTAGGTTCGGTCCTCGGTTTGCGTGCATGTGTGCACGCATTTCGGTTGTCTCATTTTCATCTTATGGCCGCTGATGTGAGTGTGGCTGAGGTCCACTCATGTTGGTGTAAGTCCATCGTGCATTGTGTGTGCCATCTTAGTCCATAGCATTGTGTATGCTAGGTTGTATGTTAGAGCATTGTGTATGCCATGTTATATCGAGCATTGTGTATGCCAGTTCATAGCATGGCGTATGCTAGGTTGTATGATTAGTCGCATTCATACATGTCATGCATATTGCATCGTGTTTGGGATAGGAGTTAGCCCAAGCACGGAAAACGAGGGACGTTTCGTACTCCGAGTGACGGAACGTGTCTCAATTCCCGGTCACCGACACTCCGGATTAACCATGATGGAGTCTCGGTCTTGTTGTGTTTTCATGTGCATTCATTTCATATCGAGTCATGCAATTCGACTCCTCGGCCATCATGCATCGAGACGCGTGATTGATGGCACGAGGATCGAGGCGAGCATACATCTGTGAAAATACTTTGCCATGCCCCTTTCTTGCTCTCTGTTGCAGTAAATCAAGGATCAACATCCTTCAAGAGTTCTGCACAACATTCCGGGATTAATTGCAAACAGAGGCAAACCGGGGCATCGCACTGGATTTCCGCGCAAGGCAACTCAAGCATGCATCATTCATCATCCGGAACAGAGCTGAGGCGGTCCATGGGCTTGCATGCTAATTTACTGCTTTCCTAGTTAATTTGTTAATTAATTAGGGTTTTGTACTTATTCGGACTGTAATTATTTATTCAGACCCTCCGAAAGAGGGCACAACTGTAATAAGTGTGTGTGCGTGTGATGTATGTCTTCCAACCCCACGTCTTTCTCCCTTTTATTTACCAGCTTAAGACGGTTAGTTTAGGGCATGTTTCAATTAGCATACAATATGATAGCATGTTTGCATTCATTCATCTGTTTCGCATGTACCGGGTTCGGCGCATCATACTAACTGCATTGTATTTCAATTCCGAGTTGAGTACTTGTTAGTTGTAGCATTTCACATGCCATCTTTAGAATAGCCGAGCCTGCTATAATTTGCATTTTTGCATGTGTTGCATTAGGCATTTCTGTATAGTTAGGATCATGCATGGATTTCTAACATAGCTTCTGTTTTGGCTTGGAGTACTCGGTAAGTTTTTATGTTTTAGCATCCTTGCATGCGTGTGAGTGATTGCCATGATAGCATGCTTACCATGAGGCTATATGCTTATGTGATATATCTGCCTGAATGCCTGTGGATGAAGGTTGGGTTATTTGGATTGGAACAATTCATCGACTGCGAGTTTTAAGCCCACTAGATAGCGGCAAAACCATCTTTTCTAAGCCCACCCAAAGGTGGAAAAATCTGCATTTTTCCTACTTGCGAGTAGCAAACCACTTTCTGAACAAACATGAAATGTTTTGTTCCAATTCAGGCGATCCAGTCTATACTTGTATGCTGTGCGCATCACATAGTAAATCTAGGCTAATAACCGGGATAAGAACGCATAATGTTTTCAAAACTGAATATCATGGTTAGTAGAGGCCGATCTTCGATCGAGCGAGCGGGGGTGCTCACGAAGTGACCTTCCCCAATCGTACCCAAGTTCCCGAGCCGAGAAAACTTTGGTGATGAAGGACACGTGGCCTTAGGCAACGAGTCAGGGTTTCCTAAATTTCTCCAAAAATAAAATATTTAGGTGGCGACTCTGTATCTAGCAAAGCAGTCCATGTTTGGCACTTCTTTCAAAAAATCTGTTTTCAAAAACGATTTGCCGGATTTGGACTCTTTGATGATTCATCGGTCTTGCATTGCACTCTGCGAGATTAGATACAGGACCATGACATTGAGTCCTGAACTGTAGTGAGCCCAAATGAACAAAATGGGATATTCCCTCCCGGGACGTTCGGGGACGTCTACAATATGAAAATGTAAGAACAAAGACTACACTTAGATCTGAAAGTGAAAGAGCATAATACAATACATTCAAACTTTTGGAGCACACGGATTTTTCTCTTCAAGTTTTTGATTTTTCTCTATACAAAACACTTCTATATATACACAAAGATATACATGTTAGATGTATGACGCTCTTTGATAGAACAAAAGGCATCTGTTTTGTTTTCAATAAACACAACATGTGGCGTCCTTTTCTTTTGTCAAAAATTGTGACTAGATAATTGAACAAACTTACTAACATGTGGATTTTGACCATTGTATATATTTATATTTTTATAAAATTAATTTATATAGAAAATGTAGCTTTAGTATTTCAATTTCAAACTACAGCATGTGAAATGTGCTACAACTTTTCAACCTTTTCCTTTTATATTATATTAATATATATATATATATATATAAGCAACGGATGTAAAAAAATATACAGCACCGCTCCACCATGCCACTTTATATTTTATATAAGATGCAATTCTCAACTTTACTAACTTTGTATTATAATATATATTTACATAATATATTTAAAGTATGTAAAATAATTGCACATATACTCATTATGTGGGTATGTCCTACATACAAAAAACATGCAAAATAATTTTGAATTCGGTGCAATATGTATCAAAAAGATATAATACAATTTTACTCAAAAGAGACAATCACATCAAATTTGTCAAAAGATGAATAGTGATCAACTGAATTATTCAAAACATTAATAGTAAAATTTTCAAAATATTTTTATTTAAATAATATTTATAACAAATGTGTCATAAAATATATATTTTAAATAATATTTTGTGTCAAATAATATAAAATATGTATATTATTTAAAAAATTTCAATTAATATTTTAGATATCATCAAAATTAAACAACATGATTAACAATCTCCTCTTTTTTTATGATGACAATATTTGTATAGATTTGACACAAAATAAAAATCAACAACTTATTTGAAAATTTTGTAATATAAAATATTTGATAATTTAAAACACATGCATGCACAGCAATTTACAAAAAAAAAATGCACAGCAATTTAAAATCATATTTTTTTTCTTCCTCTTTGACATCATCAAAATAAAATATGGAAATAAGAAACAAACACATTTGACAAAATAATCTGAGATGCCAAAAATATAATAATGGTCCTTAGGTCTTGTTGAGATCATTGTGGGAATTTTGGAGCATCTCTGGCGCCCGAAATATTGACAAACATGATATTTGAGCAGATATGCATCAAGTATTAGATCGGTGGAATGTATAAAAAGTGACAAAGAGGATAGGCAGAGATGCGAAATCGTCAAGTATTGTTAGAGAAAATTTTGTTTTACCTTCTTATGTAATCATGTCATTCATTACCTTAGCTATCAATGGTTTTGACATGCATGAGGTGCCTATAATGCAGGCAAATGAGAGGTTACCAATGGCGCAGTCACATGCTATTCCTGTAAACGAGAATCCTAGTGTTGTTGGTAATCGGAATGATATCGATGCTATTAATAACACTATGGCTCTTAGTACAGAGGCAATGATTGCAGTTTATAATATGGCTCAACGGCTACAAGAAAGAATATAAGAAAATCAGCAATGGAGAGATGAGGTGTGCTTGTTAAAACAATAACTGGCTAATATTCGTCAAGAGAAGAGAGTGCTAGAAAGGAAAAATTTACAATTGGAGAATGCGGTGCAATATTATGCAATAGTTATAATGCCAAGATTCAAAGAAATCGAAAATAGAGAGAGGCATGTAAAGGAGGCTCATGAGAAGTTGTTGAGAGAAGTGAAACAAAAAAAATCTGTGAAACCTTCTGAAAACTTATATGTAATTGAGTAATATTTTCTTCTTCTGAAAACAAGCATTTCTCTTTGAAAAAAAATTTTGTCTTTGCAAAAGAATTGTTGATGCAGATAGAGTAAAAATTATATATACTCTCCCTAAAATTATGCACAGAATATACAAACACCCTCTTAAGATTACTCGTATTTTTATGTTTTATTTTTATTTCATTAATGTAATCTCAAAAGATTACATAATACGAATCTTCCCCTAAATTAATGCACAAAAAAAAATTACATAAATTGTAACAAACAGATTACCAATTTATAATACCAATGGCCATTAAGATCCGGCCAAAAACAACTACACCAAGTGCACTAGCATAAAAATAGAAAATACAGATAAAAACAATTTCTTCAGACAAGATAGAAGCAATTATTATTAAATCCAAGAGAGTTTGGAGCACATACAACCATATAAAAAATATAGCACAGTGCAACAATAATTTTAACATGTTGATCGGCGATGATATTGATGATTGGAAATAATGGAGAAGAGTGGGGATGAATTTTTGTAGATCGGTGATAGATCTTGGTGGATTAGTTACGGATCTTGATGGATCAGTAATGAAACTTGAGGAATCGGAAATGATATCGAAGATTGGTGATGAAGGTTTTGTGGAGAGTAGTGATGGATCTTGGTAGATCGGTGAGGGATTTGGGTGGATAATGGTAGTGGTGAAAGTGATGGATGATGTTGTGGATGGTGGAGCTGGTGGAGCTGGTGGTGGACGATGGTAAGGATAAAGGTGGTGTCTGAGGAATATAGGAAGAAAGAAAGAGCGAAAGAAAGAGAGAAAGAGCGAGTGTAAGAGAGAGAGAACCAGAGCGAACAAGAGAGAGAGAGAGAGAGAGAGAGAGAGAGAGAGAGAGAGAGAATATATAAAATATTTTTTTTAATTTTTTTATTATTATTAATTTTTTTATTTTTAATTTAAATTTTATTTATTTATTTATATTTAAAAGAATAAATATCATATAGGAGTATTCATCATACTAAGTTCAGTTCTAATATAACAAAATTGTTCTTTATAAAGAGATTTGGTAAATATGTCAGCTAATTAACGATTTGTAGACATAAATTTGAGTTCAATATCACTTTTGAATACATGATCTCTTAGAAAATGATATCTTATTTCAATGTGTTTAGTGTGTGAGTGCAAAATAGGATTTTTTGAAAGGTTAATGGCACTTGTGTTGTTACATTTTATAAGAATATAATCATAGTAAAGTCCAAAATCTTGAAGTTATTGTTTCATCCAAAGCAATTGTACACAACGCCTAGCGACGGCAATGTATTCTGCTTCAGCAGTTAACAGAGCCACTGAGTTTTGTTTTGCAAAACCAAAAGGTGAGTGAATGTCCAAGAAAGTGACAAGTACCACTTGTGCTTTTTCGATCAAGTCTACATCCCACAAAATTGACATCCGAGTAACCAAAAAGTTCAAAAGTAGTTCCCTTAGGATACCATAATCCCAAATTTGGAGTGCCAACAAGATATCTGAAAATACATTTGACTACGGTGATGTGTGACTCTTTTGGTGTGGATTGAAAACGTGCACACATACAAACACTAAATATTATATCAGGTCTACTTGCAGTAAGATAGAATAAGGAACCAATCATACCTCGATATTTCATTTCATCTACGGGTTTACCTTGCTCATCTTTGTCGATTTTTATTGATGTGCTCATTGGAATTACTGCAGGCTTTGATGATTTCATTTCAAACATTTTGAGTAGATCCTTGATATATTTCATTTGATTTAAATGGATTCCATCATTAATTTGTTTAATTTGTAGAGCAAGGAAGTAATTTAACTCCCCCATTATACTCATTTCAAATTTACCCTGCATATCTTTAGTAAATTCTTTGCACAAATTTTCATTAGTAGCACCAAAAATAATATCATCAACATAAATTTGAACAATTAGCATATCTTCCTTTTTGGTTTTTATAAAAATGTTGCATCAATTTTTCCTTTAGAAAATCCTTTGTCAAGTAGAAAATTATTTAATCTTTCATACCACGCTCTAGGAGCTTGTTTTAAACCATATAAAGCTTTTGAAAGTTTGAAAACATGATCCGGATATTTATGACTTTCAAAACCGGGAGGTTGTTCAACATAAACTTCCTCCAAAATGTATCTATTTAAGAAAGCACTTTTAACATCTATTTGATACAATTTGAAATCTTTAAAACATGTAAAAGCAAGTAATAGTCTAATAGCTTCAAGCCTAGCAACCAATGCAAAAGTTTCATCAAAATAAATGCTTTCTTCTTGATTATAACCTTGGGCAACTAATGTAGATTTATTTCTAGTAACAACTCCGGATTCATCTATTTTGTTTTGAAAAACTCATTTTGTTCCAATAACTGGGTGATCCTTAGGCCGAGGAGTCAAAAACTAAACTTCATTTCTTTCAAATTGATTTAATTCTTCTTGCATTGCTAAAATCCAATTTTTATCTTTTTCAGCATCTAAAAACGATTTTGGTTCAATTTCTGAAACAAATGCTAAGTTACCACAAACATTTCTAATAGAGGAGTGAGTTTTTATACATTCCGCTACATCACCTATGATAAGGCCTTTACGGTGGCCATGAGCATACTTCCAATCCTTTGGTAGATTTGATTCGTTTTTTGGACGAGCATATTCTTCTTCGAGATTTTTCATTGTGATTTCTTTTTTTTGTTCAGGAGATGGATTTTCTTCATTTGTTATGTAAATGCTCTCTATTCTGGGATCTGTTTCTGTAGTGTCATCACTTATAAGATTTTTGGAAACAATATTGTTAGATTCATCAAAGGCAACGTGTACAGATTCTTCAACAAGTAAAGTTATTTTATTGAATACTCTATAAGCTTTACTAGAATTCGAATAACCAATAAATACAGCTTCATCTGATTTAGTATCAAATTTTTCTAAGTTATCTTTATTGTTATTTAATACAAAACATTTACAACCAAAAGTACACAAGTGGCTAATATTAGGCTTTCTACCTTTCCAAAGTTCATAAGGGGTTTTTCTTAAGAATAGGTCTAATCATGGCACGGTTTACAACATAACATACAGTGAAAACGGCTTCAGCCCAAAGATATCTAAGTAAATTATTCTCACAAAGCATAGTACGGGTCATTTCTTCAAGAGTTCATTTTTTCTTTCAACCATACCGTTTTGTTGAGGAATTCTAAGGGCTATGAAATTATGATCTATCCTAAGTCATCACAAAACATGAGAAAATCATCATTTTCAAATTCTCTACCATGATCACTTCTAATACTACAAATATTAAGATTTTTTTCATTTTGAATTCTTTTACAAAGTCTTAAGAAATTATAAAAAGCTTCATTTTTGTGTGCTAAAAATAATACCCATGTATATCTAGTATAATCATCAACACAAACAAGAGCATATGATTTTCCTCCTAAACTTAATGTTCTAGATGGTCCGAATAAATTAATATGCAAGTGTTGAAGCGGTTTAATAGTTGAAACGATATTTTTGGATTTAAAAGAAATTCTAGTTTGTTTTCCAAATTGACATGCATCACAAAGTTTGTCTTTTTCAAAAAAAAAAAAAAAATTGGTAAACCAATGACTAACTCATTTTTTGAAAGTTTGAAAATTAAATCAAAATGAGCATGTCCTAATCTTCTATGCCAAAGCCACCATTATCATTTATAGCAGATAAACATTTAATATTAAAATGAGAAGACTGATGAAAGGTAAAGCAGATTCTGAAAATATCTTCCTTGAATTATAATAAGAGATTACAAATGATGAGAGGAACTGTGTTGAGGAGAAGGTGACCAAAAGAAGTCCTGTAATAGAGGAAGAGAAGAAACAGAAGAAACAAAAGTAGAAGAGGAAAAAGGAAATTCATGTTCATGAAAAGTAACATGTCTAGATAAATGAATTTTACTAGTCTGTGGATCTAAACATCTATAGCCTTTAACACTAGGATGATACCCTAGAAAAACACAAGGAGTAGACTTAGGAGCCAACTTATGAGAAGCATAAGGTTTAAGCCAGGGGAAGCAAAGACAACCAAAGACTTTAAGTAGAGAGTAATCAAGAGAAGTATGATAAAGCAACTCAAAAGGAGAGCAATTATCAAGAGAAACACTAGGTAAACGATTGATCAAATATGTGGCAGCTGCAATGGCATCAAACTAATAAAGAAGAGGCATAGAGGATTGATGAAGAAGAGAAATAGCAGTTTCAGTGAGATGTAAGTGCTTCCTCTCAGCCACTCTATTTTGAGAGGGAGTATGTGGACAGGAAAACTGATGGTAAATGCCATGAGTGTGGAGATAATGTTGAAGAGGATGATTCTTGTATTCACCACCTCCATCACTACGAAGAATTTTGAGAAGAAAACCAAACTGCTTTTCCACAAAAGCTTTGAATTCCATAAATTTGGCACACACTTCACTTTTATAAACAAGAGGATGAAGCCAAGTAAATCTGGTAAAATCATCAATGAACAACACATAGTATTTGTAAAGAGAAGCAGATTTATTAAAGGGACCCCATACATCACTGTGAATCAAAGCCAGTGGATTATTTATAGTGGAATTAGACAGTGTAAAAGGTAGCCTATGACATTTGGCTACAGAACAATGTACACAAGAAAATGTGCTTTTATTGGAAGCTACAGACAGAGGTAATTTGTGCTTAAGCAAATGAAACTTAAGAGAAGAAGGATGGCCTAATCTCTGATGCCAAATGTCAATGGAATCAGCAGATGTAACTGAACTATTGGAGGCATGGGATGAAGCAGTGGTTGGAGTGTGAAATTGATATAGTCCATTGGCATAAAAACCTTTATGGAGTATGGCCTTGGAAAGCTTGTCCTGAATAGTAAAAGAAGAATGATCAAATGTGATAGAACAGTTATTATCTTTAACCAAGTGATGCACAGAGACAAGATTAGAGTTAATAGAAGGAACATGCAAAACTTTGTTTAGTTTGAAAGAATGGTGAGGAGTAGGTAGTATACCTTGACTGGTGTGAGTGATAGGAAGGGAAGAACCATTACCAATAGTGACTTGATCACCAGCAGTGTAGGGTTGAATGGAGTTAAGCTGATGAAGATTATTAGTGATATGATCAGAAGCAGCTGAGTCCAAAAACCAGGGAGAACAAGAACCATTGTCCTCAGTTAAAGAGGTAACATATGCCTTTGATTGCTGAGATTGATATGGCTGAGAATGAGACCGACGTGTCTTTGATTGCTGGGATGGAGGCACTTGTGAAGACTGAAATTGAGTGTCTAGAATATGCCAACAGTCAAGAGCTATGTGATTGGCTTTGCCACAGATTTGGCAAACAATGCCAAATTATCCTCTTCTTTGAGATCTGCTACGAGAGGATCTTCCTTAATAAAATCGAGTGCCTCTATGAGAACCTCTAGAATCACCACGAGAATAACCTCTGTTATGATGATAAGAATTAAATCCTCTAGAAGTATTAGAAGCGTGAGAATCTTTCACAGTTGCATAAGCAACAGTTAGATCAGAATTTTGTTTTAATTTTCCTTCAATGTGAATAGCTTCTGAACAGAGTAGAGCAGAAAGGTCCTCCATAGAAATGGACTCTGCACGAGTTCAAATAGCCACTTTAACAGCATCATATTCAGAAGGCAATCCATTCAATGTAAGAAGAACAATATCCTCATCTTCCACAGATGACGAAGCAATACTCAACTGATCAACAACATTTTTGATTTTGCTCAAAGACATTTCCATTGAATCTGATTCCTTTGAAATAGAACTCAATTTGTTCTTTAATTGGTGGATATGAGACTTAGAGAGAGAGGTAAAGCGTTTATCAAGAAATTGCCAGACCTGAGCACTGGTGTGAAGATGTAACACAGAAGTGAAAATCGCAGCAGAGAGAGTAGCAGTGATGCAGCTGAGTAGATGTGCATCAATCATCTTCCATTTAATAGCTTTTGGATTTTGAATCTCCATTTCTGCAGACTGTCGCACTGTGTCAACAGGACACTTCTTTGAGCCATCAACAATTGCGAGTAGATCTGTTGCTCGAAGGAGATTCTGCATTTGATTTTTCCAAATAACAAAATTCGAGCCATCCAACTTCACTGTTACAAGAGAACTGAGATTCGATAGCAGTAGATTGAGATTTGAAGGAATAGAAGAGGACTCCATTGATGAACCTTGAGAATTGCTCGCGAAAGCTTCTTGGTGCTCTGATACCATGAAGAAAGGTAAAGCAGATTCTGAAAATATCTTCCTTGAATTATAATAAGAGATTACAAATGATATTTATACAACAATACACTGTTAACCAACTAATTAACCTAACCACACCTCTAACTAACTACACATCATCTAACTAAGCAATTAACTAAAGTTGTTACAAACTAACTAAAACTGTTACAATCTGTTAAGGAAGATTGCCTACACCTGCAGCACATTACACTTGATGGACCAGCACATTACACTGAATGAACCTCTTGAATCTCTTCCTTATCAAAGACAAATCATTCAAATCAAACACATATACATTCTAATGTCTATAACCTACAAATAAAGTTTTATTTTCTAGGGTGTTCTTAATAGTGCAATGAGTTTTTTCAAAAATAACTCTATAATCTTTATCACATAATTGACTAATACTAAGCAAGTTATGTTTTAAACCTTCAATAAGAAAAACATTTTCAATAATAGAAGAAAGATTTTTACCAATGCTTCCTACACCAACGATTTTACCCTTGCTATTGTCGCCGAAAATCACATATCCACCATCCTTTAGTTGGAGTATAGCGAACATAGCTTTATTTTCGATCATGTGCCGCAAATATACACTGTCAAGATATCATCTATCATTACTGGATTTTGTCTTGAAACATACCTACAAAAAATTGATTTTTCTATTGGTACCCATATTTTCTAGGGTCCATAAAAGTTAGAATTTAACACTCTTGAATTGTCCTTAGGGATCCACATCTTTTTTATTTTAGCAAAAAGATTTCTTTTAACAGGACATGAAGGTGAAATATGACATTTTATACCACAAAAATGCCATATGAGATGAGAGTGACTAGAAAATGCATACACAAAACCATGTTTGACAATTTTTACTTTTAAAAAAGGCTTATATCCAATTCCGGCTCTACTAAAAGTACCATTTTGATTTTTAAGAATTTTATCTAAAGTCTCTCTACCTTGAGTGAATTTTGAAAGAGTATTTTTCAAGTCTTCAATATTTTCTTTCAAAACAATTTGCTCCTTTTTTAAAGACTTATTTTCTTTTTGCAATACAATTAATTTTTTTTTCAGAAATTGAAGACTCTTTTCGAATTAAAATCTCATTTTCCTTTTTCATTTTCATGGCTTCATTTTCTAAAGCATTTATTTTGGAAGTTAAGGATTCATTTTCTTTTAATAAATGTAAAATCACTTTCTTTTGACAGTTACTTTTCAAACTAAGTTTCTTAAATTTAGCATGTAATTCATCAAAAGTGGATTGTAATTCATCAAACGTAAAAGATTCGTCATTTACCTCATCTTCGTTTTCAAGTGCCATTAAGCATAGGTTAGCAACCTCATTTTTATAAACTTCGGTTTCTGAGTCGCTTTCATTAATATCTTCTCCCTATGCTGCAATTATGGCTTTCTTCTTGTCCTCCTTAAATTGTTTCTTAAGTTCCGGACATTCTGATTTGTAGTGTCCAGGTTTGTTGCATTCATAGTAGGTAACTTCAGATTTTTTGTGATTTTCTCCCCTTTGAAAATCCCTGTTGTTGAAGTCTTTTCTGAAAAATTTTCGCACGCCTTTTTTCTTTTTCACAAACCTTTTGAACTTCCTAGTGATAAATGCCATTTCCTCATCATCATCTAAATCATCTTCCTCATCCTCTTGATATTTTGAGGTGGATTTGAAGGTTATTCATTTCTTCTTCTTCTTGTCCTCCTCTTCCTTTCCTTCTTGCATTATGAGCTTATGAGTTAAGAGAGATCTCATTAACTCATCTAGACTTAACTTTGATAAATCCTTGGCTTCGGTAATGGCAATGACTTTTGTCTCCCAACTTTTTGGCAGTGACCTAAGCATTTTTCTTACAATTTCAGCATTAGTATATAATTTGGTAAGAGAAGTTAAACCATTAATAATATCAGTAAAGCGAGTAAACATTTGAGGAATAGTTTCATTAGGCTTCATGTTAGATAGTTCATAATTATGGACTAGCAAACTGACTCTAGATTCTTTAACTTGTTCAGTTCCCTCATGAGTCACTATAAGCTTATCCCAAATTTCTTTTGCGGTTTTACATGTGGAGATTCTGTTGAGCTCGTTGGCATCTAAGGCGCAGTACAACATGTTTGTGGCTTTGACATTAATTTGGGTCATTCTAGTATCTGATTCATTCCATCCATCTTCAGGTTTTGGTACCTTAAGGCCATCTACAGTTTTGGTAGGAATTTTTGGACCATTGCAAATAATTTTTCAGCATTCATATCATTAGATTGAACATGTATGGTCATTCTAGTTTTTCAATAACTAAAATTTGTGCCGCTAAACAGTGATGGCTTATTGGATGCGTGCCCCTCAGGTAAGGAATAACTAGGGGTTGCCATGATCTACTCTAAAACAGTTAAGTCACACAAACTAGAGTCTGGCTATGATACCAATTGTTATCCCAAGTAGGCAATCCAAGAGGGGAGGTGAATTGGGTTATTAAAAATTTTACAATATTAAAAAATAATAAACACAATATTTAGAATTTTAACAAATAAAAAACAAAACAATAATTATTAATAAAACAGTAAGAGAGATAGTAAGAGAAAATCAAACACTGAGATTTATAGTAATTCGACACGCCGGGCCTACGTCCACTCCCCAAGGAACCTCCTTGAGAATTTCTTTACTATCAAAATGAATTAATATACCACCAAGGCTTCACCAAGCATATGGATTTTGCACAGGCCTTATTTTTATCTATTGAGTCTTACTCAACAATAAATTCCTCACTCTCACAAAATTCCTTCACAAAATAATAAATAAGGATAAGAGGTACGCAACCCTCTTTTACAATAATTCTCTCATAAAGAATAAATATGAAAGTGTAAGAACAAAGACTACACTTAGATCTGAAAGTGAAAGAGCATAATACAATACACTCAAAATTTTGGAGCACACAGATTTTTCTCTTCAAGTTCTTGATTTTTCTCTACACAAAACACTTCTATTTATACACAAAAATATACCCGTTAAAGGTAGGACGCTCTTTGCTGACGTTATGGATTACGTGGGCACGCTCCTTGACAGAACAAAAGGCATTTACTTTGTTTTCAATAAATACAACATGTGGCACCCTTTTTTTTTTTGTTAAAAATTGTGGCTAGATATTTGAATAAACTTATCAACATGTGGATTTTGACCATTGTATATATTTATATATATATAAAGAATTGAGGTAAAAATAATGTGCTTGCAAAATCCACATTTTCCTTTTTTATAAAATTAATTTATTTAGAAAATGTATCTTTAGCATTTCAATTTTAACTACAACATGTGAAATGTGTTGCAACTTTTCAACCTTGTGTTTTTATATTATATTAATATATATATATATATATATAAGCAAAGGATGTAAAAAATATAAAGCACCGCTCCGCCATGCCACTTTATATTTTATATAAGATACAATTCCCAACTTTGCTAACTTTATATTATAATATATATTTACATAATATATTTAAAATATGTAAAATAATTACACATGATACTCATTATGTGGATATGTCCTACATACAAAAAAGATGAAAAATAATTTTGAATCCGATGCAATATATATCAAAAATATATAATATAATTTTACTCAAAAGAGACAATTACATCAAATTTGTCAAAAGATAAATAGTGATCAACCAAATTATTCAAAACATGAATAGTAAAATTTTCAAAATGTTTGTATTTAAATAATATTTATAACAAATGATTCATACAATATATATTTTAAACAAATAATATTTTGTGTCAAATAATATAAAATATGTATATTATTTACAAATTTTTAATTAATATTTTAGACATCATTAAAATTAAACAACATGATTAACATTTTTTAACCTTATTATTTGACTCAAATTTTACTTTGATTATTATTATTTTAGTTTGAATAATTTAATTTCTACACTTCAATTTTAGTTTTAGTTTGGTCATTTTATCCAAATAACCACCAATTTCTTTCACGTGTACACCTCAAGAGACTGATATGTGTTATAAAATTGCTAATTTTAACATTCGATAGTTGAACGAAAGAACTAAATTAAACTGGAACAGAAAAGATAGGCACCAAAATATTAAAATTGAAACAACATGTGTTATAGTTTCAGTTTGATCCTTTATTTTTATTATAAAAAATGAATAATAAAAAGTCACTAACTTCAAAAAAAAATTACTTGTGAAACGAGAGCAAAATATTCTACAAAATACATAGAAAAAAGAAATTAAATTTAACCTTGCAAGCAATTACTTAAATAAAAATGTTTATTTTTAACTCTTTTTTTTTTACCAAATTTCCATCTTAATCGAATATTTGCAAAAATATGTTTTTTTTTATATCTAACTTTCTATTGCTTTCACTTTTTTTTATTATTTTTTTCTAATTTGACAAGACAAGTAATATTATACATATCAAAATTAAAATCCCTGCCACCACCTTTACTAATACCACCACTAACACTACCACTGATGAAACCACTAAGGTTATCTCCAACGTTCAACCAAATTCATCACCCGATTTAAATTTGGTAAAAAAAAGTATACTTTTTTGGCCTTCAATGGTTTCATCAAAGCTACATCAAATTGAGAATATCCCAAATTTTTTACCAAACTAAAGACCTGGGCCAGTTTTCACCAGTTTACTGTGCGTCTATGTTGGGAGTAGGACCCACTAGACAATCGCTCGGACATCCAGCTGGTTATCCCCCCGGTCATCCGGTTGACTGACCAATTCCCAGAACACAACCATGGTTTGGATGACAGAACTGGCTTGCAAAGTTGTTTGTTTCCGAAGCAAATCTGTATAGAACACAGAGCGGATGACTATTCTCTGTCTCTCGACCAATCTGAAATTGAGAGTGAAAGTCATGGAAACCAACAAGTGCTTGTTCATGTTCTGCATTACCTTGTATCTGAGTTCTCAGTTGATACATTGTAGTGTGAATTATAACAGAAAGGCCATTATTATCAATGGACAAAGAAAAATCCTAATCTCTAGCTCCATACATTACCCAAGAAGCACCCCTGAAGTACTACTAATCATATTACCATTATATTCTTGATCTATTATTGTAATATCATACAATGTATGGAACACAAAGCAGATTTTTTTTTTTTTCATTTGCTCTTGCCGATCGTCCTCCGGTCAACCTGTGTTCTGATGACAGTTACAAATTCACCACTGGAGTAACTAATATCAAATAGAGGAATTCGTGCTTTTTTTACTCAAGATTTGATGAAATATTTGATGAATAATTTTAAAGTTAAAAATATAAATAAATAAATAAAAGGTTGGTTTTGTAAAAAAATATTTTTATCAAAACAAGTCCAGCATTAATATTGAAAGAAGGGCAAATTACCAAGAAGTCCTCTTTGAAAAAGGTGTGGCCTATTTAGTCCCACAACCTTTTGTTTATACTCAAAAGTCCTATAACGTTTTTTTTCTTCTCTACCTCTTTCTCTTTCTAATTTCCGGCGATCATTGACGGGCAACCACGTCTTACTTTTTCTCTTTCTCTTTCTAATATATAGTTACTAAAGATCGACGACTGCCATCGATTAGGGTTCACCAACAACCACCGATCACCGACTTCTTACTTCACCCTCACTGACGATGAAGAAGATATGTTTCCGATAAAAAGATGAGTAGATCTACTCAGATCTGATGTAGATCTACTCAGATCACTACAAGAAAAAACACTTTCCGTGACCAACATTTTGGTCGCGAAAAGTACCATATTTGGTCGCTAAAACCTTTTCGCGACCAAAATATGTTGGTCGCGAGTTGGTCGCTAAAGCCTCGTCACAGATAGTTTTCTGCTACCAAAAAGCCTTTGGTCGCCAAAAGTGACCATTTGCGAGCAACTTTTTTGGTTGTGGAAAGTCCAATTCATATTAGCCAAAAGTAAACTTTTAGCGACCAAAGATAAGTTGGTCACTAAAAGTCAACGCCTTGGCCTAAAAAAAATAATTCTTTTGTGCTGCCTAGGACCTGAACTCCTGACCAAGGAGTCACCATGCACCCAATCCACTCTGCCACTAACATGCTTCTTGTTCATATTTGGTAAAAAATATATATAACCCATAAAAATTGGGTTATATATTATTTTATAAAACTTTTAATGCCTAAATAGAAAAATAGCATGTAATTACAGTAGTATCATTTTTTTAAAAATTTATCCCGCCATAACTTTTCGCGACCAACTTTTTTTTTTGGTCGCCAAAGGGTAATCTTCTATGACCAAAAAAGCGTTTGGTCGCTAATAGTATACTTTCCGCGACCAACTTTTTTTTTTGGTCACCAAAAGGTGATCTTCTGCGACCAAAAAAGCCTTTGGTCGCCAATAGTATACTTTTCGCGACCAACTTTTTTTTTTGGTCGCCAAAGGGTAATCTTCCGCGACCAAAAAAGCCTTTGGTCGCCAATAGTATACTTTCCATAACCATTTTTTTTTTTGGTCGCCAAAGGGTATACTTTCTGTGACCAACTTTTTTTTTGGGTCGCCAAAAGGTGATCTTCCGCGACCAAAAAAGCCTTTGGTCGCCAAGAGGTATACTTTTCGCTACCAACTTTTTTTCTAGTCGCCAAAAGGTGATTTTCCGCGACCAAAAAATTGTGGTCGCCAAAAGTTAAATTTTAGTCGCAGAAAGTGGACTATTTGCGACAAAAAAAAATAGGTGGTCGCCAAAAGTGTTTTTTCTTGTAGTGGATCTGATGTAGATCTAAACAAAAAATAGTTGTCAGAGTACAATCCTCTCTTTATATTTGCCTCTCTTTCAATCTCTTAATTTGTTTACATTTGATCTGCTATACACTTCCCTTTTTCCTGTTTTAATGAAGTAAATTTTCAAATTCTAAATAAGTTGTTTTCGAGTTTAATTACAAGCGGGGAAAACTGTAAAATGTTATAGTTTTAGTTTTTTTTGGTGCTAGACACCCCATTTTTGTGACCGTCCTCAAGACTTGACATCACCGTTTGAACACTCGGTGATTATCATGTTTGTGTTCGTTTGGAGATTCCCGGAGTTCTCGGCTACGCGCGTCTTGCCTCAGGACCTTCGAACTCGACCGTTTGGTGTTTGGTTTTGCACCAAACACTTGTGTTTTGCTTGGGAAGGCAGGGAATGCTTTGTGAGGCATCCCCACATACCGCCGGCTGTGGCTAGAGGCCACCGGCTGGCTGGTGTGGCCACCGGCACTATATTGTGCCGGTCGGCACTATTTGTGCCGGTCGGCACTCTTTTTGGCAAATTACCATTTTGCCCTGCCGACCACTTTACAGCTGTTTTTGGAGATATTTTCAGACAGCTTTCTGGTGTTTGTTTCCCCTCCATACACGTGTATGGAGGGATGAGCCCTTTTGATGCCTTAACTTGTAAGTTTTGGGGCCTATACAAAGGAAGCCTCTTCTCTTGGCTCAAGGGTTAGAAAATTAGAGAGTTAGACATTCTAGGAGAGGGAGAAGCTCTGGTTTTAGGTTAGGTTTTGTGTATCTATCCTATCTCTCTCTTTCTTTCTTGTTTTGTACACTAGGTGTTTGTGCCTTACTATTGCACATCAACACCTAGTGTTCACCTTCCTCTTCCTCTTGGAACTGAGGTGCTAAGGGCTTGTTCTTGGTGTTCTTGGCTGGTTTGAAGCTCAAGGAAGCAACAACATCAACCTTTGTGAAGTTGGTCATCAAGGGTAAGAAACTAGTCATTTTTTTACCCCATTCTTGCATTCCATTTTTGCCTAGCTTAGAGTTTTTTGTGCTTAGTCCGTAACACATAAAGTTCTGTTTTTAACCCTCTTCATTGTTTATCAGAGTGTTTTGCACTTTGGGTAGGTTTGACCGCCCTTAGGCCTTGAAAAGGGCCATTTTTTAGGCCATTTTGTGAGAGCTCCGAGACTTTGATACTTGGGCCTCTCCCCCACTGAAATCTTGAGGGATTTCAGTGGTGGAGATGGTGCCTTGAAGTCTCCAAAAGGAGAGGGCCACCCCCTCTCCTTGATGTCCTTGAAAAGGCAAGTTTAGCCTCCAAGGAGCACCATGTTTGGTTGTGTTTTGAGCATGTCTTGGTTGTGTTTTCATGCTTATATTGCCATGATTAAACTCCTTTTTAAGTTGGTTTTAGTACTCTTTGCATGATTTGCATAGTTGCTTTGTAATGCCTTAAAATGCCTTAACATGCCTAGCTTGTGTGCCTTTGCTTCTAGCATGTTTTAGGCTTGATCCATGAAGCTTGTATGCTTATTTTGGCATGTATGAGGTCTGTCCCATAGTCATTTTGGTCATCTTAGCATGCTAATATAGCCTCTTTGCATTGGCTTGTTGGCCTTAAGAGCATGAGTGTGTAGCATGCCTTGCTTGCTTCATTTTTGATGGTTTGGAACCATTCCATATGCTATTTCAGTCCCTTTGGTATGCTTGTATGCTTGCCTTAGTTGCCTCTTTAATGCTTTAAAAGCATGTGTTGGATGCCTCATGTTTTGGCATTTTGCATGCCCTTGATTTCAAGCCTCTTAGATGCATCCTAAGTGGCATCTTTGGGCCTAATTTGACATGCTAAACTCTGTTTTTAGTTGTTTAATGCATGCCATAATTGCCTTGCATAAGTGTAGTTCAATGTTTCATTGGGTTTGCCTAATAACTTGAGCCATTTTGTTGCATGTGTATCTTGCTTCATTGCATGATTTGGCATCATGCTTAGCATGATTTTCAGAGCTTTATAATGTGTACTCATTGCCCTTGTTTGGTGTCTCCAAGTGTGCTTGGGGGTTGCCATGTTGGTGCCTAAGTGTTGGACCGTAATTGCATGCATGTGTGTGTGTATTTTTAGCCTCCTTTTTTTGTGGGCACTAGCCACTGATTTTAGGCCTATTTGAGTTGCCTAAGTCATGTACAAGATCATCATTTAATTGGTTTGCATGCTTGTCTTGAATGTTTGCTTGAACCCTTTGCATTAGTATGTTGCATAGCCCATGTTGCATGCCTAGTTGACATGCTTAGGGTTGCATTCGCATTGTGCATGCTAAGGCCTCTTGACCAGTCATGATAGAGGTTTGAGCACCCTTGTTTGCTTGTTTGCATTGCATGCTTTGAAATCAAGTTGCATTCTTGGTTCTTAGGGCCCATGCATGAAATGCGCGATTGGTGGTCCGGGAATCGAGGCACATGCCCCTTTGAGTCAATAACATGATAAGGGGTGTGATAATGGGCATAAATACCTTGAATCACATTGCCATGCATGTTGTTGTCCTCTGCTGCTGTGGGTTGCAGGTTCTGCAGGTGTTAAGTGCCGGCCGGCACTATTTAGTGCCGACCGGCAGTCAATTGCCAGCCGATCTTCATCTAGTGCCGGTGGCCTCCTCTTCAGCCGGTGGTGCTCTACCCCAGCCGGTGGTACTCCCCCCAGACCGAGGCACTCCTGGGACTTTGGCAATTTTCAGAGGAGGATAGCAGGGGAAACAGAGGCAATTCGTGCATGGCAGTGCGATCCGAGCAAATTCCGAGCGCGCGCTGCATTTGAGCCCTCTTCCCGAGGGCGTTTACTGCTTTAATTAACTTAGTTAATTTGTTAATAATTTAGTTAATTTGTAATATTTAATAGCTTGCGTAGTTAATTAATTTGTATTATTCTTTTGGTCCCTCCGAGCGAGGTAAATTTGTAATAAGTGTGTGTGAGTGGGTGTATGTCTTCAATCCCCATTTCTTTCTATCCCTTTTATTTACCTGCTTATGATGGTAATTAGGGCACATCCTAAATTAGCATCCTTATGCAATGCATGCGTGCATTCATGCATTTGTTTACATACATCGGTCGGGTACATCATACAACTGCATCGTACTTTCAATTCCAAATTGAATACGTGATAGTTCGTTGCATTTCATGTGCCATGCTTAGGATAGCCGAGCCCTGCTAGATTACATTCCGTATGCGATGCTTAGTCACTTAACATAAACTAGGTCATGCATGTTTTGCTAACTGGTTTCTTGTTTTGGCACGGAGTACGATGTAAGTTTTATGCTTTAGCATGTCGCATGCGTGTGAATGTTAACATGACAGTATGCCTGCCATGCGGCTAAGTGCTTATGTGATAAACTGCTTGAATGCCTGTGGGTGGAGGTTGGATTACTTGAGTTGGAAATACTCATTGAAATCCGTGTTTTAGCCTACTCGCGAGTAGCAATTTCAAACTTTTTCCAAACAGACGGATATGCAATGCTTATTTCCAAATTAGGCGATCTAGTCTATCCTTGTTTGCTGTGCGCACAACATAGTAATTCTAGGCTAATAACCGGAATAAGACGCATAAAGTTTTCAAAATTGGATATCACGGTTAGTAGAGGCCGGTCTTCGGACGCGGGCGAAAGGGGTGCTCATAGCTGACCTTCCCCGATCGTACCCAAGCTCCCGAGCCAAGACCACTTTGGATGACGACACGTGGCCTTCGGCACCAAGTCAGGGTTTCCTAAATTTTCCCATTTTAAAAATATTTAGGTGGCGACTCTGTAATCTGGCAAAGCAGTCCATGTTTGGCACTACTTTCTTCAAAAATCTGTTTTTCTTCCAAAACGATTGCCGGATTTGGACTCTTTGGTTCAGATTTAGAACCGTAACCCAAAGGGAGTCCGAACTGTAGCCGAGGTCCCCCGGGACGTGTACAGTTTCTGGCGACTCTGCTGGGGAGTTTAGAGAGCTTGACTCGAACTCGTGATATCCTGTTTTGATTTCGTTTATGTGTCTCTTTGCATTGCATGTGCATTGGTGCGCCTAGGACACCGTGTTTTGCCATCTGCCATTCCTGAACGGTTTGCCGGAGGCTTGTCTTGTCAAGGCATGACCATAAGGCTGACCGGTTATGGGCTCTGACAGTATGGGAACACCAACCCCGTTTTTACCGGGGCACCCTTTTCGCCATTCGACCTAGTGCATATTCGGATCCATAGTGACCATTCAAAACTAGGACCGGTTGCTTACCCGATATAGGTTGTTTGAAACCGCTGTGTGCGTAGTAAAACCCCAACTCCTGACAAAATAGGACAGGGAAAATATACCCCCAACATAGGGTGTATTGGCTCTCATTTACTTACTATATGCTTTTAGAGTGTATCTCTGCAGGGAACGCATATATCAGTTTACAAGTTTGGGTATCCGGCCAAGGGCATCATATCAGTGTTGTTGGAATCAGTTATGTCTGCGATATTCAGTTCAGTTTGAATAGTGATTCTGGGAACAGTGATCAGTAGTAGAGTACAGTTATTCGGCTACATCCGTGCTTGATCTGTCTGGGGCTGAAATGCTGCTTGTTTTCTGTTTCAGTTTAGAGATTCAGAGAGCCAATTCAGAACAGTTAGTGTCTTCCCCTCACTGCGGCAGGACTTAGCATGACGCAGAACTCAGAAGAAATCGTGGTCATGGCGGCCGCGTTGGATCAAGAAATCACCTTACATGATGAGACCACCGTTGACATGCCGCATCCGCCCAGATCGCCGACCGCGCACCCGGTTTGGGCTCCCCAGCTATATCAGGCTCGCGAGCCCACTACATTTGAACTAATGGGATGATAGGTGATCTTCAAAGATCCGTGACGGATCTCGCCTATGGAATGACAGTTTCGCCGCCAGTCGCACCATACGTCGGAGGCTTTGTACCCCAGGAGCCCCCGCTACTGGGACGAATTGTGATTGAACTCAACCAACCGAGATGACCTCCAGTTATGGTAACGACGCATCAAACCAAGTTCTGAATCAGGCCGAGGCCAGAGATAAAGGCAAGATGGAGGCAGATGCCGACCCTATCGAACAACTGCTGTGGGCAGTAGAGGCTTTGAAAGCCAGGGGGATGAACAAGCAACAGATATCTGCAGTTGCGACGAAAGCTGTGGAGGATGCTTTCCCCGCTCCGCCTGAGGGCAGTTCTAGTCAATCAGAGAACCGGGATAGGCCCGTCACGCCAAAACAGTTCTTCCCACTCCCAACCTTGCACCCGGGAGGGATCAGAAATCCAAGGCCGCACCCGCCGATCCGTTCGCTAGTGCATCTAGCAAGAGTGCTCAGGCCCCGAAGTACCTGCCTCGAGGACGCCGAGCCTTCCATCCTCTCTACATGCCTTTGTCTAGGGCACTTTTGATTTTGGCAAAAAAGGGGCATCTTACACCTCTTGAGCCCCGACCCTTACCGAAGAATCTCCCTGCCACACATGATGCTACTGCATACTGCGCGTACCACCAGCAGACTGGTCACGCTACCGACACTTGCTTCGCCTCCGTCATGAGGTGCAAGATTTGATTGACAGCGAGGTTATCCTCCCGCCTACCTCAGCCAAGTCAGTCACTACAGAGTTCTTGGATTTTGAGGACACAGATACTGCGAGTATGTAATCAGAAGGTGAATCGCCTGTGGGCAGTGTCTGGTACATTTTGTCTGGATATAGCGTTTGGCACGCATTTTTGGGCACCTGCTAAACGTTAATTTTTGTAAATTCTGACTTGGGTGTCGAGTCAGTCTTCTGTTTTATCTTGAGCCTGTCTCATTGTTTTGAGACATTCCTTTTGCTAAGGGTCTGTCTAATTGTAATGAGTCAGTCCCTTTTATATAGTATACCAGGTGATTTCGGGGTTGTTGCCTCAAACACCGTTTTGTCTTATAAATCGTTGTTTTTGCTTTTCGAGTCTGTTTCTGTCAGGAAGCCAGTTATGCCAGCAAATCTGAATGAAACAGCCATGACTATCAGGTGCTGTATTTGTTGTTATTTGAATTAGCCGTACCAGAGGGTGTGAATGGGGTGACAGCACACTCCACCTGCTCTTGTGTGCCTTAAGAATCATTGTTTTGACCTAAGTTTTTCAAAACCCTTTTCGAACACTGTCGTGATAAAAAACAAAGGGGAAGGAATTCCTCGGGATTTGCAAAACCTTGATCAAATTGAAAAGAAAGAGATGCATGCTAAGCCCTTAATGATTCAAATCATGCTTGTCAGCGTGAGTACTGAGAGGGACCCTGGCTTAATCCAGACTGGTTCCACACTGTCTTCGGCACGAGCGATTCGTCGCCTCCTTAAAAACTTTTAAAAACAAAATGTTTTGCGCAGTCCTGCGAAGACCTGTGTGGAATCGCTCTTGAGATTGCGCAGCTTAAGATCGCTCTCAGCCTCGAGACTCGACCCTTCATTTTCCAAACCTTGGACCGGCATCCAGAATTTAGTTATCAATGCAAGACCTGTGTGGCCAGATTCGAAGCAGCCGTCGATCAAGAGGCACCGAAATCGGAGCAAAAGATTAGAGCTCACCGGAAGAAGCTCGCCAAGCAACCATGATGAACCCTCCTGCAAAGCACTGCAACAGCCATTCTCCCGGAAACGGGGAGGTTTCGATTTCAAAAACCATTTGGCATGGACTGGCTACACTTTTACCCTTTGAGAGGCTCGCTGGGCTGAAAACCCGGAAGGGCAACCCAGGAAAAAGTTAGAGCAAAAGAGAAAATACAAAACAAAGAAAAAATGCAAGAAGAAAGAAGAAGCTCGCAAGGTCGAAAACCCGCATCGGGCGCCTTGGCAAAAGTTAGAGCCTGAAAGAAAAAGAAAAATGAAAAAGAATGAAAAAAAAGAGAGGAAAACATAGCTCGCAAGGTCGAAAACCCGCATTGGGCGCCTTGGCAAAAGTCAGAGCCTGAACAGTGAAGGTTAAAATACCCGAGTGTACCTTGCCCCGAACTACGTAAGGCTTGATTCCCATGTTTGGGATACGTAGGCAACTTCACTCTGAAGTCCAGCCCTAAAACACTTCAAATTCAATTGTGTCCATGTGATGGTTTTGATCATCTTTGCCTTCTCTGTATCCGAGAGTTCGGTTGTGATCGTCACTCTGAAGGATTGATTTCAATACGCTGCGATGCTATCCAAACAAGGGCAACTTTCCGTTGCCATTCAAAACGTCGCGGTGTCACTTCAAACAAGGGGCAACTTTCCGTTGCCATGCAGTGTCCTTCAGACAAGGGGCAATTTTCCATTGCTTATGGATCCGAGGTTGCGCATCTCAAGAGTAGGTTCCGTGCTTGTTGAGCATTGGCCGTTTGCAAAAATAGTTTTTGAGAATTTTTACTGAGGTTGACTAATTTTCTCGAAAATTGTTCCATCTTTTCCAAAAACTGGACCATTTTCTTGGACCCAAAAAAAAGGGAAAATTTTCAGTGCTCATAGCCTGACTTGCATGATTTCAAATCAAAAATCGAACAAGCATGTTAATCTAACTCTCATGTTGGTCAAAATTGTTTTAGTAGAAAGCAAAATAAAAAAAAATGGTCGAAATGATGAACTAGGGGCACAGTTGAGTCAGGCTTTCTGTTTTCCCCCATTTTCAACATACTTTGCCAGAAAAGGCACTCTACCTGCCAGAAGGGGCACAACTGAAGTTAGCAAAAAGGGCTGAAAGCTCTCTCGTCCTCCAAGCAGCGAGGTATCAAGCCATGCGCGAAGCATAAATTGGAATGGGGCGAGATGTTCCACTTCCTCATCTGGACAGATCTAACCACGTCCAAACTCCCCAGTAGGGCATCATCAACCGATGTTAGCTGCAGATTTGCTACACACCAGTTGTGGCACAATCCCTCTGTGGGAAGGTTCACTGTTGTAAGCGGAAGAAGAGAATCTAGCAGAATGCTAGGGGCAAGAGCCCGCAACTTCTTGTCTATCCACCAACACTCTGGGGAGGGATGAAAAATGAGAGATTGAAGAATAGAGAGATGTGCGCTGAGAGAATAAGTGAGGAAAAGGGCTTTTTCAGAAAAACAGAGCTTGAGGGCCGAGTGATGTGAGAATCACAAATGAGAAAGGGTGGGAAATAATACCCGGTGAAACAGGCTCCCTGTGCACGTCTGTGTGTCGTGTCCTTTGTTTCGTTTTATCTCGATTCTTGTTTTGAGTCGTTTCGAGTGTCAATAGATGTGTTTAGGTTGTTTACCTTTGTTTTCTTTTGTTGAGTCTTTTTCGCTGTGTTCAGTCGTAGGCTCAATACCCGGTTAAGAACTCATTTCTTAATTTCAAACAAAATCAAATCATCTTGTGCTCAGAGTGCCGTGCCATTCTCCACATTTGTGCAAAACAGATTCGTTCTTTCATAAAACTGCAGGGCCCACCCCCGATAAGTGTGAACAGTAAAACCAGGACCTATCTGAAGCTATGTGGTTCCGGACTGCAAAGTAAAAGCAAAAGAGGAAAACGTCGGGTATCTGAGTTCGTTTCAACTTCAGTAAGTTCCGAGACTACATCCCGTGTGTACCTCTTCAAGCCTTGCCAATGCTCCGAAGTATGAGTGTACCTCTACCTCAAGCTCAAGATCAAGTCTGCTTCAAGCCAGAATCGTGTATCAATTACACTTCATTCACTTAGTGTATCAATCACACTTCATTCACTCAGTGTATCTACCACACCTTATTTGCCTTAGTGTATCAATTACACTTCATTCACTTAGTGTATCAATCACACTTCATTCACTCAGTATATCTGACACACTCTCACTCAGTGTATCAATCACACTTCATTCACTTTGTGTATCTATCACACCATTCTTCTCTTCATATCACATGTTTGCTTTGTGTATCAATCACACTCTATTTGCTTCATGTATCTGTCACATGTTTATTTAGTGTATCAATCACACTTCTCTCATTTTGTGTATCAATCACACACATTCTCATTTTATGTATCTATCACACCCATTCTCACTTTAGTGTATCAATCACACACTTCATTTGCATTCAGTGTATCAATCACACATTTCATTTCATTTAGTGTATCAATCACACACTTCATTTGCATTTAGTGTATCAATCACACACTTCATTTATTCAGTGTATCAATCACACACTTCATTTCATTTAGTGTATCAATCACACACTTCATTTGCATTTAGTGTATCAATCACACACTTCATTTATTCAGTGTATCAATCACACACTTCATTTATTTAGTGTATCAATCACACACTTCATTTGCATTTAGTGTATCAATCACACACTTCATTTATTCAGTGTATCAATCACACACTTCATTTCATTTAGTGTATCAATCACACACTTCATTTGCATTTAGTGTATCAATCACACACTTCATTTATTCAGTGTATCAATCACACACTTCATTTATTCAGTGTATCAATCACACACTTCATTTGCATTTAGTGTATCAATCACACACTTCATTTATTCAGTGTATCAATCACACACTTCATTTCATTTAGTGTATCGATCACACACTTCATTTGCATTTAGTGTATCTATCATACTCTGTTCACTAAGTGCATCTATCACACTTTGTGTTCACCTTTAGTATATCAATCATACTCTGTTCACTAAGTGCATCTATCACACTTTGTGTTCACCTTTAGTATATCAATCATACTTGTTCACTAAGTGCATCTATCACACTTTGTGTTCACCTTTAGTATATCAATCATACTTTGTTCACTAAGTGCATCTATCACACTTCGTGTTCACATTCAGTATATCCATCATACTTGTTCACTAAGTGCATCTATCACACTTCGTGTTCACATTCAGTATATCAATCATACTTGTTCACTAAGTGCATCTATCACACTTTGTGTTCACCTTTAGTACATCAATCATACTTTGTTCACTAAGTGCATCTATCACACTTCGTGTTCACATTCAGTATATCCATCATACTTGTTCACTAAGTGCATCTATCACACTTCGTGTTCACATTCAGTATATCCATCATACTTGTTCACTAAGTGCATCTATCACACTTCGTGTTCACAGTCAGTATATCCATCATACTTGTTCACTAAGTGCATCTATCACACTTCGTGTTCACATTCAGTATATCCATCATACTTGTTCACTAAGTGCATCTATCACACTTTGTGTTCACCTTTAGTATATCCATCATACTTGTTCACTAAGTGCATCTATCACACTTCGTGTTCACCTTTAGTATATCCATCATACTTGTTCACTAAGTGCATCTATCACACTTCGTGTTCACCTTTAGTATATCCATCATACTTGTTCACTAAGTGCATCTATCACACTTCGTGTTCACATTTAGTATATCAATCATACTTTGTTCACTAAGTGCATCGATCACACTTCGTGTTCACCTATTGTGTATCCATCACACTTGTTCACTTGGTGCATCTATCACACTTTGTGTTTGCCTCTTGTGTATCCATCACACTTTGCTTCATACAGTGTATCCATCACACACTTTTGCTTTGTGTATCAATCACACGCTCGCTTTGTGTATCAATCACACACTTTTACTTTGTGTATCAATCACACGCTCGCTTTGTGTATCAATCACACACTTTCGCTTTGTGTATCAATCACACGCTCGCTTTGTGTATCAATCACACACTTTCTCTTTGTGCATCTATCACACTATGCTCACCTTGTGTATCCGTCACGTTTTGCTTCATATAGTGTATCCATCACACTCGCTTCACTTTGTGTATCTACCACACACGTTCACTTTTTGTATCTATCACATGCCCCCTTTGTGTATCCACCACACACATTTGCTTAGTATATCTATCACATATTTGCTTAGTGTATCCATCACACTCGTTTTGCTTTGTGTATCTGTCACACTTTGCTTCACTTAGTGTATCAACCACACTTTATTCATATAGTGTATCCATCACACTCTCTTCACTTTTGTGTATCCATCACACATGTTTGTCCACTTAGTGTATCTATCACGCTTTGTTCGTTTTTGTGTATCTAACGCATATGTTCGTGAGAATTGCATAATTCTCTTACATCCTTTCTGCATTGTAGTGTAGTTTGGTGTATGCTAGCTTAAAACTGTTGCATGTGTGCTTCGTTACAGCTTTTCTTAGCATGCTCATAAGTTATGATCGGCTTCTTGCATTTTCAGTTGCATTTTGCCCCTGCCTTCGGGCGCATACCTTGTTTGTCTTGCATGTTTGTCCAAGTCTTCGGCCTTGTCAAAAATGGGTCGTCACTGGGCTTTGACATTCACTCCCGTCATTTTTATGACTTCCGAGTTCTGTCAAAGAGGGGCAACTGTAGACACCCCATTTTTGACCGTCCTCAAGACTTGGACATCACCGTTTGAACACTCGGTGATTATCCATGTTTGTGTTCGTTTGGAGATTCCCGGAGTTCTCGGCTACGCGCGTCTTGCCTCAGGACCTCCGAACTCGACCGTTTGGTGTTTGGTTTTGCACCAAACACTTGTGTTTTGCCTTGGGAAGGCAGGGAATGCTTTGTGAGGCATCCCCACATACCGCCGGCTGTGGCTAGAGGCCACCGGCTGGCTGGTGTGGCCACCGGCACTATATTGTGCCGGTCGGCACTATTTTGTGCCGGTCGGCACTCTTTTTGGCAAAATTACCATTTTGCCCTGCCGACCACTTTACAGCTGTTTTTGGAGATATTTTCAGACAGCTTTCTGGTGTTTGTTTCCCCTCCATACACGTGTATGGAGGGATGAGCCCTTTTGATGCCTTAACTTGTAAGTTTTGGGGCCTATACAAAGGAAGCCTCTTCTCTTGGCTCAAGGGTTAGAAAAATTAGAGAGTTAGACATTCTAGGAGAGGGAGAAGCTCTGGTTTTAGGTTAGGTTTTGTGTATCTATCCTATCTCTCTCTTTCTTTCTTGTTTTGTACACTAGGTGTTTGTGCCTTACTATTGCACATCAACACCTAGTGTTTCACCTTCCTCTTGGAACTGAGGTGCTAAGGGCTTGTTCTTGGTGTTCTTGGCTGGTTTGAAGCTCAAGGAAGCAACAACATCAACCTTTGTGAAGGTGGTCATCAAGGGTAAGAAACTAGTCATTTTTACCCCATTCTTGCATTCCATTTTTGCCTAGCTTAGAGTTGTTTTTGTGCTTAGTCCGTAACACATAAAAGTTCTGTTTTTTAACCCTCTTCATTGTTTATCAAGAGTGTTTTGCACTTTGGGTAGGTTTGACCGCCCTTAGGCCTTGAAAAGGGCCATTTTTAGGCCATTTTGTGAGAGCTCCGAGACTTTGATACTTGGGCCTCTCCCCCACTGAAATCTTGAGGGATTTCAGTGGTGGAGATGGTGCCTTGAAGTCTCCAAAAGGAGAGGGCCACCCCCTCTCCTTGATGTCCTTGAAAAGGGCAAGTTTAGGCCTCCAAAGGAGCACCATGTTTGGTTGTGTTTTGAGCATGTCTTGGTTGTTTTTCATGCTTATATTGCCATGATTAAACTCTGTTTTAAGTTGGTTTTAGTACTCTTTGCATGATTTGCATAGTTGCTTTGTAATGCCTTAAAATTGCCTTAACATGCCTAGCTTGTGTGCCTTTGCTTCTAGCATGTTTTAGGCTTAGATCCATGAAGCTTGTATGCTTATTTTGGCATGTATGAGGTCTGTCCATAGTCATTTTGGTCAATCTTAGCATGCTTAATATAGCCTCTTTGCATTGGGCTTGTTGGCCTTAAGAGCATGAGTGTGTAGCATGCCTTGCTTGCTTCATTTTTGATGGTTTGGAACCATTCCATATGCTATTTCAGTCCCTTTGGTATGCTTGTATGCTTGCCTTAGTTGCCTCTTTAATGCTTTAAAAGCATGTGTTGGATGCCTCATGTTTTGGCCATTTTGCATGCCCTTGATTTCAAGCCTCTTAGATGCCATCTAAGTGGTCCTTTGGGCCTAATTTGACATGCTAAAACTCTGTTTTTAGTTGTTTAATGCATGCCATAATTGCCTTGCATAAGTGTAGTTCAATGTTTCATTGGGTTGCCTTAAGTACTTGAGCCATTTGTTGCATGTGTAGCTTGCTTCATTGCATGATTTGGCATCATGCTTAGCATGATTTTCAGAGCTTTATAATGTGTACTCATTGCCCTTGTTTGGTGTCTCCAAGTGTGCTTGGGGGTTGCCATGTTGGTGCCTAAGTGTTGGACCGTAATTGCATGCATGTGTGTGTGTATTTTAGCCTCCTTTTTTTGGGCACTTTAGCCACTGATTTTAGGCCTATTTGAGTTGCCTAAGTCATGTACAAGATCATCATTTAATTGGTTTGCATGCTTGTCTTGAATGTTTGCTTGAACCCTTTGCATTAGTATGTTGCATAGCCCATGTTGCATGCCTAGTTGACATGCTTAGGGTTGCATTCGCATTGTGCATGCTAAGCCTCTTGACCAAGTCATGATAGAGGTTTGAGCACCCTTGTTTGCTTGTTTGCATTGCATGCATTTGAAATCAAAGTTGCATTCTTGGTTCTTAGGGCCATCATGCATGGAAATGCGCGATTGGTGGTCCGGGAATCGAGGCACATGCCCCTTTGAGTCAATAACATAATAAGGGGTGTGTATAGTGCATAAATACCTTGAATCACATTGCCATGCATGTTGTTGTCCTCTGCTGCTGTGGGTTGCAGGTTCTGCAGGTGTTAAGTGCCGGCCGGCACTATTTAGTGCCGACCGGCAGTCAATTGCCAGCCGATAACTTCATCTAGTGCCGGTGGCCTCCTTCTTCAGCCGGTGGTGCTCTACCCCAGCCGGTGGTACTCCCCAGTGCCCTGAGAGGCACTCCTGGGACTTTGGCAATTTTCAGAGGAGGATAGCAGGGGAAACAGAGGCAATCCGTGCATGGCAGTGCGATTCCGAGCCAATTCCGAGCGCGCGCTGCATTTGAGCCCTCTTCCCGAGGCGTTTACTGCTTTAATTAACTTAGTTAATTTTTTAATTAATTTAGTTAATTTGTAATAATTAATTAGCTTGCGTAGTTAATTAATTTGTATTATTCTTTTGGTCCCTCCGAGCGAGGGTAAATTTGTAATAAGTGTGTGTGAGTGGGTGTATGTCTTCCAATCCCCATTTCTTTCTATCCCTTTTATTTACCTGCTTATGATGGTAGATTAGGGCACATCTAAATTAGCATACCTTATGCAATGCATGCGTGCATTCATGCATTTGTTTACATACATCGGGCTCGGTACATCATACAAACTGCATCGTACTTTCAATTCCAAATTGAATACGTGATAGTTGTTGCATTTCATGTGCCATGCTTAGGATAGCCGAGCCTGTCTAGATTACATTCCGTATGCGATGCATTAGTCACTTAACATAAACTAGGTCATGCATGTTTTGCTAACTGGTTTCTTGTTTTGGCACGGAGTACGATGTAAGTTTTATGCTTTAGCATGTCGCATGCGTGTGAATGTTAACATGACAGTATGCCTGCCATGCGGCTAAGTGCTTATGTGATAAACTGCTTGAATGCCTGTGGGTGGAGGTTGGATTACTTGAGTTGGGAATACTCATTGAAATCCGTGTTTTAGCCTACTCGCGAGTAGCAATTTCAAACTGTTTTCCAAACAAGACGGATATGCAATGCTTATTTCCAAATTAGGCGATCTAGTCTATACTTGTTTGCTGTGCGCACAACATAGTAATTCTAGGCTAATAACCGGAATAAGAACGCATAAAGTTTTCAAAATTGGATATCACGGTTAGTAGAGGCCGGTCTTCGGACCGGGCGAAAGGGGGTGCTCATAGCTGACCTTCCCCGATCGTACCCAAGCTCCCGAGCCAAGACCACTTTGGTGATGACGGACACGTGGCCTTCGGCACCGAGTCAGGGTTTCCTAAATTTCCCATTTTAAAAATATTTAGGTGGCGACTCTGTAATCTGGTAAAGCAGTCCATGTTTGGCACTACTTTTTCAAAAATCTGTTTTTCTTCAAAACGATTTGCCGGATTTGGACTCTTTGGTTCAGATTTAGAACCGTAACCCAAAGGGAGTCCGAACTGTAGCCGAGGTCCCCCGCGGACGTGTTACAGTGCTGAAATGAATCATGGTTTAAAATTATAAAATTTTGCAGTTTCATAACATGTTTTTCAGTTTGATTAATAAGGATAAATGCTTAATAGATTTTTTTTTTCAAACTGTAACATTTTACAGTTTTAAAACTTACTCTTCAGTTTGATTAATATTGAAAATTATTTGCTTAAACCTTACAAAAATTGAAAAATAACATATATTTTTTCCCATTGTTGCTATTTTTTGTCGTTACTTTTTTTTTCTTTTAGTTTATCAATATTTGACACATTTTGCTATATTTTTTCGCTCTAAATTCTCCATTTATTCCTTTTTTTTTCTAGCAATATTCTAGACATTCAGTGAGTCTCCAATAATATTCTTAACGTCAAGCGAACGTTCTGGATATTCCGGCGACTTCCATTGAAGTTCAGAATACTTCGGTGAACTTTTGGCGATATTCCGACGACTTTTCGATGATGTTAAACATTCCAACGAGTCTTCGGTGACCGCATGCCGGAAGTCCGACGGTAGTGGGATGTAATAACATTTGTAAAAAAAAATAAAAAATAAAAAAAGGATTTTCTGGTAATAATTAAAAATATATAGGACTAACTTTCGCAAGTGTTTTGTTTTGGAATTAGATGGGTTTTGAACTTTATATATGAGACTTATTGGTAAGCTTCCCTTGAAAGAACTTGAAGAAAAAAATAAAATCTTAAATTTAACTTTATTGACAAATTAAACCCTTCATTTTAATTTTTTTCAAATTAAATTTTAAAATTTTAACACAATCCCTATAGGCAAATACTAAAAGGCTCATGTTTCCTTTCTTTCTAAAATCGGATTAGAGTATACTGTTAGACTATGTGAGTTCACAACAAAATTTACATTGATAATTTAAAATAGGTAAAGTTTGTCAAATACTTTATATTTACAAAAAATCATGTTGATTCCATATCACTAGCCACTTGATCAAATCATATTTATATTAACGATAATTATGATTTAAAAAATAAATTATTGACATAAATATAATTTAATCAAGTGCTTAATAATATTCAATCAACATAATTTTTTTATACAAATAAGATCTCGTTTGGGAACATACTATTTTAGTAACTTTTTAACTTTTTGGCTAAAATATGAGGTAAAAAAAACTAGTATGTTTGGAATGAATTTTTGATTTTTTACGAAAAAATATACAAAAAGTAAAGAAAAAAATAGAATTTTTTACTCTTTTATATAAGTTTTAGATTTTTAGATTTTTTTTAATAATTTTTTAATTTTTAAGCTAAAATAATCACATGTCGAATAAGACCTAAATTAATCAATAAACGCATGCATTGAACAGTTGGGATACGTATTCAGTTAAAAACCCTACAGGAGAGAAGCAGTTCCCATAAAAATGTGCCGAAACGTTACAAATTTTATCAAATGTCTCGCACATGTGTAAAATCCTCATAAGAGGCATATTGTGTGGATTGCTCATATGAGACATTTGATACGCACATTGTGTCATCTCACACCTACATAAAATATTTGACAAAAATTTTAATAAAATTTTTGAAATATGTAGCATGACTCGTCTAACTGATGCTCAGGCACAAGTACGCAATCGAGCCCTTGTATTCTGTACCCTCTCTCTCTCTCTTCCATGGCTGCCGTATCCACTTCGGCAGCTGCCACCACCAAGACAGAGACAGAGACTCTGTGAAGGTCGGCAAGATGAGTCGCTACCACACGAAGCCTCGTTGTAGGCGTCACTCTTCTGATAGCTCCGACGATTACAGGTCTAATTTAACTTTTATCTAATTACATCTATGGATATACTCAAGCCCCCTAACCATATCCTCACTTCAGACAAACACCAACAAAAGCCTTCTCCTTATAATAGCAGTTAGTTACTATGTTTTGCCGCATTTTTAGAAAGGAAAAACTATTATATATTAGTACAGATAGATATAAAATAGAAGATAGAAGATGAGGTTCATGTGTTTTTAGGGGTAGACTGTGTTTTGATCCAAATAATTTAGAAAAAGTAAAGAAGAAAAAGGCTTTGAATTTTGACGTCGTGCGTTATTTTTATGTACTTTAGATTGTCGGTATACAATGTGCAATGAAAATGCTGTGCTTATTTTGTCAATAAAATCCAAATTTTTGTGCCACAGGAGTTGTAAGTTGTTTATTATTAATTGGGTAAATTACAAACACATCCCTGAAATTTACTTAAATTATAAATTATCTCATGTGGTTCTAAAAATTATATTTTCCCCCCTGAGGTTTCTAATTTAATAATAAATAGGTCCTTTTATTAATAAATCATCAAGTTAACTAGCCATTTTTAATGATGTTAAAATTTTATTTCAATTAAAAATTCAAATAATTTTATTATTGTATAGGTGAACAGTTAGAAATTTCACTTTTTAAATTAATTCTATTAAATGAAAAATTCTGACAGAAAGATATTTTTAATTTTTCAAACCACGTGAGACAATTCATATTTTAAGCAAACCTCAGAGTATATTTGTAATTTACCCTTATTAATTTATGAACTATCACTGTGAATTTATACTGTGTGTGTTTAGTTAACAAGTAGTGATGAGCTCTTGCTTTATTTGGTTGGATTACAAGAATGTTACCTTGTTTGGGAAGTTAGCTATTTTAGTTTTTTGCTATTTTAGTAGTTTAAAAGTTTTGGTATTTGAGAAGATGGTTGGATTTTTTTGTAATTGGATGTAATGTTTATGAGACAAACAGTAAAATAATTATGAGTTTGATGTGAAATTTTGTCTTATTGACTATTTTAGTCTATTTTGTCAATTTTAACCTAAAAAGCCAAATTTTAGCCCCTTTTTTTTTTTATCAGCAAAAAAGAACTTCATTGATGAAGAGGGAAATGCAAAAAACATCAACTCTGGCTTTAACAAATAAATTTAAAAATAAAAAATAAAAAATAAAAAATAAAAAATAAAATATTTATTAGTGCCAAAGCAATTTAGGAGACGTATCCATCAAATTTTAATTGTTGTGGATTTCAGCTACTCACTGTGGAGACAAGTCAACAGTTCATTGAAGGAGATGGGTCCTTTTATCTAGCAACTTTGCCATGCGATTGTGGCTAATTCCAAAAATGGATGGAGTTTGAATGAAATAGGAGCGAGCAAAATGGAGAAAGTTGCTGGTGTAGGAAGTTGGTATTGATGAGTCCATGACCTTGTGCATAAAGGTTAAGGAGAAAATACCTGTGTTTTAATGAACTTTGCCATATGTTTTCAAGACTCATGTGCTTTGAAAGTTGATAAGAGAAGAGGGAAGGGGGGTAGCTTAGATAATTATCGTTTGTGATTCTTTTTTTTTTTTTAATGTCAGAAAGTGTGGTGAATTTGGGAAGTTAGAGTTGATCGCAATTTTTTTTTTTTTTTTTTATCAGCGAAAAAGAAGCTTTATTGATGGAAAAACATAACAAGTATGAAAACATACATCAATAAAGAAGATGGTGCAAAAAGCATCACAGTGAAACATTCAAATTCCAACTAGGTTGGTACCTAGATGCACACCAAATCATCTGCTAGCACACACTCAAAGCTCCAAGTTGGTGAGAAACCAACATGCAGAGCAAAACAAAACAAAACAAACAACCAAAAAAACTACAACCACAGCAGCCCAGAAAACCCCTCTGCTGGAGCATTAGACAGAGCATTAGACAGAGCACCATCACTACTTCTGCTGGCCCAAGCATCGAAAAAACCCCTCTGCTGGAGCATTAGACAGAGTTGATCGCAATGGGTGAGGTTGCCAGTGTTGAGGAGTTAGCCTTTATTGTTGGAAGTAACGTCAGGTTTCTTTCCTCCCACTTACTTGAGTTTCATAGGTGGGAAGTTTTTTAAAAGCAGTTTGGGATTCATAGGTGGAAAGTTTTAGAAGAGGTTGGTGGGATGGAAGAGAGATTTGTCTTGAGACTTCCTATTATTTTCTCTCTTTGTTGTTCCCATGTCAATGGCTAGGAGTTCAGAAAATATCAAAACAGATTTCCTTCGGGAAGATTTGAGAGAGGAATTTTTGGCACAACTTTGATGGATTGTGATATGTTGTTCTTTGACTGAGACAGATGGATTGGGAGTTAGGAGTACAAGTCTCTCCAGCCGAAAATTGTCAAGTGTGTCTTTCAAATTTTGTTTTTGAAATGTACAAATTTCTTGTGCAAGGTGGTGGCCTTTAAATATTTATGCTTGTATGCGGAATGGTTGATATTGGTATTCACTGGAAGTGGTTTTACTCCCATGGGTGGTCTAATGAAAGAAACTAGGAGTGGATGGATGAGTTTCTAAAGCATGTGCAATTTGGATTTATCCATCAAACCAAGGTGGTCCATTTTTTTCCTCTGAAAGAAAATGTTGAGGGGCAGGGCTATTAAAGGATTCAAAACCCAAGAAAGTTTCCAATTTGTATGAAAAATAATGGATTTGGAGAAGAACAAAAAGAGAAGGAAAATATGAGTGAAGGAAAAGTTGTTACAATATTAGGTTGCCAGTTGTTGTGGCCTGACTTGATTGTTTAATTCAGGTTGTTATTCCATTTACCCTTGTATGAAATTGTCTACTTTGTTTATTTTATATATTTCATATCAGTCATGTTATGGTGTTATATTTAATTATAGATGTTTCAATGCTCATAACGAAATTTTTAATATTGTATTTTTTACTTATATGTGAAATTTTTTTTTACCTAGTAAAGAATTGTTATATATTATCTTGCTGACTTGTTCATATTTGCACTTAATCCTTGATTCTGATGCAGTGTTTTCTTGCGTGGTGTATGTATAGGGCCGGAAGCCTTTTCAATAAGCCAATTATTTGGTTTATCTTATCTCATTAATGGATTTTACTTTATGTTTCTGTGTTTTGATGTGTTTCCAATTTTATACCTGTTCCATCGTGTATAAAAAAATGTTTCCAAAGTGTTCCCTATTATGAACCAACCATGACATCCCAATGAAATATCCTTGAATATTGTAAATGAATACCTACTAAGCAGTAAGCACTATTATTGGTTCAATCAGATGAGCTTCGGCGACTAGAAGCTTGGTTTTGGAAAGTGAACTAGGTTTGCAAATACTTTCAAACATAAAAAGTGAATAACAAATGTATGGTTAAAGTCAAGAAAACATGGTTGGTGAGGTACTAGAACGCATTTCCTGTCATGAAGATTGCTTGCTTAATTACGGTGGGAGTTTGGGGCTTTGCATGTCTGAGGACATAACAGAAAATCTATTTAAGGGAGCTCACTGTCACGACTTGAGATATTATTTTACTCCATTCCTTAATCTTTGTAGCTATGTTGTTAACGACAACTATTTGTCTAGATGAGTGGTGCTCTCATCACACATTGTGCTTTGGTGCATGTTTTGCAATATCGGCATGAAGTTTAAATTTAGGAGATTGCTTAATTTGTTGCCATTGTGGCTGTATCTGCAGCCCTGTCTAAAATTAGGGGTCTACCCTCGAGGGCTGTGGATATAGCAATTTCCTGAATTTATATACATTTCTTTCCATTATATAGCATAGAGCAGGGGAAATGGGGTTTTGTTCATTTATTGACTCAGTTTTGTCCCTGAATTGATTGAAAATGACAGTTCTTCTGATAGTGAGCATGACGCATCTAATCATACAAAGAGGCGAAAACAGAATGACAAACCTAAGAAGGTGGTTGTTCAGAACTTCTTCGCCACTCATTAGATCTTTTGTCTGCCAATTAGTGTCATTTATTGTCTTTTCCTTCCCGAACAAGGAAAAGGACAAAGGGAAGAGTCATCGCCACAGACGTCATAAGCATAAAGTTAAAGAGGTAGTCCACTAATCTCTCTGTAGCTCTCGTCTCCATACTTTTATCTGTTGTGTGAGCCATATATTAGAGTGTATGGCATCATTAAATCGATTGTGATTCTTATCAACATAATTTGATATATCGATTGCTTATTGTAGGCAGGTTTTGCAGTAATATGAAAAATGAACTTCTAAACAATACTTCGACATCTGATGAGAAAAATGATGAGTGCTTTTATTCAGAATCATAGTTAGAGATATTAAATACAGATATATGGCTTAATTTTCTAATCACATGCATGTGCACCTCATCTTCCATGTGAGGGGGCTTGTTCCATGCTTTTGCTCTCATCAATTTGAGAATGTGGACCTACTTGTTAATATATGGCTATTTCCAAAGTGAAAACATTGCTTTCTTATTATGATGTGACATTGCTGTCAATTTGAAAAGCATCAAATTGAATATGAAGAATGACATGACTACCCTGCTATGGAAAAACAAGTTCAACTTACCAGTATTTCAACTTGATGCTTTTCAATCCAGGTATTATATTTGTCATTAACTGCAGCAGCAAGAGGTAGATGACTATTATAAAGTAGTAGCACATCTTTATGGCATGTCTCAAAAGGAATATATATTAAAAAATAGGCTAAATTACACTGACCTCCCCTGAGGCTTAGAGAAAATACAACAAGCCTCACAGTTTTGCCATAATTACACTGACCTCCCTTCTAATAAGGCTAAAAGGACTTGAACTAATGTAGATGGTGTGAAGATACAAAGATAAATAAGGTAAATTATAAATTTAAGTTTACAGGAGATGACAACATCATTTTTCTATCCCTAATTAAGGAGTTTTTTATATTTGTTATAAAAATGGGGCTAAGTGTTATGTAAATTAAAATTTTAAGGGATCCCAATAGAATTATGCAAACTTGTGAAGCTTATTATATTTTCTCTAAACCTCAGGGGGATCAGTGTAATTTACCCTAAAAAAATATGTGGCGTGGTGGTGGTGTTTTGGGTTTTTAGCTTGCATGTGATTGGAACTTCTATACTATTGTTTCATGAAGTTCTGGAATTTCATGAGTCATGCATACACGGAATTATTGTTATTTTTTATAATAATAATCTTTTTTGATAGATAATTGTTTTGTTGTTATTATTTGTTATTGCTGTAACTTGCTACTGTTTTTTTGGTTTTTTGAACATGTTTTCTTCCACATATGAGGTGCTTATATTACTTTCTGCCTTTCTATGGATGGCTCTTCGAAATTGGAGCTGGGGTCTGTAACATGTTGACTACTTCATCAACTTTACCTGGATGATGTTTCTGGCTCGGGGTTGTCCTGAAAATGGAGCCATAAATAGAATCAGCAGGATGAGAGAAGTAGCAGCCCTGTACAACTTTCAAAGGTTTGCAGTTGGATAAAAAATTTCAATTTTGTCTTTTCCATTTCTTTTGCACCTAATTTCGTTATTTCACCAAATCCAGTTTCTAGGGTGCGACAAAGAGGAAGATGTCCGCTGCAGTGTTGTCTCTGGCAAGAAGGTAAGGCTATAATTAGTCCATTGAAACGCCAATTAGTGTCTCTTGGATCAATTATTTGTTATTTGTCCTTTTTATATATGGTAGATTATGTTGAAGCTTGAGAAATCGAAGGAGGACAAGTTGGCAGAAAATAAGCAAACTGAATTGCTGAAATTCTTGAATGCTAGTTATGATTGATTTTTGGAGTTAGGGTTTGAAGTGAAGGATTGGTGATGCGCGCTGCACGTCTGAAGGGAAAGACTCATGATCCTCTGGCTTTGCTGATGACTGAATTATGCTGTCCAACAATACTTTTGTGTTTGCTATTTGGTAGAGAAATGTAAACACTGGTTCTTTGCAGCCTTTAGTGTTTCTTGAGCGTTTTGATAAGGTGATACATTACATGAAATTGAAGTTATTTTATGTGGATTTTATCATTGTTTTGATACTCAATTTTTTGGTGTTATTTATATGTATCCTTGAGATAGAACAAGATTTTTAGGCTTTGAGACTGGTATAATATGTTATGCCATCTGTTTACTTTGAGATGTTTCACTTGAATTTTCTTTTTAATCTCTATTTTTTTAATTGTATTTTCTAAATTAGCTACTACCGACCACCACTTGTCTGCAACTCCTTCATCGTTCACTCTCTCAATGAAAAAAAAAAAAATGAAAAAGAAAAAGAAGAAAATTACATTTTATCCTAAAAAAATGTATTGTGTGAGGGTTGCATATCAGACTAATGGAATGACTACATTGTAATTTAATTGAAAGTGTAAATGATTAATTATTATAATTAAAAAATAGAAAATGGGTAAATTAGGTTGGTGTTTTTTTAGTTAGAGCGAAGTAGTTTTAATTTGAACATTGAACTTCTAGTTTTGTTATAAGAGCATTCCCAGGAGTTTATTTAAATTTTATCTTAAAATATTATTAAAAAATTCATTTCTTATTTTAGAACTCACTTTTTCATTTACTTTCTTCATCAAACTCCCTATTCTTTCTCTATTCTATTAAAATAATTTTTTTAATTATTTTTAAATTTAAATATTTTTTTAATAATAAAATAATAGAAACACATGCCAACCAACTCTGCAATTTCAAGGCAGTGGGCTTCTGCTCAAATTGTGGAATTTTTCAAACAAGAGCGTCATTAATTTTAGTTGAAGCAATTGGGCAACTACTCAAATGGTAGAATTTTTCAAACAACTGTCACTTTTTCAATAGCCTAACCGTCATTTTGTGAAACCATTTGGTATAAGCAACAATTCAATGGGAACATAAGGTAAGTGAGTGTCACAGTGATTATATCAGATAGCATAAGATAGCAATTACTTAGTGCAAACAGTGATTATATCAGATAAAGGGCACGAAGTTCAAACAAATTCAATGGGAACATGTGTATATTTATCCTCATAAGATATTGTAAGCTAACCATGTTTCATTTTTATCTCTATTATTGGCATTACCAAATGAAGCAATGGGGATGTAACTATCAACACAAACACTATTTGCAAACAGTTAACAAAGTAGTAACTGTAACTTTTATCTTGCAGAAAAACAGATTTATTTCTGCCAAGATGATTAGCAATTTTGTATAAACCAAACCTAATTTTATGCTCCGACGATGTACAACCTGATTGACATTCAACACACATAAAGTATACGGTTTGACCAGCAAGTGAAGTTAAGAGATTCTAATTAACGGCCTCAATAATGTACAATTCGGCCTTAATCACATCCCCCAACTTACAACTTGCTAGTCCTCAAGCAAGTAAAATAAAATAAAATTAAATTAAATTAAACAAAATCTATCTATTTCCTCTTTCGTGGGAAAAACGGTTACATTTAGCATATGTAACAAGCCTTTAAACCACAAGGTTACCCCAAGTGGACGAGTAAAGTCTCGTGAGGGTTTTCAGAAATGATACCCACAAACATTAACATATTCATATATACTCAACAACAAATGACTACACTACTCCACTTAACAATCAACTTATGTGCCACTACAGTGTGATATTGAGACATCATGAGTCATTAAAGGCACAGTGGACAAGCATGAAGGAACTTATTGAATCAAAACCACAATTCAGTTAATACAAAAGTAAAGTCCCCTGTACTTGTACTTGTGCATGCTAGTAAATAAGTCATGAGTACCCTTGGTGTAAAGTGCAATCTCCATATTAGTTAAATATCCACTATAATAGCCCTGTGTAACTCATAATAACACCCAACATATACAGAAAAACTAACCTGTTGCAGCCAAGATTCTCAAAAGTAGTTTTTTTTTTTTTTTAAATGACTGTGCAATGTCCTGATCCATTAAGCTTTCTAATCAACCCATGTAACAAACATTGGGCCAATGGCTCCCAAACCAGACGGTTTTAGGGCACTAGGTGTAAAGACACCCCTACAGGCTTAATAACTCGAGTTGAAAATGTTACGAATCCGAACAAGTCATTCTTCTTATTTTTCCTTAACTGTGCAATGTCCAAGTCCTTTAAGCTTTCTAATCAACCCATGTAGCAAGTTTTGGGCCAATGACTCTCAAACCAGACGGTTTTAGGGCATTAGGTGTAGAGACACCCCTACAAGCTTAATAACTCGAGTTAAAAGGCTATGAACCCAAACAAGTCAAGTTTTTTTTTTTTTTTTTTTTTTTTTTTTTTTTTAAAGAATCTTGCTCTTCATTTATTCTTTTCTGCAACTCTAGCTATTATCAATGATGTACACCAGGGATTATAATAAAAAGATCACCGCTATGATAGTGTGTTCATGTGAATTAAGGCATACTCATGACAAGTGTACTGAAACCACAAACACAGACAACTCTCCTCGTGCAAACATCGCATGCAAGTATCTACCCAATAAACCCTTTTCATACAAGTCTACTATGATCTCCAATTAACATATGCAAATATCATCACCCTACTAGCAAAAAGTCACATCAAGTGAAGTAATGCAATCAAGTGAAACAGGTATAAGCATGAATTATGAGCCAAATAGAAATGCACAAAAGAAAATATAACCCTCATCCCCCAACTTGAATATGACATTGTCCTGAATGGAAAAGTAAAGAGAAATGAGAGAATATTACCAGAATTGTAGGTGCACATCCAGGTAGGCAGAGAGGAACATATACACACTTTTTTTTTTTGTTTTTTTTGTTTTTTTTGAAGAAAAGAAAGAACTAAAAAGAAAAATAAAAATAAAAATAAAAAAGACAAAGCAATATACAGGCAGGTACTACGGGGAAGCCGGTGGTGGCGGGAAATGCTGGGCAAACAAAGCTTGCATCAAAGAGCGCGTCTCAAAGGCGTCATCCTGAACCCGTTGCTGGTGCGCGAGCAGCTGGTCGAAGGTCGCTCGGGAATAGTCGCAATGCGCTGAAAATCCGTGTGCAACTCCATGAGACTCTGGTGATGATCACGAAGAGTACTGTGGACCTGATCCACAGAGTGCTGAAGGTGTAAGTACTCCTCGCGAGTCATGTACAGTGGGTCCCCTTGGGGAGGCACGGGGGAAACAGGATGTGGTGGGTGGTCATGTACGGGCTTGTGGGCCTCATCAACTGGGGCACCAACCGGCTGCGAGATACGAGATATGCTATGCTGCCATTCCCGCTGGCCGAAAGTCGGATACCCTCTATCAATCTCCTCATCCTCAGCAATGTGGAGGTGGTTCAACCCAAACACAAGTGTCAACAAATTAGCAAACGGTAGTGGCCAAGTCAGGTTCTGCATAGGATCAGGCCGAACTGCCTCTCGTAGAAATTTTTGCAAGTGCATCAAGATGATACGCTCAAGCGGGACCTGATAGCCATACTGATACCCGTGTAGAACCCGAACAAACTCCAATCGTCGCTCAGCTCGATGCCCAAGTGGAAGGACATTCTTATGGACCACGGAATCCAAGAATAGCAAGCGGCTAGGCAGCTTGCTCCGCCGCAAGCATGTGAAACTGAGGTCACCGTGGGCCCCCGGAAAGTATTGTTGGATGAGGCTATGGATGGGCTGTCGATCCTCAACTTCCGGCAAGGGCTGATATTCCGGCTTGACGAAAAACCCTAACACTGTGGCAATCATAGATGAGGTGATATGGACAGCCTGACCATCAATGTTAGAGAGCAGTCCATCCTCGGTGGGTGACTCATATAGGTTCTGGTAGAAGAGTCGTACCAGACGAGGATAAGTGGGCGCTGTCACAGTGCAAACGCCCAACTGCTGCCGGAGTCGGAGCTGCTCAACGGCCCAAGTAGTGTCTGTCTCACCCTGAAAAAATTGCAAGTTGAACTACGTGAGCTTGTGAAGAGGGCGTGAAGCCCACTCCGGCCGGGGTAAGTCACCCGGTGGTGGTGGGAGGATGGTGGTGACGGTGGCGGTGGTGGCGCCGAAGAGGTGGAACCTCTGGCCTTCTTGGAGGCCCGAGCAACACGTCGACTCATATCCTGCATACACACCAAAAACAAATAGACACAAACCCGTGGAACCAATCATGAGAATAAAATAAAATATGAAAGCACAAGTTTGCCCACTAATGTACCACATGCAATTTCCACTTTTTTTTTTTTTTTTGGTAATGTAAAAACGAAAATAATTAATAAATGAATAAAAATGACATTAAATTAAATTAACTAAACTAGAAAATAAATTACACTAAACTAAACTAAACTAAACTATAAAATAAGTAAACTACAAAAGAGACTAAAGTATAGAATAAAATAGCCTAAACTAAACACATTTTTTTTTTTATGAAGAAAATAAAATAAAAATTCAGAAAATAAAATAAAATAAAAACTCAACTACTTAATAATTAAATGAACAATGACATCATAAAATAAGATAAAAATAAAATCACTAACTACACAAATATAATAAAAATAAAAATAAAAATAAAACCAAAATCCACTAACTAATTAAACTAACCAGAAACAGTACGAAGCAATTTAAACTAAACAAATATATTAAATAAAATAAAATAAAATAAAAACTAAATTAGGATTATTGTTAGGACCATTATTTATGAGATTTTTTTTTTTTTTTTTGAAATTTCCTGCACGTACGCCGGAGAGGGCCGCACGTGCGGCTTTCATCTTCTTCATACGCAGGCAGATTGTGGTTCTGGTTTTTTTTTTTTTTTTTTTTTTTAGATAAACAAACAAACTAAACATGGCTAAGTTAGTGTACTACTACATGGCTAAATAAACAAAATAACATAAAAAAAAAAAGAAGAAACAACTAACAACAAACATGGCTAAGCAAATTTTTTTTTTTTTTTTTTATGAACACTAGATCAAATAAAAATAAAAACAAAATTAAAAACTCCACAAATTAATTCTTACATCCACAAATCTACACATAAAAGGCAAAAAATTATCTTGAAAAAGTAGAGAAAGAGAGAAAAAGAATGAAGGTTTGCTGGAAAAAATGGTGGTCGCCGGAGATTCGTCGGACAGAGAGGGAAGTGATGCCGGCGGTGAGATGATGGTGGTGAGGAAGAAGAAAAGAAGAAGAAGAAAAGAAGAAGAAGAAGAAGAAGAAAGAAGAAGACGAAGAAGGAGGAGGTGAATTTGGTGGGGTTAAAAGAGAGAGAGAGAGAGATGAGAGTTAAAGAGAGAGAGGGAAATCTGAGAGTGAAAGGGATTGGGAGAGAGAGAGAGAGAGAGAGTTAGATAAGGTTTGTTTGGTTTTTTTTTTTATTTATTCTAAAATAAATAATAAAAAAATAGAAAATAAAAATAAATAAATAAAAACGAATTTTTTTTTGAAATTAAAAATAATTAAAAAGAAGAAGAAAACAAAACTTTTTTTTTTTTTTCCGAAAATTCTCGCACGTGCGGGGCCCAGGCCTCATGTGCGGCTTGCCTCCGCACATGCCCTCCGCACCTGTTTTTAAAGCAAAGTGCAAACATCAATCTCACAACTTTCTCGCATGTGCAGGGCCCATGCCGCACGTGTGGCGATTTCACCCACCGCGCGATTTTTTTTTTTTTTTTTTTTTTATGATCGTCGTCCCGCACGTGCGGGGCCCAAGCCGCACGTGCGCTTGGTCAACGCACTTGCCCCACCGCACCTGCTTATTAAGCAGTGGGCAACTATTGTTGATTCACAATTTCCCGCACGTACGGGGCCCAAGCCACACGTGCGGCAATTTCTCCCTTTTTTTTTTTTTTTTTTTTTTTTTTTTTTTTGGGTGGAACAAGTATAACCCTTTTTTTTATTCATTATTTATTTTAAAATTGAACAAGTATAACATTTTTTTTTTAAATACAGAAAATAAACATGAAAGCATACTTTTAAACACAGAAAATAAACATTTTTACCTTCAATTGACATCCGGAATAAATATAGCACAAAAGAACATACGGAATGCCCACTAAAGGTATAATCTTCACGCGAAAACCACGGGTACTACTTTTCTCCCTAACTGTATTTGTAACTTTCCCTATTCTCCAACAGGGTGACAGACTAGGTTGATTCGGTATCCAGAATCGAGGCGCATAAAGCTACCTCAACCTATGGGGCTGCCATACAGAGTTCAAGCCGAGGTAGTTTTGAAACAATCTCCACACCCCTGGGTATTTAAACCAGACTCTAGTCTCGGAAATCCCAAACCTTTGTGTTCTAGGCTTTGCCATTCGAACTCTAGTTTCCACCGTCTCAGTTGGTCTCCTAGGAACTCACTACAAACACGGTTAGGTGGCTATACCAGACCGTCAGATGCCGTTCGGGCACGGCTAACACCAAAGGAATTACACCTTTAGAGGATTTAAAGTCTCCTAGACGCAAGTAAAGCATGACGAGAACAAAGAAAAACAAAATAGCATAGAAGGGAAAGAAAAGAGAACAAGAAATTAATCCATCAATCGTAGTAAAATGGGTCCATCAATGCAATGGACTCAATCATATCCCCATTCCCAATCCCCTTTATATATGGTTTCAATCTTTGGCCATTCACTTTGAAAGTGTGGCCAGTCTTTGGATCTCGCACCTCAACGGCGCCATGAATGAATGCCTCAACAACTACAAAGGGGCCATCCCATCTTGATCTTAGCTTACCCGGAAAGAGTCTCAATTTTGAATTAAAAAGCCACACTTTTTGGTCGGGTTCAAAGGATTTTCTGTTAATGTGCTTGTCATGGAATTCTTTAGTCCGAGCTTTAAAAACTCTCGAACTCTCATATGCATCATTCCGGATTTCCTCCAACTCATTGAGTTGCAATTTCCGGTTGAGCCCAGCTGCGGCCATATCGAAGTTAAACTTCTTTATGGCCCACAATGCTCGGTGCTCAAGTTCAACCGGGAGATGGCAAGCTTTGCCGAACACCGCTCTATATGGTGACATCCCAATGGGTGTCTTATAAGCAGTGCGGTAAGCCCATAATGCATCAATTAACCGTTGTGACCAATCTTTCCTATCCGGTCTCACCGTTTTCTCAATTATGTGCTTTACCTCCCTATTTGAGACTTCCACTTGGCCACTAGTTTGAGGGTGATATGGAGTGCCAACTTTATGAGTGATAGAGTATTTCTTAACTACCGACTCAAAGAACCGGTTACAAAAATGTGTACCCTGATCACTTATTATGGCTCTAGGAAACCCAAAACGACTAAAGATGTTTTCATGCAAAAACTTGATTACCACTCTATGATCGTTTGTTCGGGTAGCTATTGCCTCCACCCACTTAGACACATAATCTACTGCCAAGAGAATGTACTCAAACCCGAATGACGACGGGAAAGGGCCCATAAAATCAATCCCCCAAACATCAAATATTTCTACCACAAGAATAGGGGACATTGGCATCATGTCACGCCGAGACATCGAACCCATTTGCTGACAGCGCAAACAAGTTCTACAAAATTGATGGGCATCTTTAAAAATTGTGGGCCAATAAAACCCACTCTGTAAAATCTTGGCGGCCGTTTTATGCCCACTAAAATGACCGCCACATGCAGAAGAATGACAAAATGTAAGAATGCTATGCACCTCACTCTCCGGCACACACCGTCGGATCACTTGGTCGGAGCAATATTTAAACAACTCCGGATCCTCCCAAAAGTAATACCTGACCTGCGAAAAGAATCGGTCTTTGTCTTGCTTAGACCAATTCTGCGGAATTTGCCCAATGGCCAAGTAATTCACAATATGTGCAAACCACGGGGGGCTCGCTTGTGACAGCTCAAAGAGTTGTTCGTCCGGAAACGAATCATGCAAAATAAGAGGGTCACTATTATACTCAACAAGGATTCGGGAGAGATGATCCGCCACCACATTCTCGGATCCTTTCTTATCACGGATCTCTAAGTCAAATTCCTGAAGCAACAAAATCCATCTAATCAACCTAGGTTTGGTCTCTTTCTTAGATAATAAATACCGCAAAGCGGCATGATCAGTGAAGACTATGACCTTGGAACCTAGGAGATAAGACCGGAATTTGTCTAAGGCAAAGACCACAGCTAGCAACTCTTTCTCGGTGGTAGTGTAATTCAATTGTGCATCCGAGAGAGTGCGACTAGCATAGTATATAGCAAATGGTGCCTTATTGACCCTTTGGCCCAACACAGCCCCGACAGCATAATCGGAGGCATCACACATGATTTCAAAGGGAAGCGACCAATCTGGTGATTTCATGATTGGGGCGGTGGTCAAGGCCATTCTCAGTGTTTCAAATGCCTTTAAGCATGCCTCATCAAAGACAAAAGGCGCGTCCTTAACTAGTAAACTACACAAAGGACGTGATATCTTACTAAAGTCTTTGATGAACCTACGGTAAAAACCTGCATGCCCTAAGAAAGACCTAATTTGACGCACGGAATTGGGTGGAGGAAGGCCTGCAATGAGGTCAACCTTAGCCTTGTCAACCTCTATACCTCGAGGGGACACAATGTGTCCCAACACTATACCCTCACGAACCATAAAATGGCTCTTTTCCCAACTCAAGATTAGGTTTGCCTCAGTACATCGTTCTAACACTCTAGTCAAGTTCCTAAGGCATTCCTCAAAAGACGGTCCAAACACCGAAAAGTCATCCATAAAAACCTCTAAGAATTTCTCCACCATGTCGGAGAAAATGGCCATCATACACCGTTGAAAGGTCGCCGGTGCATTACATAGCCCGAAGGGCATGCGCCTGTAAGCAAAAGTGCCAAAAGGGCATGTGAATGTGGTCTTTTCCTGGTCAGCGGGGTACACCGGGACTTGATTATACCCCGAATAGCCATCAAGAAAACAATAGAAACCCTGCCCCGCTAACCGCTCTAGGATTTGGTCAATGAAAGGTAAGGGAAAATGGTCCTTCCTAGTCGAGGAATTTAGTCTCCTATAATCAATGCACACTCGCCACCCAGTAGTGGTTCGTGTGGGGACTAACTCTCCTCCCTCATTCTCAACAACGGTGATGCCCGATTTCTTGGGCACCACTTGTGTGGGACTCACCCACTTGCTATCTGAGATGGGGTATATGATACCCGCATCCAACAATTTCAATACCTCCTTTTTCACCACCTCTTTCATGTTAGGATTCAGTCTCCGTTGCATTTCGCGAGAAGGTTTGGTGTCCTCCTCTAGATGTATATAATGCATGCACACGGAGGGATCTATCCCTTTCAAATCAGCCACTGACCACCCTATAGCACTCCGATGTGCCACGAGAACACTCATTAACTGACTCTCCTGCTCCACAGTCAAGTCAGATGCAATGATAACTGGTAAAGTCTCCTGGGGCCCTAAAAATGCATACTTGAGTGTGGCCGGAAGTGGCTTCAACTCAAGTGTAGGTGGTGTGACCAAAGATGGTGTGGCAAGCTCTCTCGACAGAGGAGGAAGTGACTCAAACCGGGCTTTCCATGGAGGAAAATCCGGTGTAGAAGAAGAATTAAGCAAGACATTTACCTCCTCAACTGACCCATCTATATCAAAATTTTCAAACCCAAAATGAGCTAGACAAGCCTCTAAAGGGTCCTCTACAAGAATGGAGGGCAAAGCCTCCTCACAATCTCATCCACAACATCCACTAATAAGCACTCCTCTTTCTCATGAGGTTGTTGTGATGCTTGGAAAACATTAAGTTTCACTTGCATGTTACCAAATGAAACTTCCATAACCCCGGTCCGACAATTAATGCATGCATTGGCTGTAGCCAAGAAAGGTCGACCCAAGATCATCGGGATTTGTTTCCTAGAACTGGCTACCGGTTCCATATCTAAAACCAAAAAGTCAACAGGGAAGTAGAACCTATCAACCTTAACTAGCACATCCTCAATCATGCCTCGTGGCACTTTGAGGGACCGGTCAGCCAACTGAAGAGTAACAGTAGTGGGCTTCAACTCGCCAAGCCCAAATTCCTCGTACACAGAGTACGGCAACAAATTAACACTAGCCCCTAAATCCAATAAGGCCCTATCAATGAAATGGTCCCCTATAATGCATGCAATGGTTGGGGCACCCGGGTCCTTAAGCTTAGGAGGTGTGTCATTCAACAAGATGGAGCTTACTTGCTCCGTGAGTAGGACCTTTTGGGACACATGTGTCCTAGATTTACGCTTTTGCGTACAAAGGTCCTTCAGAAATTTGGCATATGATGGTACTTGCTTAATTGCCTCCAACAGGGGAGGTTGATTTTTACCTGTTTAAAGACCTCCATCATTGCCTCCATAGATGCCGCCTTCTTATTAAAAGGGGACGGTGTATCAAGGCATTGGGGAAAGGGTGCCTTAGGCACATATGGAGTGCTAGGGACTAAGTCATCCCTCTTAAGTGTTTCCCCCTCACCCTTGCTCTCATTAGGTGAACCACCGTGGTCACCCTTCCTAACTCTAGTTGCATCAGACGCAACTGACTGAGGCTCTAACTTCCTACCACTTCTTAAAGCAACCACCGCTTGCACTTGCTCATGTTGCTTTCCATTCCCACCCGAACTCTCTGCCCCGTATTGTCCCTTAGGGTTGGCCACAGTTTGACTTGGTAATTTTCCCTCCTCTCTCCGATTCATGTTGTTAGCCATTTGACCCAATTGGGTCTCTATCTTGGCAATAGAGTGAGTGTGGGAGTGAACTATCGGTGCTAACCCCTTAAGTTCTGAGAGAACTTCCAACACCTGAGTCTCAAAGGCAGAGTTGCCCTGAGGAACAGGCAGGGGTTGTGGTTGTGGTTGCCGGTATGGTTGTGGGGGTCTATAAGGTTGCGGTGGTCGGTAAGATGATTGGTTGGCAAAATTATTGAAATTCTGCCTTGGTGGTGGAGGATTGTAAGAAGTGCCTTGTGAAGGGGGTCTCCATGAGAAATTAGGATGATTTCTCCATCCTGGATTGTATGTGTTGGAGTATGGATCGTTACCCGGGTTGGAGAATCCTTGAGCTGCATTCACATGCTCTTGGACTAACTCCGGAAATTGTGATGCCGAAGGGCACTCACTCAAGTCATGAGCAGGGCTCGCACAAATAACACATGCCTCACGGAATTGAGGCTGATCTTGCTGGGTAGGGGCATGTCCCGTAGCTAATAATTGGTCCATCTTGCGGGACAGTGCCTCTACTTGTTGGGCTAACTCTAAGTTTTGCCCGACCTCATAAATGCCCCCTCTTTTCGGGGCTCCAACTACTGGTTGCCGGACTTGCCGGGCTGCGGAGGCATGGTGAAGGGAATTATCACTTAGGTTCTCAAACAATTGCCATGCCTCGGCATCATTTTTAGACATAAATGTCCCACCACAGGACGAATCCACCATTTGGCGGTGCGGCTCAGTTAAGCCATAATAGAATGTTTGAACAAGTTGCCAATCAGACACTTGGTGGTGGGGACACTGTTGGAGAAGGTCTCTAAGTCTTTCCCACGTCTCATGGAATTGCTCGCCATCCATTTGAGCAAAGTTTGTGATGGCTCGCCTAAGTTGGTTGGTTTTACCTATGGGAAAGTACTTCTCCAAAAACCGTTGCTGTAATTGGTCCCAAGTTGTGATTGAATTAGCAGGTAAAGAATTTAGCCAGTGTTTGGCTTTATCCTTTAACGAGAATGGAAACAATCGCAACATTAAGGCTTCATTTGTGAAATTCTGGATCCTCACTGTCGAGCAAATTTCCAGAAATTCATTCAAATGCTTATAAGGATCATCATGAGTTAGTCCATGGAATGATGGGAGCATTTGTATGGTGCTGGACTTAATCTCATAATGAGCAGCAGTGGTGTTGGGTAATTGGATGCATGATGGTGATGTATATGCAGTGGGTGTAAAATAATCCTTAAGTGTCCGGTTGGGCACATTCGGGACATTAGGATCTGCCATCTCTAATGGCTCAATGTATGAATATGAATATTCAAGCCTAGGAATACGGGCAGAGGTCCTAAGTCTCCTAAGGGTCCTTTCTAGTTCAAGGTCCAAACTCCACAATTCAGGGCGACAAGAACGACGCCCGTGCATACACTACCCAAACACACACAACAAGTTCCGACTCTGTGCACTAAGTATGAAAGCAAAATACCAAAGGAAGAAATACTCACAGCGGTTTAACAAAAATGTTTTACTCGTCTTGCGGATGCTTGACGTGTAGACGTTGTTTCCAACTTCTGTTTGAGCTTTGACTTTCGTTTTAGCACTTTGGTGATTTGCTTGTGAGTGTTTGCTTCTGTTTACTCACTTTAGTGCTGCGGTTTTTTTTTTTTTAAAACTCGGCTGCGCTCCGCTTGCACTTCAATGATAGCTCCAATTTCAAACGCTCTGCACTCTTAGCAACACAAAAGCATAAAATCCTAAACTAAAAATTAAAATAAGAATGTAACTTTAAATTAACTAATTTCGCCAGAAGTCCCCGGCAACGGCGCCAAATTTTGATGGGTCGTTGAACACACCAAAATTAAATACTAAACTATACCAAATTCTATTAGAATAATGGCAAGTCCAGGTATCGATCCACATGGACTATTGTGAAATTAAACTAATTTAATTGTCAAATTCCTAAATTAATTTTGATAAAAAGATTGGTTGTTTATAACCTAATTTAATAACGAATAAATTAAACTAAGGAATTAAATTATCAATAATAAATTAAAAAGGGTTTACTAAATTGGAGAAAAATCCTATGGTAGAGAATTCACCACTAACCACATAATTAGGGTTTCCAATTGAAATCAATTATGCTATGGTTTGAACAGATTAATGTTTCGCAACTACAAGCTCGAAGCATTTGACAAGAAGATCATCACATTCAATGTACGAGCACGAACCATCTCAAGTAATACGAATCGTTCACTCTAAACTAAGGTAGTGATACGACTCGTTCCTCGTAGTATGGTTCGTCTCATACCTTGAATGTGAAGGAATAGAAAACACATGTATGGATAACATTCAACAATCACAGAAAGTCAAATATTCAAAGAGATAATAAAAAATAAATATATGAACTTCTAAATCACCATACAAATGTTCAAACATTTACATAATTAAAAATCAAAAAGAAAACAAAATAATTACATGGCTAGGGTTTCATCAAAACCCTAGAAAAGAAGACTAGCCACTCATGGAGGAATGGAAGGAGGAAGATGGAGAAGGAACTACCATTGGAGACATCCTTGAAGCTTTTTGTTTTTTTCTCCCCTTCCAAACCCTAGCCTCTCCCTTTAGGTCAAAACAACTTCAGAACCCTAGAAAAGCCTTTTCCTTTTCTTTTTATACTTTTACTCACTTCCAAACAGGTTTAAAACATCGGTTTGACTTTTCCAGAAAAAGTCAACTCTGTCCAAATTTTGTCTTTTTGCCCATTTTATGCTCCGATGATGTACAACCTGATTGACATTCAACACACATAAAGTATACAGTTTGACCAGCAAGTGAAATTAAGAGATTCTAATTAACGGCCTCAATGATGTACAATTCGACCTTAATCAAAACCATATAAACAGAGTAATTTCTTTTTCTTTCTTTCTTCTTTCTTTGCTCAGTCTTTTACATCTAGCAGTACAAGTGTGTATATAAACCATGCAAACCTGAAGCTCACCTAAGATGAAAAACCATTAGCATTGACGATCATGTAGAGCAGCACTACATGCTCTTGTCACCACCATAGGCATTCAATTAAACAGAGGTGAGGTCATCCGTCCGAACGTCCGGCCAGTCAACCCCTTGGACGTCTGGCACCTTGTCTAGATTGTTGTGTTCCGCTGCTCTGTTGCTACTGTTCTGCTCTGTTGCTGTTGTTTTGCTTGTTGTTTTTCCCTTTCGCGCCTTCTGCTGAAATAAAATAATAATTTATCAAATATGATAAGGAGTCCCTGTAGCAATCCTAAATTTAAGAGATTATATAAGGGATCGGATGGGGTTGGATTTTTAAAGAATTAACCCCTTATAATAGCAAAAAGCTATTTTAAAGCATCTGATGGGATGCTCTAATATGTCTTTTTTTGTCACTTATTGTTAAGATTTTAAATGGAAAATGACTATACACAAATATTTTTAATTTTACACGTGATCTTTTTTCATTCAAAAATTAAAATAAAAAGTGAAATTTACAATAAAACTAAAAATATAATATTTAGATTATTTAAATTAAAATTACAAATATTAAAGTAAAATTTTAATTAAATTATAGGGACTAATGATATAATTTAATCCTAAAAAATCAAAATGCGATTCACCCATTTAATTTGGTATACCTAGCATTCATGCAATCTTTAATGTGTATATGACTCTGATTCAGGCATGCAGATTTTGTACTTAACTTCTTTTCTATTTATTTTATTTTATTTTTTTTCGTTGATTCAGTGTGTACTTACCATTGATGGTTATGGTTGGAGCTCTGAGTCACACATACTCCAAAAACATAGAGAAAATTGCATTTCAATGTGGATTTTTTTTTAAAAAAAAAATTCAAGTAAGTGGTAAATTTTATTAATTTTAATAATAGTTTTTTTTTTTTTATAGTAAATTTGTAAATATTTTATGAAGAGATTACTGATTTGTAATTTTTTTTAAAACATAACTAAAATTAGTTGGGGGTTAGTTTGTTACTGTAGAGTAGTTGGTGAAGGAATCAATTGGCATTTACAACCCACCCCAATCTCTTTTTGTGGGCTTGCATGTGGGCAATTTGTCAGTCACTTGTTGTTCATGTATCTCTCAGTAATAAGAAAAATTGTTGGTTGATTGTGAGGCATTAGGTGGTCATATTCTAAATTAATTACAAATTTTTTATGTTTCATATTCTCTAATTTCTCAATATAAAATCGTAAATTTTACCCTTTCATCCATCACAATATATATAAAACATCACGTGACACTACTCCTGAATCAATCAATAACGTCTCCAGTAACAAATATCTGTAAAGGTACTCCACTTTGTTGCATGAGTAAATGGCCATTCCACGTACAAGACATTAAAGCAACCACAAGAAAATGAGGCACCCATCAAGAAAACATGGCAACTTGGCAAGTGATTCTCTCTCTCTCTCTCTCTCTCTCTCTCTCTCTCTCTGGTAAGTGTCATTGAACTTGGACCTGTTCGTTGAAAAAAAAATCTCAAATTAATAAATTTTATGAATTTTTAAATTAATTGACGTGTTCAAAAAAATTTAAAATTTAAAACATAATCTACTTCAATAATGTCACAGGTTATGGAGATGGTAACAAGGTGAGTTTATTGTCCCTCGCCCCGTACGATATAAGGAGCAAGACAATTTGGAGAGGTGGCTATGGTGGAGCTGGAGCAGGGCAAGGGCAAGGGCAAAATAAAAAAATTAATAAAATTTTATTGGTAAAAACAATAGATTTTTGTATTTCTGTATTTTTGTACTGGTCAAAATAATAGATTTTAGCATTATCATATTATATAACAAATATAATATGATAATTGATGTGGAGTATTACTTCAAAATACTAAATAATCTCTCTGCCTCCAAACCACCACATAATTTTCTACATGCAGATCTGGTACTTACCATTGTTGTTTCTTGTTTCTGATATTTTTTAAAAATTTATTTATTTATGGGAAAATAACATGTCTATGATTTTACAAAAATTAATTACAAATCTATGATAAAGTGTATGATTTTTTATCTTCTAATATTTATAAAATTTATCATTAATTTAAAAAAAAATTAATTATACACTGCAGTGAAATTATCTCTTTATTTATTAAGTTTGTACTTACTATTCATGGGTTATGGTTGGAGGTAGTGAAAGTTGAGTAGGTGAAGAAATCAATTATGGCATTTACAACACCACCACACTCTTTTCAGACCAAACGAACATATGGGCAATTTGTCAGTCATTTGTTGTTGATAGAGTAACCATTATATTTAAGGTATTATACTTTATTGCATGAGTAATGTCATCGTCATTACAAATGGCTTTCGATGTACAAGAAATTAAAGAACCCCGAACCTACTCTAACCTAAATTTTGAAGTTATATTTAGTTGAAAGATTTATGGATGAATTTAGAAAGAAAAATTTTAAAAAAAAAAATTAAAAAATGGTAAATTTTAAATAAAATATACATATCTTTCACTTAATTTCATACAATTTTTTGTTTTTCGTTTTTAAATTCCTTCCTAAATTCATAAGGAAAATGTCATAGGTCCTCAATTTTCTACCAAAAAAATTACCAAATGTCTCACATGGGTATGAGAATGTGGACCTCGCACCCATGTGAAACATTTGATCATTTATTTTGTAGAAAATTTAGTATTCCTAACATTACCAATTGATAAAGCAAATATAGGCTAAGAGAAATGGAAATGCGAATCATTCTCAAGGCCCCACATAAACTTGAACATCTTTTTTATAAAAGTTATTGAAAAATGTTTGAAACCCTAAAAAAGTGGGAAGCGGGGTTACTGCTGTCACTACAAGAAAATACACTTTTAGCTATTAAAATATTAGTTGCCAAAGGCTCATTTTTGGTCGCCGAAAGTCAACGGCGACTAAAAATTTTAGTCACCCAGTTAGTCGGGTGTACTTTGTCGGCGATAGTATTGGTGGCTAAAATTTTTTTTGGTCACTAATTTACTACTTTTGGCTACTAAAAATTTATTAGTTGCCAAAGGTAACCTTTTGACGCTTAAAATATTAGTCATCGAAAACTTCTACATAAAAATGAATTCAACAATTGGCGACTAAACATTTTAGTTGCCGAAGGATACCATGTTCTTTTGTGACTAAAATGTTTAGTTGGCAATAGTTTCTTCCCTCAATTCTGGCCACCTAACCTAACTCATTTGAGGCGATAATCAATTACAGGTTTTGGTGGTGACAATAAAAAATTGGGGGGCAGGTAAGAGATATTTGTTACTCATTCCTAACTTTAACACGAGGGCTCAGAATGGATAAGCAAGGAGGCAATGGTAGCGGGATCCCGGTGGTGAATCAAAGGAGAGGATGTGGAACTCGGGGTTATGAAGCAAGAAGTGGTATGTTTACTGTGTTTGTGGACAATATCCTAAGATCATTGGATGCAAATTCACTGTTTAAACTTTTCACAAAGTTTGGTGTAGTCAAAGATGTATTCATCCCTTTCAAAAGAAGAAAAGTGACAAACTCAAGATTTAGGTTTGTGAGATTTGACTGTCATGTAGCATCAGACATCGCAATCCAAAAAGCAAATGGACTTTTGATAGATGATAAGGTACTCGGAGTCAAGTATGCTGCTTATGACAGGAGCACCAGGGAAGTGCACAGCTTGAGAAGGCCCCAGGCCAACAGAGAAGCCTTTAACACAAACAGAGGTAACAGAGAAGCCTTCAACCCAAACAGAGGTAAGGGTACAATCCCATATACAGGCCACAAATCATTTGCAGAAGTACTACAAGGGGACACGACCATGGTGGCTGGAAAAGCAAACATGACCATCAGAGTCAATGAGGATGGTCATGGTTGGCTTTACGAAAGCGTTATTATCAGACTCAACTCTGATTTCTTCATTAACAATATCAGAACTGCCTTGAAGGATAATGGGCTAGCTCATGTTGTGGTCAAACAGAGGGGAAGCAGAGATGCAATCTTGACTTTTAAATCCTAAGAGGAGTTGCAATCAAATATTCACAAGATTAAGGACTGGTTTCAAGACTGGAGTCAGTTTGTGTTGGAATGGAAGCCAGGAGTCCAAATAGAGCAGGAGAGATGTGTTTGGTTGAGATGTCATGGTATACCTCTAAACCTCTGGAATAGGAACACACTAAACAATATTAGAGCTTTGTGGAGGATTGTCCTTCAATTGGAGGGTGATCTTAGCCAACTAAAATCATTCTCCTACTCCAGAATCAAAGTGGTTACAACATGCATGGAGCTCATCAACAAAACCATAAATCTGGAGTGCAAGGGTAAATTACACCCAGTTTTTCTTTGTGAAGACCATTTTGTTAACCCAGTGGAGTCTAATGGCAAGAGAAACATTGGGTCGATAGATTGCAGCTCCAATATGGTATTAGGCAAAGTTGAGGAAGATGACTCCACAGAAGAGGGCTGCAAAAGGAAAGACGATGTCAATAAGTTGGCAAAAGGGTATGACCTGTCTGGTGCTACGAAGGCTTCCTCCAATGAGTTGGAACAAAGAAATGAGCCTTCTCACTGTAACAGTAGAGAGGTAGTGGACACAGTTGTTAAGGAGACATGGTATGATGTGGAGGTTAGCAGACCTACTACAGTAGGAGGGAAAGAAGCAATGATGGAGGAGCGTGCACCCTGTCCAACGAACAATGATAACTCACAAAGGTGTGTTGAGCAAGCTTCTACACCTGGCCTATTCAAAAGTCTTAGTGGACCTATAGATGGTCTTAGGCCTCGCATTCATCTGGAGGTAGACTTGGCCCAACCGAGTAATGAGCATTCAATTCAAGGCCTTATCATAATGACATATGAACAAGAAGGTAACAGGCCATACAATAATATTTTATTACTTGGGTGCCAGCCACTTGTGCTTCTTAGATCTCCTAGGCCTCATTCAAATGTTGTTTCAAGTGGATCGGCATTATGAGTTTACATGACCAAGGCCCAGTTCGATCACCTGCTACCATCCTCAACCCCTTGCGAACTGCCAAGAAATCTGGGAAAAAGAAAGTTCAAATAGAGGGCTTCTCTCATTTTGCTCGACTTTATGGCCACAAATTTGTAGTTATTGGTAAGCATACCTCCAAGTCTGTTATATTCAGACCAGCAGCAGTGGCCCTTGCACACTTTGAACTATCCGATGGTGAATCAAGCTCGCATAGTTATCTCCTCAAGGAAGCTCAAGCCACCGTTAAACTAGGGAAAAATATGGAAATTAACTTCCGTGGGGAAGAAGATGGTGTGGTAGACAAGATTATGGACCTGGAGCTTAAAGACAAAGAGAGACTTATGAAGAATGAAAAGGCTCAGCTGTAACAGCAGTGTACTGGGGTCTACTAATGGGTCAATTTGTTTAACAATAAAGCTTCTGTCCTGAAATGTAAGGGAGATTGGCAAGCCTGAGAAGAGGGGGAGAATTAAAAGGCTTCTAAAAGATAGGCATATTGATATCGTATTCTTTCAAGAAACAAAGAAGGTAGTGGTTTCCGACAATTTAGCTAGAGGGCTTTAGGGAAATAGGAAAATGGGGTTCTTGTCTATGGACCCTGAAGGTACTGCAAGTGGACTTCTCTGTATTTGGGATCCAGATGTTTTCCAATTATCTGGCAGCTGCTGCAACAAAAGGTTCCTTTTACTCTCAGGTACCTTATATAATTCATTTTATTGTGTTCTAATTAATATATATGCACCTAATGATGTCAGTAGCAGATCCTCCTTTTGGAATATTTTACTCAATCTTAAAGTCATTTCCCCCAATCCTTGGTGCATGGGAGGTGATTTCAATAAGATAAGGCATATGGGTGAGAGAGTAGGCTGTTCCAGGCGAGACAGAGGCATGAATCATCTTAATGAGTTCATAGATACCTATGAACTGAATGACCTACCTCTTCTTAGTAGGAAATATACTTGGTGTAATGCTCAAGAAGCTCAGAAATAGAGTAGAATTGACAGGGTGTTACTAAGTCCTAAGTGGTTAATTCACTTTAAATTGAAACTCTAGGGGCTGCCTCGACTAATATCAGATCATTGTCCCCTATTGATGATGAAAGATGAAAGAGATTGGGGCCCCAAACCCTTCAGGTTCATCACTGCTTGGACTTTGCATCCCAATTTTGCTCACCTTTTTACTACCTGCAAGGTGAATGCAAGTTTTGTGGGTTGGACTAGGTTTAAACTTCAACAAAAATTAAAACATCTAAAGTTGGAACTAAAGAAATGGAATACTAAAGTGTTCGGAAATATATCAATCAAACTCAAGGCATCAGAGGATGAATTGCATGAACTAGATATCACTGTGGAGGAAAGAGAACTGTTACATTCAGAAAATGCTAGAAGAAGAGAAGTCAGAGGTGAAGTATGGAAGCTCTATAGAAGGGTGGAGTGGTTATGGCATCAACAATCCAGATTGAATTGGTTATGGCATCAACAGCTCTTTCATTACCCTCATTCCCAAGCTAGATAGCCCTATAAATTTGTCTGACTATATACCCATTAACTTGGTGGGCTCTCAATACAAAATTTTGGCAAAAGTTTTAGTGCATAGGCTAAAGCCCGTGATGCCTTCAATTATAGGTGAGACTCAGACAGCTTTTATAGGAGGTAGGAATATCTTAGATGGGGTGTTTATTGCTAATGAAGTAGTTGATGGATGGAAAAATGCCAAGAGGCAAGGGTTGATTATCAAGTTGGACTTCGAGAAATTCGACTCAGTGAACTGGGAATTCTTGTTCTCTATGATGTCAAGCTTTGGATTTGGGTCTAAGTGGATCTCTTAGATGAAAACTTGTGTGTCTTCAGCCCGTATCTCCGTCTTCGTGAATGGATCACTAACTAATGAGTTCTCTCCGCATAGAGGCCTTAGACAGGGTGACCCATTATCACCATTCCTATTCAATATAGTGGCTGAATGGCTCAATATCCTTCTCACCAGAGCTATTAATCTTGGTCTTCTTAAAGGAGTATTAGGTTGGGCTAGTGAGGTCCTTGTATCATATCTTCAATTTGCTGATGACTATTATTTTCTGTGAAGTAGATATGGATCAGGTGGTAATTATCAAAAGAGTTCTTAGATGCTTTGAAGTTCTCTCCGGACTCAGAATCAATTACCTCAAAAGTGTGGTATGTGGAATGGGAGTGGTTGATGAGTCACTACAAACTTTTGCAAGTCTTTTGAATTGCAAGGTGCTTAGATTACCATTGAAATTTCTAAGGTTGCCTTTAGGTGCCAACCCAGGTAGCAAGTCTACTTGGAAACCTGTGCTTGATACTATTAGAGCAAGACTATCAAGTTGGATGAGGAAAATGATGTCCTTTGCTGGAAGACTAACGCTGATAAAATCTGTCCCGTCAAGTCTACCAGTGTACTATCTCTCTCTCTCTCTCTCTTTAAGATGCCTGAAGGTGTAGTCCGTGAAGTGGAGAAGATTGAAGCTGCATTCCTATGGGATGGAAATGGTCTAAAAAGAAAAATTCATTTGGTGAAATGGCTAGATGTAACAAAGAGTGTTGCCCAAGGGGGTCTGGGCATTAAGAGAATCAGGGATGTCAACGCTTGTTTGCTTCTCAAATGGTGGTGGAAATTTGGAAATCAAATTAATACACTTTGGAAGAGAGTCGTTTGTGGTAAATACAAGGTCGAGATACAATGCTGGCATCCTCCTGTGTCATTTTCTTACAAACACTCTAGGGTGTGGAAGGACATTCTCTTCATTGGGGTTCATAGTAGTTTAACTTCTTCTTGGCTAACTGCCAACTCAAGGTGGGAGACGGCAGTAGAATCAGATTTTGGCAGGATAAATGGTATGGAGTCACTTGCCTCAAGGATGAGTTCCCCTCCCTTTTCAACCTCTCCACTGATAAGAAAGGTTCTCTTCACCATTATTTTGCTAGGAAAACCAACACTAGTGATTAGAACTTCATCTATAGAAGAACTTTGTATGCTTGGAAATTATCTGGTGAAATTAGACTTATTAGCTTATTAGCCTCTACTCCTACATTGAGCCTAGAGTGTGTTGATAGTCTGGTCTGGAATTCTGCAACTTCTGGTTCATGTAACTTCTCTGTCTCTTCTCTATATGACTTTAGCACTTCTCTACTTGGGCCTTATCTTAGCATTACAAAGTTTATTTGGAGCAAAACCTTACCTCCCAAGGTCCACTTTTTTTTTATGGTTGGCCTGGAAAATAGAGTTAAAACTGTAGACTTTTTACACAATCTTGGCATTCTTGGTACCAATTTCTCCACCTCTTGTATCTTCTGCAAATCTGTTCCTGAAATTGCCAATCATGTATAGCTTCATTGCACATTCTCTTGGTCTATTTGGTCTACTGTGCTATTTGACTGGGGGATTCAATGGTGTATCCCAGAATCTGTGGCAGATTTACTCATCTGGTGGATGGGTGGAAAATACAAGTGTTTAATCACCAAATTTTGAAGAGTCATTCCCCTTGTCGTTCTTTGGTCACTTTGGAAGCATAGAAACGAGTGTGTATTCACTGATGCCCATCCTAACTCGACAGATCTATGGCAACTAATCAAGGTCAAATTAGTTTTTTGGCTCAAGGTCTCTATCAAGGACTTCCCCTTTTCAGTCACTGATGTAGTTTTCAATTGGAGGAATATTATGGCCTGTAATTGAGTCTGTATGCTCCGTTTTACTGGTCTGTTGGTCTGCTTTACTCTGTAAGATAGTGGGTTGATCTATTTTGTGGCTGAACAGTCATTATTTTGCTAGTCTGTTAATCTGTTTGATCTGGAGTTGGTCTGTTATGGCCCTGAGTCTCCATGGGGTTGGTCTGTTTATGGAGTTGGTCTGATAGCTGGAGGATTTTTGTTGTTTAGTCTCAAGGCTTAATGTTGCTCAAATGTGTGTTGTTCAGGCTTAACTGAGTCTGCATGCTCTGTCTCTGGTTGCTAACTTGGAGAGTTTGCTGCTATTTTTTAGAGTTTGGCTACTTGATGCTTAACTGCTATGCATAGGTGCTAGCTAATGGTAGGGTGGTTGATTGGCTAAGTTGGGATGTTGTGTTAGTTGCTTAAATGTATTCATGCTACTCTGCTGAGGCCTTGTTTTGTTGTCCAAGCTTAATTGAGTCTGTATGCTCGGGTTGCTGACTTGTAATGGTAGGATGTTTGATGGACTGAGTGATCATTGGCTGTGAGATGGGTGGTATAGACATCCTATTTTTGACCGACCTTAAGACTCAGACGTCATCGATTGAGCACTCGGTGATGGTACATGTTGTGCTCGTTCTGAGGTTTCAGAGTTTTGGCTGAGAGCCTTGCCTCTAGGCCTCGGAACTTTTTGTGCTTTGGCTCGGTTTGCGGACCACGTCTTGTTTTCCCTTTCCGGAGGGAGGGAGTGGTCTTGTAGACCATCTCTCTGTGGTCGTAGACTACTTTTTGTGGTCGTAGGCCACTTTTCCTGTTTGGAGACTAGTTTCCGATTTTTGGAGCCTTTGGCCGCGCGCCTTGTCTCGAGAACGCTTAACATTCTCCATTTGGCGTGGTTTTTGAACCACACCTTGTTGCCTCTGCCTAGAGGAACACTGTGGTCCGGGAGACCACTTTTGTGGTTGCATACCACTTTTGATGCTCGTTAGCTAGTTTTCGGGGCTTTTGGCCGCGTGTTTCGCCTCCCGATTTCTCGTCTTGCATCCGCTTTGGTTTGTTTTTGGTACAAACCTTGTTTTCCTTGTTTGGAAGGTAGTACAAGGGTGGGAGACCAGTATTTCTCCTTGGAGACCACTTTTCCTTTTTCCAGCTAGTTTTCTTGTCAGATAACTGGCTTTCTTGGTCTTTGGACCATCTTTTCTGGTCAACCATTACACCACCACCTTGCATTTAGTGTGTTGACCTCTCCCACCTATGGCCGACCAGTTTCTATTCTGGTTGATGGAGACGTCCCCGAACGTCCCGGGAGGGAATCTCGTTTTGTTCATTGGGGCCCACTACAGTTCAGGACTCAATGTCACGGTCCTGTATCTAATCTCGCAGAGTGCAATGCAAGACCGATGAATCATCAAAGAGTCCAAATCTGGCAAATCGTTTTTGAAAATTGATTTTTAAGAAGTGCCAAACATGGACTACTTTTCCAGATACAGAGTCGCAACCTAAATATTTTATTTTGGGGGAATTTAGGAAACCCTGACTCGTTTGCCTAAGGCCACGTGTCCGTCATCACCAAAGTTGCCTTGGCTCGGGAACTTGGGTACGATTAGGGAAGGTCAGCTATGAGCACCCCCGCTCAGCCGATCAAAGATCGGCCTCTACTAAACATGATATCTTGTTTTGAAAACATATGCGTTCTTATTCTGGTTTATTAGCTAGAATTTACTATGTGATGCGCACAACACACAAGTATAGACTAGATCGCCTAATTTGGAACAAAGCATTGCATATCCGTTTGCTTGGAAAATAGTTTGAGGTTCGCTACTCGCAAGCAGGCTAAAACACAGATTTCGATGAATTGTTCCAATTCAAGCAATCCAACCTTCACCCACAGGCAACTAGGCAGTTATATCACATAAGCACATAGCCTCATGGTAAGCATGCTATCATGGCAGTCACTCACACACATGCAAGGATGCTAAAGCATAAACATTTACCGAGTACTCCGAGCCAAAACAGAAACTAGTTAGTAATCATATGCATGATCCTCGTTCATGTTAAGATGGCTAATGCAACACATGCAAGATGCAACTAAGCTAGGCTCGGCTATTCTAAGATGGCATGTGATGATGCTACAGCTAACACGTATTCAACTTTGAATTGAAATACGATGTAGTTAGTATGATGCGCCGAGCCAGGTGCATGCAAGACAAATGAATAGATGCAAACATGCGAGCATAAGTATGCTAATTGAAACATGCCCTAATCTAACCATCGTAAGCTAGTAAATAAAAGGGAGAAAGACGTAGAGTTGGAAGACATGCACACACGCACGTACACTTATTACACAATTGCCCTCGCTCGGAGGGTCCGAATAATAATACAAACCGAATAAATAATTAACTACCCTAGGTAATTAAATATTACAAAACCCTTAACTAATTAACAAATTAATTAAGCTACTAAAGCAGTAAAACAGCCTCGGGAAGAGGGATGAATGCATGCTCGGATTGGCTTCGCTCGGAAACCCAATGCCATGCCAACTGTTGCCTCTGCTTGCACTGTTCTGCATCTCTGAGACTTGCACAAATCCCAAGATTGCTTCTAAACCACTCCTTGATCAGCATGGGATGCCACCGGCCAAGATGAAGAACCACCGGCCATAGAAACATGGTCATCGACCAAAAATAGAGCCACCGGCTGGACTTTTGTAGTCAGTCAGCACTGAAAGTGGCCGACCGGCCATCTGTTCCTACAGAAACCTGATTTGCTGCAGCAGAGGGCAGACAGCGCATGTCAAAGCATTTACAAAGGAAATGTTTGCACAACCACCCTCCCTATCATGTTTATAACTCAAGGGAGCGTAGTCCTCGACCCTCGAGCCACCAATCACGCATTTCCATGCATGATGGCCCAAGATGCCAAGTGTGCAATTTGATATGGAATGAAATGCACCAAAACAAATAAGAGACTTCTAACCTCTATCATGATTGATTCAAGAGGCAAGAGATGCATGCAATGATATGTAACCTAGGCATGCAAGTAAGCTAATGCAACATGATCATGTGAACAAGCATGCAAACATGCAAGCATGTGACAACATTCAAACATGTGACAACATGTGAGGCAAACATGTAACAACATGTTAGGCAACTTAACAAGCGATGCATACCCAAATGTAATACTACCTAAACATGTAACAACATGTTAATAGTCCTATCATCTAAACATACAAACATACATAGCATGCAACAACATGCAAAGGGGCCAAGTATGAGACAACATGCAAGGCAAGCATGCAACAACATGCAAAGGGATGGACTTAAACCAATATGGGCAGCTCTCAAATAGGCCCAAATCAGCGGCCAAATGTGCTAAAATGATGGCTTGACATGCACCAAAATGAAGCTCATGTAATGGTCCAAAAATGAGGTATTCATGCACAACTCTCAAACGCATTTAAAGAGTGAAAAACATGGGAATATGGCATACATATAAGCTCTAAAATATGATGCACAATGATGCCAAAACATGGAAACACCTCAATACAAGCATGCAATAGGCTCCAAAACTCAAAGCTAGGCAAGGGTATTGCACTACAACCATGCATAGCAAGCATTATTCGACCATGAGGCCCAAAAACAGAGCTAAGGCAGCCCAAAACAAGGACAAAATCAGTTTAAGGCATGGCCAAAATATGCTAGAATGGAGGGCCAAAATAATATGCAATGTAAGCTAGTAAGCATGGTTTACACTACAAGCATATGGAGCATATGAGGGACCACCAAACCAGCCAAAAAAAGATTCATGACATGCCAAAATATGACCAAATACCCACTGAAATGTATCCAATACATGCAAGAATGAGGTGCTACTTTGAAAAGCTATGAAGGGAGTGCTCTACACATGCAAGAGGCAAGCCTTAAATGACAAAAACAGCTCTGGAAAGAGTTCATGCAGGCCCTAAAATTCACTAAAAAAGGCCTGAACCAAGCTCAAGAAGTGTTCAAATAAGGGCTTCTTTGTAAGGCCAAAGATACTAGCAAACAAGACAACAAGGGAGAGGGTCACCCCTCTCCTTATTAGGACCTCAAAACATCATCCCCACCACTAAAATCCCTCTGGATTTCAGTGGTGAGAAGGCCAATACAAGGTGGTCCCGAAGCTCAACAAAGAAGGCTCAAAAAGAGGCCAAACAAGGTCTAAGAGGGGGTGGACGACCCCCAATACCAAAATGACCTTAAACAAACTTCAAAAGAATGTAAATACAAAACTTTTTTTCAGTTTATAGCTAAGCTTAAATCAGTGTGCAAGATAGGCTAAAAGCGTGTACAAAAACGGGAAATAAAAGAGGGAAAAGGAGTTACCCTTGAAGACCACTTTCAAGAACACCAAACCAGCAGCCTCTTTGGATCAAAACCAGCTCAAAAAACCCCTCAAACAACTCCTTAGCACCTTAGTAACCAAAGAGTAGTGTACTCCTAGGTGTTCTAGTGCAAAAACAAGAACAAAAACTCACTTTGGAACACTATAACCCACACAAATGTAGAGAGAGAGGGAGATATAGAGAGATAGTGATATATATATATATATCTTATATATCAGATTTTTCCAACCCTTGAAATGGAAGGAGAGGCCCTCTTTTATAGAGGAACAAAGGTCCAAGCTTCTAAGAAGCTTGGAGCAAAGGGGCCAAGCTTCTCTTAGAAGCTAAAGCAAAAAGGGTCAAGCTTCTTCAAGAAGCTAAGAAAGGTTCAAGCTTCTCTTAGAAGCTTGGAGCAAAGGGTCAAGCTTCTTAGAGAAGCTAGAGCAAAGGGTTCAAGCGTCTTGGAGAAGCTAAAAAAAAGGTTCAAGCTTCCTCAAGAAGCTAAAACAAGGTTCAAAAGGTTCAAGCTTCCTCAAGAAGCTAAAACAAGGGTTCAAAAGGTTCAAGCTTCCTCAAGAAGCTAAAACAAGGTTCGAAAGGTTCAAGCTTCCTCAAGAAGCTAAAACAAGGGTGCAAAAGGGCCAAGCCTCCCCAAGAAAAGGTCTCGGCCAGAAAAAGTGGCCGATTGATCAAAGAAATGGCCGGCCGACCAAAAACATTGCCGACCGGCCAACACTTTCGGCCAGTAGCAAGAAAACAAGGCCGGTGGCCTCAAGCCATGGCCGGTGAGGTGTGGGGATGGCCAACAAGCCATTCCCTGCCCTTAGAAGCAAACACACAAGTGTTTGGTCTACAACCGAGCACAAAACAAACAAGTCGAGAGGTCTCGAGGCAAGGCGCGCGGCCGAAACCTCTGAGAACTCAAGACGAACACGAACATGGATAATCATCGAGTGTTCAAACGATGACGTCCAAGTCTTGAGGACAGTCAAAAATGGGGTGTCTACAGTTAACCACCTAAAGTGGTCGGCCGACCACTTTTACTAGCAGGCCGGCCACTTCAAGTGGTCGGCTGCTTTTTGACACCTTTTTGGAGATATTTTGGGACAGCTAGCCCAGCTGGAGAGCATTTGAGCCATCCTCCATACACGTGTATGGAGGGATTGGCTTGATGCTTAGCTTCTCCAAGAAGCTTTGCCTTTCCTCTTCTATAAGAGGAAGGCCCCTCATCCCTCCTCTAGGTTCAGAAAAACCAGCTGAGGAGGATAGATATAGTATTGTATCTATATTGCCTTGTTTCTCCATTTTTGTGCATCAAAAGTGTAGATTTGTCTTAGTTTAACACACAAACACACACTCAAACACCATCCTTTTGCTACTGAGGTGCTTAGGGGCTGATTTTGGTGTTCTTGGGTTGCCTTGAGCTTGAAAAGTTGCTGGAGTTCCAGCTTTAAAGAATGTCTTCAAGGGTGAGTTTCTAAGCCTTAAAACCCCCTTTCTTGCTTAAGCTTTTGGCCTATCTTATATGTTGTTTTAAGCTTAACTTATAACTGATAAAAGTTCTGTTTTTGCATGCTTTTGATCTTTGTTTGAGATCACTTTTGTGTTTGGGGTTGTTTACCCCCTCTTAGGCCTTGTTTGGCCTTATTTTTTAGCCTTTTTTGTGAGCTTCGGGACCACCTTGTATTGGCCTTCTCACCACTGAAATCCAGAGGGATTTCAGTGGCGGGGATGGTGTTTTAAGGTCCTAAGAAGGGGAGGGCCATCCCTTTCCCTTGCATCTTCAATACATGCCTTAATAAGCCTCATGTTTGAGCATCTTTACTAAGTGTTTGTTGGCCACATCTTAACTTGTATTTGTGGTTATTTTGCTGTGGCATACCACTGTTTTTTCTTAGTTTGGTCACTCCATGCATGGTTAATACACTTGTAGTGTAAATCACACAATCTAGTCTTGTATGCCTCATGTTTGAACATGTGTTTCTAGCTTGTTTTGGGGCCATCTCAGTAGGTTTTTGGTGTTATTTTAACATGCCTTAGATCTGTTTTGGGTTGGTTTGATGGGGCTCTTGCATGCCTTATACACTTGTAGTGTAAATCACACACACTAGCTTTGCATGCTTCATGAAGTAACATCTCATTCTAGCCTATGTTGTGTCTATTTCAGCATGTTTTTGGGCTTGTTTTACCATGTCATACCTCTATTTAGGTTTGGTTTGGTTAGCCTTTGCATGCTCCTTGCACTTGTAGTGCAATCCCATTAAACTAGCCTAACATGCATCGTGTTGTAACATGTTATTTTAGCATGCTTTTGGCTTAGCTTTGAGAAGATTTTGTTCATGTTTTAGCATGTTCAAGATCTGATTTTGGTTGCATTGGTCATCCATGACTTGCTTTGTATAGCTATGGTTCAATCTAGCTTGTTAGCTTTATGTATTGAATTCTCTAGCATGCATTACTTGGCTTATTTCAGTGATTTGGCATCATTTATTATGTGATTTCAGTCCATGTTTCATGGCCATGCATTCACATTTATCACTCATTCAATGCGTTGGAGGGTTTGCCTTTTTATGCCTTAACATGAACCGTTGCGTATGCCTTCATGCCATAGCTTGCGAGCCACCATTTCAATGTGTTTTTGGGGTTGTTATGCCATGATATAACTCTGATTTTTATCACTTAAGTCATCCCATGCTTGGTCCTAATAGGTGTAGTGTAATCCACCTTATTTGCCTTGCATTCATCATGTCTTATGCCCCTCATGCTAGCATATTTTGGCCTCCTTCCATGCATGTTTTAGACTCATTTTGACATGTTTTAGGACTGTTTTGGGTTTCCTTGGTCACATGCTTCATGTTTTGTACACTTGTAGTACAAATGCTCTTGCTTGCTTCAAGCTTTGAGCATCATTGCATGCTTCATTTGTGTTATGTACATGATTTGGCATCATCTAACATGACATTTTAGAGCTTATAGCATGCTTTTATTCCTACTTCATTCATGCTTTGAATGCCTCTAAGTATTGTCCATGTTTGCCTAGCTTATGGCTTAGCTCGTATGCTTGCATGCCTAGGCCTTTGGGCCCTTATCTCAGCATGTTTTGGTCTATGATTGGACCTACTTGAGCTCTGTCCATGCTTAGTTCATACATTTGTGCCATGTATTGCATGCCTCCTTTGTGTTGCTCTTTGTTAGCTTTCATGCCTTAGGACCCTAGCATGCTTTACTTACGTTGTTTGAATGATTTGGCATCATTTCTTACTTCATTTCAGTGCACTTAGTGTTGTTACACTTCCACTTTTGTCACTCATTGAGCACTCTTGAGAGTTGTGCTCTTTGGCCTCTTTGATGGCCAATGCATTGTGCATGCATGCCTTGCTTTATGTGCCTTCATTTTAGCACTATGGCCACTGATTTGGGCATGATTGAGGTCTACCCTTTTGGTTTAAGTCCATTGAGTATACCATGTATATTACATTGAGCATGCCATGCTTGGTATATTACATAAGTTGCCCTTGTTGCATTGCATTGTGCATGCATGCATTACATTATGCTTAGGACCTCATGAATGCCTTTCATTAAGCATGCCATTTAGTTCTTAGCATTTGCATTGTGTATGCTAGTTGTTACATGCTTTAGCATTGTGCATGTCATTAGCCTTGTTAGGTTGTTCATATTGCATTGCATGTTTGCATGCTTAAGTCACATTGCATACTTGCATGCTTGAGTTGCATTGTGTATGCCATGCTTGCTTGCATTGTGTTTGGAATAGGTGTTAGTCCAAACACGGGAAACGAGGGACGTTTCATACTCAAAGTGATGAAACGTGCCTTAATTCCCGGTCGCCGACGCTCTTGATCATCCATGATAGAGTTTTAGGCTTTATGTGTTATTTGTGCATTCATTTCCATATTGAATTATGCAACTTCGCCTCTAGGCCATCATGCATAGAAATGCGCGATTGGTGGCCCGAGGGTCGAGAACTACACTCCCTTGAGTTCATGACATGATAGGGAGGGTGGTTGTGCACACATATCTTGCAAATACATTGTCATGCCCTTTCTTGCTCTCTGTTGTAACAAATTGCAGTTCAGCAGCAACAACTGGCCGGCCGGGCAGAAAAAGTAGCTGGCCGACCACTTTTCTTGGTTTTCAACAACAAAAAGTGGTCGGCAGGTGTCTGGAGAGACCAAAAGTGGTCGGCCACCCTCCCACAGGATTTCCAAGGTGAAGTTTCATCTTTCTGGAGCTTGGTGAAAGGTTCTGAGAACAAATGAAAACAGAGGCGAATCGGGGCATCGCATTGGATTTCCGAACGAGGCGACCGGGCATGCATGCATTCCTCTACCTCTGAGGCTCTTGATTTACTGCTTTCCTTAGTTGCCATGCTTAGGTAGCTAGGTTTTGCTTTAGTCTGTACCTTTAATTAGTTAATGCGTTAGCTATTCAATTCGTTTTGTAATAATTAGTTAACTAGGATCAGTTAATTAATTTGTTATATAATAATTAGTTTAATTAGCTTAGCTAGTTAGCTCTTTATTCGGTCCCTCCCTCGAGAGGGTGCATTGTTGTAATAAGCGTGCGTATGTGTGATGCATGTCTTCCAACTCCCATTTCTTCCTCCCTTTTACTTAACCGCTTACGATGGTTAGTTTTAGGGCATATTTCATTTAGCATACCTTATGCTTCGCATGCATGCATCCATTCATCTGTCTTGCATGCACCGGGCTCAGCGCATCATACTAACTGCATTGTATTTCAATTCCAATTTGAATACATGTATCAAAATTGCATTTCACATGACATTCTAGAATAGCCGAGCCTATTTTAGTTGCATTTTCGCATGTGTTGCATTAGCCATTTTAACATGAACTAGGATCATGCATGATTTCTAGCTAGTTCTTTGTTTTGGCTTGAAGTACACTGTGAGTGTTTACGCTTTAGCATACCGCATGTGTGTTAATGTTGCCATGAAAGCATGCTTGCCATGAGGCTAACTGCTTAGTTGATTAACTGCCTGAATGCTTGTGGGTGAAGGTTGGATTACTTGAGTTGGAACAATTCATCAAAATCCTCGATTTTAGCCTACTTGCGAGTAGCAAACTTCAAACCATTTTTCAAACAAACGGATATGCGATGCTTTGTTCCAAATTAGGTGATCTAGTCTATACTTGTGTGTTGTGCGCATCACATAGTAATTCTAGCTAATTAATCGGAATAAGAGCACATGTGTTTTCAAAAACAAGATATCATGTTTAGTACAGGCCGATTTTTGATCGGGCGAGCAGGGGTGCTCATAGATGACCTTCCCCAATCATACCCAAGTTCCCGAGCCAAGGCAACTTTGGTGATGACGGACACGTGGCCTTAGGCACGAGTCAGGGTTTCCTAAATTCCCCAAAAATAAAATATTTAGGTGGCAACTCTGTATCTGGCAAAGCAGTCCATGTTTGGCATTTCTTTACAAAAATCAGTTTTCCAAAACGATTTGTCGGATTTGGACTCTTTGGTGATTTATCAATCTCACATCGCACATTGTGAGATCAGATTAAGAACCGTGACATTTGAGTCCGAACTGTAGTAAGCAAAGCCCGAAGGAGCGCTTCTACAGGTGGCTAATTTGGTTGGTCTGTCTTCTCGTTGGTCTCTCGCCAACTCTGGGGGTGCTAGCAAATGATAAGATGAGTTTTTTGGTGTCAACCTAGTTGGGATGATTTAGCTCATTGTGATACTTTTACACTTCCATTTTCTTTATTGATGTAATTTGCTAGGTACCTTATACTTGTTATTCCATCAATAAAGTTTTTTTTTTCCGATCCAAAAAAAAAAAAAAATTTTTCCCTCAATCTGATATGTTTGGCTACTAACTATTCAGTCACCAAAAGTTTTTTCTTTTTTACTACTAAATATTAGTCACCAAAACCTTTACTTGCATTTTTGGCTACCAAAATATTTAGTAGCCAAAACTTTATAATTTTTTTTAAAAAAAATTAATTTTTCGACCACTGTATTTATTCCATTATTAGTGTAACCTGTACCCTGTATACAGACAAAATAATTCTTGAATATTGATTATATTAACAACCATTCCACAACGTTCATACATTTTACTTTCAACCATCCAAAAAATTCAAATTTAATATCAAATTCTAAATGTAATAGAAACTCCATAAAAACTAAGTATAATCCAACATCAAAAATATAATTCCATACATAACAGAGGATTAACCAAATTTAATTTCTAAAAAGATAATCTGTACCACACTAAAAAATTAATCTGTACTGCACCAAAAACTAATTGTACAATGTCAAAAGGTAATTTGTACCATGCCAAAATTTAGATATGTACCATGCCAAAAAAGTAATATGTGTGAACAATTCTAATTTGTAGACTAAAAACAATGTCTTCCGTTCTTGTCAAAAAAAGTCATATCCACAATTTCACGCCAAAAACTATCTGTAAAATAAAATTAATTATTAGTATTGACTAAATATTGACATATTTAAAATTATAAAATATATATATATATATATAAAGTCAAATTAATTTATCTTTCCAAATTAATCATTAAGTTTGCATACTAAATATATGAATATTAAAATTATAAAATATAAAAGAATATATATATAAAGTCAAATTAAAATCTTTCCAAATTAATATTATTTTGCATACTGAATATATATATAAAAGAAAAAATGTAAAACTCGAATGCATATATTGTATGCAACAAGTAATTGATACAATTAATCATTACGTAATTGATAATTATTTTTCTATTTTTGGGCCCCCAAACGCTTTTCAACTAAGTTAAAGGTGTTTTCCACTACTCTCAACCTAAGTGTTCTATTTACATATTGTATGTCCCTATAGGTCATATTTGGCATGGGAAAACTACCCGTTACATTCCAACAATGATGGTAGGACTATTTTGCATTTTTGCCCCCCCGAACGCCTTTTTTCAACTAAGTGTATGGCATTATTGACTCTAACTCCTAACCTACGTGTCCTATTTACGTACCGTTTATCCTTACAGGTCACATTTGGTACGAAAAGCTTCCCATTACATCACAACATTGGTTGGGGGGGTGTTTTGCATGTTTGCCCCCGAACGCCTTTTTTGGACTAAATTTAAGGCATTTTTTACTCTAACTCCCAACTTATGTGTCCTATTTACGTATCATCTATCCCTACAGGTCATATTTGGCACAGGAAAGCTGCCCGTTACATCACAATAGTGGTTGAGGGGCTATTTTGAATTTTCACCTCCCGAATGCCTTGTTTCGACTAAGTTTAAGGCATTATCGACTCTAACTCCCAACCTATGTGTCCTATTTACATACCGAGTGTCCATACAGATCACATTTGGCATTAGGAAGCTGCCCGTTATATCACAACATTGGTTGGGGGGGCTGTTTTGCATTTTCGCCCTCGAAACGTCTTTTTTCGATTAAGTTTAAGACGTTTTCGGCTCTAACTCCCAACCTATCTGTGCTAATTACATTCTGTCTGTTGTCACAAATCCTATTTGTCATGGAGACGCTGATCGTGACATCTATACGGCCGTTCGGGGGCTGTTTTGCATTTTCGCCCTTAAAACGCCCTTTTTTGACTAAGTTTAAGGCGTTGCTAGAAAATGGAAATGCTAATACATGGCATAAGCATCCAGTGCCTTTGGCTCCAAAACACTAAAATAGCAACCCAAGACTCAAATAAAAACACTAATTTAAATGCACAATAATAAGAAAGGGTCATGAGTCTAATAGATAAAAACTCATCATAAACAGGTTACTTTTAGTTCAATGCTTTTACATATTTCATCCATATATCTTAATTTCTTAACTATATGAATAACTATTCCACATTCATATTACTAGGATTCTCAAATTATTCATTTCTGGGTAAAAGCTACACTCAATTGATTAGAACTAATTCATCCTATGTTATATGGACTCGGGTTCGAGTGTCGGGTTCGAGTGTGTGTCTAAGTCTCCAAATTCATCTAATCCCAAGTTCAATACATGGATGGAAAAATATTCATATTTCTTAATATAAATATGTGCCATACAACATTTCAAATACGTTATACTACACAAAGATATTGACAGTAGCAAGCATCATATGCACTAATTGCGAGCACTCAATAATATCTAAACAATGTGAGGAGTTCACTTAATGATTACCAGGCTTGTCCACAAATTGTGTTACTCATCTTGAAGTCACAACTGCCATAGCAAGAGATTCCATAGCAATATATATATATATATATATCAATGAAAATATTGAACTGCCTTGTATGATTCCATAGCCAATCCATTATGTTGACATTGTAAGTGATTTTTGTGATTAGATACTCTCCCTCACTACTTTGTTATATAAGCATATTGTTTGTTGTAGTTTAGCAAATTTATGCTTTAAATTGCAGATTTCGAGTAGCAATGATTGCTTTCTCTAGGATTTTGCTTGGCCCTTATAGGTATCATATCAATTTTCTCCAATCCAGTTTGGTGAGAACCTACCTTGTGGAGAAAAGGGAAAAGAAAATAAAGCAAAAGAATCTAAATATTTTTCTATTATTCAAATAGATTTTTAGGGAAAATGAGAAGAATATTTTAATATATATAGTAGATAAAAATAAAATAAAAATACATTGACAAAAGGTTGTAGCATTTTTTTCAATAAAAATAACCATTAATCTACAAATACAAAGCACACAATCACTTCATTACAAAATGGTTTTTTTTTTAAAAAACATCATTACCAAAAAGCTCCATAATCAAGCAATCTAATCAGAGATTTATACACTAAGTTATGCACAAAGTAGAACCTGCCCAGGGAGTGAGCCTTCATCCATATTGCCACATTTGTCTTCATCCAAATTGATCCAAAGAACAGCACAAGGCAGAGCTTTCCATATCTAGCAACAGCAGCAGCTAGCAGCACTCCATTTCTACAGCAGCAACTAGCCATTTCTACAGCAACAACTAGCAACTAACAGCAGCAGCAGCACTCCTTTTCTGCAATAGCAGCACTCCTTTTAGCTCATTGTGACCTTTCAATTTACCAAAAATATTGCTTAGACTATGGTTTAAACTCCTTAGTCAAGTCTTCTTCTACTTGTTCAATTGATTTTTTTTATAAAATAATTAAAATTGTTCATTTGTAATATAAGCTCCAAACAGCACACGCATTTGCTTGCTAATCTGATATATGCACACACAATCATTTATTTTTTCATTTTTTTGTACAAGTATATATGCACACAAAAATCAATTGAAACTAAAAAGCATTGCACCTCAAACTTAAGGACAGAATTACCATAATCAATCTGCAATTTACTCAACTTAAAAGCCATAATCTATATCTCTATATATTTATTTGCATTATATGCTATGTATACTACATAAAATGTCTCTGGAGATGATAGCCTTTCTCCATATAAGGTGAGATAAACGGAAATTCTTCCTTGCCTTTGTGCTTCGTAGAAGATGGTGTCCATAGTTTGAATAACCATACTACTATACATCTTCAATGCATCATCCTTGCTCACCTAATGAATGTAATCGCTGAAAAATTAACAAAAGACAACGTGTTTTCCAGCAATCAAATTAACAAATAATCTATACCATAGAATCAGGAGGCTTACTTTTATTTTACCCATTCCTGTCACTAAAAAAAACCTTAAGAGCTGTAAAAAAAAGGAGGGGGAGGAAGGGGAAAAAAAACTCTAGAACAAGTATTCGAATAATAAATTTCAATGTGTATATGTGGAGTCTATCATATTTAAAAAATAGTAGAACCCTTTATGCCCACATAAAAACCTAGGAAGTGAAAAGTTTGAGAAAAATATTTAGGTGATCCTGAAAAGAATTCAAATTACTAATAAATGGGAACAAAATTATTTAATTTTAAGCTGAGAATTAAAGAAACTTGAGTTTGAATTGAATAAAATTGAATTATTATGGTTTCTAAGGATAGGGCATGTGATATGTAAGGGTCTTTATTTCATAAAAATTAACAATGAAGTACTAAAAATTTCCAATCTAGAAAATCAAATGAATGCCTATGTTAGAAGCTCTATTCAGAGATTAGTTGGAGTGTTGTCTTGCACAACATGCATATGGGGAAGGTAGATGTCTGCACTTTCTCTGCATTTCAAATCACTTTGCAAGATTTTAGAAGGATGTGAATTCAAACCATTGGTCCAATTTTAGAAAGATGTTTGTACGTTGTTTAAGAATTAAGAGTGACATGAATTCTATGGTTTCAAAATTTTCAACTCCTTATTAACAAATCCCATAATTCAGGATCTAGTATTTCCAGTTGGTTCTTAGTCAAATTCTGCCTTATGAGGCATAAGTCGGGTTTGTTTTTTTATATTAATCGAAACAATCGGGTTTTTTTTTTCCAATTTTGTTTTCACTTAGATCGTGCTACTTTTCTGTCATATTTTTGGGAGAAAGTTTGTTACTTTCTTGAGTAGCTTTTGTTCGAGATGATTAATAAGGAACTTTATTAACAAGTATATCATACCTCATTCAATCTTTTTTTCCTCTCGTTCTTTGCGCAACTTCTCATACTTCCTACGGTGTTTCTCAATGTTTTGTGCATTGGGTTCAACCTATGCAAAAAAAACTTAAGTGAGATGCTAAAACAGGAAATGCTAATACAATGGTTTCCCTCCTCTTTTAGCATGTTCTCATGTCTTTCACAATAATGCATATGCTTGCTACTTGTAAGCATCTTTATCATAACTCAGAATGCATCCCCCAAAATCTCACCCAAAAGAAAAAAAATAAAAATAAAAATAAAGAAAGAAAAGAAAAGAAAAGACAACAGTTGCAAAGAAACATCAAGGAAAGATTACCCTTAATAATGTAAAAGATACTTAGATTTCAAAACATTAAAAAAGAAGGCAAACCTTCTTTAGTACAGCACTTATTTCCTCATCATAGTCCAGTTTTGATGCCAAGTGAAGATCCTTAGCAGCCTCTCCCCATTAACCAAGCATTGCCCATGCCATGCCACGGGATTTGTACCCTTTAGCTGAATCTGGATTAATCTGTAATAAGCATTCAAGGACATGCAAAACCCATCATCACAAAAAACATCACATTCTAACCATCTTCAGGACTCATACATAAGTAGAGTATAATTTAAAATTGAACATATAAATTTGATCAACCATACGGGATGATAATAAGGATGACACGAATGTAACAAATGTGAGCATACCGAATGTAATGAGGATGAAATTACAGATGCATTCATGACGTGTCAAGTATATTTCTAAATTACAATCAAGAAACTATACTATTCTACTAAGTGAGGACAACAAGAAAAACCTCCAGAGCAACATTGGCATCTCGGATAATAGCATTGGCTTTCTTTATTTTGATATACACACTAGTTGTAAGAAATTAAAGAAAATTTTCTACATCAATATAAGAACATAAACACAAAACATAGAAAGAGATACGAAGGAATGAGTGGAAGAAACACCATTACTGACAAACACTTTACCTCTGGTTGCATAATTGTTAAGGTTGGGTTGAGCAAAATCATCTGCGTGAGATGCTCAATTGCTTCCTCGAGCTTACTTGATTAACCACAAAGCCATCAAATTCTGCAAACATGCTTTTTCATGCATACATTATAGGTGTCTGTTTGTATGTAATGAAATTAAAATACCTTCAGAAATTGCTTCCATGGCCTTTGCCTTTACGTCCTGGGTAGCATCCCAGGATCAAGCATATAAACCAACTGAATCAAGTATAAATCAAGCATATAAAACCCTAAAGCCACAATCAGAAAATGGGGAAACAGAGGAAGGGAGACAGAGAGAGAGAAAGAGAGAAAACGAGAAAGAGAAAGACATAGAGAGACTGTGAACGAGAAAGAGATAGACAGACAGACAGACACATCAAGATCGAGAGAGCGAGAGAGAGAGAGAGAGAGAGAGAGAGAACCTGTGATCTGCGGTTGTGCCGGTAGTGCTTTGCAGTGGTGGCGATAGCTGTGGTCGTGGCCATGGCAATGTCTTCCGTACGGTGGGCTGCGGTGAGATGTTTGTCTCTTTGGTTTGGTGTCTGATTGTGAGGTTTGAATGTTGTTGTGTGTAACAGAGAAAAGGACAGGCAGCAACAAAAGACTCCGCTCGTGCGCCCTAAAAAATTTGAAGATTTAGCGACTAAATGAAATTTTTGTTGGCAAAAGTGTGTATTATTGGCGACTATCCTATTTGGTAGCCACAGGCAAATAAACAGCGACTATTTTATTGGTCGCCAAAAGTATATTTGGCGAAATCTCCATTTGGTTGGAAACAATTTGTATTTGCCCACTAAATTTTTTAGTCACTAAAGATTAACCAAAAAATATACCTGGTTTTTGGCTACTAACATTTATTTTGTAGGCAAAAATTCATATACAACAACTAAAAAAAAATTAGGTAGCCTAAAATTGAGACTAACGGCAACTAATAAATATTTTAGTCGCTAAAAGTGTCACTTTTGCGGACAAAAAAGTAATTTAGTCACTAATAAATAATATTTCCTGACTAAATAATTTTAGTAGCTAAAAACTATACCAACGCTAACTAATACATATTTTAGTTGCCCAAAGTGACATTTTTGGCGATTGTGTTCCCTACTGTGCCTAAAACGGCACAATTTCAACCTCCTCTTTTCTTTTCTTTTCTTTTCTTTTCTTTTTTTTTCCCATGTTCTCAATATGTTTTTTGGTGTGATAAATTACATTTTTTTTTTATTTTAGAATTTAGGGTTTAAGGTTTAAGGTTTAGGGTTTAGGGTTTAATTCTTAAAATTTATTTTTTTTTTTATTTTAGGGCTTAAGGTTTAGGGTTTAATTCTTAAAATTTATTTAATTTATTTTTTTTATTTTAGGGTTTAGGGTTTAATTCTTAAAAAAAAAATTTTTATTTTAGGGTTTAGGGTTTAATTCTTAATTTTTTATTTTTTTTATTTTAGGGTTTAGGGTTTAATTCTTAAAATTTATTTAATTTATTTTTTTATTTTAGGGTTTAGAGTTTAGAGTTTAATTCTTAAAATCTATTTTTTTATTTTAGGGTTTAAATTTTAGGATTTAGGGTTTAATTCTTAAATTTTATTTTTTTAATTTAGGGTTTAGGGTTTAATTCTAAAAATAAAAAATAAAAATTTATTTTAGGGTTTAGGACAAAGTGTAATTTATCACGCCAAAAAACATAGTAAGAACATGAAAAAAATAAAATAAAATAAAATAAGAGGCTAAAACTGTGTTGTTTTAGGCACTGCAAGTAATACAGCAGTGAACCCGTGTCCAAAAAAGTATCTATAATTTTACTCATAATGATGTAGCAGGATATGTGTCAACCTTTAATTTATTACACAATAATTGTGGGCCCAACTCCCATGCCACATTAATATGGGTGAATTTGTGGGTATAAATATATAGAACTCTAGCATTACTCGGAATTGAATAATGTTATACGCACCAATTAGTATACTAACTAATGTACTAATTGATGATGTAACATAATTTAAGATGTTTTTGGTATTTGTAATTTGTATAATGAGTAGGTGTGACAACCCTCATCTCTGATTAGTGTTAATCTATGATTAAGCATGTTAAGTGACTGATTGACTGAAATCCTGAACTGATTGATTGAGTGTATAGCTTAAGTGCATTTCTATCTGTTGACTGTAGAATGATCTGTTTATGTTTTATGTTTTGAACTGCAAATTGAAGGCCTTATCGGTGGCCGAATCCAAAATTGATTAATGTTTTGTGTTAATTAGAATTAATGTGCTTTTATGGAATATTTAATTGAAAATTGATTTGGTATGACTAAATTAGGATAAATAATGATAAATTACAATAGTTGGACTTATTTACCTTAGTGCCATGTTAGTGGGCCACTTACCAATTCATGTTTGAAGCCTATTACATATTTGATTCATCAATTGTTCTCTATTTTCTGAGCGTAAACCGACTAGAGGGAGAGAGAGTTAGGAGAAACTTGAGTTCATCAAAAATTGCTTGGAGACTTAAGAGAAATTGAAAGAGTCTTGCATAATTGAGCTTCTACACTTGAAATTTAAGGTCTAAGGTAGGAGAACCATCTTCTTGAGCATGCATTTGAGTTATATCTTGCATGATTTTTGGAAGTTTAGTGAGTTGAGTCTAGAATTGGCTTAATGAGTTGAATTGAGGCTTAAATCATGCATGCATGTGCATATCTTGAAGTTTGGAGTTGTTTTCATGAAAATTATTGCATGCATGTCCATATTATTGTTATAATCCATGAATTCACCACGTTTTTGGAAGGATTGACTCATTTGATCATGTATTGGAAGCTTTGGTTTCAATTGAACACATGCATGTTACATACAATTTATGTTCTTGAAGTTTTCCTTGAAATTGTGTTTAATTGAACTACCTTTGGGCTTTGATTTTGCAAATTGATCTTCAACACATGTTATACTATGAGTTTACAAGAGTTTTTCAGAAAATTAGCCCAAGAGGATCGAATTTGGTACATTTAAAGTTGATTTTGAGCTTGAAGGTTCAATCTGGAATTTCCAGAATTTAGACTCACGCTCGAGCGGGGAACTCCACACTCGAGCGTACAACCTTTGTTCGTGCATGTCCGCTCGAGCGAGTAAAGTGACGCTCGAGCGGGAAATGCGTGTATCGAGTACTTTGCATGTGTTTACAGTCCGCTCGAGCGGGGGAATGCACGCTCGAGCGGGGACTTGTGTCTCACACTCGAGCAGGTATCGAGCGCCCATCGAGCGTGAATTTCGTGCATCCAGTACTTTTACTGTAGTTTACAGTCTGCTCGAGCGGAGAAAGTCTCGCTCGAGCGGAGGTCCTTTGTCTGCATGTCCGCTCGAGCGTAGAAAGCCACGCTCGAGCGAGACCCCTGTTTCAGCAAAAAATTTGAAAAGTGTTTTAAAGTGCATTTTTGCATCCTCATTCCATCCTAGGCATTCCTAGGCCTAGTTTAAGGCATCTTAATGAGGATAATGCTATAGAACGCACCGAGTCAAATAGGGACTAAGTCATTAATTCCCAAGTGTGTAACTTAGTGTGTGTTCATTCTGCAATTGTAGGGTTGGCATCCGAGGACGCTCTACTATCTGTGTAGCCCAGTGCTCTGTGAGTAACAATGTTGTAAAAATACATTCAATCACGAATATTTTCTGAATGACCAACTGTACTGCTTTCTGAAACGATATTTTCTTACTGAATGAATGTTTGTCCTATTTGCGAACTGTATTCGTGGCATCCATAGCAATTTACTGTTACTATACTGTACTGCTACTGTCACAGAGATCTCTGTGGGTTCCATGTTTGGAACCACTACTGTTTACTGATATGATGGCCATCAACTGACTGTTCGGTCTGTTAAGACCCACTATAACTGTTTTTGCTATGGGATGTACCACTTATGACTGCTATGACTGAATGACTGATATACTATTTAAATAACTGTTTTAATACTGAAAGGACAATTCATTCTTAACCTCTTTACGCATATGTTATTACTGGGCTTTAGCTACTGTTTATATATATATGTTGGTGTCCAGGCACCGGATGGAGCTAGGAGCGTTGGGTTAGCTCCCGTTTTGTCAAAGCCAACCACTGTGCCTCACTGAGAGGTTCAAGTCTTTCAAGCTAGGGCTTTTGGGGGTGTTTTAGATTTTTCCCTTTTTGTGTATGTTTTTGTATACTATATAGACTGTACCTGTACTGTTTTTTGTTGGGGATCTGGTCTAACCTGAATATCTAAATATGATGTATGTACATACTGTTTTGTTTCGAATGTGAATATGTTTTGAAAAGTCTTTTTGCATACAGACTGTCACAGCTCATTGGACATCTTTGTATTATTGTTTTGGCTTCCGCCAGTCCTGTACTCTGTATTACTGTTTACTGTTAAGCAGGGCTTCGGTAATCTCGGATTACTGGCCGTTACGGTGCTAAACATAGGGGCGGGTTTGGGTCTAACAGAGTGGTATCAGAGCGATATTAAACCACGAGTTATCGCACACACGTGTCCAAATGAGTTATAAGATGTCCTAGAAAAGTGATTAGGGCATCACATGAGCATTGAAAGTGTGTGTGGCTATGACATGAATATATGTGCTAATGTGTTAATATGTTTAAAGTATGCAACTTCCTATGTTTATTATTACTGTGTTGCATATAGTGAAATGGATAATGCAAGAACTGCTGATGAAACTGAATCATCTGACGCCAGGATGGAAGATTAGAAAGAACAGTGAAACTGTTGACCGAAGCCTTAAGGCAACAGCAGCAACAGAACCAACAGCCCCCACCTCCTCCGGTACAGCCGGAACAGAATGTGAATGATGACATCATTGCTCTAACACAGAAGTTTAGTAAGATGAAACCGCCAACATTTCAGGGAGGCCTTGAATCATTGAAGGCCGAAGCGTGGGTGCTAGAAACTGAAAAATTATTTGAAGTGTTTCCGTGTTCTGAAGCACACAAAGTGCTACTGGCTACCTTCACTTTACAGAAGAGGCCAGAAGGTGGTGGATGCTGGTCCGCGACACAATACTACTATGAATTGGGCTCAGTTTAAGGGAGCCTTCTTTGAGAAATACTTTCCACAGTGTGTCAGAGACCGTAAGTAACCAAGTTTGAATAGTTGAGAGAAGTACCATGTCTGTGGCTGAGTATAAGTCAAAGTTTACTGAACTCGCTAGATATGCACCACACATGGTTGACACTGACTACAAAAAGGCCAGGAAGTTTGAAGATGGCCTTAATGTAGAAATTCTTGACAAAATCAACGTTTTGAAATTGTTGAAGTACGTGGATGTTCTTGATCGAGCAATAATGGCTGAGTCGAACATCAAAGCATTGAAACAGAATGAAACACCAGCGTCTGAATGGCGTGGTAAGAGACGGGGTTTTAAATTTAAGAAGGGCCGGAATAGTTCATTGAATAAGAAGCAAAATACGGGGTCGACAACCAATTCCAGTCAGGGAAGTGGTTCCATACCGCCCTGTTCTGAATGTGGTAAGAAACATAAAAGGGTTTGTTATAAAATTTCAGGTGCTTGTTATAGGTGTGGCAAGGTGGGCCACATGGTCAAAGATTGCCCTTCTGCTCCTCAGGGCAATAGTAAAGCTGCAGCCAGCGCAGCAGCATCAACTGCTCCACTGGAACCCAACCTTAAAGCCACTGGAAAAGAGCCTATGAGGCAAGGCCGAGTGTTCGCACTCGTACGGGAGATGTACAGAATACCGAGACCGTTGTGTCAGGTATACTCTCAATTTGTGCTCAAAATGCGTATGTTCTGATTGATTCGGGGTCTACACATTCATACGTATCGCATGCTTTTTTGCGAAAATTAAATAGACCATTGGAACCTATGAACTATCTGTTAGCTGTATCTTCACCTGTTGGGGGATCCATGACTTGTGCTTATATGTATCCTACATGTGAGATTATTGTTGGAGATGCGCATTTGTATATTGATTTACTGCCATTGAACATTGACCATTTTGATGTAATATTGGAAATGGACTGGTTAACAAAATATCATGCTACCATAGACTGTGTAACAAAACAAGTTGTTTTCCGTCCACCTGGATTGCTTGAATTCGTGTTTAATGGAGTTGGAGTAGTACCTCCCCCATATCTGATTTCATCCATGAAAGCTTTTAAACTGATTAGAAATGGGTGTAAGGGGTATCTATGTTCTGTATTGACTGTATCTACTGATACTAAAACTGATGTGAACAGTATTCCTATAGTCAGAGAATTCCCAGATGTTTTTCTAGATGATTTGCCAAGGGATTTGATTGATAGGGAGCTTGAGTTCACCATCGATGTGATTCCGGGCACACAGCCAGTATCTAAAGCTCCTTACAGAATGGCACCGATTGAATTGAAAGAGTTGAAAGTTCAGCTGCAAGAACTGTTAGATAAGAAGTTCATCAGGCCCAGTACTTCACCGTGGAGAGCTCCAGTTTTGTTTGTGAAGAAGAAAGACGGCTCATTGAGACTCTGTATTGACTACCGTGAACTGAACAAGGTAATTAAAAAAAATAAATATCCTTTGCCTCGCATTGATGATTTGTTTGACCAGTTACAGGGTGCCCAGGTTTTCTCTAAAATTGACCTTAGATCTGGATACCACCAGTTGAAAGTCAAACCAGGGGACATTGAAAAGACTACCTTTCGAACGAGGTATGGACATTACGAATTTCTTGTTATGCCTTTCGGAGTTACTAATGCACCAGCTGCATTTATGGACCTTATGAACTGAATTTTTAAACCATTCCTTGATGACTTTATTGTTGTGTTCATAGATGACATTTTAATTTATTCCAAAGCACGGAGGAACATGAACATCATTTGAGAATTACCCTACAGACCCTAAGAGAACAGAAACTGTATGCTAAACTGACTAAATGTGAATTTTGGCTTGACAATGTTATGTTTTTGGGGCATGTGATCAGTAAGGATGGAATTTCAATTGATCCGCAGAAAATTAAAGCAGTAGTGAGTTGGCCTAGACCGACAAATGTTACCGAAGTCCGAAGTTTTCTAGGCTTAGCCGAGTATTATAGAAGGTTCGTCAAAGACTTCTCCAAAATTGCCTTACCATTGACTCAATTGACTCAAAAGGGGATATCATTTGACTAGACCGATCAGAGAGAATCAGCTTTTCAAGAGTTGAAGACTCGACTTGTGACTGCACCGATTCTTACCCTACCCTCAGGTACGAATGGTTTTACTATATTTAGTGATGCTTCTCATAAGGGTTTGGGATGTGTTTTAATGCAGAATGGTAAAGTGATTGCGTATGCTTCCCGACAACTGAGACCGCATGAAAAGAACTACCCGACCCATGATTTGGAACTTGCTGCAGTAGTGTTTGCACTGAAAATTTGGCGTCACTACCTTTATGGGGCTACATGTGAGGTATACACAGACCACAAGAGTTTAAAGTACTTCTTCACACAGAAAGAACTGAACATGAGGTAGCGGAGATGGTTAGAACTGATTAAAGACTATGATTTGCAAATTTTGTCCCATCCCGGGAAGGCTAATACCGTTGCCGATGCATTGAGTCGAAAATCGATTGGAAATTTAGCCTGTTTACTCACCGGACAGAAAGAGTTGCTATGTGACCTTGAAAAATTTGAAGTTGAGGTCGTTTTGCGTGAACAAGGTGGAACCTTAGCTGCTATTTCTGCTCAACCGGCACTGATTAAGGAGATTAAAGAGAAACAGCAATAGGATGACTTCTTGAAGAAGATCATCGACGAACGAGAATCTAAACCGAGGCCGGATTTCAAATTTGATAACAATGTGTTGAAATTCCAGGGAAGATTATGTGTACCGAGTGATTCTGAACTGAAAAGAAGAATTCTGCAAGAAGGCCACAATTCAAAATTGTCTATCCATCCAGGAAATACAAAAATGTACCAAGACTTGAAACTAAATTTCTGGTGGCCGAGAATGAAGAAAGAAATTGCTGACTTTGTATCGAAATGTCTTCATTGCCAACAAGTCAAAGCCGAACATCAACAACCCGCAGGCTTACTGCAGCCCTTACCGATATCGGAGTGGAAATGGGAACATATCACCATAGATTTTATTGTTGGTTTACCTCGCTCCAGTAAATGTATGGACTCAATTTGGGTTATTGTTGATAAATTGACTAAATCTGCTCACTTCTTACCTGTCAAAACAATTTATAATGCGAACAAACTGGCTATACTCTATATTGATGAGATTGTTAGATTGTATGGAGTGCCTGTGTCCATTGTTTCTGATAGGGACTCGAAGTTTACATCGAGATTTTGGCAAAGCCTATAGACAGCATTGGGTACTGAACTGAAATTGAGTAGTACATACCATCCTCAGACAGATGGTCAGTCAGAAAGAACCATCCAGACTCTGGAGGATTTACTGAGAATGTGTGTCCTTGATTTTCAGGGAAATTAGGAAAGTCATCTACCGTTGGCTGAATTCGCCTACAACAACAGTTTTCATTCAAGCATTGGTATGGCGCCTTTCGAGGCTTTATATGGCAGGAAATGTCGATCTCCTATCTGCTGGGAAAAAGTAGGAGATGGGCCCTTGCTTGGGCCCGAAATTGTACTTGAAACTACCGAAAAAATGAAACTGATTCAACAGAGACTGAAAACCGCACAGAGTCGACAAAAAAGTTATGTGGATGTCCGGAGGCGAGACAGAGAGTATGAAGCAGGTGATCATGTTTTTGTAAAAGTGACACCGATGAAGGGCCAGACTCGTTTTGGAGTCAAGGGTAAGTTAGCACCGAGATATGTCGGACCGTATGAGATTATTGAGAAAATTAATCCGGTGGCGTATCAAGTAGCGCTTCCTCCTGAAATGGAGCATATGCATAACGTGTTCCATATTTCAATGTTGAGAGACTACCTCCGGGATCTCTTCCATGTGATTGAGCTTACCCGTGTAGTGCTAAGTGACGACTACACTTATGAGGCCTATTCAGATTGTGAACAGACGGATCAAGAAGTTAAGGAACAAAAAGATCCTGCTAGTGAAAGTTGATTGGCAAAACCATGGTGGCGTGTATGCCACTTGGGAAAGAGAAGACGATATGATCAAGAGATACCCTGAATTATTGCCACTGAATCCTGTTTTCTTCCAGAATGAAGGTAACTCAAGTTTGGAGGACCAAACTCTTTATAAGGAGAGGAGACTGTGACAACCCTCACCTCTGATTAGTGCTAATCTATGATTAAGCATGTTAAGTGACTGATTGACTGAAATCCTGAACTGATTGATTGAGTGTATAGCTTAAGTGCATTTCTATCTGTTGACTGTAGAATGATCCGTTTATGTTTTATGTTTCAAACTGCGAATTGAAGGCCTTATTGGCGGCCGAATCCGAAATTGATTAATGCTTTGTGTTAATTAGAATTAATGTGCTTTTATGGAATATTTAATTAAAAATTGATTTGGTATGACTAAATTAGGTTAAATAATGATAAATTACAATAGTTGAACTTATTTACCTTAGTGCCATGTTAGTGGGCCACTTACCAATTCATGTTTGAAGCCTATTACATATTTGATGCATCAATTGTTCTCTATTTTCTAAGCCTAAACGACTAGAGGGAGAGAGAATTAGGAGAAACTTGTGTTCATCAAAAATTGCTTGGAGACTTAAAAGAAATTGAAGGAGTCTTGCATAATTGAGCTTCTACACTTGAAATTTAAGGTCTAAGGTAGGAGAACCATCTTCTTGAGCTTGCATTTGAATTATATCTTGCATGATTCTTGGAAGTTTAGTGAGTTGAGTCTAGAATTGGCTTAATGAGTTGAATTGAGGCTTAAATCATGCATGTATGTGCATATCTTGAAGTTTGGAGTTGTTTTCATGGAAATTATTGCATGCATGTCCGTATTATTGTTATAATCCATGAATTCACCATGTTTTTGGAAGGATTGACTCATTTGATCATGTATTGGAAGCTTTGGTTTCAATTGAACACATGCATGTTACATACAATTTATTTTCTTGAAGTTTTCCTTGAAATTGTGTTTAATTGAACTACCTTTGGGTTTTGATTTTGCAAATTGATCTTCAACACATGTTATACTATGAGTTTACAAGAGTTTTTCAGAAAATTAGCCCAAGAGGATCGAATTTGGTACATTTAAAGTTGATTTTGAGCTTGAAGGTTCAATCTGGAATTTCCAGAATTTGGACTCACGCTCGAGCGGGGAACTCCACGCTCGAGCATACAACCTTTGTTCGTGCATATCCGCTCGAGCGAGTAAAGTGATGCTCGAGCGGAAAATGCGTGTATCCAGTACTTTGCATGTGTTTACAGTCCGCTCGAGCGGGGGAATGCACGCTCGAGCGAGGACTTGTGTCTCACGCTTAAGCGGGTATCGAGCGCCTATCGAGCGTGAATTTCGTGCAGCCAGTACTTTTACTGTAGTTTACAGTCCGCTCGAGCGGAGGAAGTCACGCTCGAGCGGAGGTCCTTTGTCTGCATGTCTGCTCGAGCGTAGAAAGCCACGCTCGAGCGGAACCCCTGTTTCAGCAAAAAATTTGAAAAGTGTTTTAAAGTGCATTTTTGCATCCTCATTCCATCCTAGGCATTCCTAGGCCTAGTTTAAGACATCTTAATGAGGATAATGCTACAGAACCACACCGAGTCAAGACAGGGACTAAGTCATTAATTCCCAAGTGTGTAACTTAGTGTGTGTTCATTCTGCAATTGTAGGGTTGGCATCCGAGGACGCTCTAGCCTATCTGTAACCCAGTGCTCTGTGAGTAACAATGTTGTAAAGATACATTCAATCACGAATATTTTCTGAATGACCAACTGTATTGCTTTCTGAAATGATATTTCTTACTGAATGAATGTTTGTCCTATTTGCGAACTGTATTCGTGGCATCCATAGCAATTTGCTGTTACTATACTGTACTGCTACTGTCACAGAGATCTCTGTGGGTTCCCATGTTTGGAACCACTACTGTTTACTGATATGATGGCCATCAACTGACTGTTCGGTCTGTTAAGACCCACTGTACTGTTTTGCTATGGGGTGTACCACTTATGACTGCTATGACTGAATGACTGATATACTGTTTAAATAACTGTTTTAAATACTGAAAGGACAATTCATTCTTAACCTCTTTACGCATATGTTATTCACTGGGCTTTAGCTCACTGTTTATATATATATGTAGGTGTCCAGGCACCGGATCAGAGCTAGGAGCATTGGGTTAAGCCCCCGTTTTGTCAAAGCCAACCACTGTGCCTCACTGAGAGGTTCCAAGTCCTTCAAGCTAGGGCTTTTGGGGGTGTTTTAGATTTTTCCCTTTTTGTATCTGTTTTTGTAATACTGTATAGACTGTACCTGTACTGTTTTGGTGGGGATCTGGTCCCTAACCTGAATATCTGAATATGATGTATGTACATACTGTTTTGTTTCGAATGTGAATATGTTTTGAAAAGTCTTTTTGCATACAGACTATCACAGCTCATTGGACATTTTTGTATTACTGTTTTGGCTTCCGCCAGTCCCTGTACTCTGTATTACTGTCTTACTGTTAAGCAAGCCTTCGGTAATCTCGGATTACTGGCCGGTTACGGTACTAAACCCATAGTGGCGGGTTTGGGTCATGACAGTAGGGTCAATAACAATGTCATAACTAGTGTTGTAATTCGTATAACTAATTAGTGTATGTAGCACCACCGCTCGGATTATTAGAGAGCATATTAATGTAGCATAAAGTTATGGGTTATTCAATTTTTTAAGGATAAATTATACTTTGTCCCTTTTATATTTGATGTTTTTCCACTTTGACTTTTAAATTTTATTTATTTTTCAGTTTGACCTTTTATGTTACATGTTTTTTTAAAAAAAATTTACTCCAAAAATTAACTTATGTCCAAAAATTAGACAAAAAATGACACATTGACAATCATGTGGCATAAAAATATTTTATTATATATAATTTACACCTTTGATATAAACTCAAATTTTAAGATAAATTTTTATGTTATGTCATATGATAGTTAACGTAATCTTTTTTGTGTAATTTTGAACACAAATTAGCTTTAAGAGTCAAAAAAATAAAAAAAATAAAACTTAAAATATGGAGAGCCAAAGTAGAAGAAAAAAATTTTAAGGGTCAAAGTGAAAAATAACCAAATATAATGGAGACAAAACATAATGTATCTATTGAAAATTAATATTGAGAGAGAGAGAGAGAGTGATTGAAAGACCAAGAATAGGCTCTGTATATCTATTTCTTAAACTTACGATGCTACTCCATTATATAGGAGTGTTTATACAACATGATGATGGTGAGGCAACATAAACAAATTAAAAGAAGAAAGCATACAACATAAACAAATAAAAGTAGCCGCCGAAAGCATTTGGCATCTGATCATGACAAAGCATTTGGCATCTGATCATGACTAATGATACATTAATATAATATATACATTATATATATTATATATTATTAATAATGAAAAAGTAGCTTGATTTTCAACACTCCCCCTCAAGCGACGTTGTAGATGTTAATCATTCCCAATTTGTCCGTCAGATCTTCGAAGTTAACTCGAGCAAGAGCTTTGGTGAGAATGTCAGCCTTTTGACAATTTGTTGGAGTGTAGCTGACTTGAAAAACTCCTTCTTCAATCTTTTCCCTGATAAAGTGTCGATCTATCTCCACGTGTTTAGTTCGATCATGATGAACCGGATTCTTAGCGATACTGATGGCGGCTTGGTTGTCGCAGTATAAAACCATGGGATGCTCAGATGGAACCCGTAATTCTTCTAACAGTCTGTTCAACCAGATTCCCTCACAGATACCTAGGGCCATAGCACGAAATTCTGCCTCAGCACTACTACGGGCTACCACTGACTGTTTCTTGCTTCGCCATGTAACCGCGTTCCCCCAAACAAACGAACAATAGCCAGAGGTTGATCTTCGATCAGTCACTGAACCTGCCCAATCTGCATCTGAAAAAATCTCAATTTTTCTATTTGTTGTTCTTTGGAAGAAGAGACCCTTTCCCGGTGTCCTTTTTAGGTACCTCAATATTCTGGTCACAGCAGTCATGTGTTTTTCGGTTGGATTATTCATGAATTGACTGACCACACTAACAGAGAAGCCGATGTCTGGCCTTGTATGAGAAAGATAAATGAGTTTTCCCACAAGACGTTGATATCTCCCTTTATCACTTGGTGCACTACCGTCACTTTCTTCCAGTTTGATAGTTGTGTCCATAGGAGTTTCTGCCGGCTTGCATCCTAGCATCCCTGTTTCATTCAGTAAGTCTAGAACGTATTTACGTTGTGAGACTGCTATACCTTTCTTTGACCTAGCAATCTCCATTCCAAGAAAGTACTTAAGATTTCCAAGATCTTTAATCTCAAATTCCTTTGTTAGGAATTTTTAAGTAAGCCAATTTCCTCTTCATGATCACCTGTTAGAATTATGTCATCCACATAAACAATGATAATTGCCAATTTCCCTCCTAGGGAGTGCTTCACAAATAATGTATGATCGGATTGACATTGAACAAAACCGTACCCTTTCACTGCCTTAGTGAACCGTTCAAACCAGGCCCTGGGAGATTGTTTGAGACCATACAAGGATTTTCGGAGTCTGCAAACTTTGTTGAAATTTGATGTCGTCTCAAGTCCAGCAGGAATGTCCATGTAAACTTCTTCCGCTAAGTCACCATTGAGGAGGCATTTTTACATCAAGTTGGTGAAGTGACCAATCGAGATTAGATGCCAAGGATAAAAGTACACGAACAGTGTTGAGCTTGGCAACTGGAGCAAAGGTTTCTTGATAGTCAATGCCATAGGATTGGGAGAATCCTTTGGCAACCAACCGAGCTTTATAACGTTCCACATTACCATCTGCCTTGTGCTTTACTGTGAAAATCCACTTATATCCAACTGGTTTCTTAACTCTTGGAAGATCAGTAATTGCCCAAGTACCATTCTTTTCCAGAGCCTGAACTTCCTCATTGACTGCCACCTTCCACTGAGGAGACTTGAAGGCTTCCTGAATATTCCGAGGAATGGGTATCTCCGTGATGCTAGAAGTGAAGGCACGGAACGAAGGTGATAGCTTATCATAAGAAATAAAGTTCCCAATGGGATGCTGAGTACATGATCTAACTCCTTTTCTCCAAGCTATGGGCATATCAAGAATACTGTTTTCTAACTCAGAATCAACAGTACTATCTGTGGTAAGAATATTGTTACCTGGGATGTTGCTTGGATTAGAACCCGGTTCAGCCTCATGGGATTGTTGAGAAAGTGCTCCTTCCTCCGTTTCCTCTTGGATGTGCTCATTATCCCGCAAGCAACAATGAACTCAGAATTTTCGGCAGGTAAAGATTGATTCAATGACTCAGGAGGTGTGGGATTTTTGGTGGTGATGGATGGCTCACTAAATGACTCAAGGGTCCAAAATTGATATTCCTGGGTTGGAGTCTCCCCCTGAATATCGATTTTAGGGTAGTAAGACTGGGTTTCAAAAAATGTGACATCCATGGAAGTGTAGAATTTCCTGGTGACCGGAGAGTAACACTTATACCCTTTTTGATGTGACGAATACCCAATGAAGACACACTTGAGCGACCTGGGATCAAGTTTACTTCGATACTGTTGATGGATATGAACAAAGACAGAGCACCCGAAAATATTGGGTGGGATGGTGGAGATGAGGCGAGTAGTGGGAAAGGATTTTAGGAGAAGTTGACAAGGAGTTTGGAATTGTAGTACCTTAGATGGCATCCTATTGATAAGGTAGGCAGCTGTAAGAACAGCTTCCCCCCAGAAGAATTGTGGAACATTTGTGGAAAACATGAGCGATCTAGCAACATCTAACAAATGCCGATTTTTCCGTTCAGCGATGCCGTTTTGTTGTGGGGTGTCAACACATGAACTTAAGTGAACTATCCCTTCGTTTGCTAAAAGTTCTCCTAGAATGGAGCTGAAATAGTCCCGAGCATTATCAGACTTTAGAATTTGGATTTTTGACTGGAATTGTGTCTGAATCATAATTTGAAAATTTTTGAAGATTTGGCTCGTTTCAGATTTGTCTTTCATGAGGAAGACTCAGGTTAATCTAGTATGATCATCTATGAATGAGACAAACCACCTAGTACCAGTTACATTTTTTTATTCTGGATGGACCCCAGATATCACTATGTATTAGTGAGAATGGACGAGACGCTTTATAGGATTGAATGGGAAAATGGGACCATACATGCTTAGAAAATTGACAGATTTCACAATCAAAAGGTTTTGGATTTTTATTAAATAATGAAGGAAATAAATGCTTGAGATACATAACATTAGGATGACCTAAGCGATAGTGCCACAACATAATTGCTCTATCGTTATTTTGACACGAAACCAAAAAAGAACTACCACAAATTGCCATTTGAGGTTGTTCCTGTGGATAGTGGTGTTCCTTAAGGATGTAAAGTCCAGAGCATTCCTCAGCATTGCCAATCATCTTCCCTGAATCCAAATCCTGAAATTCACAATGAGTGGAGAAAAAATTAGTAACACACCTCTTTTCCTTAGTGAGTTTACTAATTGACAATAAATTACAGTTCAAGTCAGGAACAAGGAGAACAGAGTTGAGAATAAGATTCCTAGACAGCACAACTGAACCTGTACCGGCAACCTTGGATAGTGAACCATCTGCTATTCGGACCGTTAAATTATTTTGACATGAGCTATATGTATCAAAAATTGTTGCATCTCCCGTCATATGATCAGATGCTCCTGAGTCCACAATCCAAGGTTTTTTACGTTTCTTACTAACAGTAAAGGCGTTCAAAGAATTACCTTTGTGAGCCAAGGTTCCGGATCCTATGATGTGGTTGGAAGACGAACCAGATTGTGACTGTAGTAGTTTCTGGAGCATCTCCATTTGCTTCTTGGTGAAAGGGCTTGCTTCAGGTTGTGGTAATAGTTCATTTGTACCTACATGATTACCTTGTCCTTCTTTCTCAAGAGGCTGACGTGGCTTCCAATCTGCTGGCTTTCCATGAATCTTCCAGCAAGTTTCTCTCGAGTGACCCGGCTTTCTGCAATGATCACACCAAGGCCTACCTCCTTTATTTTTCTGACGATTGTCGATAGGAGCGAATTGAGTCTTAAGAGCCGAGCTTTCTGCCATATTCAGTTGTTGATGAGATCCCATCATAAGTTTTTTCCGACTTTCTTCGCGACGGACTTCAGAGAATGCCTCTCTAAGGCTAGGTAGCGGTTTTACTCCCATAATTCTTCCTCTGATTTCATCAAGATTTGTGTTCAATCCTAACAATAATTTAAACACACGCTTCCCTTCGACAATCTTTTTATACAACAAACCATCAGTAACACACTCCCAGTTATGAACCTCAAACGTATCAAGTTGACGCCATAGACAAGTAAGGGTATTGAAATATTCAGTTACCGTAAGATTGTCTTGACGTAAATCGTGGAGGGAGCTTTCAAGCTGGATGATTTCAGATGTGTTTTCCTTGTTTGAAAATGTTTCTTTTGCCATGTCCCAGATCTCTTTGGCAGTATCAAATGACAGAAAATTTTCGCCAATGTCAGTGGTCATAGAGTTGACGAGCCACGACATGACCATATTATTTTCAACTATCCACCTTTTGTAGGTTGATGCTGTGGTTTCTGGTAGCGCCGAGGCTCCGATGATGTAGTCATCTTTCTCCTTTCCCCGTATAAACATTAATATGGATTGAGACCATTGCAAATAATTTTGCCCATTCAGTTTATGGGCGGTGATCGGAAGATGAGAGCTTTCCATTTGATGAGAGGATAAAGATGATGAGATGATAATATCAGAAGAAGAGGAGGATGAGTTGATAATATCAGAAGAAGAGCAGGATGAGTTGAAGTCATTCCAACAGCTGGACCATATTTGGGCATGAAATAGAAGGATATATTTGAGTAGAAGAGAAAAATTCGAATACTGACTGAAGAGGCGAAAATGATGAGACAAGATTATACCTGCTCTGATACCATGAAAATTAATATTGAGAGAGAGAGAGAGTGATTGAAAGAGCAAGAATAGGCTCTGTATATCTATTTCTTAAACTTACGATGCTACTCCATTATATAGGAGTATTTATACAACATGATGATTGTGAGGCAACATAAACAAATTAAAAGAAGAAAGCATACAACATAAACAAATAAAAGTAGCCGCCGAAAGCATTTGGCATCTGATCATGACTAATGATACATTAATATAATATATACATTATATATATTATATATTATTAATAATGAAAAAGTAGCTTGATTTTCAACATCTATTTTTAACAATATTATCAATTAGACTAAATTAATATAACTTACAAAATTAAAAGGTAAAATTGATTCAAATAGAGTTACAGTAGCCAAATTAATACAATAAATAGATTACAGAGACTAAATGTATAATTTTCTGGAAAAAAAAAAAAAACACTTAAGTTTCTTTATTTAAGATTGCCTACTACAAATGAAAAACCTACTACTAAATAATTATTTCTGGGCACATAAATTCTCGAAATAATGAAAAGTGATCTAGGAAGTATGTTCTATCCCACAAAACTTTATTGTCTAAAACCCCAATTATGCTATCCGCGAGTACAATATAAATATTTTATCACATATTTGTACATTTTGTATCAAGTATCATTTTTCAGCTGCCGCTAACTTGACAATGGCCAATGCACTACTACAAAGTTTAACAAGAATTGTATTTCTACTCGTCAACGGTGAAGTATGGTCTGGACTTTCATTAAAATAGTCCTCACACGTCTGCGGATCCACCATTGCTGCTGCCACTAACGTCTGAATATGATCGTAACCTTTAGACTCGAATGCCGCCATCGAGTCCTCGAGGTTTCCGATCGCATCATCATAATTGGCAGAGCAATCCATGAGGGATTGGTGTACAAAAGCCTCCGTCTCCGTGCTGAGGAGCTCCTTCACATGCTCCTGTGTGTCAGTGGCGTTTAAATACGCCACCTTCACAGCGATGTTGGCTACGCTGTACAAGTCTGCAACGGCCTCAATGTTGTCCTTAATAGAGGCTTTGCAAAGGTCCTTGTACGGCGTAGCTTCACAGGCCCGGTTGATTATGTGGTCGCTATCGCCGACAGTGGTGAGGGTTCGACGTGATTGGTCTAATGTGTTGTCGCTGTCACCGACGTCGTCGGTGAGGGTACGACGTGATTGGTCGAATATGTCGTCGCTGTCACCGACTTCGTCGGTGGTGAGGGTGCGGCGAGGCCAGAGGGTGAGGATGAGGAGGAGGAAGAAAAGGCACGAAATGTGTTTCATTTTGTTTTTTTTTTTTTTTTGATGGAGAGTTGAAGGATTTTTTGAGGGATTGATTTGTTTTTTATTCTTCAAATTGTTTGATTATATATATAGTGTTTGTATAATTGAATTGGTGGCTAATTAGTAGTTGATGAGAAGAGAGATGCGCATGGCCAAACAATAGAGAGTATTTATAGGGTCTTTGGAGTTCCATTGTGAATTACACTAATGGCCTCAAAAGTTTCTCTCTATTTCATCCCCAAATTTCTTTTTTATCTCTTAATCCAAAATATTTTCATTTATTAGATTATGCTTGAGATTATGAGTTTGATTTTTTTTTCATTTATCCGTGAGAGAAAAGGAATTGTCTTACATATTCTAATAGACTATCACATTATCAAGTGTGAAAAAGTAGGTTTAACTTTTGAGATGACAGTACTATTGATTTTCCTACTATGATTTTATTGTATTTTTTATTATAACAAGACATGTCAGCAAAGTAATCTAATAATTTAGGTTAAAGCTGAATTAAAATGACATTAAAATCACACCTCCTACAATAACATAATTTATATTTCCAATAATATTATCCTTCTACCCTTTAATTATTTTATCCAATTTTATAAAAAAATTCAAATGAAAAAAAATAAATTAATTAAACATCCTTTCTCTTTATATCATTCTCGCTGACTTCCACCTATACATAATACACCCACGCTAAAACCACGGCCTTTATAATTTTTAGGGAGAGGCTTCTCTAGTCTAAATCAGATTGAAGAGAGTTGTTGAGACTATGTGAATTTATTATTGAACTTACATCAATAATTTAAACTGTTTAATGTGTAGAACTCGTCAAATATTTTATCATTGTAAAAAATCACGTTGATCGGATATCGATAATTACTTGATTAGATCACATTTCTATCAATGGTAAATATAATTTTAAAAATAAATTATTGACAGAAATGTGATATGATCAAATGGTTGCCGATATCCGATCAACGTGATTTTTTAAACGGATAAAATACTCGACAAGTTCTACACATTCAACGATTTAAATCATCGATGCAGTCTCCGTAGTGAGCCCACTGAGGTCCAACAGCACCCTCTAGTTGGGAAGCCCAACTGATGACAATCTAATCCCTAATTTTTAATATAATTATTTTATAATTTTTCTCAAAAAAAAAAACCACAGACCTTATTTATACATAAATTGTAAATTTTTAGATCATAAGTAGCCCAGTATAGATTGAAATAAGGAATATTAGGCAAATCCAACACAAATATAACTTTTAAATATTTGGATTTTCACAATATGTTAAAAATGTCTAGAAGTGAAATTATATTTTTGTCTAATATCAAAGGTGTTTGTGCAATTTTACTCATAAATTTAGGATAGCTTTATAGGCACTTCATTTTTTTCCGTTCAAATACATTTTATTTTTTGTCTTTGTTTTTAAATTGAGTAATGTTAGGAAAACTAAATTTTCTATTAAATAAATGACCAAATGTCTCACATAGATGTAGAATCTACAAATTTATAAACCTTAGATTCATGTGAGACATTTAATTATTTATTTAATAAAAAAATTGAGACTTATAACATTTTCCTTTTAGATTTTAATAACTTCTTTATTTTCATTCTTACTATTTACAGAATTTTGTAGAATAAGACAAATAACAAAGTATGAATAGTAATACCTTAGACATGTCAATGCCACGTGTGCATTTGCAGCTAAAAAAACAATTAGAATATTCTCGTTTTCTCTAAGGTTTATTTTTTGTCAACATCTTGAGAATTCAAGCGGTTCCAATGAGATGTTATTCCATGTTTCATTGGTTTGATTGAGAGGTGTCCATAAAATTGAGCAATTAAAATATTATGGTTTTTGGATAAATTTATGGGGTCTTTAAATTAATTTTTTATTAGTTAAAATAGTAAAATTAAATATTTTTGTTCTGATTTTTGAGAGATAAGAATAAGTAACATTATATGAATAGCGTGGATTATTGCTCTAAATTTATCAAATAACCCCTTTATAAAATCAATAATTGATAAGAGATTGTGAGATTTACAATTTTTTTGTTATGGATGAAAAGACTATAAAATCAAAAATAACCATGGTTAGGGATGTCATTTTCTCTTACTCTCGTGTTCTTTGCCTTGTTCTCTCTCGATGAGGAAATAGGACAGAGATTGGATTTTACTTTCTCTATCCATTATAACTAGTTATGATAAGGAAGTGGAGTGGGAATGAGCTTTCACTCATTTATATTTCATCTTGCAAATTTTAATTTTCCTTAAGCATAAATTGTTATTCATAATATATTATATTATCTGTAATTAGTATGAGTATTTTTAATTTTTAAGTTACAAAATTAATCAGCCTAGCTTTTGACCAATCTAGTTTGTCTTGCTCTCGATATGATACGGGACAAGGTCGAGAGATTATATACTCATCTTGTAGCCATCCTCAACCTTGATTCAAATTTATTCAAAATATAAATAGAAAAATGACTGGTAGCTCGAAATTTTGGCTCGATTTTGGCTCGACAGCCCAAAACGACGTCGTTTTGGGCTGTCTTTTTTTTTTTTTTTTTTTTCTTCTTCTTCTTCTTCGTCATGTTGGTCTGAACAGAGGGAGAAGAGAGGGAGAGAGAGAAAAGAGAGAGAGAGAGAGGAGGCAGGTCGTCCGTCGCAGCCCTCCGCCGTCGCCTCTACCTGATCGTCGCAGCCCCGCATCCGCCGATCGTCGTCGCAGCCTCTGCCTCGCAGCCCCCGCCCTGCCCCTCCTCCGCCTCCGCCCCCCGCCTCCGCCTCCACCCCCACCCCGATATGTTGGCCCCCTCCAGTCCCTCCTCCTCCTCTTCCTCCGCCTCCGCCCCTCCTCCAGCCTCTCCCTCCTCCTCCTCCTCTTCCTCTCTCACATTTTCGAGCCAATTTCGAGCCAAAAATCTCGAGCTACTAATCGCGATTGATATAAATATCATCATATAAGACCATCCCTAACCGTTCATTAAATTTATTTACTTTATCTAGTTTGATTTTAAATTTGAATAAAAATTTTGATTTGATATGAATTATTCCAATCATTTCATTAATTTTTTTTTTTTTTTAATATTCTCTTCTTATTCCAAATTTTCCTTTTCATCAAAATTGATGGGAAAAAAAATAATTTTCAATGTTTCATTTTTTAAAGGATTTGATGAGTTCATAATTTGATTAGACAAAATGACTTTTTCTTAATTTGATGAATGAATTAAATATGATCTTAAATATTTTTTTATCAAATTTAAATTTAATAAATAAATAAATAAAACTATTGGAGATGTTAGAGCATCTCCAACGGTTCACCTAATGTTTCATCAAATTTGAGTAAAAAAATGGCCATCTCCTCAATTTGATACTTCATGCTCCAACGATTCATTAAATCCCGTATCAAATCCTGTGGGTCGACTGGTTGGTCGACCGATAAGTGTAAATATATATATATATATATATATTTTGCAGCTTTTTTTGCAAGCCTGGTTCTCTCTCTGATCCGGTGTTTTGTTTCTGGACATAATTTACAAATTTGTGGGAATATGGAAATTCATGGAATACAAAAAACATAAACAATATTGAAGCAAATGGTTGAACCAAGTTGAAAGCTAGTTCATAATTGATTACCTACACTGTGCTTCCTGCCTTTGTTCGAAGGAGTGTTCCCTTTATTTGCTTTTGAAATCCTCATCCTTCTCAACTTTTCTCTCTCATCAACTTCCCCTGAGTCTTCATCCTTCCCAATTCATCAGTACCCAATTCATTAATTGTGTTTGCAGGTGGGTGACCGGTTGGTTGACCGGCCGGTCAACCGGTAAAACAAAATTATTATTATTATTATTATTATTATTATTATTATTATTATTATTATTATTATTATTATTTTAATCTGTTTGAACTTTTTGACCGGTTTGAACCTTCCCTTTTTGCAAGGGAACCGGTTGACCGGTTGGTCAACCGGCTGGTTGACTGGTGTATCTCTTTCAACGGTCAGTAACAGTGATTTGATGAAAGCTATAGCTTGTTCTCAGTTTGATGCTTTTTTTGCTGAATTCTCATTCTGATATCAATTTGGTGCAACGGTTGGAGCACCAAAAAGTACCTTTTTTATCAAATTTTGAATCTGATGTCAACTTTGATTCACCGTTAGAGATGGTCTTAAGCGTTGAATTTAGATCCTATATTATTTTTTTTATATCTAAAGAATTCTTGATCCTATCATTATTGCAAAGACTATAAGAGGCGGCGGCGCCGTGCGAATTCAATGGTATACATCCCCATTGTTAAAAAAAAATAATAATAAATTATAAATATATTTTTTGAAATTTGTTTAAAATATAAATTATTTTTTATAATTTGGTAAATTATAAATAATTTTTAGTTAAAATTTTTTATTTAATAGAATTAATTAAAAAAATAAAATTTCTAACTGTTCACTTATATAATAATAAAATTATCTGAATTATTAATTGAAATAAAATTTTAATATTATTAAAAACTGTTAATTAATTTGATAATTTATTAATAAAATAACCTATTTGTTATGAAATTAAAAATCTTTAAGGGCATAATGTAATTTTTAAAACACAAAGGATAATTTATAATTTTAATAAACCTCAGGAGTGTTTGTAATTTACCCTTAAAAAAAACATAAACATTTTTGTGGTATTTAGTGATGATTTATTGCCGCATTAGTTATAATTTGGTTATATATATTGTAGTATTAATTATGGTGTATTATAACATTGATTATGATATTATTTTAATTGTAATCAAATAGTTTTTTAGTTATACATTATAGGCCCGTTTGGTAGAGTTGTGGGAAAGTGATTATAACTTATAACCTAATAGCTTATAGCTGTGAACATAAGCTGATTTTTGACTTATAAATTAAGCTTCTCCTCCCCCACTCAAAGAATAAGTTGATTTTTGACTTATAAAAAACTATAAGTTGTATTATTTAGTTGAATCAAACACATCAAAATAGCTTAAATTAAGTTAAAAGCTGAAATAAGCTAGAAATAAGTCCTACCAAACAGGTCCTATATGTATTTGGTTATAATTTTTTATTTTAAATTATGATTCCTATATGATTAAATTACAATATTTATAAATTCATAAATATCATAACCTGTATATACTATATATATATATATATATATATATTTGTGTATACTGTAACATTACTCATTCGATGGAGAAATTAATTTACTCTCGGGATAAATTTAGGTGGTGCCCAAATTTGAATATTATTGACTAAAATAGTATGTCTCACTACTTATTTTGTCTCTTTTGAAAAGATAACAAAACATTTATTCAAAAATAAATAACGTGCAGTAACTCTAAAGAACAATATTATATGCATTAATTAATATATTAATAGATAAAGTGACATCTAACAGTTAACATTTGTCAATTAAAAAAAAATGATATAACATAATTTTAGAAATTTTAAATATTTATAATATGTATAATAAGGGAGATCATAGTATTGAAATAACAATATCACAATATATATTAATACACTAAGGGTGTGTTTGATTGGACAGATTGGATAAGGGAGGATTAGAATCCATCGGACTTGAGTCCTGGAACTGTGAATTCCCCGGACTATTTGGTTGGATTGGATATGTATCATGTGTTCGTTTTTTCATAGGATTAGATGTCTAGAAATGACTATTTTATTTTTAATGAATCCAATGTTTGGTTGAACGGACTGGATAAGATAAATGAGCAAAAGACTATTTTATCATTTTTCAATTGTTTACTAAGTAATAGCAATATTAAACATATCTTTAATATTTTAATTATTTTTAGCTAAATTAAATAAAAATTTATTTTATTTTATTTTTTACACAATTAAATAAATTTATTTTTTTAAATAAAATAAATAAAATATCAATAAAAATATATGTTATTTTTTTAATTAAAATTTTAAATAATTTTTTTTTTAAAAAATAGTAATAATTAAACAATGAAATTAAATAAAACATCTATTAAATAATGAAATTAAATAAAATATAAACAAAATTTTAAAATAAAACATCAATAAAATATCTATAAAAAATTATTTAAAAAAATAAATAAATAAAACATCAATAAAAAGTCAAATAAAATTATTTTATTTTTAAATTGAGACATTTAAATTTTATTAAATTTTACTAAATATAATACATAATTAAATAGTAGAATATTTACTATTGGGATTAGGTGGTGAAATGACTATTTTGACCCTCTACTATTTAATTATGTATTATATTTAGTAAAATTCAATAAAATTTAAATGTCTCAATTTAAAAATAAAATAATTTTATTTCACTTTTTATTGATGTTTTATTTATTTTATTTTTTATAATAATTTTTATAGATATTTTATTGATGTTTTATTTTAAAATTTTGTTTATATTTTATTTAATTTCATTATTTAAATTTTAATAGATGTTTTATTTAATTCCATTGTTTAACTATTATTATTTTTAAAAACAAATTTATTTAAAATTTTAATTAAAAAATAACATATATTTTTATTGATATTTTATTTATTTAATTTTTTAAAAATAAATTTATTTAATTGTGTAAAAAATAAAATAATTATAAATTTTTATTTAATCTAGCTAAAATAAATTAAAATATTAAGGGCAAATTACATATACCTCCTTCGAGGTTTAGCTAAATTGCAGATACCCCCTGAAGTTTCTCAAATTACAGATACCTCCCTGAGGTTTATATTTTCATAACAAATTGCCTATACCTTCCTGAGGTTTATATTTTCATAACAAATTGGCCCATGAGATTTATATTTTCATGACAATTTACCCCCTAATTTGTTATGCAAATATAACATTTAGGGGGTATCTGTAATTTCTCAAACCTCAGGGGGTATCTGTAATTTTGCTAAACCTCGAGGGGGTATATGTAATTTGCCCAAATATTAAAGATATGTTTAATATTGCTATTACTTAGTAAACAATTGAAAAAGGATAAAATAGTCTTTTGTCCATTTATCCTATGTAGTCTATTCAACCAAACATTGGATTCACTAAAAATAGTTCTTTCCAAACATCTAATCCCACGAAAAAACAAACACGGGATACACATCCAATCCAACCAAATAGTCCGGGGATTCACAATCTCAGGATTCAAGTCCGATGGATTCTAATACCCCCTTATCCAAGGTGTGTTTGATTAGGGGGATTAGGAGGGGATTATTCACTATTCGGATTGTTTATCCGAAGGAGTGAGTAGTCCATCGTTTGTTTTTTTTTTTTTAATCTTCCGGACATGGATTCCGATCGGACTCCTTATCTCCTATATGGAGGATTATATTATCCCAGGAGAGGGGGGTATGGGATAATTTTGGAGGGACTATTTACTGTTGGGATTAGATGGAAAAATGACCATTTAGACCCTCTACTATTTAATTATGTATTATATTTAGTAAAATTCAATAAAATTTAAATATCTCAGTTTAAAAATAAAATAATTTTATTTAACTTTTTATTGATGTTTTATTTATTTAATTTTTTTAAATAATTTTTATAGATATTTTATTGATGTTTTATTTTAAAATTTTGTTTATATTTTATTTAATTTCATTATTTAAATTTTAATAAATGTTTTATTTAATTTCATTGTTTAATTATTATTATTTTTAAAAACAAATTTATTTAAAATTTTAATTAAAAAAATAACATATATTTTTATTAATATTTTATTTATTTTATTTTTAAAAAATAATTTTATTTATTTTTAAAAAAATAAATTTATTTAATTGTGTCAAAAATAAAATAAAATAAAATAAATTTTTATTTAATCTAGCTAAAAATAATTAAAATATTAAAGATATGTTTGATATTGCTATTACTTATTAAACAATTGAAAAAGAGTAAAATAGTCTTTTGCTCATTTATCATATCCAATCCATCCAACCAAACATTGGATTCACTAAAAATAGTACTTTCCAGACATCTAATCTTATGAGAAAACAAACATAGGATACATATCTAATCTAACCAAATAGTCTGAGGAATTCACAGTCCCAGGATTCAAGTCCAATGGATTCTAATCCCCCCTTATCCAATCCGTCCAATCAAACATTGGGTGGATAAGGGGGGATTATTTACTGTGCGGATTGTAATCCGAGAGAAGCATCTAATCTGGCGTTTGTTTTTTTTTTTTGTCTGCCGGACTCCTTATCTCCCATATGGGGGACTATACTATCCTAGGGAGGTGTGGAACAATTTTCATGGGACTAATTACTGTTGGGATTGGATGGTGAAATGACCATTTTGACCATCTACTATTTAATTATATATTATATTTAGTAAAATTTAATAAAATTTAAATGTCTCAATTTAAAAATCAAATAAATTTATTTAACTTTTTATTGATGTTTTATTTATTTAATTTTTTAAAATAAATTTTTATAGATATTTTATTGATGTTTTATGTTAAAATTTTTTTATTTAATTTCTTTATTTAAATTTTAATAGATGTTTTATTTAATTTCATTGCTTAATTATTATTATTTTAAAAAATAAATTTATTTAAAATTTTAATTAAAAAAATAACACATATTTTTATTGATATTTTATTTATTTTATTTTAAAAAATGGTAAAATAGTCTTTTGCTCAATTATCCTATCCAGTCCCTTCAACCAAACCTTGTATTCATTAAAAATAGTCATTTCCAAACATCTAATCCCATAAAAAACCAAACACGGAATACACATCCAATCCAACTAAATAGTTCGGGGGATTCACAGTCCTAGGATTCAAGTCTGATGAATTCTAATCCCCCTTTATCTAATCCGTCCAGTCAAACACACCTTAATTGATGTACCATTTAATACTTGTAATACTATCGATGCTCTAAGGTGGTGTTTGTTCTGAGGGATTGAGGGGGTGAGATTGAACTATCAGTCCATCTGGACTATTAGACCATTGTTTAGTTTAAAATTTTTGCTCTGGATTATTAATCCCAAATTCATTGGACTATTATATCCCATGGGAGGGTGGGACACAAATGGAAGGATAAAGGGGGATATGGGATTAGGTGGTGAAATGGCCATTTTGACCATCTACTATTTAATTATGTATTATATTTAGTAAAATTTAATAAAATTTAAATGTCTCAATTTAAAAATAAAATAATTTTATTTAATTTTTATTGATGTTTTATTTATTTAATATTTTAAATAATTTTTTATTGATATTTTATTGATGTTTTATTTTAAAACTTTGTTTATAATTTATTTAATTTCATTATTTAAATTTCAATAGATGTTTTATTTAATTTCATTATTTAATTATTATTATTTTTTAAAATAAATTTATTTAAAATTTTAATTAAAAAATAACATATATTTTTATTGATATTTTATTTATTTAATTTATTTAATTTTTAAAAAATAAATTTATTTAATTGTGTATAAAATAAAATAAAATAAATTTTTATTTAATCCAGTTAAAAATAATTAAAATATTAAAGATATATTTAATATTACTATTACTTAGTAAATAATTAAAAAAGGTAAAATAATCATTTGAATATTTATCCTTCTCTATAATATCCTAAACAAACATAAGATTTATATCCTATATAACTAAATAGTCATTTCCTCACATCTAATCCCATAACTAACAAACATGAGATATAAATCAAGTCCAGCCAAATAATCTAAAGACATTATATCCCAAAACTAATAATCCAATAAATTTCAATTTTTCCTTATTCAATCCGTCTAAACAAACATATCTAAATCCAACCAATAACTTCTCCATTGGATGGGTGGTAATTAGTGGGACAATGAATTACGTGACATTCTTATCAACTAACTATTTTTTTTAAAAGTGTAACTCAGGCGAGTTTCGATCAGGTAGGGAGGTTATCCAAATTTAGTTTAAGTTGCATTGAGATCTACCCAGGCCTGAATTGTGACCCAAGATTGCATGTCTAAGCCCGACCCGAGTTAAATCCGAATTGTTCGAGTTGCCCGAATTGTAAATAAATTTCTTTTTTTTTTTGTGCAAATACTTTATTAAATTAATAAAATTTGACTCTATTTTTTTTTAATTATAAAAAAGCATTAATACCATCAAAATAAATAATTTATATAATATACGAAAGATGCAGCTATAGTAGTCTTTACAATTTATGAGTGAAAATAAAAAAATAAAAAAAAAGAGTAAGATTTTATATTATTTGTATATATAATATATATTCAATATGATTTAATAATTTAAATTATTTAAATATCAAGTAATGGTTAATAATTTATATATATTTAATATTTTTATATATCTATATATGTATAATTCGGGTTTCGGGTTACTCGGGTTGTATGATATCTTTGTCCAAGTCCGTCCAAATTTAATTCAGACTTCTGAATTTTTACCCAAACACGTACTGAATTTTAAAATATCTTGTCTAAGCCCTAAAAAAATTCGGGCTAAATTCGAATTGCTCGGACTGAGTCCGCTCAAGTTGCACCCCTAATTTTTTTTGCTCCAATTTCCAAGGACAATGGGAACGCTAAATGAGACATTTTACTGAGCATATTTATCTCGCCTGCCCAACTGCTTTTAAAAACCTTCTATGGTTGAAATTAATTAATGAGTAATATATCAACAAATATATATATATATAAAATAATGTGATTTACTTCTGAATTATTTATTTCAAAATAAAATATTATTTTTTTAGAATTGATTTATGATATAAGATATTACAATGAAATTTAATAAATTAAATACATCTTTAATAATGTTTTATTTTGAAATAAATGATCCATAATAAGTTACAAAATTATATATAAATTTTTTTATTAGTATAACATTACTCAATTACTATTCATAAGCGGAATGATACATAGGCCCGTTTGTTACAACTTATATGAGCTGGTTATAGTTTATTCTGATTTGAAGTACCAAACTGTTTAATACAACTTCCATTTACAATTTATTAGAAAAGAATAACTTAAATCAGCTAAAAAAATAATTTCTAAAAACCGAAGAAGATGTACTTTTAGTTTATGTTTTATAATTAGCATTTTTCTTACAATAAGTTACACTAAAGAGGACCAATGACTATTTTTATATTGAGTTTGAATTTTTTCAAGTTGACTAAATTTGAGAGAACAAATTTGAATTAGTGAGTCCATTTTGTAGTTCATTGTGGTAACCTAAATAGTTCACTTTTTAAAATTTATTGATCAAAATGATCGGATATTGATAGATGTATATTTGAATTACATTTATATAATTTAAAATTAATGACTATTATTGAAATTGTATTTGTCATCTTTTTTTAATTTAAATAAATGTAATTCAAAAATAAAGCTACCAATGTCTGATCATTTCAATTTTTTGTATAAATATTTTATTCAAAAATTTAAAAAACTGAAATCGACTCAAAATTCAATCCCTCCATAACTAACTTAAAAAATCCAAACCCTTTTATGTTTGGTTTTAACTTTTTGGCTAAAAAAATACAAAAGACAAAATTGGTTACATAAGTGAATAAGACAAAATATCGCATCCAAACCATAATTATTACACTTTTTCTCTCATAAAAGTCAAAGAAATCAAAAATAAAAATCAAACGAAACTAAAAAAGTCAAGCTAAAATAGGTAAAAAAAAAAGCCAAAAAATTAAGCTATTTTATGAAGACTATGGGGTTGTTTGGGATGACCTAAATAAGTATACTTTTTTTCTTTTTACGAAAAGATGTGCAGAAAAATAGAGAGGTGATGTGATGGAAAAAAGATAAAAAGATGAATTATTTTCAACTTCCCGTAAAAGATGTGTAATAAAATATTATAGTAAAATCAAAATGACCATTTTATCTTTTTGACTTTTTGACTTTTGGATAATTAAATTCAAAGAGCAAAATAATAATTTTGTCCTAATGATTTCCCTAACAAGTTATCCCTAAATAATGTAGACTTTTTAAACTTTTTTAAATAACTTTTTGATTTTTTTATTTTATCCCAACCAAGGCCATAATGATACCACATCACATAATAAATAAAAAATAATGTGCAGGACCCCCTTTTTAGGATCCCCTTTGGACCCCCTCTTGATTTGATTGGTCACTTTTTTCTTCTTTTCTCTTTTTTTTTCTTTTCCCTCCAGTCACCACTCGCCACGTGTCAAAGGGGTGGTAGGAGTGGTGATTTGAGGGGGTGCCAATCACCACTGATAAATAAAATATAATTTATGAATATGGCCATTGTAACATCACCCTGTACAGAGTATTGATGGGTAATAATATTTACTATTTATTATAGATTTTTTGTTACAATTTTATATCATTTTTATAAGAAGTTTTTCAATTAATTATTTTATTCGAAGAATTGTTAAGCAATTAATAAAATTAAATAATCATATAATTCAGTAACATAAAACGATATAAAAAAAAAAGTATATAGGATAATAATAGTAGATATTTTTATTATAAATTAAATTATCACAAAACGTCATATCATTCTAAACAAAAACGGTTGATAGTGGGGTGTTTTGAAAAAATGGTTAAAAATTAATTTTTTTAACTTTTTTTTATTATTTTATGTAAAATGTGATATGATTCAAAATGGGTTAAACATGACTTTTGACTTTTAATCCATGTTCTCCAAAATGGGCAAGTGTCACGTGGTCTCAAGCAACCCTTTTAGAAAAATGTTGTGCACTCTAAATAAATTATTAAATTTTCTATCAAACTTCTCATATGGATGTAAGACTCATACAAATCACATAAATATGAATCTCACATCCATATAAAAGATTTAATAAAAAAATTAATAATTTATTTGAATTCTCTACCATAACTTTTCAGGAGAACAATTTCATCGTTTCAAACTGACCAACTATACACGCTTGTGAACTGTACGAATACAGTAAAATTTTAAGTCTATTAGGTTGTTTTGACGAGTGGATAAAAATTGATTTTTTTATTCTTTTTTCAAAAAAAATAAAAAAATCAATTTTTAATTTACTTTTCAAAATAACTCTAAAGTTGTCATTTGGTAATAGATTTTTTTTAGTTAATTTTTTTAATTTTTTGACTATTTTAATCTGTGACTAAAAGTTTGTTTGGTTTGACTTTTTTGACCTTTCAAGGAACAAATACAAATACAAATACAAAAAAAATAAGTTTTAAGCATTGTAACAAATTAAACTGAGTTTTTAATTTTGTTAATTTAAACTTCAATCTTTTGATTAGTTTTTAATTTAAACCATTTGTATATTTTCATTAAGTAAAATTAATGAAAAAGTTATATTTTAATCATTAAACTCAATAAAAGATGGTATTTTTACTTTTTTATACACCTACATTAATGACTAAAATATTATTTTTTAGTTAATTTTACTTAACGAAGATATAGACAAATGATTTAAATTAAAAATAAATAAGTTATAGGGTTTAAATTGATAAAATAAAAAATTCACAATTTATTTTGTTATAAAACTCAAACTGTGATTTTTTTTTTTTTGGTAATTTTTTTCAAAATAATCAAATGATGTGTTAGTAATATTTTTGAAATGATCAGTCAAAATAATATAAGGTCATTTAGTTTGAGATGAAAATATATAAAATGTCACATCATTTTATATGTAAATTATGTATAAACACTCTATTTTTATATCTTTCAACATTTTAGCAAATTAAAATAGTTACAAATAGAAGTACACAAAAAATAAATTGCATAAGGCCACTTTTTCTTATTTTTTTTCATTTTTCTGTGCTGGTAGTGTTATTGTTGGTCATTTGATTTTGATCATTTTATGTTAAAATATTCACAATTGTAATCACAAATTGTTTGGAATCTTGAGACATTTGTTAAAATAAAAAATTATTAAAACAAACAGAAACAGTTCCCGAGATAGGAGTTTGAGTATAGATCTAAAGGGTTGAGCTACATTCCTTCCGTATAGATCTGTAATTTTAGAGTGTAAATGTAGATTTTTTATATTTGAAATAGTTCCCTCTTCTTTTAAGTCTTTTTTCATATCATTGTGGGTGTACCTCCTCCTCATCTCCAGCTTCTGGTGGTGTCTGAAGTACGGCAGCAGCGATAGGAACGACGTCGATGGGGATGCCTAGCTTTCAAGAAAATCTTGCTTTTCAGGCTTCATCTTTGAGAAAATTGATGGTCTTACTTGACTCGTAATTGATTTTTTTGGCCGATTCGTTTTTTTTTTTTTTTGTTATTTGTTATTTTTTATTTTCTTTTGTTGTATTATTTGTATGGCCCTTTAGGGTCTTATTCCGAATGTTCTTGTTTTTATTATAAATGTTTTTCATGTTCAAAAAATTTTAAAAATTAAAAAATTAAAAAAAATTAAAAAAACACTTCTAAAAATCAAATACTCCATTTGTCCAAAATATTAGTCCATTATTTTATTTTTTATTATTCCAAAATAATAGTGCTTTATTTTATTTTTTATTATTCCAAAATAATAGTTTCTTTTCAAAAATTAATGATTAAAATAACATAAATTTTCTATTTTATCCTTCTTTTAAATTTAATAAAATTATTTTAAAGTGTAATAATTATACTATAAAAAATAATTTTAAAAATTTAATATTTTTAAAATGTAATAAATAATAATTATACTATTAAAAAAATAAATTCTTAAAAGTACTAGTAGTAATTGAAGTTGTTAAGAAGTAAAGGCAAAACTGTCTATAAAATGGTACACTTTATAGTAGACTCACACTTCTCATCTCAGCTTCAAGTACACTTTGCAATCAGAGAGAGAGAGAGAGAGAGAGAATAAATAAATAAACATGGAGGAGATAGAGCACAGGATGGTGAACCTAAATGGCATAAACATGCACTTAGCAGAGAAAGGACAAGAAGGTCCAGTGGTGCTCTTCCTCCACGGCTTCCCTGAAATTTGGTACACATGGCGCCACCAGATCGCCGCCTTTGCCGGCCTCGGCTACCGTGCCGTGGCGCCTGACCTCCGTGGCTACGGTGACACTGACGCTCCCCGCTCTGCCGCCAGCTACACTTCCCTCCACTTAGTTGGCGACATTGTGGCTCTGATCGACTCTCTGGAAGTCGATCAGGTGTTTATAGTGGCCCACGACTGGGGGGCCATGGTTGCTTGGTACTTGTGCCTGTTTCGGCCGGATAAGGTGAGGGCATTCGTGTCCCTCACCATGCCGTTTCGACCTAGAAATCCTAAAATGAAGCCTGTCCAGATCATGCGAGCTTTTTTCGGAGATGATTACTACATGTGCAGATTTCAGGTTTTTTTTTTTTTTTAATTGCATGCGTGATGTTATCATGATGGTTGGGCTTCTTTGTAATGATATGCTTTAAGATTCATTGTATATAAATGAGATAGAGTGGAGAGGAGAATTGATTCACAATTTTCATAGAACAAATTATAAAAATAATCAAAAGTGATACATCTTACTCCATATTTTACTTTGTGAGCGCTCTGTGATAAATTTCTACAAAAATATTTTAGAGTTTTAATTTGTGAGTTTTAATAAATTTAATAAGAGATAAGTCTCACTATAACGATGTTTTCACCCTAGTTTTTTTTTTTTTTTTAATAGGAGATGAGTCTCACTAAATTTCTATACATGTATATATATTTTTTTCAAAATTATTTTAGAGCTCTAAAAAAGTAGCTCTAAACTAGCATTAAATTGTTTTTTTCTTTCCTTTGTTTTGTCTTTTTCTGCTTTTTTTTTTATTTTTTTTAATTTTTTAAGTGGCTGCCAGCTCAGTAGAGCTGCTATTAGAGCAGCTCAACTAGAGCTCTCAATCAGTGCTGTATTTTTTTTTATAAAGAAGTGATTCAGATGTTTAATGATAGAGCTCTAATTAAAACTCTATTGATGTGATAATTAATAAAAAAATAAATCAAAATATCACATCAACCAGTTAAACTTACTGTTTAGAGCTCACAATTTGAAGTTTTCAATCGTTCTGCCTTCTTACTGGTATTATTGGTAATAGAAAAATGAGTGAAACCACTTTTTTTTCTTATTTTATTTTATTTTATTTTTATTTTTTTAGAGATTTTTATAATTTTCAAAATGATTTACATCATTCAGCGATATGTGTAGAATTCACAACATAAATAATATGAATCACTTTAAAATTGTGAAATCTCAAAAAAAAAAAAAAAAAATCCCTATCATTGGTGGTTGGTAATATTATTGACTGCTCCCGGTGCAACACGTGACATAAGTTGTTAGTCAAAGATCACTCACCTATCACTGTCAATAGATTAAGTCCCTTTGATGGGCTTCTGACAAAGATTTATGTGTATGAGATGGTGTTTGTGTAGGGTACCACTTATGTGATTTGTTCTTTACTAGATGGGGTTGCAATTTTTATTTTATTTAAATAATAATATATAAATAAATATTATTATATTTTGTATTTACTTTTTTAAATTTAAAAGTTCATAAAAAAATGAGTTGTTATTTAAAAAATATTACTACCCATATCATTTTAGGTTTTCTATAATAAAATTCACTTTCAAATCATTTTTCCTTTTAAGAGCAACTATTAACAAAATTTAAAATATAACAATGCTAGGTACCTCAAAATTTTGTGGCTCAAATCACTTAAAACGATGTCTTTTTAATAAATTTGAACCATTTGAACTACAAAATTTTGAGTTACCAAACATTTTCCTTTAAAATAATAATGCATTGTTCATGACACACATTTATATTTATTATTATTAAAAAAAATTCTAGAATCAGCAAAAAAATAAATGATACATTGGTAAGGGGAGGGACAGTTGAGAAAGGACCAAAAGCATGCTATGAGCATGTGACCCTCAACATCATCCCTAATTAATTGGTTGCAAGTGTTCAGTTTGTTTTCAGTATACTTTGTGAATGGGATCGGTTTAGTTCAGTTTTGAACCTTCAATCTATTACAAGTTTTATTTTAATGATAATAATTTTGAAGATAGATCTTTAAATCAAAATAACAATAAAAAGCAAACGTAATTAAATCATTGACCAAATTATTACATCAATTTGATTTTTTATTTTATTATAGATAAGCTATACACGAGAGACTAAAAAATTTATGAATTAGATCATCGAGAGCTCGTGATGTGTCCACTAGCCCGAACTGGACCATTTAGTCCTCTATAGAGGATTGAATTGAATTACTTCTATCATATTATTTTAAAATCATGGATTTTCAATCCAACATTATACTAAGATGTATGAAGGGCAAAAACTTGATATGTTTAAATAAGTTCATATTAGCACGTACATTCCTACACTTTTCTGTGACTTAATTCTGTGTATGTAAACTTCCTCAACATTCTTTATCTCCTAACGACCTGAATTAACTTGCTTTGATTTTGTGTAGAAACCCGGAGAGATTGAAGCTGAGATTGCAAAGTATGGCACCAAAGAAGTTCTCAAGAAAATTCTAACAGATAGGAAACCAGGTCCACCCTACCTGTCTAAAGAAAATCCATTTGGAATTTCTCAGGAAACAAACACTGCATTGCCATCTTGGTTTTCAGAAGATGACTTGAATTACTACACCAAGAAATTTGAGCAGAAGGGTTTCACTGGAGGATTGAACTACTACAGGGCTCTGGATTTGTATGTATAGTTTCCTTAACAATTATCGAGTTACTTGCATCGTTTTAAATAACAATATCAAATTACGTATTAATATCGATAATATGATTACATATTAGTCGATATATCAGTGAATATGGGTATCAAAAATATAAAAATCCCTATACATATACCGCAAACCCTAGTTACCTATCAAGGAGGTACATTTGAATATGGCTACAATTGGAGCTGGTTCAATTAGGCTAAAGGTCTGTCCAGACTCATCTTTGAAGTGTAGAGGGATTTTTTTCAGCCCGACATTTAGACCAAACGTCTTGCCCAAGCCCAAATCCAAACCTGAGTTTGTCTAACAGAATTCGAATTAGGCTTGGGTTGCCAAAATTTAACACACAAAATTTATCAATAATTGTTCTAACTAAAAAATAAAAAGGAAAAACGTTTCAAAAATTACAAACATGAAGCAAAATAAGAAAATTAATTTAAGTTATATGTGCCAATTAATAAAATATATTACATCGTTAAATAATTTAATAGTGGATAAATAATCAATTTGTTGTATGTATATTTTGTATTTATTATGTATAAATTATATATATACTAATAATAGAATTCAGGATATGAGAGTCATGTTTAGACATATCCAAATTTATTTCAAATTGACAAATTTTTAACCCACACCGCTATTCAAATTTGAAATTATACTACCCCAAGCCTTCAAATTTTGCAAACTAGACTAGGTTGCTCCGGCTTGGCCTATCCAAGTAGCACCCTTATATTTGCGATTTTTACAATTTTACCCAATTTATTTTTATTTTTTTTAAAAAAAATAAATAAATTGGGATCTAGGGTTGCTTTGGCTTGATTTGTTCAAGTTGCACCCTTGTATTTGTGAATTCATGATTTTACCCTTATTTATTGCAGAAATTGGGAGCTCACGGCAGCATGGACAAGGGCACAAGTGAAAGTACCAGTGAAATTCATTGTGGGAGATAAAGACATGATTTATACAACACCAGGGATAAAGGAATATGTACACAATGGTGGTTTCAAAAAAGATGTGCCATTGCTTGAGGAACCTGTCGTTGTGATGGAAGGAGTTGGACACTTCATCAACCAAGAAAGAGCTCAAGAAATCAACTCTCACATCCTTGATTTCTTCAACAAGTTTTGAATTGCTTTCACAACCTCTCTCTCGTGCTAGTTTTTTTCTTGCAAGTCTCTCGTTTGCGTGAAATTTCACGTTTCCGTGTTTGAAATAAAAAATATTGAGAAATATTTTCAAGCTTTGTTCTATGTATGTCAAAAAAGGAATGAACACTCCTGTTCTGACTCATGAAATTTTAACTTTGAAACAACTATTGTTCCACGAATTATATGTTCTCTATTTGTTTGGAGAGCTCCATCTTTACCAATAGTATTCCTACTTAAATTGATTTGCTAGGAGAGTGAAAGATTAAGCCACATGAAATAGTTAGTGGATGTGTATACACAAGTACAAAAATAATATTTTTACGTGGACAGAGACTAGTCATAGATTCGGTGTTTGTGACTGAATGTTGTAATTGGTTTCTATGCGTATCTTTTTTTTTTAAAAAACAAGTTCTCACAATTTTTTTTTTTTATTGTTGTTGTCTTTAGTGATTTTTTTTTTTTAAAAAATTGAAAATTTCGACCCAAAAAAAAAGGCTGATAAAAGGCCAATTGTTTTTAGACTCAATTTATTTATTTATTTTTTGTCATTTCTAGACTTTCTTTCAAATTTTTTATAGAATTTTTCCTTTTTAGTCCGTATAGTCAAGAATAATACATGTCATTTCTAGCCTCAATTTATTTCCTTTTTTATATAAAAAGTAACCAAAAAAAAATCCCCAAATACCCTATAAACTAACTGCAAAAAAACCATCTTTCGGCCCAAGGCCCAGCAGCCAAGATTTTACCTGGCCCAAGTTCATAACCCTGTATACTTCGCCCAACCCAAATGAGGCATAAGCTGGCCTAGCATCTCAAGCCCATCGAGCTACTGGCCAGCTTATCCGCGAAGCCCATCAGGCAGGTGTTGGTCTATTATTTTGGCCCAGTTTGGCAGGGGATTCTATTCGAACCCAAAATATATCTCAGTACACCAAATTTAAATTCTTATTATATCTTAATATGAATTTACTAATAAGGACAATATATATTAAATCCTAAAATAAATTTTTTTTTTCTCATAGTATACCCTAATCAGTTATTCTTATTCAAATTTCTGTATCTTCTTTCCCAAGAGATCAAAGTTATTTCTATTTCTTCTTCTTCTTCTTCCAAAACTTCAATCCATCCTGCCAAAACTCACCAACATCATCAATATCATTGTTTTTATTATTTTGAAATCTTAAACCCTAGAAGAAAGTTTGAACAAAATCAAATAATAGATGAGAGTAATAATTTGAAGTAACCTATCAAAAAAAAGATAAGTATTCATAGAAAGGGGTTTTACAATTTTTGTAAAATACCTTCAATTATTTTCTATATCTTTTTTTTTTTTTTTGACAAAAATTAAAAGCTCAGTAATTAGATTAATAATAAAATATTATTTGAGTTGTTTTTATTTTGTCATTTAAATAATATATTATTTGAGAACTACTCTTTCTTGTTAGTACCGGATACTTAGGCCTCGTTTGGCAAGTGGTGATTTTAGCCAAAAAGTCAAAAAATTACTAAAAAAACAAAAAAATTAACAACCTATATCAAAAAACTCAAAAATTTCATTTTCTCTCTACTTTTTACACATCTTTTCGTAAAAAATCAAAAAGTCATCTCAAACATACTAGTTTTTTTTTTACATCATATTTTAACCAAAAAGTCAAAAAATTACTAAAAAAACCTATTCTCAAACAAGGCCTCACGTGCTTATAAGTTTGGTTTTTATTTTTTCACAAATATTTTTGTGAATAATTTATAATGTAAAAGCTTTTTTCCTATATTGAAAATTTTTATAATGCTTATGTTAAAGTTTGATTTTTTCTGTATTTATAATGCGTATGTACTTCTAAGTTTGGTCTTTTTTTTGTATTTGAGAATTATTTTCTGTATTGAAAAGTTTTTTATATAATTTAGTTTTTTTAATTTGTTTATTATTTATTATTTGAGTTTACCTTAAAGATAATTTGAGAAAAATAATAGGGTGTAATGACAATAAAATAAAATTTTAAATAATTAAACATAGGGCAAGTTTGGGATCTTTCAAAAAAGATAAAAAGACAAAAAGTTACTCAAAAAGTTAAAAAGTTAACACTATTCACCAAAAGTCAACAATTACGGCTGCACAACTCCCAATTCGAATTTTTCTCTACAAATCAATTTTTACAATTTTTTATTACACACTTTTCCATAAAAAGTCAAAAAGTTAATCCAAACATCCATATTTTCAACTTCAATTTTTAGTCCAAAAAGACAAAAAATACATTTATTTAGGACACCCCAAACAACCCTATAATGTACTTAGAAATTTTTTGAGTGTAAATAGAATTCCCCAGTTTGGCTCGTCAAAATAAGCCGACCAAGCTTGGCCTAGTTGGTGAGCTTGAGGAGTTCGGATCCTCGGCCGCCCATTCCTGTGGCGCCCCCAAAACGACGTCGTTTTGGGAAAAATTTCAATTAAAAAAAAAAAAAAAAGGATAGAATAGAAGCAAGGAAGGAAGGAAGGAAGAAGGGAGAAGAAAGCAGATTCGGACCAAAAAGCTTATAAAACCACCTTTAATCTCTGTTGCTCTATTCAATCGATTTTTGTGTGTTGAGCAAAAATGAAGATATTGATGATGATGATACATTTGCTCTGTTTTCTTCAATCTAGTTTCTTCACATTCGCAATCTTAGACCCCATTGATTTCCTATCACTCCAATTGATTCGAAGCTCCCTCGCAAAACTCTCCTGGCTCCAGTTACTTCTCCTCTTGGGACTTCACCACTGAACCCTACAACTTCCTCGGCGTCTACTACGACTCCGACAAGATCATCGCCTTGAATCTCGGCGATCCTAGCGCCGGTTCACCCAGCCTCACCGGCCGCCTCCACCCGGCCATCGAAAACCTCTCCTCTCACCGAGTTCACCATCGTCCCAGCCGAATCATCGGATCGGTACATTGCCACCTTCTTCCTTCTTCTCCCTTCTTCCTTTGCTTCTGTTCTGTCCTTTTTTTTTCTTTTTTTTTTAATTCAAATTTTTCCCAAAACAATGTCATTTTGGGGGTGCCGCAAGAATGGCCAGCCAAGGATCCGGACTCGAGCTTGAGCACCATTTCTGCAAAGCCAGCCTGATGTCAACCATAGGTCAAACATAGAATTGAAAATTCACTCTGACCAGATATTTAAAACAAGAAGCAAAACAAGCACCCATTTGTCGAAAAGGGGGCAAAGATAAATCAAAACCATTGATTTGTAACGAGAGTTAGTCATCTCAAAACCGAGCATGAATTAACTCAATCTAATACAGTAAAATAAAATCCCAAAGAACATGAAAAATAAACAGCACCCATAGATTCCTACATGTCTCGCAAAATTTTAACATGTAACAACTCAAATGATTAGTCTGCCTCAAAATTAAGTAACGCGGATCAACTCAATTCCTAAATCCCCTGCTGTTCCTCCTTCCCCTAGCCTTCTCAAACTTCCTTCCCTTTGCCCGCACGTATGGTTTGGTGTGGCTGTGTGGCACACCAGGAGCCTTACCGAAGTGTTTCACTGCCTCGCGAGCATTCTTCGGACCTCTAAGGAGAACCTGCAAATTCACCCAAGATGATGCATTAAAAATCTGCAACAAAACACGATCCACATTTCACTGGAACCTCATTCACCAAATCAACAAATGAATGCCACTAACTTTATAAACAAAGTCGGTGCCAAAATGTAATCCATCTCCAAAAAACAAAAAATCGTAGCTGCAACAACAGTTGCTATCCAAAACAATCTTTTTACCGACGACATAGATAATGAAGTGTTATTATGTGATCAATGATTGAATATTAAAGCTAGAGCCAACTGAAAATCATTTGCAGTTTAGCTATGTCCCTTCAGAAATACCATGGATACCAGCTAACATAAATTTGAATTTCAAAACCTCTATGATATTAGCATGCCCTTGATACTAATTTGAAACATCCCAAAGGAGGTGTCAAGTAAATGCCACATACGAGAGAGAACTGAAGGTTTAGACTATTGACTCTTATTAGTTGTTACATTACATCTATTATCCCCTAAGCCTTCACTCTCTCTATCATCACAAGGCACCACTTTTCCCAGTGGAAACCTTATTTCCTTTCTGACATAACAAATATCAATTGAGAGTTCAAAACTCACTAGAATCTGTAGTAGCAATTCGATATGCTTATTTAAAGTTTAATAGCTTTAAATACTGCAAGTCAAAGTACACAGATGTTAGGATGGGTTACTTGAGTCATTCTCGGAAACCAGGACTAACAAAAAAAAATTCATTTGCTTTGGAGCAAAAATTAGGCAATAACTTTCTCATGTGATCAAGAGAGAAGTAAACAAATTTCTCAATGTTAAGACTATCAGGTCAAGTAAGCCAGCTCATGAAGGCCCAATCCCTTTGATCACTAGAGGAAGCTTGGAAGAAGTGTTCAAATAGAGAAGAGAGGGGGAGTAAGTTTTTCTCCCCTAACCAATGTGGGACAACTTAACAATTGGCGAGGCACTTACCTTGGCAAATTGTCCGACATCAATTAGGGAAGAAATATTCCTCCCCATGCCAGCTGGATTTAAAGAAAGGTTTCCTCACTCTCCCCTATATTTAATGACCCATCCCCAACCAAATAAGACACTTCATGGGTTGTGTCCAGAAGTGAATAGATCACCCTTTTGCTCGCCTAAGTCGCAGCTAGTGGGGTGAGGGTTGACCAAGATGGGCACCTGCCCAAGGAACCAGACGATGTCCAGGTGATCTTTTAGAGTTGGGTGCTTGCCTTTTTTTCACTTCTAAAACAAAATTGGGCTGTTTTTGTTAAATTGAGTAGCATTAAATAGACTTCTACAATTTAAAAATGGAGCTTAAAAACATAACACCTAAGAAATGTTTGTGCTTCTTGGAACTTAGAAATCCAAATCAATTCAACCCGACTGAGATTAATCAATTATTTTGATGCATCAGTTTAGGTTTTTAATTTGAAATTCAGAACTTACTTGACTCAGACTAAACCAACCCAGAACTAAACCACATCTGTTGGTCCAAAATAAACAGAATCAGTATCTACCCACAAACCACAAACATTTCTATAAAACAATCAAAGCTAACCACAAAGCTTGAAACCATTAAACCACCAAAGCTAACCACAAACATCAGGAGCTACTTAGAGCATCTCCTGGTTGGTGTCAGAAATGTTTTCTAAATTAGCTAGCTAACAAATTACTTTTGCGCTAAAGTTGTTAGCTAGTGCAGAAGTTAAAATTTGCTACAATGCTTGCTAACCGTGACCATCCACTTAGCAAAGCAAGAGAAAGAGGGGAAACTGGGTTGTTTGTACTTTTTTTTTTCCCTTTCTTCTAATGGCTTCCATAGATTTAAAAAATAAATTATAATTATTTTATTAAATATTTATATACATTTGAGCGGCCCCCACATTGACATAACATACACTTTAACAAATACTTTAACTACCCCATTGGAGCACACATCTCCTCTCTAAACTAATAGCATCTCTAATGGTAGTGTTATGTGTTAAAATGTGTTATATGACAAAAAGTGTAGAAAGTGAGACTCATTTGTATGTCAAGTGTTTGTTAGTCTTGACATTGTTATATGACAAACAGCCTAACTTCCCCTCTGTCTCTCTTTTTCTGTTCTCTCTTGCTTTTGCTAAGTAGATGGCCACAATTAGCAAGCATTGTAATAAACTTCAACTTCTGCTCTAGCTAACAACTTCTTTAGCAAATCCATTGGAGGCAAAAGCAATTTTGTTAGTTAGCTAATTTATAAAATACACTTTCTAACACTAACCAGTGGGTTTGTTGGGTTAACAAACCAACTGGAGATGCTCTAAAAAACACTTAACACACAAATGGATCCCACTTTCTACATTTTTTTTTATCATATAACACACAAATTTAACACTACCATTGGAGATGCTCTTATTTCCCAAGTAATAGCTAACAAAACAACCTTTCAGCTTTCCATAAGCTACAGTGCTTTCCATACACTTTTTGGGCCCTTGAGCATGCATACATTGAACAAATCTGATGTAAAACATTTAAAACAATCAAAACTTTTGGATTAACCAACAATTGTTTCATAAGAAGAGAAACTCAGCTTCCATAATAAATGACCAAATCAAATAATACGCAGAAAGAAAAAATCAAAGAAATAAATAGAATAAAACATTAAGTTGACACCATTTTAAATAGGGTAAATTACACTCAAATTTCAATTAGTCCCTATTGTTTCATTTTAAACAATGTGAGTGCTTGGAAAGTGGCTATTTTTTAAGCTTTTTGACTATTTTAATAGGCTATTTTAGTTTTTGTGTTTGAGAAGATGGGATAAATTTTTATTTGAGTTGTTGTATTGAAAAATGTGTTTGAAATGATGTTTGAGGCTAAAATGACAAATTTGTCCCTAATCGCACTTTTTCCAAAATTGGTGTAAAGGGCAAAAGTGTCATTTACTACCGGTGGGACAGCCTGCCAAGTGACAGTGGTAGGCAGTCAGTGCTCTTGTGTAGGCTGCCGAGCTGCATTTTATTTTTTATTTTTTAATATAAATCATTGGTTCAACTACAGTAAAAGCTACATAGCTTTTTTCAAATTTGAGGGTAAAATAGCCTACCCCACAGCTTCCCAAATACCACCAATATTAATCTAGACTTCAAGTTTAATTTCAAGTTGGTCATTATGTACAAATTAGATAAAAATGAAAGCAAATTACACTTTTTATCTTGAAGTTTAACTCAAATTTTACTTTGATCCCAAATGCTTCAATTTGAAGAATGTTAGCCCTAAGAGTTCAAATCCAGTTTCAATTTGGTCCTTCTATCCAAATTTTCATATAGACTTCCCATGTTAGAAAAATCGTGAGTAGCACTCCATCTACTTTGCAATTCAAATCAAACCAATAAGAATAAAAGTGATATTTGAGTCAACCACAACTACTAAAAGTGCAACTCACCCTAAAATTTACTTTAACATGTATTAGTCACATTAGAAGAACAGGTCAAAAAAATTGAAAAATAAGTTGGATATGAAGTCTAGTTAACATTGTCTAAATTGAAATAATAGAAATTAAGGTGAGATTTGGATCAAACTACAATCTAAAAAGTTTAATTTATCATTTTAAATACTTAGCAAGCAAAAATTAATTTACAAAATACAACAATTTGAACTTTAAAAAAAAATTAATAATCCCGTATTAATCAAATACCGTGTTCTGTCCCAGTGGAGCTCTCAGAGCCAGCTGATCAAAAGTCAAGCACTCTCCGCCAGCCTTCTCGATTCTTGCCCTCGCAGTTTCCGTAAACCTCAGAGCAGTCACATTCAATGCCGGAACCTCATAAACCCTAGTATCATCAGTCACAGCGCCCACCACTACAGCTACTTTTTCCTCCTAAACAGATCAAATCAAAATCAAAATCACAAAAATCTCAACAAATCAACGCATATATATAGAGAGAGAGAACTGACCTTTCCTTTCATGAATCGGATCAATCTAGAGAGAGAAATCGGAGACTTGTTGACCTTGCTCATGAACAGACGCTTCAGTATCACAGCATTGAAATTGCTTCCGGTTCTCCGTACAAGAAATCGGTACAGCTGATGAAGAACCAATGAATGGTTACATATATATATATAAAGAGAGAGAGAGAGAGAGAGAGAGAGAGAGAGAGATGGAATTTATGCAGACCTTGACGAGAAGCTTCAAGTAAATATCATCTGATTTAGTTGCTGTACGTTTGGTCTTCTTGCTCTTCCCTCCGGCGACTAGATCGATCCCCTGCGCGAGTCAAAATGAATCAAGTTTTAGAGAGAGAAAGACAGAATCAATATATATCACATATGTAGAGAGAGAGAGAGAGAGCACCATTGGTGAGTAGGTGTTGCAGCTTAACTTGGCGGCCTTTGCGAAAATGGAGATTAGGGTTTTATAGAGGCTTCGTGTCTTTGCTGGTAATCGCGCCGTTTCGTATAGCCGTCGAAAAATGATTATAGGTTATGGGTTATAATTGTGAATATAAGTTGTTAATTTGTTTGGTGTAATTTAGTTGTGGGATTATGAACTTTAGTAGGAAAGTAGTGTTTCGTTAATAAATTGTAAAATAATTTTTTATTGTATAATTGTCTTTTCTGTCCTTATATAATATAAAAATAATTATTTTGTTATTTTTTTTAATTTTAATTTTAAAAAAAATATTTCATTAATAAAGTTAATATAATTAGTATTAATTAGTATCAATAAATATAAAAATTGATATATTTGATAAAAATGTAATGGAAGTATTATTGTCACAATTATTTTTTATTATAAATTAATGAGTATCAATTAATTGCTTAATTAGTATCAATTAATACTAAAATTATTAATTAGTATCAATTAATAGCTTAATTAGTCTCAATTAATACTAAAATTATTAATTAGTATAAATTAATATTAATATTTAATTTTTATTAGTATCAATTAATATTATTAATCAATAATTGTTATTAATTAATATCAATTAATAATTAATTCATTACAAAAGTATACAATATTAATTTATTAATAATTAATACCAATTATTATTGATTTTTTTTTTCAGAAATATATAATTTTTTATTTTTTAATTAATATAAAAATATACAATATGAATTTATTAATAATTAATACTAATTAATATTTATTTTTCAATTAATATTGATTTTTTTCTTTTTCTTCAGAAATATACAATTTTTTATTTTTTTAATTAATATTAATATTAATATTAATTAATATTTTGGTATTGACGAGGGTATTCAAGTAATTTTAGCTTCTCATACCAGCTGTGCGCTTAAGTTAAAAATTTAAGCACCCCTGACCAGCTTTTGAGATAAGCTGAGAAATACCTTAATTTAAATTATAAGTTGGTTAACTTAAGCTGCACCAAACACAATATTTTAGTTTAAATTAAATTAAAAGCTGAAATAAACAGCTTATAAGCTCTACCAAACAGGCCTAATGTTTATTGTTCTACTTGGATATTGATTTTAGGTCGTACACGTGTCCCGTATATAGTTCATCATATAGGGTCTCATCAAAAAAACCCATGGCCCCGGGCCCATCAAACTTTTGCCTGGCCCAGGCTTGAGGATGGCTCGGCCCTAAAATATATGGGTTTAATTTGGGTCGAAAAGTAAAGCCCGTGGACTGGCCTCTGGCCCGACCCAATGGACTTTTCAAGGCCTGATAATTAAGCCATATCAACTATATACATAATTTTTTTGGAGAAATTACAAAAAAAAAAAAAAAAACTTAAAGTTTGATCCTTATAACAAAATAAATTCTAAATTTTTTATTTTATCGATTTAAATCCTAAATTCTTTATTTATTTTCAATTTAAACTATTTGCTTATTTTCGTTAAGTAAAATGTCCGAAAAATTATATTTTAGTCTTTAAATTCAATAAAAAATGATATATAAGACATTTTTATATATATTTACATTGAGTTTAATAACTAAAATATAATTTTTCCATCCGTTTTACTTAACAAAAATAGGCGAATGATTTAGATTGAAAACAAATCAAAATATTGGGATTTAAATTAATAAAATTTAAAATTCAAGATTTATTTTGTTAAATTGCTTATTTTCTTTTATTTTATTTTATTTTATGCATGTACATTTTTAATAAAACAATACAATTAAAATTAAGAAACTAAGTAAATAAGATGTCAACTATGGTGCTGCTTGACAAAGTTGAAAACTAAAAATCGAAAATTAAGTATTAAAAATTAAATGCTAAATTTTTTAAGCTAAAAAGCTCTTTGATAAAAATTTAAGTGATGAACTAATTTTTTTTTTTTTTTCATATGTATAAAATCAAATATAAAATTTATTATTTTCAAATTGAATATTTCAATTTTTATATTGTGATGGTGGTAGTGATGATATGGTGGTGGCATACTTGTCGTCTATTTTTATGTAAAAAACTCAAATTAATTGGATATTAATAGCCACATGATCGGTTTATATTTATATAAATAAATAAATAATTTAACGATCAATTCTCTAAGTCATACTTGTCATCTATTTTTATTAAAGAAAAATATAATCCAATTAGCTGAATGTTGATATCCAAATAATTTAATTTTTTACAGTAATAATTTGCTCAATGAACAATAAAAGTTGAACGATTCAGATTATCGTAATGAATTTAAAACTCGCAACCACACAAACTGGTTAAACTGGAGACAAACTTTCTTTATTTAAAAGAATGAGCAGTATATTAGGAGACCAAAGTATACTGATTTCATTACTGTGTGAAATCTTTCAACCAAATCAAACACTATCTTAAACTCAAATCAATATTTGTAGTTTTTTGGATAAGTACAATTTACTTTGCAAGAATTAGTGGAAAAGGCCATTTTTTAAGGGAAAAATTACTCATAAATCTCATTTAGGAAAATGTTATTCCATTTAGTCCTGGATGTTTTTTTATTAAACATTTAGTCCCTTTTGTATTTTTGGTATGTTGTTTTGTTTGTATTATTGAGATTTGTTTTACTTGCTTGCCCTTTGTTTTGAATTTCAAACAGATTTTTTTGATGTTTTGTGGATAAGGCAGGATTTTAACATTACTATTTTTATGGGAGAGGGGAAAATGTGGCTCTTTTTGGAAATTGTTGATGTTTCCTTAGTTGATGTTTTGTGCCTAATGCGTGTTGGTGTGTATTTGTGTTCCCTAACAGTTTCTGATGTTTATTGGGTTGACGTCCTCTGCGGCTCACTCAGGTTGGTATTATTCCATTGTTCAGTTATTTCTTTGTGATGTTTGTTCAGTTGTCGATTTGGGGTGTGTGTTGCATCTTCGAGCGTACATTGTTTTCTGGTGGATGTGGTTTTGTGTTTGATTTGTTGTTTTTGTTTCCTGTTGTCGGGGGTTGAAACGTATATACGATTTTCCGAAGATTACGGGGTTGTAACATTGCTTTACAGATGATGTACAAGTTTCGTTTTTTAATTTCAAACATAAAACAGTGGGTGTGTGTTGCATCTTCGAGTGTACGATGTTTTCTGGTGGATGTGGTTTTGTGTTTGATTTGTTGTTTTTGTTTCCCGTTGTCGAGTTGGAACGTATATACGATTTTCTGAAGATTACGGGGTTGTAACATTGCTTCACACATGATGTGCATGTTTCGTTTTTTAGTTTCAAATATAAAATAGTGGCTAAAATTTGATGTTACATTATGGTACACATGTAATGTTGGTTTGTACAGGTTTCGTTGCCAACGTTCTTTTCCCATATGTGCAGGTTTACTTGGTCAATGTTTTGTATAGGTTTTTGTAGGTGTAGATTTCCAACCACACAACCAAAAGGGAACTCAGCTGGAGAGCCCCGACAGAATAGATTAAGCTTAACGACCTACACAAGAAGATGAGAATCCGGTGGTGGTTCGTCCACCCGGGGACACTTCAACGATCAAGTCAATAATCTATATCTCTCAAAGATAGCAAATTGTGCTTAAACTCACAAGAAAAGTACTTACTGCTCACAATATCTCACACCTCTCTGAGACCCATGGGGGTGCCCTGCTTTTATAGTCAGCACTAACCTAATCCCTGTAGAAGCCTCACTTTAGTGGACTCAGGCTCAATGGTAATCCTGAACTCTCAGCTAGATAAGGATAAACTTCGTAAGAGCTTTATCTTTATCCAGATGAGATCCTCCCATATTCTAGGATTCTTATCCCTTATCTGTTTATCTCGGATTCCAGTATCTCCACAGATAACCTCGGCTTACCCGAGATTACCTCGGCATCAGGACTAGGCCACGTGGCACCTCAGCTGACATTTCGGCGTCACCTTGGCCACGTGCTATCATTTACAGAATATGTCCCCACAGTTTACATTGTTGTTCCTTATTGTGGTTGATATTACATTATTGTGCAAACGTAATGGTTGTTGATATTACATTATTCGTTTACTTGCCAATGTTCTCTCCCATATGTGCAGGTTGCTCTATCCATTTTGTGTACACATGTGATGTTGTTTTGTTTGGCTTGTTTTTTTCTCTTTCATTTTCTGTCTTTGCGATGGTTTTTCGGATTCCAATTGGGGGTGTGTGTTGCATCATTGGGTGTACGATGTTATGGTGGATGTGTTTGGTCTTGATTTGTTATTTATTGTTCCGTGTTGTGGCTAGAATGTATATATGATTTTCAGACGGTTACGGGTTTTTAACATCGCCTTTCCATTATGTTCATTTTTCATTTTATTGGGTTATTTGGGATCCTTTTCCAATTTCAAATATAGAACAAATTATTTCGAAGATATGCTAAACACCAAAAAACATCATCTCCCCAACCCATGTATAAACGATGTCAACCATACCTATTGAGCAATTGTAATTTTTTTACAATGGTAGTGTTTTAAACGACATGGTAATGTTGTGACCATGCAGTGTGTAGTAGACGTTCGGAAGTTGCCAAGGTTATTTCCCATTTGCACAGTTTTCATCTATTCATTATTGTACAAAATGTAATGTTTTTTTGTTTGTATTGTTTTTTTTTTTTTCCCTCTCCTATCTGCAGGTATGGAGTTCGCAGTGCTGCTGTTGTGTACTTTTGGACAAACAAATGCGGTGTTCCGTCTTCATCAGACATTGACATTTGCACAGTTGGTCCATGGTGTCTGTGATAAGCTTGACAACTTGGACCTTGGATTGGTGTATTTCTTTTTCACTATTCTTGGATACAGTAAGTTTAAAATTGATTGTGATGACGATGTTCAGAACATGTTGTCTCTTGCAAAGTCATTTGGTCTTCACCATATGGATGCGTTAATTCAAATGTGAAGTCATGGGGTGGAATGTGACGTTACATGGTCCCCTACGGATAGATTGTGTGACACCATAGGTAGACCAATGTATGATATTGAGGACCGGACAAATTTGTTATCATCATATTGTCCTCACAAATCGAAGACATTTTTGTCTGCTGGATGGGCATTCGGTATTACACATATTGGTTAATCTTCTGGGGCGGCGCACATGAATTCGAGACAGTACTCTGCAAGTATGTAGTCGAATGCGGATTTCAGTTTAAATACGTTTGTCACGACCCAAACCTAGCACCCAAAGGTTCGGTGTCGCAACAAGACAATAAAAATTAAATAATTAAAAGTTATGTAGTAGTAGTGCAAGCAGATAAATTAAATAAAATAAATGGGTACAAAAAGTTTATTTAAAAAAGAAAATAGTCATCTAGGCTTTATTTTATTACAAGAGTCCGATCAGAATTACAGATAGTAAATAAAAAAAACACTACGATTCATTCCCAATCTCGATCCTGCTAAATCTCATCAACTGAAAGGGGTAACAGCTATAAGCACATGACAGGGTGAGAAATATTATACAATGAGCATGAAGGTACAGAAATTACCATGGATAATTATTTGGCTAAAAATAGAGATTAGTTTGGTAACTGAAATACATAATTAATTTTAAATAACAGAAACATAATGCGGAAATCATGTAAGCAAATAATCATAACCATGGTGCAGAACAGAATAAAACAGAGGTCACTGGAGTGACAATTAGAATAGAGGTCAATGGATCCATGACAAATAACGGACCACAAAGTGGCCAAATAGAAGCCAATGATTATTTAAGTCTTCCAAGGTATGTGACTTTCATAGTGGTACTTATAAAACATAATTTTTTATAAAATCATTGTCAAATAATTTCTAAAATTTAAACAAATATATCCATGGGTTTCAATTTAAGCAAATAGAGTTTAGAAAATAATCAATGCAATTGACATATTAATATAATTTATAAAACACAAATTGCATAAAATAAATTATGGTGACTCAAAACATACGTAAACTATATTATTGTGACTCAATGTATAATATAACTCACCTTAATATTGACCCCTATTATTTTCTATTTCCTTCGATTTTCCGAACCTCACTCCTTGCTTCTACTTCTATTTTTGTGATCCTCTGCTTACTACCTCAACCCCTATATATACATGTCCGAAGTGCTGATGCCTTAAGCCCAATTTCTCCCTTAATCATTATGTGCACAGGTGACACAATTTGGCTGCCTCTAGCAATGCTCTCTTAAATCTTCTAGATTTATCATCAAATTTATACTCATCCTAATAGTACCACCTCTCAGCTTTTGTTAACTAATTATTCTTGTGTCCCAAGTAATAAAAAAATTACATCATCCTCTCTTAATAGCATATCATAATTCCTAATTAAGTTATATTGTAGGCACACATAACTATTAAATTAGATATATTATTTTATTTCTATATTTATTTTACTATTATTACCCACTATTATTACTATTGTCATTATTATTATTATTATTATTATTATTATTATTAATTATTTATTTATTTATTTATTTTGTAGTAACGTTGTGTTAATTAAATAGTTGGGGTGTCACATTTCTTCCCTCCTAAATAGAAATTTGTCCCCAAACTTGACGTACCTTGGTTTTCGAAGAGGTGTGGATATTTAGTCCGTATTTGACTTTCTGTTTCCCATGTTGCTTCTTCGACACGATGGTTTCTCCATAAGACTTTTACAAGAGATATAGTCTTATTTCGGATAACTTGATTACGACAATTGAGAATCTACACTGGTTGTTCTTCATAAAAGATATCCTCTTCAACTTCCAGGTCCTCATAATCAACAACATGCTCTAGGTCTCAGAGATACCGCCGAAGCATTGACACATGAAATACATTGTGAACATTAGACAGTTTAGGTGGTAGTGCAAGGTGATATGCCACAGGACCAATCATTTCTAGTATCTCGAATGGCCCAATGTAACGTGGGTTTAACTTTCCTCGCTTTCCAAATCGGATAACCTCTCTTGTTGGTGAGATCTTTAGGAACACATGATCTCTAATTTGAAATTCTAAGTCTCGTCTCCGTGTATCCGCATAGCTTTTCTGGTGACTTTGAGTAGTACGAATTCGCTGTTGAATGAGTTAAATTTTATCGTTCGTTATTTGCACGATCTCGAGATCTAACAGTTTCCTATCTCCAACTTCCATCAAACACAAAGGTGATTGACATCTCCTTCCATACAGTGCTTCGTATGGTGTCATTCCGATGCTTGCTTGGTAGCTATTGTTATAGGCGAATTCCATTAAAGGTAGGTGATCATTCCAATTACCTTTGAGGTCTAGCACACACACGTAACATATCTTCCAAGGTTTGGATTGTTCTTTCTGATTGTCCATCAGTTTGTGGATGATAAGCAGTGCTAAATTTCAATATGGTTTCCAAAGCCTCATGCAATTTGTTCAAGAAGTGAGACATGAAGTGGAGGTCCCGGTCAGACACAATTGAAACTAGGGTACCATGCAATCGAATGATTTCCTTGATGTACAGAGTGGTGAACTTAGTAAGGGGATATGTGATTCGCATTGGTAGAAAATGTGCCGATTTTGTCAATCGATCTACTATAACCCATATTGCATCATTCTTCGAGACTGACTGTGGTAGCCCAACCATGAAGTCCATAGTAATCTGCTCCCATTTCCATTTAGGAATAGGGAGTGGTTGCAGTATCCCTGCAGGTCTCTGATGTTCTGCTTTAACACGCAGACAATGTAGGCATTTGGAGACGTGGCTTACTATGTCTCTTTTCATTCCTGTTCACCAGTAGTGTTCCTTCAGATCATGATACATCTTCATATTGCCAAGGTGGACTGCAAACTTTGAGCCATAAGCTTCTACCAATATCTTTTCTTGAGTTCTGGAAAGCCGGGTACGCAAATTCGATTTCAAAATTTTAGTATCCCATTGCTTATAGTGAAGTTAGGATCGGGCATACTTATTTGTTTCTCGTACTTCTTCTTTAAAAGTTTATCTTCACATTGTCGTGCTCTAATTCTTCAATCAAAGTGGGTTTCACGGTTATATTGGCCAGTAATCCATTGATTTGGCGGGAAACAAGGGTACATGCCAAACTTCTGGTCATCTTTCAACTCAATGCGTCTACTACCACGTTAGGTTTGCTTGGATGGTGATGGATCTCTACATCGTAGTCCTTCATAAATTCTAGCCATCGTCGTTGTCGCATATTCAGTTCCTTTTGTGTAAACAGATATTTAAGACTCTTGTGATCTGTGCAAATTTCGTAGGGTACTCCATAGAGATAATGAAGACAGATTTTGAGCGCAAAGATTATTGCGGCTAATTCTAGATCGTGGGTTGGGTAGTTTTTCTCGTGGGTCTTTAGTTGACGTGAGGCATATGTAATGACCTTCCCATTCTACATAAGAACACAACCCAAATCATTGTATGAAGCATCACTATAAATTATGAACCCTTCCGTTCCCGCGGGGAGTGCTAGTATAGGAGCTGTCACAAGTCTATTTTTCAATTCTTGGAAGCAACGTTCCTACTTGTTCGTCTATTCAAAGGGTGTGTTCTTCTAAGTTAGCTGGGTCAAGAGTGATGCTATCTTCGAGAAATCTTGCACGAAGCACCGGTAATAGCCAGTTAGACCTAAGAAACTTCGAATCTCGGACACATTAGTAGGTCATGTCCAATCCACGATTGCTACAACTTTTGGGGGGTCAACTGAGATGCCATCCTTGTTAATGACGTGACCGATGAAGTGTACACTAGTGATCTAAAATTTGCATTTCTTCAACTTGGCATAAAGTTTGTGACCATGTAGTGTTTGTAGAATCGTTCGCAAGTGTTGTTCATGGTCCACCGGTGACTTGGAGTATATGAGAATATCGTCAATGAAAACGATGACGAACTTATCAAGATAGGGTTTCAATACTCGATTCATGAGGTCTATAAAGGCCGTTGGAGCATTTGCGACGCCAAATGGCATGACGAGAAACTCGTAGTGCTTGTAACGGGTTCTGAAAGCAGTCTTTTTGATACTTTCCGTTTTGACTTTTAGTTGATGGCAGCCGCAACGCAAGTCAATTTTCGAGAATACTTGGGCGCCTTGCAGTTGATCGAACAAGTCATCGATTTGTGGCAGAGGGTACTGATTTTTTATGGTGACTTTGTTCAGCTCCCAATAATCGATGCATAGCCTCATAGTGCCATCTTTTTTCTTTATGAATAGTACTAGAGCTCCCCAGGGTGAGGTACTAGGTCGAATGAAACCTTTGTCCAGTAGTTCCTGGAGTTGAGTCTTCAGCTTTTTTAATTCTGTTATGGACATGCGGTAAGGGGCTTTTGAGATTGGTTGTGTACCAGGTTGGGTTTCAATGGTGAATTCGATTTCTCGGTCAACCGGGGTACCAAGTAGGTCTTCAGGAAATACATCCGGGAATTCTCCAACCATAGGGATTGCATCAAGTATGGGGGCTTCTTGTTGAGTTTCAATTACATAACAGATACAACTACAACAACCCTTTCTTAGAAGCCGTTGGGCTTTCATGAAGGATATAACACATGGAGGGAGAGAGACTCTAGTTCCATCAAAGACAAGCTCGAGTTGGTTTGGTGACTGGAGGGAGACCTTTTTGGCTTCACAATCGATAAAGGTATGATTGGAAGCCAACCAATCCATTCCTAAGATCACATCAAAGGTACTAATGTAGAGGGGAATCAAGTCAACGTGCAAGGTTTCACCTTTTAAGGATACAATACAAGTTTTTTACACATCAGTACTAAGGGTAAAATTACTAGAAAGAAAAGACACAGACAATACATATCCTAAGGGTTCAAGTGTTGATATTAACTTGGAAGCAAAGTGTGGTGCAACAAAAGAATGAGTGGAACCAAAGTCAAAGAGAACATGAGCTAAATGACCACAAATAGAAAGTATACCTAACACAACATTCTCGGTAAGTTCTGGGTTTCTAGATACTAAGGCAAAAGCCCTTCCTTGGCATTTTTGGTCCGTCCTCACTCCTCCAGGTACCGCTGGTTTTCTGACTGGTTTAGAGGGACCAGCTGAAGGATTGGTAAGCTTTGGACAATCTCTTAGCAAGTGGCCAACTTGACCGTATCTAAAGCATGCTCCCGAGTCTCGATAGCATTGTCTCCAATGAGCCCTTCCACAAGTACGACAATTAGGACTAGTGCCACCTCTGGGGTTAGCAGGACCTTGATTGCTTGAACTGGTTGAACTGGCTGTGCCTGTGTTTACCCTCTTGGGAGGCGCAACACCGGATCTTCTGTTATCTCTTTCCCAAAATCGCTTTCTTTGGCTTGGTTCTCCGGAGCGCGAGGCTTTAATCCCCTTTTTTCACAATGTATGCTCGATCCACCACCTCCGCATAGGTTGGTAGTTTTAAAACCTCCAGTCTATCCTTGATTTCAACATCCAATCTTGTTTCAAATTTCCTAACTTTTCAAGCTTCTAAAATCGAGCTAGTTGCGTGAACTTGCTCTCGTATTTGGTCACCATCATGGTTCCTTACTTTAGATGTATGAATTCTGATGCCTTTTGTTCCCGCAGCGAGTTTGGAAAGTATTTTTCATAAATTACTTCCAAGAATCTTTCCCTAAGTCACGATATCTTCTTTCTCCAAGGTAAACAGCCACTATTCTTGTGCATTGTCTTTGAAGGTGAATGTGGCAAAGGTCACCTTCTGTCTTTCTGTGCAAGGTAGCATGTGAAAAATTTTCTCCATATCTTTAACCCAAGCTTCTGCCACCAGTGGGTTTGTATTGCCAGTAAATATGGTAGGTTTCAAGTCCTAGAAATATTTTATTGTAGTTGGCTTTTCTCAGCATTCATACATTCCGTTACTTATGTTAGTTTGTAGGGCTCGCAGAAAACTGGTAACTGCTCCTTTCATAATTTGCTCCATTGGGTCAGTACCACTGACCGATGATCCGGTTCGATTTCCATCATTAGCCATTACTACAAGGTGAAAACGATTAGTGGAATAGTCATGTTATTATTTATTTTTATATATTATTATTTGAACCAATTGTTACAAATTTAAGCATTGTAATATCATATCTATGATTCACAAAGATTCTATAATAGCATATATATCATTTACACAATACTTGTTTTACTTATGCAAAAGAAAAGATATTAGTACAACATACTTAGATAATAGTCAATAGTTAGTGTCTAATCTTACTAATACAAACACTTCAGGATTAGACTAATCATGGTCAGGTCACAAAAAAAATCTCCTGGTTGGATGTCTAGAAGGGACTGTTAGGCCACCATGAGAACTGGCTCTAGAAAACTAGGTCGTGAAATAACCCCACAAACTCCTCCTACATGAGGGACTCAAACTCCCACCCACTATGCTCTATTCCAAAGCAATGCCATACCACCTAGACTATGTAGACAGGAACACCGTGATCATAATCCCAAAACTCCTCTCCGGTAATCCGTATCGGTATCTCCAAGTATGATGCACTGTCAGTGAACTCCACAACTGTGGTATGGATAAGGTGTTGTGGAGGAGGTGTTGTAGTGCAAATGTGGTCGTTAGGGTATGCATACCCTCTTCTCTCCGCAAAGCCCAGGTGTAGAGGTGCGACCAAAAAGTGCAGTTGTCCTAAGTCTGGAGCAAGACCAACAACGTGGGTCGACCTAATGTATCTCTCACGTGTGCTGCCTCGGCTAAGTCTCCAAAACAAGAAATCATCATCGGGGTCAGCCTGTAAGTATACAGGTCTCCCCATGAGCTGGTCAAGTGTCGGGTGGGCTTGCCTGACAAGACTCTCTGAATCTCCCCAGCCCTCTAGTAGGTTCGGGATAAGATGAGCTCTTGGGGCCTCGAACCAGAATAACTCCATTAGGTTTGTCATTTCCTACAACATAGAAAAACTTAGCCTAGAAATATTTATAACATTGTTTACTTGTGTTAGACAAACTAAATGTTTTTTTTTTTAAAACAAATACCATAATATCAAATAATATAAAGTTAAATTTTTTTTGCTTTGAAATAATTTTCAGTACAACAATATACAAATTATTCAATTTCAAATAATGTGAATAATTGTACAGAAAAAATCAAAAAAATATACTATTTTTTATTTAGATTAAAAAAAAAACTATTGCTCTGATACCACTTTTGTCACGACCCAAACCCGATACCCAAAGGTTCGACGTTGCAACATGACAATAAAAATTAAATAATTAAAATTTTTATAGTAGTAGCGCAAGCGAATAAATAAAATAAAATAAATGGGTACCAAAAGTTTATTTAAAAAAAAGGAAATAGTCATCCGGGCTTTATTTTATTACAAGATTCCGATCAGAATTACATATAGTAAATAAAAAAAACATTACGATTCATTCCAAATCTCGATCCTGCTAAATCTCATCAACTGAAAGGGGTAACAACTATAAGCACATGAGAGAGTGAGAAATATTATACAATGAGCATGAGGGTACAAAAATTACCATGGATAATTATTTAGCTAAAAACAGAGATAAGTTTAGTAACTGAAATTCATAATTAATTTTAAATAACAAAAGCATAATACGAAAATTATGTAAGTAAATAACTATAACCACGGTACAGAACATAATAGAACAGAGGTCACTGGAGTGACAATCAGAACAGAGTATGGGACTCCTATAGTGGTACTTACAAAATATAATTATTTATAAAATCATTTTTAAAATTTAAACAAACATATCCATGGATTTCAATTTAAGCAAATAGAGTTTAGAAAATAATCAACGCAATTGAAATATTAATATAATTTATAAAATATAGATTGCGTAAAATAAATTATGGTGACTCAAAACATACGTAAATTATATAATGGTGACTCAACGTATAATGTAACTCACTTTAATATTGACCCCTATTATTTTCTATTTCCTTCGATTTTTCAAACCTCACTCCTTGCTTCTACTTCTATTTTGTGATCCTCTGCTTACTACCTCAACCCCTATATATACATGTCCGAAGTACTGATGCCTCAAGCCCAATTTCTCCCTTAATCATTATGTGCACAGGTGGCACAATTTGGCTGCCTCCAACAATGCTCTCTTAAATCTTCTAGATTTATCATCAGATTTATACTCATCCTAATAGTGCCACCTCTCAGCTTTTGTTAACTAATTATTCTTGTGTCCCAAGTAATAAAAAAATTACATCATCCTCTCTTAATAACATACCATAATTCCTAATTAAGTTATATTGTAGGCACACATAACTATTAAATTAGATATATTATTTTATTTCTATATTTATTTTACTATTATTACCACTGTTATTACTATTGTCATTATAATTATTTATTTATTTTGTAGTAATGTGGTGTTAATTAAATAGTTGGGGTGTCACAACGTTAAAAATCATTCAGTGCGCATAACTGCTGTCTGTAAGTTTGCAATATCATCTGGGTTTGTGTGGTTGGTTCATGCAAGGGTCTCTGCGGCAAACGAGGTATTCCGCCTGAAAAGGTTCAATAGTGTGCATTCTTGTGGTGCTGCTGTACAGAATTTTAGGAACCCACGCACTGGGTCGGATTTGGTGTCTGATGTTATTGCGAATCATGTCCGGGTACAACCATTAACCCGCCCCACAAATGTGGTGTTCAATATGAAATATAGCTACAGGTTGGACATTAGTTACCGGGTTGCTTGGTTGGGGGTGGAAAAAGCGAGAGGGGAAGTATATGGAGATCATTCTATGTCATTTGACCAACTAAGGTGCTATAGCAATGTTGTTATGGAAAACAACCCACATAGCTAAATTAGTTTGGATTTCGACCAACAAATTGGAAGGTTTGTACGGTATTTCATATCTTTTTGTGCATGCATAGATGGGTTCAACCATTGCCATCCCTTTTTGTTCCTCGATGGTATGTTTCTAAAGGGGAGATTCAAGGATACATTGCTCGCGGCTACCACTAAGGATGACAACCAGGGTATGATAAACATATGCTTTTTGGGTCATGCATAGTGTTATGTACATTTGTCACAAAGCACACATTTTGGCTCACATTCATAATTATTTAATTATTTTATTTTTATTCATTTGTGAATAAACATTTGCCGATGTCATAATGTGTGCAGGCTTGTACCCTGTCGCTTTTGCGATTGTTGATTTTGAAAATTCATCCAACTGGGAGTGGTTCTTGCATTAATTGTCGGAAGTTGTAAATGCTTCTAGGACATTAACATTTGTATCTGATCGTAACACTGGCTTGTTACAATCAATGCCTGTCGTCTTCCCCTCCACATACCATGCTTTTTGCTTATTGCATCTTTAAATGAATCTTCGAGATCGGATGAAATACATTAACGCCAAACACAAGCTTGGCCTCATGTGTAAGTTACGAGAATGTGCTTATGCACCTACAACAACATCTTTCAACCAAAAGATCGAGATTGTAAAGCAGTGTAACCCAACGGTAGTTGGTAACTTTTTGAAAGACTTGCATTCCCAACATTGGGCGAACTCGTATTTCAAATAATTTTTCGTAATGTTACGTATCCATATTTTGTATTTTATTTTGGGTCTGTATCAATGCCATTGATTTTATTTTTTTTTAGGGGCCACAGGTACGGCGAAATGTGGTCTAACGCTGTTGAATTGTTCAACAACTGGATTCGAGAAGCTCGTCATCTACCCATCACTTAGTTGGTTGATGCAATTAGGCAGAAAATCTTGGAACAAATGTTGATGTGACAAGCTAAATCTCACGGTTGGGTTGGCGAACTTTGTCCAAAAATAGAAAAGAGTTTGGTTTCTGCATTTGAAGACAATAGGTCGTGGATTGTTAGTCAAGTTAATGTCGACATCTTCGAGGTTCATTCGCAGCCATCGATGTTAGTCAATGTTGGTAGGTATTCATGCTCGTGTTTCCAGTGGCAATTGAATGGGTTCCCTTGCTCCCACGCAATTGTTGCTTTTCGCAGCAATGGTATGGACATTTACGAATTCGTAGAACCATTCTATCACGTGGCAAACTATAGGGCTGCGTACTCTAGGTCTATCCACTACATTCCTAGCGTTGAGAAACCCAAGTCCGCAACGTCAGATTACCTCCTTGCGCCCTCGGTTTATAAGCAACCACTTGGCTGGCCCAAATGTAAGCAAATTTCGTCAAAGGGTGAGATTGTTCAACGTATTCGATGTGGCCAATGCGGCAAAATAGGCCACCACAACAAGAAAACATGCAAGGAACCGATGTAGTGCATTTGTTATATTTTTCGTCTACAAATGTGGTTAATTCGCAAATAAAAGTTACCTACAGTAACTCGTTGAACATGTTCATCTACATTCGCTATTGTAACGTCATCGTTACATCCGATATTATTACAACATTATGAAAAAATTATCTATTTATGACATTTACGTTCAATACGTTGCCTCTACGTAATACCAACACCTTTTACGCAATTCATATTTGTTGTTATTTTTTTAAATTAAGTGTGTTACTTTGGCACCACTATGTACCTCGTTGACAGTTTGTCTTAACACATCCTAAAAGGACACCATGGTTTCACTACCGTGGGTGACTACACTTACATAGCAATACTTTGGCTTACATGCTTCTATGTCATCACCATTTCATGTGTTATGATTTTTGCAGTCAATTACGTTACGAATGTATTTTTCTTTTCGCAAGTGTGACGGTATGTTTAAATAAAAATATGTGTTGGTGTTCCATTAGGTGCTATCACATTACAAATCAATGACATGTTACCGCCACCAGTTGTGACAATTACCATGAACCCTGCAACAAACCATTCACAACCAAAATTAGTGTATGCAGGTGTCGCGCACGCGTCCCCAATTTTGCTATAATTACAACATCACAATAAACCAGCACGGGGTGTCTAACACAACAACAGGCCGAATTACATTCAACAATTCACATAATAACAAAGTAAAATTTGTCCACTTACGGTGACCCCCAACACAACATATTCCTATATGGGTCAGTTCACTATCGTATACATGGTTGCTTATACGATGCCAACAAGCAACCACATTACGAACTTCATTACGAATCAACAAGCGCAATCATACTATGCATCGCAATTGATTTCATCAGTGCACACACATTTAAATTAAATTCACTATCTATTATTCCCAAAAAATAACATATGTGACCAAACATCAATATCGACTTTAGCCATAAAACTAACATCGTTCACCTTACAGAACACCTTAAACACTAAATCCAAATCAGTGTAATTTGTTAAAAACAAAAGTAACCCAAATCATGCAAGTTCCATCTACCTAACCATTAAATAAGAAATCAAAAAAATAGATTTTCAGTTCAAAGCTTAGTGAACGTAAAGGTCTGGAATGTGTGGGACAGTGACATCAATCCATTCTAGCACATAATCCTCTTATCGGGTCATTCAAAAACATCTTTACTACCGTTGCACGTAGACTGCATGGAGTCAAGCCACCCATCGTAGTGTCAATTTTGACTCCATGGATGTACTGTGTCATGACGTAACAAACAAAAATAGCACAATCCGGCCTGTAATGTAACCAAGAAAATACAAAATCAACTACAGTTTTTATGGGAAATAACGAAATGTTGAACAAAACTATAGTCACCACTTACGTATCAGGACTCTGTTGCGGGCAGTCGATGACCGGAACGAGCGGCCCATCAAACTCTAGCATCTTCACATTATCAAATGTAATCATAGGTTTCACAAAACTTGTGTAATGCTCCACCACCCACTGATTATGCAAAATTAATGACATATACATTAAACCATAACACACATTGCATACCACAAATCCACATTCCACAACACCATTGTAGCTCGCCTTTTTCGCGCCCCCTTTCGAAAACTTGAATATAAGCCCTACAGTTCGGACTCCGGGTTCTGAATCTAATCTCACAAATGCAATGTGAAATTGATAAACACCAAAGAGTCCAAATCCGGAAAATCTTTTGAAAAATCGATTTTGAATCAAATTGTCAAAAATGAACTGCTTTGCCAGATACAAAGTCGCCACCTAAATATTTTATTTTTGGGGAAATTTAGAAAACCCATGACTCGAGCCAAAGGCCATGTGTCCGTCGTCACCAAGATTGTCTCGGTTCGGGAACTTAAGTATGAGAGGGGAAGGTCATGAATACATTTGAGTACCCCCGCTTGCCCGATCAAAAATCGGCCTCTACTAATCGTGATATGATTTTTATCTACGTTATATGCTCTTGTTCCGATTTATTAGTTAACTAACTAATTAAATAATTAAATAATTACAACACATGTGCAATTAATTAGTAAACTGAACAACTAACTACTACGCCTCGGGAAACGAGGGATATACATGCGCGTGCTCGATTTTCACCCAAAAAGACCACCGTTTTGCTTCTGAATGCCTCTGTTTGCACAGTTGAACACCAACACTGCTGCTCACTCTGCTCTGCCTTACCAACACTGTGCTGAATTTTTGCATCAGTGGTTGGCTGGCCACTAGTAAAGGTTGCCGGCCACCAACCGGCTATGGTTGAAGGTTGCCGGCCATGGATGGTGGTTTGCCGGCCATGGAAAGTGGCCTACCGGCCACTAATGCACAAGTTCATCTAGCTGCAATAGAGGACAAACAGAGTACATACAGGGTATTTCAAGGGTTTGTTTGCACAACCTACCCCTTCTTTTCATGGGAAAATCAAAGGAGTAGCAAGCTTTGTTCACAAACCATCAATGAATGCAATTTCATTGCATGATGGCTTGTGAAACCAAGTGTGCAAGGTCAATAAATGCAAAACAAGATACAAACCTCCTCCTTTTCATGAAAGATTAAGGGAAGAAGTTGACCTTGAAAACTTGAATCATTTCATCACTAGTAAGTATGAAATGGTTCAAGCTTCCATGTGTTCAATTAACGTCCGATTGAACACAACCAAATATTTTCTTGCTCATGTTTAGTCCCAAGTTTTAGTTACTCCTTTTAATTACCTTTCCATTCTTTAACCAATTAAGTCCATTGGTGAGTTGAGTCCTCCAAAAGAGAAGGAAGTGTCAAACAAGGGGTAGTTTAAGGCAAGAAAGAGGTGTCATGCCGTTGATAATAAACCCTCAAATGGATTAAACCATTAAGCATGGACCTCAATCTCAAGCTTAAACAATCCTAAGGTTGAAACAACCCTTAAAGCAAACAAAAAGTTAAGAAATAAGAGAGGTTGTAGAGATTATGCTTGTTCAAATTAAGTGAGAAAAACACTAAAACAATGCAATCAACTCAAACAAGTAGTGTCTAAAGGCCTAAAACACCAAGCTTGTGAGGACACTTACACTAGAAGCACGCAAAACAAGACTCAAATGACTTAACCAACCCAAAATAGAGCTAAAGCAGGCTAAAATATGTCCTAAAACATGCTGGAATTGAGCTAAAACAAGCTAGATTAAAATGCTAAAACATGGCATAACCTAGGCTAGTAAGCAAGACACAAGGAGGGGAGGCTAACCCCTCCAAATTTGGACTTTAAAACATGATTTTGGCCACTGAAATAGCTCTGAAAATCAGTGTTTAAAAGCTTGGAAAAAGATAGTAAAATGGTGGGAAACTCAAGGGCAAAGGCCTTGAAAACAAGGTATAAAGAAGGGCTATCAACCCCTCAACCTTTAATGGCCTTAAACCCAAGGTTTAGCCCAAAAAACACATAGTTTTGACAGCCCAAAACAATGGAAAAACAGTAGGAATAAAAACAAATAAAACAAAGCTACAAGCAAAATCTTATACCTTTGAAGAGAAGAGCAACTCCAAGCAACAAAACCAAGCAAACAACACCCTCTAGAGCTCAAACCAAGCTCAAAAATACCTCAACTCAAAGATGGTGAGATTTGGTTAAGGGTGTATACGCAAAGGTTAAGGAATTGTAGGCAAAAGTGTAAAGAATTTGTAGAGAGAGAAAGAGAGAGAATTGTGGAGAAAGTGAAAAATTTTTGAGTTCAAAATTTTCTAACCTTACTACAAGAGAGAGGGGGTCCCTATATATAGAAAATATGAAATTCTCTCAAGAAAATCTAGCCCTACATGTGGATGAAGATGCATGCATCTGTGCAAATAGCAGGTACAGCTGGCATAAAATATCTGCAAAATACACTAGTGGTCGGCAGCCCAAAAGTGATGGCCGACAGCCTTTAGAGATGGTCGGCAGGCCACTAGAGGTTGCAGGTTGGAAAGACCAAGGCATGGTCCAAAAATAAGGCAACAAGGATGTAGGGTATGAAAGGCTCAAAGTTATGGCATTCCGCCAAGAGCTTCGAGCACTTGGCGAGTATGTAATCTCATCATCGGGTGTGCATGCAATGGTGTCCAAGTCGTAAGGGCCGTCAAAAATGGGGTGTCTACAACCATACACACACGGGAAATACAATTCACCTTGCCCGCTGATGTGATATGAATAGTAAACCATTATTATACGTTTACACGTTAATTTACGTCACATTCTTACCACATTTAGCGCTTCGTTATAATGGTTATCCCGCATCCCTCGTCTCGATCTCATAGAGTTATAGTGTTTCCAAGTGTCGGTCTCCGAGTTGTACACCATGATAGTCCAATGGTTAGAATGGTATATTGGGTAATGTATGTATCTGTGACCTTTTGCAGCTTTGAAATTTATGTTCAAATACTTTGTCCACGAAAGAGCACTCCGGTTCCTTATTACATCCTATCACAATTTCAAACATCATCACCAAGCCGATACCATATTAGTACATACATAACACAGATTGAGTTGGGGAGGTGTGCATCAGTTTGTTTGTTCAAATTAAAAGAACATACCGAACACATGGATGCAAGGTTTGAAAGGCTCAAAGTTGTGGCATTCCGCTGCAGGCTTTGAGCACTTGGCAAGCATGTAATCTCATCATCGGGTGTGCATGCAATGGTGTCCAAATCGTAAGGGCCGTCAAAAATAGGATGTCTACAGTTGCCCCTCTTTGACAGAACTCGGTGTCATGAAATGACGTGAGTGAATGTCAAATCCCAAAGATGATCCATTTTGACAAGGCTGTAAGACTTGGACAAACAATCAAGATAGAAATAAATGGTTGCGCCCGCAGGCTGCCTACATATCCCTTTGCAAGGAATCAAACCAGCGTAGTTCTAGGGCAAGATGTAAACGAAATGCACAATGCAACTTGAAAGCTAGACTCACACACTATGCGAAGCCAGTGACTTTGAAATCTTATGATCATGTGAGATGATGCAATAAGCAAATAACAAGTATAATAAACAAGAATATGATAATGACATATGAATGAGCAACTTCAAGCTCAAAAAGCGAAAAGATCTAAAACACACTCTAACCATGCCAAGACACGAGACAAGGAAAGAAAACATCACTCAGGGTTGCATTTCACGCATCTTGAGAAAACGAGAACAAAAATTGCTTGGGCTCGTGTTTCATACGTCTCGAGACACAACCACTCGAGAGCGAACTTCGTACGTCCCGAGGTAAAACCCGCCCAGGGTCGCGTTTCACGCATCCTGAGAAACAACCACTTGGGCGTGTACTTCGTACGTCCTGAGGTAAAACCTGACCAGGGTCGCGTTTCACGCGTCCTGAGAAACAACCACTCGAGCGCATGCTTCGCACGTCTCGAGGTAAAACAAAAGAGGAGTGTGCGATAGATTCACGAAGGTGAACAAGTGCGATAGATGCACAAAGTGAATAAGTGCGATAGATGCACAAAGTGAACAAGTGCGATAGATGCACAAAGTGAATTAGTGCGATAAATGCACAAAATGAATAAGTGCAATAGTGCACAAAGTGAATAAGTGCAATAGTGTAGACACCCCATTTTTGACTGTCTTTAAGACTTGGACGCGACTGATGGTTTACACGGTGGAGAAAGGTGTGCAGGGGAAAGGTTCAGTTTCTTCGGCAAGGAGAGAGTCAAATCCCAACTTCATACCCCTGTTCTAGACCAAAACAATCTTGATCAAAAGATTTTAGTCTTAAAACCCTCTCTTTCAAAACGTTTTTGAAATAAAGTTTTTACGATGTTCCGAGGCTCACATTTTGTCAAACGTTGCGCTTTTCGGTAAACCGAGCGAGGACAAAGTGGAAATGAACGAAAGAGAGATGAAATCTTTGAAAAAAAATTTCAAAACACCTTACTTAGGGGTTTGGAGTTGAAGAAAGGAGGAGAAGAGAGAAGAAAACTAGTTTGGGAGAAGTTCGGCATGAATCCGGGTAGGGCCAAAGCTGCGCGGCTTCACCGAAACGGGCATAACTTTTTGCATAGGAGGAATTTTGATGCGAGGTTGGCGCCATTGGAAAGCTAACTTCTGGGGCTTCAAAGTGGCCACATGGGAGGCCAGCAATTGTTCTGGCCGGCCACCTTTCTTTGGTCAAAAGTGATTCAGCATGAATCTGGGAAGGAGAGAAAACACTGTGTGGCTCTGCCGAAATGGGCATAACTTTTTGTACAAGAGGAATTTTAATGCAAGGTTTGTGGCATTGGAAAGCTAACTTCCGGGGCTTCATTTTGAACTCAAGAATCTCCTATGTCCAAGTCCGGGTGGAGGAGATATGGTTGGTTGAAGTCCGGTTGGACCGAATCTGCGCGGCTTCACGGAAACTGGCATAACTTTTTCCACAGGAGGAATTTTAATGCAAGGTTTGCGGCATTGGAAAGCTAACTTCTGGGGCTTCATCCTAGGAGGTGGCTGGCCATATTTGACCCTTTTGACCTGGCCGGCCGGCCAGGTAAAGGCCGGCCGGCCACCTAAACCCTAAAAAACTGGCCGGCCATTTTTGCCCCTGTGAGTACATTCCAGCTATGTATTTTGTTTTCCCCCAGATTTTGTATCCGGGGGTTTGGCCTTTTGGGAGGAAACTTGAATTGGTTTTTCCCCCCATTTTTCCCCCTCTTTTTCACACCTTTGCCTATATAACCAGCACCCCCAGTTGTGTTTTGGGAGTTAGAAATTTTTGGTTTAAGCCTCTTGCATTCAATCTCTCTCTCTCTCTCTATTCCAACCATCAAAACCCTAAAAGTCCTATACCATTTCTATACCAACCCATAGCACAAGGCCTCCATACTCCATTCCAACAACTTGGGGCTGTTTTTCAGAGCTTAGGAGCACCTTTTCTCAGACCAAAAGCTGCTGGTCCATTGGTCTTCAAGGGTGAGCCTTCTTCTTCCCTTTTCTAGTCTTTTCTTGATTTATTTATAAGTCTTACTTGCTTACATTTTTGGGCTCCGACCCTAACTAAAAATAGCCATATTTTGACCCACCCTTCATGTTTGGTCAAGGGTCTTTTGCTGTTTGAGGCTCCTTTTTTACACTTTGTGTTAAAGCTCTCTTTTATGCCTTATTTTTACATAGTATTTTAGGCCTATTTGTGAGCTGTTTCAGACTTTTCTATAAACTGTGAGGTACCTTATTTTGAGCCCTTCTTCAACTTTGTTGAAGGGCTCTTCACTGTTTGCGGCTTCCATCTTTCACTTGCCTCTTTGTCCCTCGTTTGGCCCTATTTTTGCATGTTTTTTTAGCCCCTTGTGCTTGTATTTTTGGGCTCTGACCCGAACTGTAAATAGTCATATTTTAACCCCTTCTTCATGTTTGATCAAGAGTATTTTGCTGTTTGAGGCCCCCTTTTTGCTCTTTGTGTTTAAACCTTCTTTTAGGCCTATTTTTGCATAATATTTTAAGCTTATTTTTGCACTGTTTTGGGCTTAGTCATAAACTGTAAAATACCTTATTTTGAGCCCCTCTTCAACTTTGTTGAAGGGCTCTTCATTTTTTGGGGCCAGCAGTGGCCACTTGCTTCTTTGTCCCTCTTTTAGGCCCATTCCTTGCATGATAGTTTAGCCTTACTTGTGTATATTTTCATGGCTTGTTATAAACTGTAAAGTGCATTATTTTGAGCCTCTCTTCAACTTTGTTGAAGGGATCCTTACCATTTGGGGCCAGAAGATATTACTTGCTTCTTTATCTCTCTTTTGGGGCCATTTTTGCATGTTGGTTTAGCCCTATTTTTGTTCACCTCTTAGCCTTGCTTAAAACTGGAAATATGCTTGTTTTGGGACTGTCTTGATTATGTCTTCATACTTTGTGTTCAAATAATGCATGCTTTGTATAGCTATAAGTCATTCCATGCGCCTAGTTTCGAGTTTCGAGTCTCATTTCATGCATCGGGTGTCATGTTTCCATGTTTCGGGGCTGTTTTGCATCATATTTTAGCGTTGAAATTTGCATGCTAGTATGCCATATTCCATGCCTTGCCACGCTTTGTTAGAGTGGCATTTGGTGCCTTAGGGTCGGTCCTCGGTTTGCGTGCAAGTGTGCACGCATCTCGAGTGTCTCATTTTCATCTAATGGCCTCTTATGTGAGTGCGGCTGAGGTCCGCTTGTGTTGGTGTAAGTCCATTATGCATTGTGTATGCCATTTCATTTCATAGCAATGTGTATGCTAGGTTTTATGTTAGCGCATTGTGTATGCCATGTTACCTCGTGCATCGTGTATGCCATTTCATAGCGTTGTGCATGTTAGGTTGTATCTTAGTTGCATTCATGCATGTCATGCATATTGCATTGTGTTTGGGATAGGAGTTAGCCCGAGCACGAGAAACGAGGTACGTTTCGTACTCCGAGTGACGGAACGTCTCTCAATTCCCTGTCGCCGACACTCCGGATTACCCATGATGGAGTTTAGGCTTTATTGTGTTTTCATGTGCATTCATTTCATATTAAGTTGTGCAATTCGACTCCTCGGCCATCATGCATCGAGATGCGTGATTGGTGGCACGAGGATCGAGGCATGCATACATGTGTGAAAATACTTTGCCATGCCCCTCTGTTGCTCTCTGTTGCAGCAAATCAAGAATCAGCAGCCTTCCGAAGCTTGGCGCGCTTTCCAAGAACAATTGCAAACAGAGGCTAATTGGGGCATCGCGATGGATTTTCGCGCCGAGCATGCATCATTCATCACCCGGAGCAGAGTCGAGGCAGTCCCTGGCTTGCACGCCAATTTAATGCTTTCCTAGTTAAATTTGTTAATTAATTAGGGTTTTGTACATATTTGGACTGTATTATTTATTTGGACTGTACTATTCATTTGGGACTGTATATTATTTTATTCGGACCCTCTGCGCGAGGGCAATGTTGTAATAAGTGTGCGTGTGTGTGATGTATGTCTTCCAACCCCACGTCTTTCTTCCCTTTTATTTACCAGCTTATGATGGCTAGATTAGGGCATGTTTCAATTAGCATACAGTATGATAGCATGTTTGCATTCATTCATCTGTTTTGCATGCACTGGGCTCGGCGCATCATACTAACTGCATTTGTATTTCAATTCTAAGATGAATACGTGTTAGCTGTAGCAGTCCATATGCCATGTTTAGAATAGCCGAGCCTGCTATAGTTGCATTTTTGCATGTGTTGCATTAGGTATTTCTGTATACTTAGGATCATGCATGGATTTCTAATTAGCTTCTTTTTTGGCTTGGAGTACTCGGTGAGTTTTATGCTTTAGCATCCTTGCATGTGTGTGAGTGACTGCCATGATAGCATGCTTACCATGAGGCTATATGCTTATGTGATATAACTGCCTGAATGCCTGTGGGTGAAGGTTGGGTTATTTGGATTGGAACAATGCATTGACTGTGAGTTTTAAGCCCACTAGATAGTGACAAAACCATGTTTTCTAAGCCCACCTGAGGGTGGCAAAATTTGCTTTTTAAGCCTACTTGTGAGTAGCAAACCATCTTTCAAAAACAAACATGAAATGTTTTGTTCCAATTCAGGCGACCCGGTCTATACTTGTATGCTGTGCGCATCACATAGTAAATCTAGGCTAATAACCGGAATAAAGACACATAATGTTTTCAAAACTTGATATCATGGTTAGTAGAGGCCGATCTTTGATCGGGCGAGCGGGGGTGCTCACGAAGTGACCTTCCCCAATCGTACCCAAGTTCCCGAGCCGAGGCAACTTTGGTGATGACGGACACGTGGCCTTAGGCAACGAGTCAGGGTTTCCTAAATTTCCCAAAAATAAAATATTTAGGTGGCGACTCTGTATCTGGCAAAGTAGTCCATGTTTGGCACTTCTTTCAAAAATCTGTTTTCTCAAAACGATTTGCCGGATTTGGACTCTTTGGTTCAGATTACGAACCGTGACACAAATCGAGTCCGAACTGTAGCGAGGTCCCCCGCGGGCTTGTTACAGATAGATGCACAAAAACTTCAACTGAAACTCCTCTGAATGAACCGTACATACAATATCGTCTGCCTGTGTAAGAAAGAAACTTAACAAGTGCGATACATTAAGAATGCATGTTCTATGCAAGACAAACAACTGAGATACAATGTTAATTGAAGGCATGTTCCAAGCGAGAAACAAAAGCATATTTTATGCGTGAAACAAGAGCGAAAGCATATTCTATGCATGATTCATAACGAATGCATGATGCACATGCAATATGCGTGAAATGCATATCTTATGCAACAACGTATGTGAAATGCATATTTTATGCAACAAAGTGACCTGCATATTTTATGTAACAAAGTGAAATGCATATTCTACGCAAGGTACAAAAACAAATTTAGTAGCAACTTCTGATTTACCTCTCGGAAGAGTTACAATATATTTAAAGGATACACCTTGTTCATGTTGACAAGTGGCGAACATTGTGCACCGAAAACACAGCTTTGAGCTTTTGTAAAGACAATTTGAACCCCACAGTGAACCATCCCTACACTTCTTGGAAACAAAGGACACAAAACAACATCAAGACTCCAAGGGAGGCCACCGGCCGGCCGTAGGAGGAGGGTGCCAGCCACGGATGAGCCTTGTCGACCCCATGCCGGCCACTAATGGTAGTACAGGGCAAAACCAACTTTTCAAGCTCGGGTCTTTAAATATAAGTGACAAGGGATCATTTCCTTGCAACCTTAAGACCGAAATTCTTCTCCCTCTCTCTCTAGACACTTATTCTCTCTAGATTTGAGCTTTCTACGCGTTTTCCAACGCCCCACGTGAAGTTAATTCGCTAAACCCTCTTCGTTTCCTCCCTTTTGAACCGATTGAAATTTGGTTTCGACCCTTCTTTCCTTATTTTCACCCTTCTAGGCTTGTTCTACTCGAGTTTCTCTCGAGTTTTGTGCCTTTTCCTGAGCTTTGACTTTTTCTTCCATTTTCTCTCTCCTAGGGTTGACTTTTTCCAAGTTTACCCCCGTTTCAGCATTTTTCTTCACTTTTTCACCTACTTCGCACCCATTTTCAGATGGTGGATGATTTACCACACGACGAGGCTCTTCTAGAGATTCATGCCTCCATGTTTTCACATGTTCCTGAGGTAGTAGAGCCAGCAGCTGATCTTGAGGCCGAGCCAGAGGTAGAGTTAGAGCCTGAGGCCGAGCCAGAGCCATTACCGCTGAGGGTACGACCTTTCGATCCAGAGAGATACCATCCCCAGACACATATCTTGCCTACCGGAGGCATTAGACGCTTCACTGAGTTTGCTTGCGGTGCACCGGAGGACCTCTTGCTGAGGGAGCCGGCTTCTCACTTGTCAGCCATTGCCGTTGAGGTATGAACTTTGTTTTCATGCATTCTTGCCTTTTTTTACTTGTATTTCTTGCACTGCCTTTTATTTTACTATACTATTATCACTGCTTTATCTGATCCATCTGTTCTTTATTTGTTGCATCTATTTTCTGCCACAGGGCGAGTCTCGTGCCTTTAAAGGGTACGGTGCTACGACCGTACAAGACTGGTATGACAAGCTCCTTGCTGGAGTCCGGGACATTGTAGATGAGGCTGTCTTCGGCCTCTTTTGCTCCAGTTTGACACGGGTCATCGTGAGCTGTCCTCTCCTAGGAGCGCTCGTGGAAAGGTGGTAGGACACCACCAACTCTTTCCACTTCTCCACTGTTGGAGAGATAACGATGACTCCCTACGACTTCGCCATGATCACTGGCTTAGAAGTAGGGGCGATCCGATCCCTCTCGACACAAACATGAGAGAGTGAGAAGCGGCCTAGATTAAACTACTGGGAGCACATTTACCTCTATACCAGAAGGGCATGGTCAGACACACCTGGTTCGCCAAGTAGTTCAGAGAGACTGAGCCCGAGACGATAGAGGAGATAGAGTAGTACGCCAGGGGCTTTCTGATGTTCGTCTTCGATACCACCTTGTTTTCAAACAGGTGGAACACCGTAGGCCTGTATCTGTTGAGCGCCTTAGTGACCCTTCCTTGGGTGCGCTTCTATGATTAGGGTGGAGTTGGCATCGCCACGCTATATGGATACATGAGCTCGACTTCCCATCTGAGTGGAAACTTGATTAGGGACTACTGGCGAGCCTGGGAGGTATACATCTCGGTTCCCTCTTTGCACTTTACATTTTCTGCTTTATATCTGTTCAATACCTGTGCTTTCTGCTTTGCACTTTCTATATTTGTTTATACATTGTGCTTTCTGATTTGCACTTTCTATATCTACTCATACTATATTAATCACATATCACTGCATTTTCTCTGCAGTTGTGGGTCTATGGATATTTTCCAACTTTAGCCCCAGAGTCCATAGAGGGGCTCCCACTGGCAATCCCCTACTGACGGAGGTATGACGGCCTGCTCCAGTGTAAGACCCGTGAGACCTTCACATTTTTCTGGCATTGCTTCAACACGATAGCTACCCATGAGGTAACCCAGAACACAATCATTTTCGCTTTAACACTGTTTTGATTCATATTACAATTGACAGCAATTAATCAACCATACAACTTTTATTTATAGATCATGTGGCAGCCATGGGCCATGATGCCAACGGGGATTCGGGACCAGTATGCTGGGGCCTAAGCTATTTCTTGCTTTCACATTCTACTTGAGGGCCCAGTCTACCGGGCCTGGTTCATGAACGAGCAGTTTGTGAGCCAGACTGTGGGCCTACTTGACTCGATCATTCTGATGGCGCCGCCAGAGTCCATGCGATCAACAGATAGCCTATCCATTGATGAGGTTATTCAATTTATGGTAGGCTTGGATGCTGACTACTTCCGAGCAAAGCGAGACTATGCGACCTTCATTCAGATGTATGTTATGCCACATTTGATAGGCGCTTATGGAGGTGAGAGCTCCTGCTACGTGAGAGGCACCTAGAGTGCCCCGGGCGACCAGGGCAACTAGGGCCCCGTGGTAGAAAGGCTTCCTGGGCGAGGCAGAGGACTGGTTGGCCAGAGCTTCTGACTACGCTGACATGCTGGTGGCATACTGGGGATCCTTACCAAGTCCAGATTGAGCCTGCAGTGGCTGGACATGAGCTTGTCGGGGTTCGAGGCCCGACTCAGGTATGGACCACACTTTACATTTCTCACCCCACATTTCATTTTAGATATGTTCATTGCAAATACTAATCACCCAAATGCATTTACAGGCCTCCATAGAGTACACGAGGAGGGCTCTCGAGCTGATAGCCTCCCTGATGAGCATGGTACAGAGGAGAGAGGTGTTGTTCAATCTCTACGGTATCCAAGTAATTTTCTTCAGTTTATGCTTCATGCTATCAATTTTCCAACAATGCACTGGCATTTCAACTATAGTCTGTTCCAAACTGCATGATCTGATACACTGCATTCACACATTGCATTCATACTATACTCATACTATATCTAATTTCTGCATACATTCATTCTGCACATTATTCTGGCATCTGATATATACGTTGTAACTGATATGTTGACAACTATCTTTTCTAGATTCCAGTTGTACTAGCGGCACCAACACCAGGACCAACAGTACCTCCTCCAATAGCAGGGAGGAGAGGCAGAGGTAGAGGTGCTTGAGGCCAGAGCAGTCCTCCAGAACCTATCTTGCACGATGATGATGTTGAGACTAGTGGCTCGAAGAAGGCAGTGAGTCAACATTCTGAGTTATCTAAGAGTGGAGATGATGACATCGGCTCAGGTTCCGAAAGCGGAGGCGACGATGCTGATGGGGGTTCCGGGGCAGAGAGCGGAGACGATGCCGATTCTGGTTCTGGCTCAAAGTCTGCTTCAGATAGCGGCGCTGATGGAGATAGTGCCCCAGAGTCCTCTCCTCCGAAGAAGAAGATGAAAAGGGCCTTTAGAGCATGAGGCTACTGGCGCTGATTTTTTATACTTTTGCGTAGTTTCTTTTGTTAGTAGCATTAGCACATTGTATAGCTTCATATAGGTTTTATTTGCTTTAAAAACTTGTACTCCTCTTTTGTAAAAACATGATCGGAATAAAACGTTACAGGTTTTTTGAAAAAAGTGTTATATTTTGCATCATGAGCACCATATAGCATGGAATGGACATGGAATCGAATTGGCCAAGATAACACTCTTGATTGAAACAAAATCTTAATCGGGTAATGAACTGACCAACAACTAAAATACAAAAAGCAATATACAACTTGATAAACAAAACAATATACAACTTGATAAAGCAAAAACAACGCTACAACAACTTAAATACAAAATAACAAACTTGCTAAAATCGAAAATACTCAAAACAAGACCTTAAAACACTCGAAGATCAAAACAAAACATATGCTTCCAACACTGCCTAACACACAGGTGGACAGCAGGTCAAAGTGAGAGACTGCCAACCACAAATAGGGGTTGCCGGCCACATGCCGACTATGAGAGGTGGCCTACCGGCCACCAATGTCTCTTGCCGGTCACCAATGCGGCTTGCCGGCCATCAATGTGAAAGACCTCCAGATTATTGACACTTGGCTTCCACTCACTATCTTATCTTCTACAAAAGGTTGAGCTTCGTGATTTCTTCATTTCAGCTGCTAATTCTTTACAAATGGAGCCATTTTTCGTTGAAAAACTCTCGGATTGGATTGCAACTTTAGACGGCTCGGAAAAGGTGAATTTCTGGGGTTTCGGCATAAATGCACTTTTTCCGCTGAGCCATTCTCCGCTTTGTTTTTCATTCTTTCATGCCACAGTTAGATGCTGGAACCCAATTACACATGCCTTTAGCTTTGGGGGACAAGAGATATGCCCGACAATCGAAGAATTTCAGGCGCTAATGGAATCCCGACGCGATGAGGAAATCATATCTCAACCCCGTTTCGGCCATATCCAAGCTTTGGGACAAATGTGTGGGCTCACTCTACACAAGGCTCGATCTTTGGCTCACAACGGAGAGCTAGATATTCCTAGCCTAATTCATCGATTTTCTAACATCGGTGACCAAGGTGACCTTCTTTGGTGGGGTTTTTGACAACACGCCCTTTGCTTATGTATACTGGCTCTTGCCCTAAATTTCGGCGGGTCTAGCATTCAGTTGATTAAAGTGGCCTAAGGTTTGAAAGAGGGCAATAGTTGCATTGGCTTGGTACTGGCTGAGACTTTGATGGGCTTAGACACCTTCCATCGGCGAGAGACTACCAAATTTGCAGGGAGTCCACTACTTCTGCAGGTATTGTTTCCCGCCCTTTCTCATATGTATTGCTCACATCACTTGGCATTCATGCTCTACTTTTCTCTCAAAAATCTTTTCTCACTTTTCTATCAACATACATCTCTCTATTCTTTAATCTCTCTTTTCTTTCATCCCTTCCCAAGTGTGGCTAATGGACAAGCTGAAGGTAGTGGACTCTTCCCCTACATACTCGGCTCGAGCGTACTTCTTCCGCCAACAGCTAGTGAATTTTCCCAACGAGAGGTGGTGGTGCCATTGGATGTGCAATAGGTCTACTGTTAACATTGCTTAGCGCTGCCCTTAGCTTAACTTGACCGAAATGAGCTACAGCATGACTCAACAACCAGGTATACAACTGATCGACCTTATACACTATATATTCTACTTCCCTTTCCAGTTTAGACGTCAGTTTGGGCATGATCAGATCCGCCCAAATGAGGGGGTAGAGTACTCGGTTTCATTCCCCATCCGAGCTTCACACTTGGCTAGATACCTCACTGCTTAGAGGACGAGAGAGCTTCTGGCCCCTGCCCCTAGTTTCAGTTACGCCCTTTCTGGAAAATGCCTGGCTTGGCTCGAGGATGAGGCACAATTCGGGCCCACTTTGGCATCAGAAGCTTCCACAAGCACGAGTAGGGGACGCAAGAGCACCTAACTCATCTATGCCCCTAGTTTATTGTTTTGATCTTACTTTTCAAGTTTTTATGAATGTAATAAAAGTAACTTTGACTTATATCAGAGAGTTGGAGAACTTCATGTTGAAATCAATGAAATTAAAGTTGTGAGCGCTGAAAATTTTCCTTTTTGTCCAAAAATGATCTAAGTTGTAAAAGCTAAAATTTGAACAAAATCAACTTTTATTAAAACTTTCCAAAACCATTTTCGAAAAGGATCACCACCTAACACACACGGAATCAATCCTCGAGATATACAACCCTGAATCCAAAGATCATAAATTGCCCCTTGACTGAATAACACTGCTCAGCACTATAACCAGTTCTCAAAATAAAGATCACAACCGAACCCTCAGATAAAGAACATACAAAGATGACTTAATCAAACACATGGACAGGACAGTTGAGTTGGAAGTGTTTATGGCCGAACTTCAGGATAAAGTCGCCTACGTATCCCGAAGATGGGAATTAGGCCTTACGTAGTTCGGTTCAGGTTCACTTGAGTATTAACTCCCTCATTTTGCGCTCTAACTTTTGCCAAGGCTGCCCTTTCAGGGTTTTCAACCTTGCGAGCTCAGTTTTCTTTATTTCTAATTTTTTTCATGCTCTAACTTTTGCCTAGGTCGCCCTTTCAGGTTTTCGGCCTAGCGAGCCTCTCAGGGATAGTATTTCTTCAACTTGTCCATGTTGATCGGTTGGAAAAATTCTAGGCCATCCAGGTCCATAAGAATAACGGCTCCACCCAACCAGATTGTTTTGATAATACAAGGACCAGTCCAATTGGGTCTGAACTTGCCTCTAGGATCATGGATGGGAGCTCGATTGTCTTTCAGCACCATATCCCATTCTTTGAGATTCCAGGACTTAACATTCTTGTTAAAAGCCCTAGCAATCCTACGTTGATAACCCTGAACATGGTATAATGCTTTCAGCCTTCTCTCATCAAACAACATCAGTTCTTCGAACATGCTCTGTTGCCAGTCCGCCTTTACTATCTGACACTCAGCCATAACTCGTAGTGACGGGACTTCTATTTCAATTGGCAGAACAACTTCCATCCCGTAGACGAGAGAATAAAGAGTTGCCCCTGTAGACGTCCGAATTAAAATTCTGGAGCCCCAGAGTGCAAACGACAATTTATCTGGCCAGTCCCTGTAGGTCTCAACCATCTTTTGTAAAATGATCTCGTTTGGGACTCCATATCGGCAAATGATGTTGTTTCGGATGAACTTAGCCACATGCACTGCTTTCAAAACTGTATAAGACTGAGCTTCCACCCACTTTGTAAAGTAATCAATTGCCACCATAATGTACTCATGCCCATTCGACCCTTTCAGTGTGACCACCCCAATGACGAAAATTCCCCAGACTGAGAAAGGCCATGGTGAAGTCATGTTGTACAGCTTCGACGGCGGGATATTCATGCAATTAGCATGAATTTGGCATTTGTGGTATCGCCGAACAAAACCAATACAATCCTCCTCTATAGTAGACCAGTAGTAACCCTGCCTGAGAAACTTCTGGGCTAACATTACTCCATTCATGTACGCCCCGCACTCTCCTTTATGGATGGCCTCCATCAGGCGCTTTGACTCATCTTCTTCGATACACAACTTGTGCATTCCGAGATGACCTCTCTTATACAGTTTACCTCCTCAGATGATAAATTGGACGGCCATCCACTATATTGCCCTTTTGTCCTTGGTATTTGCCCCTGGTGGATAAACCTCATTTTCCAAGAAGTTCCAGATATCGTAGTACCAAGGGTTTTGATCTTGTGCTTCATCTATTGCGGCGATAGTTTCATAGGCCGGCGTGTATCTCTGCTCAATGATGATCGGACGCATCCAGACTTTAAGCGGGATGTCTATCATAGAAGATAGAGTTAATAAGGTGTCAGCGAACCTGTTGTTCTCTCTCAGTAGATGTGTGAAAGTCAGTTTTTCAAACCTAGGAATCAGAACGTCCAGGGTTTGGTGATAAATCTTCATCTTTTATTCTTTGACCTTCCAGTCTCCGTTTGCCTAAGACACAACTAAGTTCGAGTCCTCGATAACATCCAACCTTTTTGCCCCTAGTTCCAGGGCGGCTTCCAAACCGGCGATACATGCCTCATATTCTGCTTCATTATTCGATATCTTGAATTGGAGTTTAAAGGCTAAAAGTATATGGGAGTCATCGGGTGCTATCAGCAATACACCTATCTCATAATAGTATTGATTGGACGCTCCGTCAAAGTACATTGTCCAAGTCTCCTCCTTAACTTGCAGAATGGCTTCATTTGGGAACAGGTATTTTACTGCTTCATCTCCTTCCACTGGGTGATCTGCCAAAAACTCTACTACAGCTCTCCCCTTAACCAACTTATGAGTGATATACTTCAGATCAAATTTGAAGAGGAGAAGCAACCAACGGGCTAGCCTATCCATAAGCGTTGGTTTCTCAAAGAGATATTTAATGGGATATAATCTCGAAACCATAATTACGGAGTAAGCTAACAAGTAGTGCCTCAACTTCCTAGTAGTCCATACCTGGCAGGTCTCATAATCCAGCATTTTCTTGCTCAAATAGTAGATGGCTTTCTCCATCCTATTCTCAGATTCCTGAGCAAGCATGTTTCCCATTGTGGTGTCTGTCACTGACAGGTATAGAATCAAAGGCTTCCCCGGCTCTGGCGGCAATAGCACTGGCGGATTCTAAAGCTACTGTTTGACCTGCTCAAAAGCGAATTGACATCGATCATCCCATCAAAATTTCTTTCCTTTCTTTAGGAGACCAAATAGTGGTTCACAAGTCAAGGTTAATTTAGAAATAAATCGTCTTATGAATTGTACTTTACCCAGAAAGCATCACATCTCCTTTTCAGTCCTTGGTGGTGGCATTTCTAGGATGGCCTTGATTTTGGAAAGATCTACCTCGATACCCCTCTGTGTGATCAAGAAGCCCAGCATTTTCCCTGCTATTACACTGAAAGTACGTTTCTGCGAATTCAACCTTAGTCTGTATTCTCTGATCCGTTGAAAGAATTTCTTCAAAGCGATGTAGTGGCCCTCTCTTTCTTTGGACTTGGCAATCATGTCGTCTACATACACCTCGACCTCTTTGTGGATCATATTATGCATAATAGTGGTTGCAACTTGTTGATAGGTAGCCCCGGCATTCTTCAGCCCAAATGGCATCACTTGATAACAGTAGGTTCCCTACGGCATAGCAAATGCAGTTTTCTCTCTGTTCTCGGGTGCCATCAGAATCTGGTTATACTTGGAAAACCCATCCATAAAGGAAAGCAATGCATGACCCACAGTGAAGTCCACTAATTCATCAATGTGCAGTAGAGGAAATTTGTCCTTCGGACTGGCTCTGTTCAAATCTTTGAAGTCTACACACACCCAGATCCTACCATCCTTTTTCGGCACTGGAACGATATTGGCCAACCAAGTTGGATACTCAGATACTAGCAAGAACTCTGCATCGATCTTCTTGGTGACCTCTTCCTTAATTTTCAATGCCCAATTCGGACGGATTCTCTGCAACTTCTGCTTGATGGGTCGAGCCTCGGGGTCAAAAGGGATCCGATGTTGTACAATCTCAGGATCGATTCTAGACATGTCTTTGTAAGACCACGTGAAAACATCTTTGAAATATTTTAATAAAGCAACTAAGCGTTCGCTCTCTTCTGAAGACAATGTGGACCCGATCTGGACCAAACATGGATCCTTCTCAGTACCCACATTAACAGCAATGATGTCATTAGCAAGGGGTTTTGCAAACCTCTCCTCCTCTCGATTAATTAAAATTTTCAAAACTTGAGGAATTCCTTCCTCTTCGTTTTCATTAAAATTCTGAAAATCTTGGTCAATGCAATAAAAAAGCGGCATAGAGAAATACTCAGAATCAGCAGCGGCATTCTCATTCATAAAGTCCAGCTCATCCAGCTCTTCGGTTACAACCAACTCAAAAGCAAAAGAAAAAGAGAACCTGGACAAGACCTTGGCATGTGGGTTATCACTCCCAGGAGTACCAAACTCAAACTTAGAAGAACCGGAATCTGATTCCGACTCCACAGACTCTGTGGAATCAGATTCTGGCTCACTACTTGACTCAGAACTACTAGACGGGTAGCCCTCCTCCAGCTGCCAAACGAGATACGGTGCTTCAAATGCATCCAAAATGCTGCTAGATGGGTTCACACTCAGTTCCTTCCCAATCATAGAGATGGTAAGGTTATCCCTCAAGCTCTCTGAGTCAGCCGGAGGATCTAAAAAGAGACATGCAAGTGCTGCTCCTACTCCAAGCTTGTTATTTTCTGAGTCACTCTCTATGTTCTATTCTACTTTAGCACTTGGTTCAGTCTTCTCCTCGGTATCACTGTCTTGCAACTGTAGGTCGAAGAAGATTTTGAAACCAGGGACACGCTGCTTGGCAGAATTCAACCAAGGCTCGGGAAAGCCATAAAATGGGAAGGCTTCACCTTCCCGAACAAAGTGACCGTTCAGTGTTCCCCAGATCGGCCTGTGATTAAGCTCATAGCGTTTACCGGCCTGCTTGGCTCTAGCTCTGCCTGCCATCTCTTTTCCTTTCCTAATCCAATCCTCTTCGATGGGCATATAGCCAAAACCAAAGACATGCGGATTATATGGCACATCGGCCAATGTTGTAACGCCCTTTCGGCCACTTCTTCTAAGCCCCATTCCTAACACATGTTATAGCTTGTTCATGAAATAGATTGATTGGGCACTAACATACATGCCCTTATCTACTGCCAAGATGGTTTGCACTGCTCGGGCCTCAGCCAGCGTAAAACCTGAAAGGAAAACATCCTCCTCGCCATAAACAATTTCTAGCACAGGTGTAGTTACCTCTGGCGGAGGATGGATAGATGAATTCCTGAAGATGATTGCCACTCCCTTCCTATGGGGGTATTTCAGCATTTGGTGGAGGGTAAAAGAGACAGCTTTCACTTGGTACAACCAAGGTCTCCCTAACAATGGATTAAAAGTGGCCAAGACATTCAGGACATGAAACTCAATATCCTGTTAAGCTGGGCCCACTTAAACTCTGATCTGTACCATGCCCATAACCTCTCTGCTCATATTGTCGTGCACCCCGAATCACTTGGGCTGTGGGCACGAAATCTGCTGGTTTCAGACCGATGGCATAAGCTGTGCGCGACGGACAGACATTGATAGCTGACCCAATATCGACCAACACCACTGGTACCTATTTTTCTCTGCACTCAACAGATATGTACAGAGGTTTGTTGTGTACTGAGCCTTCTGGCGGCAGTTCTTTCTCGAAAAAGGTTAAGGTTGGACTGGTACCACCTGGGAAAACTAATTCCACAAGCTGTTCAGGGGTAGTGTCAATGGACAGTTTGGCTTTGTCCATTGCTGATAATATAGCCTGTCAATGCACTCGAGAAGCCATGAGTAGCCCCTAAATTGAAATATCAGCTTGGATTTTCTTCAGTTGCTTCAGCACTGCTTCTTCCTCCAACTGTTTTTCTTTCTGTTTTTCAACCTCCTTATCTTTTCCAGAGGGCTCTGCTTCGTCTAAATGTAGGGGTTTGAAATACCGCTCACTCCTCGTCATGTGGTCCACCTCTTCAGAGTACTAAGTATTGTCTGGCAGGAACTCATCCCAGTCCTCGTCAGTGTAGGCCAGATGTAGATCATCATCTTCCCACCATATACCCCCGGCAACCGACAAGCAATTGTCTGGTTCCGTTCTAATCACTCTCACATCAGAAATATCCCCCACAGGGTGTTGGGCTTTTCCAGCTTTTTGGGTGTCTTCAACCCTTTATTGTTCAAACTGCTTCAACGCAGCTTCCTGTTCTGTATCCACGGTACTCACAGCGCCCAGTTCTTGAACTAAATTCTTGATACCGGTGCTCTCTGGCAGTTTTCCATTCTCATCAGCCATTCTGGCCACTACAGCTATTCTTGTTTCCTTTTCTTCTGGTTTTGGTTCAATTCTTTCCTCCTGGTCAGGTTCATCACTCAACCACCCTGAGTTGTTCATTGACCCATTCAAATCAAACCAGTCAATCTGTACGTTTTCTTGATCTTGTTCGTCAAAGAACTGCAGACTGTCTAAGTCCTCCTTTAGCTCCGCTAGATCATCCAGTCCCTGACTTGGGCCATCCTCTCTAACCAGATTGACCTCCGCTGCTATCGGCAATACCACTTCTGGTTTGGCTTGATCAATCGACACAATGTAACAGAACGGGTCATACTCCCCCTCAGATAAGTCCGTAGAGCTCTCAGGCAATGGACTGACATTTTCCTCCAAGGCCAACTTACATCCTTCTACCATTGTCACCACCACGGGTTCAGGTTGAAGTGTAGACGTGTCCATCATGCACAAGTCCGTGCTTTCAGGGATGAACAACATCGGTCTGGATAGGTGAAAATGAGTAATATATACGCTGGGGTCATAGGGAATGGCCAATGTATGTATTAGATTTAAGTGCCGGGGTGGAGGGACTTGATTATGGGCTGGGAGAGGGTTAGTGGTTACATTTGGCTTCTGGAGTGGTGCTATCACCTTGTTGTTAATGAGATCTTGAATCTCATGACGCAGCCTGAAACATTGGTCGGTGTCGTGAACGTGCTGCTAGTGAAAAGCATAGTATTTGGCTGGGTTGTGTTTAGGTGGGAAAGGATCGGGTAATGGGCGAGGCTCTAATGGCTTAAGATGCCCCTTTTTAATCAGCACCCTCAAGGCTTGGGGTAAGACATGTAAAGCGGGGTAAAGGTCCTCTAGGATCGGGCCTAGTTGTTTGAAGTTTGTGGAGTCGTGCTGGCAAAAAGGTTGGTAGTTTTGGCTATGGTAGTAACAACACTCACATCAGATGGCCGCGTAGTTGTGCTTCCACTAGTGGTTGCATTGGAACTGCACGCAAAAGGCCTCTTAGCCTGCTCCTTCTCATCGGTTATCAACCCCTATTTCATTGCACCTTTGATCTGAACCCCTATCTCATAGAGCTCAGTGAAATGTGAATAACGGTAAGACGATCATCTTCTGCAATAATTTCCCTTACAGATTACGGACCACCATCCTAATTTGATCCGTCTTTGACGACCTAGTAGTCATCACCGAAGCCTTGGCCCTCCACCTCGTTACAAAGTCTGAAAAGCCCTCCTTTGGCTCCTGACAGGTTGCCTTAAGATCACGGGTCGTGACCTCGATCTGCATATTGTATGAGTATTGTGCAATGAAGGCCTTAGCCATTTCCTCCTAGCTCTGTTTTACTGAATCCTCTAGCTTTGCATACCAGATAGCCGCTATTCCTGATAAGGTCCGATCGAAAAATGACAGCTTTTGAAGTCTGGTGAGGCCCATCGACCGCAAGATATAGGAGAACAACCGCAGATGAACCATAGGATCTCCAGAGCCATCGAACAGATCTATGTATGGCATTTTAAACCGCTCTGGCAAGGTTACTACAGAGTCAGTATATCCATCTTCGATGTCGGGGATAGAGTTCACGCCGTGTGCCTGCTTGAAAAGCTTCTCCAGTTTGTTGACCTTAAGTACAGTCGGGTCAACTTCAAATTCAAATGGAGGCTCAGCTTGGTACACTGGTGCCTTGGAGGCTTGCGGTGGGATCGGGTCTACTAGATTGCCCAGATTCTCTTGGACATTAGCAGTGATTCCGAGTGCTGGGATACCTGCAGGAGGTGCATGGGAAGCAGAAGCCGCTGCCAACTGTGGTTGCTGTTGCTGCTGCTACTGCTGCAGCCTGTTTATCACTTCAGCTTGGTGGGCTATAACTTCAACTTGGCGAGCAGCATCTTGCTGCATGGTTTCCATTGTTTGCTGGAGATGACGAATCAAGTCCTCTATACTGACTGCAAGGTACTGAGTCATCTGAATAGGCGAGTGATCTCTTGCTGGCCTAGATATAGAAGATTAAGCTTGACTAGATGCAGGTGATTGCTGAACTGGTGAATTGTGCCTAACTCTCCTCTATCTAGTAACTGATGGGAGTAAAGCAAACACAGGTTGTCCCCTAACAAGATCTCCAGATTTGTAAAGTCTCCTTACATGGATCTAGAGTGCTTGGAAGGTATCCGAACTGTCTGAAGCTATGGTGACAAACTACCTTGCAAAAAGAAATAAAGAAAAAAGGAAAGCAATAATCAGAAACTGCACAGCACCTCAGCTTAGATGTTAACAGCACACAGTTGTAATCAAAAGCTGCAGAACTACACTCAACACTGATTTCTATCCCCAACTTTGATATCCAAACTTGCAATTGATACGTACATTCCTGTAGAGTTTCACTCTAAAAGCACATACCAGTTAAGTGAGAACCAAAACACCCCTATGGGGGGGGAGGGTTACCCTGTCCTAGTTTCGTTAGGAACTAGGGTTGGCTATTCAAGCAAAGTGGTTTCACACAATCCTATATTCCGGTGAGCATCCTGTCCTAGTTTGGAACAGTCTCTATGGTTTTTAATATGCAACTAGGCCAAATGGTCAAAAAGGGTACCTCAACAAGACTACCTAATATACCACTCACACCTAACACCGAGAAGTGAAAGGAGGATCAAACGGTATAGCGGTAGTCTAGATCCAAGGGTTGTGTTTCCATCGTGGCAGAGCCCGCGACCGGTCAGCCTTTTGGCAAGCTTTTAGGCAAGCCTCCGGTATAGACTAATTTGCCCGGATTGGAACAATTCAATTTCATGTTTGTTTTCCGAAAAGGATTTGATTTTGCCACTTAACAAAGTGGGCTTAAAGTTCGTGAGTTTACCACTTGAAAAAGTGGGCTTAAACATACATTCATTGGATCATTCTAATTCAAGCAAGAAACTTTCATCCACAGGCACTCAAACAGTTTAACAAGTAAGCACTTAGCCTCATGGCAAGTATGTTGAACATGGAAACAATCACACTCATGCAAGTATGCTAAAGCACTAAAAACTCATCTAGTACTCCAAGCTAAGATAAAACAAAAGAGTTAGAAAAATATGCATGATTCCTAACTATATAAGACGGCTAATGCAACGCATGTAATAATGCAACTAAATAGGCTCGGCTACTTAACATGGCGTGTGAATCGATTTGATAACATGCGGTCTAAGCACGTATTCAAAGAAGTATTGAAATGATAATAAAGATAGAATGATGAACCGAGCTTCAATGCATGCAATACGAATGGATGCAAACATGATATATGCTAATTGAAACATGATGTCCCTAAATTAACCATCATAAGCTAGTAAATAAAAAGGAGAAAAACGTGGAGTTGGAAGATATACACATTATTACAACATGCGCTCTCACGAAGGAGGGTCCGAATGAATTAAGCTAACTAACTAACTAACTAACTAACTAAGCTAATGTAACAACCCTCACCACTGCTTACCGATAAACTACTGATTACTGCTAAACTGAGACTGATTATGATTGGTAATTGAATTGATCGAAATACTGAACTGACTGACTGAAATCCGAAACTGATTGATTGACTGTATTTGTTTAAATGCATTTTCTATCTGTTGATTGTTAAGTGATCTGTTCATGTTTTACGTTTAAATTGCAAATTGAAGGCCTTATCGGCGACTGAATCTGAAATTGATTGATGTTCTGTGTTAATTAGATTTTATGTGATTTTATGGTGTAATTATCTGAAAAGTGATTTAGTATGATTAAAATAGATTAAAATAAAGCTGATTAAAGAGTTAGGCTTATCTACAACTTTGTCATTGTGAGTGGGCCACTATCTATGCACATTTGAGCCTCTTGCATTCATTCATACACTTTTGTTCAGCCATTGTTCTTGCTTGTACAACCGACCAAGAGAGAGAGAAAGTGAGAGTAGTGAATTCAACATAGAGAATTGGCTTGAATCTTGAGGAATTGAAAGCTTAAGTGCATAATTAAGCCTCTAGACTTGGAATTGAGGAATCTAGGTATGAATTTCATCCTCTTAATTGTGTATTTAAGCTCCTTCTAGCATGGATCATGGTAGTTTAAAGAGTTAAGTCAAGAATTGGTTCAATAGTGTTGAATTATAGCTTAATCCATGCATGCATGTTTGGATTGTTGAGTTTTAAGTTGTTTTCATGGCAAAATGTTACATGCATGCTCATAATTATGTTAAGTCCATGATTTCATCTTGAATTTGAAAGAATGAGCTCATTAGAGCATGTTTTGAAGCTTGAAAGTTGTTTAAAGTTCATGCATGTTGCATGTTCATCTTGTTCATGAAATTTGGTTTGAGATTGGATTTAATTGAAACACCCTTGGGCTTTGATTTATCAAATTGATCTTTGAAACATGTAGTATTATGGGTTTTGAAGTGTTTTCCAGAAAATTAGCCCAAGAGGATCGAATTTTATGCATTTAAACTTGGTTTTGAGCTTGAGGTTCAAATCTGGGATTTCCAGATTTTGGACCCACGCTCGAGCGAGGAACTCCACGCTCGAGCGTACACTCTGTGATCATGCCTTCCGCTCGAGCGAGAAAAGTGACGCTCGAGCGTAAAATGCGTGCATCCAGTACTTTGCATGGGCTTACAGTCTGCTCGAGCGAGAGAATTCACGCTCGAGCGAGGGTCGAGCGCCCGTCGAGCGTGGATTTTGAGCATCCAGTATTTTCACTATAGCTTACAGTCTGCTCGAGCGACGGAAGTCACGCTCGAGCGGAGCTCCTTTGTCTGCATGTTCACTCGAGCGTAGAAAGCCATGCTCAAGCGATACCCCTGTTTTCTGAAAATTTTGAAAATGTTTTCTGAATGCATCTTTGCATCCTCATCCCATCATAAGCATTCTTAAGCCTAGTTTAAGACATCTTAATGAGGATATAGATGTAGAACACACCGAGGCAATTAGGGATTAAGTTATTATCTTTCCCCACTGTGTAGCTTAGTGTGTGTTCGTTCTGTAAACTGTGTAGGGTTGGCAACTAGAGACGCGCTCTAGCTTTACTGTAGCCCAGAACTCTGTGAGTAACAACTGTGTAAAGATATGTTCAAAAATGATTATCTTCTGAACAATTGAACTGTACTGTTTCTAAACTACTACTGTTAACTGAATGAATGTATGTCCTATATTCTGAACTGTATTGTGGCATCCTTAGCAACTACTGTTACTGACTGTTACTGTTACAGAGATCTCTGTCGGTTCCCTTGTTGGAACCACTACTGTTTACTGATTGATGGCCATCATTGACTGTTCGGTCTTTTAAGACCTACTGTTTACTGTACTGTTATGCTAATGGATGTACCACATATGACTGTACCGACTGAACGACTGAAATACTGGTTTAATGAACTGTTTTCATTACTATAAGGACATTCATTGTAAACCCCTTTACGCATTATGTTATTCACTAGGCTTTAGCTCACTGCTCATATATATATGTAGGTGAACAGGCACCAGACCACGGCTAGGAGCGTCGGGGTAAACTCCAGTTTTGTCAAGCCAACTACTATGCCTCACTGCGAGGTTCCGAGCCTGTCTAGCTAAGGCTATGGGGTGTTTTAGTTTTCCCCTTTCTGTTCTGTTTTGTAATCTGTATAGACTGCTACTGTACTGTTTAATAGGGATTAGGTCCCTGTTCTGAATGGTTGTAAATATTGTACATACTGTCTTGTCACTGACTGCATATATGTATGAAAAATCTTTTTGCATACAGACTGTCACAGCTCATTGGACATTGTTTATTTACTGTATTGGCTTCCGCCATGGCCCTGTACTCTGTATTACTGTATTACTGTTAAGCAGGCCTTCGGTAATCTCGGATTACTGGCCGGTTACGGTGCTAAACCCATAGGGACGGGTTTGGGTCGTGACAGCTAAGCTAATTAAACTAATTATTACAAACCAAATAAATAACTAAACTACTTAACTAATTATTACAACACTTGAATTAATTAACTAGTTAACTAACTAATTAAATAATTGCAACGCAGGTACAATTAATGAGTAAACTGAACAACCAACTACTACGCCTCAGGAAACGAGGGATGTGCATGCACATGCTCATGCTCGGTTTTCACCCGAAAAGACCACCATTTTGTTTCCGAATGCCTCTGTTTGCACAGTTGAACACTAACACTGCTCACTCTGCTCTGCCTTACCAACCCTGTGCTGAATTTTTGCATCAGTGGCTGGCCAGTCATTGGTAAAGGTTGCCGGCCACCAGCCAGCCATGGTTGAAGGTTGCCGGCCATGGATGGTGGTCTACTGGCCATGAAAAGTGGCCTGCCGGCCACTGATGCACAGGTTCATCTTGCTGCAACAGAGGACAAACAGAGCATATACAGGATATTTCAAGGGTTTGATTGCACAACCTACCCCTCATTTTCATGGGAAAATCAAAAGAGTAGCAAGCTTTGGTTCACAAACCATCAATGGATGCAATTTCATTGCATGATGGCTTGTGAAACCAAGTGTGCAAGGTCAATAAATGCAAAACAAGACACAAACCTCCTCCCTTTCATGAAAGATCAAGGGAAAAAGTCGACCTTGGAAACTTCAATCATTTCATCACTAGTAAGTATGAAATGGTTCAAGCTTCCATGTGTTCAATTAACGTCCGATTGAACACAACCAAATATTATCTTGCTCACTTTTAGTCCCAACTTTTAGTTACTCCTTTTAATTACCTTTCCATTCTTTAACCAATTAAGTCCATTGGTGAGTTGAGTCCTCTAAAAAAGAAGGAAGTGTCAAACAAGGGGTAGTTTAAGGTAAGAGAGAGATGTCATACCATTGATAATGAACCCCCAAAGGGATTAAACCATTAAGCATGGACCTCAATCTCAAGCTTAAACAATCCTAAGGTTGAAACAACTCTCAAAGCAAACAAAAAGTCAAGAAATGAGAGAGGTTGCAGAGATTATGCTTGCTGAAATTAAGTGAGAAAAACACTAAAACAATGCAATCAACTCCAACAAGTGGTGTCTAAAAGCCTAAAACATCAAGCTTGCGTGGACACTTACACTAGAAGCATGCAACACAACACTCAAATGACTTAACCAACCCAAAATAGAGCTAAAGTAGGCTCAAATATGTCCTAAAACATGTTGGAATTGAGCTAAAACAAGTTAGATTAAAATGCTAAAACATGGTATAACCTAGGCTAGTAAGCAAGGCACAAGGAGGGGAGGCTAACCCCTCCAAATTTGGACTTCAAAACATGATTTTGGCTACTGAAATAGCTCTAAAAATCAGTGTTTAAAAGCTTAGAAAAAGATAGTAAAAGGGTGGGAAACTCAAGGGCAAAGGCCTCGAAAACAAGGTACAAAGAAGGGCTATCAACCCCTTAACCTTTAATGGCCTTAAATCCAAGCTTCAACCCAAAAAACACAAAGTTTTGACAGCCCAAAACAATGGAAAAATAGTAGGAATAGAAGCAAATAAAACAAAGCTACAAGCAAAGTCCTATACCTTTGAAGAGAAGAGCAACTCCAAGCAAACAACACCCTCTAGAGTTCAAACCAAGCTCAAAAATACCTTAGCTCAAAGATGGTGATATTTGGTTAAGGGTGTATAGGCAAAGGTTAAGGAATTGTAAGCAAAAGTGTAGAGAATTTTTAGAAAAAAATTTCAGTTCAAAATTTTCTAACCTTACTACAAGAGAGAGGGGGTCCCTATATATAGAAGACATGAAATTCCTTCAAGGAAATCTAGCCCTACATGTGGGTGAAAATGCATGCGTCTATGCAAACAATTGGCACAGTTGGCATAAAATATCTGCAAAATACACTGGTGGCCGGCCGGCCATCAGTGGTGGCCGACAAACCACATCAGTGGGCGGCAGCCCAAAAGTGATGGCCAACAGCCTCTAGGGATGGCCATGTCACGACCCGAACCCGCCCCTATGGGTTTAGGCCATAACCGGCCAGTAATCATGAGATTACCTACGGCCTCAAATCAAACCAAACATAACTCATCAGAGTAAAGGGGCCAAACAGAAGCAAAATTTAAAACTTTGTCCATAGAGCTGTGCTTACATGGCACGTCATAACAAACTATACACATACATGTTAATAACTCACAACAGAAAGTATAGCAACATAAGATTCTGTACAAACAGGATCATTTAAGTCTAAGTCAACCTATGAAAACTATATACAAAATATTCAAAGTCCTCGCCAATCATGACAAAATATAAATACATAACAAAAGGCGAAGACGAGTCTCGTGCGTGAGACACAAGGGCTGACTCTTCTAAACCTTGGTTGTTCCTCACAAATTTCATTGAGGCTGGGTCTAGACCTCTCTTGGCTCACCTACAAACACATGAATGAGCGTGAGCAAAAGCCCAGTGAATAATATTAATTAAAGAAGATGCATTGGAACAATATACATCGGACGACCTTAGGCCCAATTCATATTTCTATCTAGTATACAAATAGATATAGATCAAGTAACTTTGGTTCCAAACACTTCGGACGGCCTCGGGCCCAATCCATTCATGTCAAACTGGCCTCTGGCCCATTTGTCTATCATTCATGTCAGACTGGCCTCTGGCCCACTCATTCTTTCATTCAGATCATACTGGCCTCTGGCCCATTCATTCTATCATTCAGATCATACTGGCCTCTGGCCCATTCATTCTATCGTTCAAATCATACTGGCCTCTGGCCCATTCATTCATTTATGTCAGACTGGCCTTTGGCCCATTCATTCATTCGTTCATGTCAAACTGGCCTTTAGCCCATTCACACTTTCATGTCAAACTGGCCTTTGGCCCATTCATACTTTCACGTCAAACTGGCCTTTGGCCCATTCATTTGGCATAGCAAACATTGTCCACCAATCAAATTAGCAAACTTATAAACTTACATAGAAGTAAGCAATTGGACAACAACATATTTCAGATGTCTTTGTCAAGATATTACTCACAGTGATCGGTTGGTTGGTTTGCCCTGGAGCTTGACCCTACACATCACATAACACATACGGGTCACAAATGATTCAATCTGTTCTTTAATTCACATATTCCTCTTTAGGCTTTATTCTTATCCCTTTAATTCAATTACAATGCTCAATGTATGCCTAAGAGTACATAGAAGTAAAAGAGAACAGAAAACGAAACACAGAATGTCTTTTCAAAATTTTCAAAAACAGGGCCCCCGCTCGAGCGAACCCATGAGGTCTGCAAAAGTACTGGATGCATTAAATTTATGCTCGAGCGTGAAGTCGGCCGCTCGAGCTGAAGGTCTGACTACAAAGCTCCCCGCTCGAGTGTTAACTTCCCCGCTCGAGCGGAAACCTTGCCTGCAAAAATATACTGGGAGCACGAATTTTACGCTCTAGCGGAGGTTCTCCTGCTCGAGCGGACATCAAATTTTCTAGAAAATCCAGAACATGTTCTTGAGCTTCAACTTGACATTCAAAGGCTCCAAACACAAATTTCAGCTCAAACTTCATATATACATGTACTAACATGGTACAAACACTAAATTACAACATTATGAAGTCCAATTTCACAAATTAATCACATGCATGTCCCAATCTCACACCAAATTCATTTCCAACATAACAAATTCATGCATTCAAACTCATATTCTTATAATTTGTACATGCATGTGAGATGTACTCATTGTTCCCAACTTAATTGGCAAAGAGATGATCAAATACATGGACCTCAATCAAAAATCAACATGGATTACATACTTTATGCCCAAACATGGAAATTCATAGCAATTTCCTACATGCATGCATACATTGACCTTCAATTCAACAAAACCAACCCAATTTCATCATACTCAATTAAATTCATGTTCTTGACCATTAATCAAACTTGAACTCACAAAATTACAAATTAAAGTTCATGAATTCACTTACTTAAAGGCTCCAATCTTCCCAAATTATGGTCAAATCTAGAGTTGGCCTTCCAATCTTCACAAACTTGAGCTAAACACCCAACTCTCCTTCTTCCTCTCTCTCTAGCCGACCCTCTCTCTATTCTTAGAGTTAAAATCAGCCACAATGGATAAAAGAGAGGAATTGAACACATAGTGGCCCTCTTATAGCCCCACTAGATCACATTATTTTAATATCAAATAATTGAGCACTTAATTAATCGTTCTGAATCTAATTATTTTGATCCGAATCAATTTTCAATTAAATTTCACCGTAGGCTCTAAAAATTATGCCAACCACAATGGCGCAATCAATTTCAATTTCTGTGACCGATAGGGCCTTTAATTTAATTTCCAAAGCAGATAATCAAACAGATATTCCTACGGTGAACAGATAGAAATTCAAAACCACATATTTTCACATAATGGCACACAAAATCATATCAAACACATAATCACATTCATAATAAGGACCAATTAGCATAAAATGGAACTGTGTTATCACAGGCTGGCAGGCCACTAGAGGTTGCAGGCTGGAAAGACCAAGGCATGGTCCAAAAATGAGGCAACAAGGATGTAGGGTTTGAAAGGCTCAAAGTTGTGGCATTCCGTTGAGGGCTTCGAGCACTTGGCGAGCATGTAATCTCATCATCGGGTGTGCATGCAATGGTGTCCAAGTCGTAAGGGCCGTCAAAAATGGGGTGTCTACAACCATACGCACACAGGAAATACAATTCACCTCGCCCGCTGATGTGATATGAATAATAAACTATTATTATGCGTTTACACGTTAATTTACGTCACATTTAGCGCTTCGTTATAATGGTCATCCCGTATCCCTCGTTTTGGTCTCATAGAGTTATAGTGTTTCCAAGTGCCGGTCTCCGAGTCATGCACCATGATAGTCCAATGGTTAGAATGGTATACTGGGTAATGTATGTATCTGTAACCTTTTGCGGCTTTGAAATTTATGTTCAAATACTTTGTCCATGAAAGAGCACTCCGGTTCCTCATCATATCCTATCACAATTTCAAACATCATCACCAAGCCGATACCACGTTAGTACATGCATAACACAGATTGAGTTAGGGGAGGTGTGCATCAGTTTGTTTGCTCAAATTAAAGGAACATACCAAACACATGTTGCTATACACATATGACGTGCTATCATTCTCGAGTCCTTAAACTGTGTTCTTTTGTAAATCCATTAGTATGGCTACATATGCGTCAATTACCTACAGAATTTCACAACACCACTCCTAATGTGAGCTGAAACAACACTAAAAAACATTGCCACCATGAAAAAATTTACACACCCACACCCACACACATTTATAACACAATTAACATCTTACTTACATTGCTCTGAATTGACGACTGCTGCACCAAGTCACAAACATACGTGAATATAACTTACACACCTATGTCACCACCATCCCAGATTACTGACCTGCAATCAATTATGCATTGTGTTAACAAAATGTAAACCGTAAATGTTACACGAACTGGGAAAACAAACAGTTGACAGTTACATACAATAACAACGTTAATAATTACCCGTCCCCATCTAAACTGTACACTTTCTCCAAAACCTTCATCTCATCGTATTCTAACATGTTCCACACAGCATGTTTCTTGTTCATTCCAAATCCGTGCCATGTCTTACTTTCAAACCTAACATCATCCACGGTGTAGATTACTTTAGGGCCTACTTCCTTTCTTGTCCTCATTTTTTAAGTTTGTTTCCCACGTCCACCCACCACAGGATACTCGTAATCGGCTAATCGGAATTCGCGACATGTTTTGTTCTTCACGCATCTAATCAATGATGTTATATCCTGTTAGGGGCTGCAAATTCTTCTTTTTCACAGTTCGTACACCACAATTGTCATCCAACACGACAAGGCAATCCACTTTGTCCACACCATGAGGTACCACAATGCTGTTCACCATCATATCCCGATCATTGATGCAAACATCAACATGTCTCACACTAGCATCTCTAACCCAACCCATATCATCAACAGAATTTGTCTTATTTTAGACAGTTGGGATGTTTTTGTCCCGTCCCGAATGAGAACGTTGCACACTTTCACTACTTGTGCCATTTCCTGACCCATTATTTCTTCCCAACCAATTATTCGATGCCGTCCTCCGGCTCACGCTTCCATCCACAATTGACTGGGTCACTACGTGAACTTCGTGGTCATCAACCTTGTCCTCCAATGTTGTTATTCTGTCTTTCAACTGCGCAACTAGCGTGTTTAGACAAGCTATTTCAACGTGCTTTGCCCCGATCATATTTTCAAAGCCGATAAACATGTTGCTTGCTTGTGAACCAATCAACCGTTCCATGGATTCGACCTTATTATCCAGCTCACGGACACGTGCAGTCCTCGCCCGAACCTCACCCTCCAACTCATTAATTTTGTTCATAGCCTTATCCAGTTGCTCTGTTGTATCTTCTAGTTTGTTACCACCGGTTGTGCCATGTTGTGTGCTTGACAGGTCTAGGAGATTAGGGAACAACACAAGCCATGACTCCTCCGATGATAACATCTTCCCACCATCTTTGACGTTACTATGTGGTTGTGCTTTGGGCATTGTTTCATTGTTATTGTCCAAAGTCATTTCAACCTCATCGCCATTTGGCGAATCTAGTTGCCAACAATCGAAACTCGACTCCACCATGTTCATATCTTCCCTGCCCATAACACCACGCCGCCCATCCTATACATTCATCGGATCAACATCTAACACCTTCTCATCACACTTGATAGGCACATGGTCGTCCGGTCAAACTTCCACAAAATATCGTTCGATTATAGTCCTTTCCCACAATTATCCTGCAAACGACACCTCAAATAAATCAAAAAAACCAAATAAATCAAACATGTACAACATAGCACCACCAATTCATAACTCATACCCCCACGGAACCATCCATCGACAAGTCCACACCTTTGAGTTTCCCAACAAGCTTGCCGATATTCCATCGACAAAACCTTGGGGACACATTACGCCAATCAAGTTCCACAATGTTGGTGTGCTCACAAATGAGGAACTACAAGCAAACAAAAAAAACAACAACAACAACAATTGAAAGGTTACAAAAATAAGACATTATCCCGTTGTACACAATTTATGTTTATTGGTTATTCAATTGATTGTCAACAAACCAACAGAGCAATGACACACCTAGTAACCTTTTCTGGCCTATTGTGTAACTCATTCAAAGAACTAATCAGCGCGCTCCTGATCATTCCAGTCCAATCGTACAAACGTAACATATCCAAATTATTAATTACACGCACATACGCCCAACCGATTGACTCACCCGTATTAACAAAAAATAATTTTGCACATACATACAAACAGACCAATTTTGCGACATCTTCTTCGTCACGTTCAGTGTTTCCACACATTGCCACCATGAGCAAGTCTTTGATAACTTTCGATGAAATGCAACTTACGTTGGGGCAGAGTCGTTAAATGAAATCTGATGGAGCTTTACCAATTTGTGCCACATCCAAATTCTCCTTCCCACATTGTATTCCAAACAACAAATGGATGTCACTGTTTCACAGTGGTAGCCATTTTCCCCAATGTGGAATTTCTCATCCGTCGGGCTGTATGTTTGGATGATTCGGCAGACCGTTGCATCACATTTTTTGTATGCTTTGGGATTCAAATTACAAACTCGGATTGCCTCAACCATCAGCCAAAACAGTGTCTTCTGCAATTGCTTTATATGGCCTATACCGAAATTGAACTCCAACACCATTTTGATCACCTTGGCAATATTGGAGCGGTACATCAACTTTGAGGGGTCAACAACAGGTTTCTTGACAGATCTGGTCGCTGTCTTCGTCTTTTTGAAAGGCAGCTTCCCTTGCCTTCTCGTGGCCAATCGAGTCGAACTCTGTGGTGTGGAATGTGAACGTGGTGTATTCCATTCCGTTTACGCCCTCCGAGCTGACAGTTCGACCTACCTATACATGAAAAAACATAACAACATTAATGTTTGTTATTATACCACGCAATTCAGCAGCCAACTTACTCAACAAATACTAAAACCCTATTATGCGACAACATACTCACTAACATAACCCTATCACACTACAACACGTACGTGCCACAAAAGCAAACCACAAAAAAATACACACCTACAACCATCATCCACGCACTCCATGTGTACACGATATTAATCATAACCTATTGCCCATTTTTTTAATTTTTGCTCTCATTGTATTATCCTTAACTGATATATTCCCACACGTTGTACATACACATTTACTCAATATCGTATCATGCATTTTGCAAATAATCATCCCAACAATTTTGTCACAATCGTAAAGTACATTATAGCAAAAAAAGTGAGAATACCACAACGTAGTTAGTTACAATTACATAACATACCATTTTCTAATTTAGGCATAAACATTAACGTACAATAGTAAAACAGATAGTCGCCAATCATTCTCCGTTCAAGCTTGTTGCGATGTGGCAGTATGCAACATTCCTTTCCATACATTTTTTTGATTTCTTACTATATTAAAGAGTGCCCTTTACATATCAAATTCACAATTTACATTCAGGATTGTAGTAATTCAATTAACCAATGTTGTGGTTTTCTGGTGTGTGTTGTGTGCTACGGTGTGACATACACTATGCACTTAAACAGTCAACGTATTCAAACAAAGTCACTAGTTTCACACAACACACAATGGCACATACATGCCACAAACTCATATAACACTACCAATCAACACCAACCACATCATCCTCACATTAATCGCACACACCACCAGCAACACTACCCACACCATGTCCATATTCCAACATTAAACCAACCAAACATTAGCCACTAACATCACATTCACACAACCCAAAAACCAACTCCAACATCAACATCACATTCACACAACCCATACACAACACAAAAACCACAGGGACTAACCTAACAATATAAATACATTACCAAAACATCTACACTAACAATTAACATCAACCCAAACCCCACAATCCCTTAACACAGAGTATTGTAAAGACCAATTACATTCATATTATAATCCATTGACTCCATGAACACATCTCACCTAATGTCCCCAAAAAATTATTACCTTTTCCTGTTCGGATTGATTATACATCATAAAAAACTAGCAAACAACACCACCATTTCACACATAACGAAACCATGATGTTGGATTAACTTACACACAAACAAATCTACTTCGAACATTACCGTACCTGTTGCCATCGCACAATAGCCACACGAACGCTGCCCGACGAATGTTCTTGGCTCGTTGATGTTCTGGCAATGTGGACAACCAAAAACCCTGAATCCTGAGTACAAACGCTGAATCGTCTCCTCAAATGTGTTACTAGGGGTTTTTGGGTTTAGTGTTTCTATAGGTAATATACAACGTTATTTCTCGAATGAATATTCAACTACAAACATTGCCAAAACAAAATCTTCAATCACCCAATATGAGGATCCAATCACTAACATTGCAATACTAACCCAAAACCTTCTATTCTATCTCGTCCATTTTTTTGGGAATGGAGGGAAACCAAAAAAACGCTATAATACACTTTTGGACAATTTCATAACTCCAACATTACAAAAACCCCACATCTATCCCTGAATAAAAACAAGTCATGTTCAAAAATTATGGGCTCTAACGTAATTAACATTTAAATGGGACTATTCGATCTACAAATTAAAATATAGGGCTAAATGGTTCAACACATCTATATTTGGGATTTATTGGTGTTTTGCCTTTTTTTAGGATGTCACTCGTCAAAAAAAAAAAAAAAAATCCACTTGTACTGTGCTATTTATGTTTTCTCTAATTAATTTCCATTTTTAAGTTTTTTGCATTATTTAACTTTCCTTCTCTCAAAATTTTTTTTTTTCATTTTATTTGCTTATGCAGAGAATTGTGATGAAAACAAAGAGTGTGGACAACATGCCATTCTATCTCTCGTTTTTCACGTTCCTTGTTAGTGGAGTTTGGTCTATCTATTCCTTTTTAATCAGAGACTACTTTCTCGGAGAAATATTTTGGTAGCATTTGATAGAGTTTTAGAATTATAATTTGATAATAAAGTTATATTTTAACTTTGTAAGTGTTAAAATTATGATTTGAGTATGAAAAATTTATTTGGTTATGAGTTTTGAAAATAGTTTTGAATTGAGTTTGAAATTTTGATGTGACATGATATTTGAATCAAAAACTTACAACTCATAATCAAACACACAAACCAAAATTTTATTCAAAACTCATAAAAAAAAATTTTAAAAATTCCAAAAATATTTTTTATTTAAAATATAAAAATAACAGGTGCAAAAAAAAAATAAAACAAATAAAAACCCTAGTAGAAATCTAGTTCCGGACGTCCGGGTAGATGTGTTTTTAAAAGTGGGTTTAGAATCAATTTTTGAAAACTCAAACTAAATACTACACTCAAATCAAGGGGTGTAATCAACTTTTCAAAGTCTTACCAAACACAACCTTTGATTTTCTTGTTCATTTCACTTCATGTTTGGCAAGTGGGTTTTTATTTATCTTCTTCTTTTTTTTTTTTTGTTCAATTTTACAAAAAAAGATAAAATATGCTAAAATAGTTAATAAGAAAAAATATCACATCAAATCTATAATTATTTCACTTTTTCTCTCACAAATATCACATCCAACTATAAAAAAATCCAACTATCTTTTCAAATACAAAAATTTTAACTTATTATAAAATAATTAAAAGCTAAAATAACATATTAAAATAGCCAACTTTCCAAATGAGGCCTCTCTTGCAATGATTTTCTCAAGCAACAAACAGGGTGAATATTGATCAAAACAAACCTCTCCTCAAAATATGATAGTATCAAAAACAATGTTACATTATTATACCCAACACATTTTTATTTTTCCAATGGTAGAAGATTAATTACAAGTATCATAAAACAATTTTTTTTTTCTTTGACATTTAATATTGATGATTAGGTGCCAAATGCAATTGGATTTATGTTGGGTACAGTTCAACTGGTACTCTACTCTATCCAACAATGACAGATCCCTCTAAATCAAAGAACTCTAATGAGCTCTAATGACATGGAAAGTCAAAAAAAAAAAGAAAAAGACACAAGACACAAACATCTTTGTCACAACCCAAACCTACCCCTATAGGTTTAGAGTCGTAATTCGCAACTACCAAAGGCCTAACTGAACAAAACAAATAAGCGGGGCTAGCGGAAGCTATTATATAAGAAAGTAAAACGCCCAATGAGCTGTGAACTTACATGAGATAAAAACGTAGCTATATATATATATATATACATGTACATCCAGGCATTACAAGTTTCTTATAATTACAACACAACCAAAAGAGATAAGTCATTCCCATCAACAACAACTATAACACCAATGACAACTGATCACAACAAGCGTGGGAGTGCCAAAAGAGGTAATCATTGGGTCAGCCAGTGCTCCGACAGATGGGAACCTCAACGAGAGGTGCAAAAGGTGGCTTGACCAAAATGGAGGCAAGATCATTAGCTACGTTCCCTCCTGAACTGGATTACCTACATATATATATATATATATAAAACATGAGCTAAAGCCCAGTGAATAACAACTGAGCAAAGGGATTTTGAATGATGACTATAATGTAAAATAAAGTACATACTGAGCAGGTTCGTATTACATGTGAGAGGCATAATATGACACGTAGTATATCCAAAAGCAATAAATACAAGCGGTCTAGAAGACCGAATAGATGATCATGAAGACCGAACAGGCGGTCATGAAGACCGGAGATTAGATATGATAGCCAACACTATAATAAACAAGAGTTTCATGAAATGGAACTGACAAAGATTCTCTGCAATCATATGAACAGGTGCCAAGGTTGCTACAGTAAACAATGCAAACGGAGATATAATCATCATTCATCAATATAAGAAATGTATCAGAGCAGTGCATAAATTTGAAGCAGAGAAAAGGTAATTTAAGTTAAACATATTTTTACAACAGTATTACTCACAGTGGGTTCCGTGATGCAGGTGACTGGAACGTGATGTTTGACCTACACAGACAGATACAAGCGTAACATACTTACTTTGTCATACACCCAACCAATTAGTTTCATTTCTTAGGAATTGGTTGGTCTAAATGTCGTTTACACTTTTTAAATGCTTATGCAATGCAAATGGACATTAATTATGTATGCAAATCATACTAACGGAGGCCCGGGAGTGGAGTAAATGACACAAAAAAGTGAAATGAGGTTGCCAAACAACCGCACGTGCGGGACCCTCTCTGTACGTGCGCCGTACATGTGCCATCAAGTGCTTTTTAAGCAGAATACTCCCCAATATTCCCCTATTTTCCGCACATACGGGCATACCCGCCACACGTGCGCCAATACTTCCCGCACATGCGGGCTCCCCAGCTGCACATGCGGTTTTGGGTGTTCCAGAACCGAATTTCTGCTATGTTTTTGGGGTTCCAAATTCCTCAAAATCAAACCCAAAATCAATTAAATTAAAGGCCAAAATTAACAAACACAGTATATAAAAAATTTCCAAGTTCAAATCAAGGATAGAATTTAGATTTAAGCTTGAGTTCCTCAATTTCATTGACAACTTCAAAAGTAACAAGAAAACAAAGATCTTTGCATATGTTAATGTTATGCTTCAACAAAATTTAACTTAATCTATGCAAGACCAAGTAAATGAGCATGAATAATGCCATTCATGCAAGGATATGGAAGGATTCCTCCTATTAGGGTTTCTAGCTCAACTTACACTACTCAATTCCTCACTCTCTCCTTAGGTTCCATGAATTCAAGATGAAAATTAGTCTCATGCAAGAAATTAGGAAGAATTCTTACCTTAATGGGTTAATTGATAGAGTTGACTCAAACCCTCTTCTTCTTCTTCTTGATCACTCACTCAACTCAAACTCTAGAACACACACACACACACACACACACACACACACTCTCTCTCTCTCTCTCTCTCTCTGATTATATCTCTCTCTCTCTTCTAATTGAGTTCAACTTGTCCATGTAGAGATACATATCTATATCTAAATTATATACTTGGATTAGTTAAATAGTAGTCTCATTACTTAACTTATCTAGCTAATTAGTTAAATTACACCTTGACCCAATTAAAGTGAACCAACTCTAGCCACCAAATCCATTAGTTACCTTATAACCTTGCGATTTAACGAGTCAGAAAGGTTTTTTTCATAAATAAACATATCTGTCAAAATCATGATACACATGACACATAATAGGCATATAATGCACAGATAAATGTATAATTTAGTTTAATCATAAAATTAACAGTTAAGAAAAAGGCGAGTGTTACAATCACTATCACAGTAGGACCCACACCCCACTAGAGCTATTAGAGCTCATTTATTAGAGCTCCAAAACATTTTTGCTACTCTATCTACAAGAATAAATCATTGTCTGCAAAATCAACGGTAACAATGGAGGAAGAAGGATTAGCCCCTGAGTCGCATAGTTGTCCTCCCAGGGCCTCTGCTTCCCTCTAAGTTTGCGAATTTACCGTAAATTCAACAGTGATGATGGAGAGAAGGATCAGCCCCTAAGTCACCAAATTCACCTCCCAAGGTTCCAGCTAAATTCGTGGATTTGTGAATTCACCCCAAATTCTTAATTATTATTGTGAATAATTAAGGTCATGGTTGGTTGTGTTCTAGTTTTCTTTAGCTTTATTTTTTATTTTTATTTTTCACAAACAAAAAAGAATGAAAAATTCAAAATTCAAAAATAATCATCAATGTTATGTTTGTGCGAAAATAATTTTCAAAATTTTAAAAACATATTTTGGATATTCATATATATACACATGTGTACATCCACAGTTTTTTTGGTTTTGAGAAAAAGAAACAAAAAAAGTCAATTATTTCATGTAAGAGAAACATTTATTCCCAACCAAAGAAAAAATAAAACAATTTTTTTCGCAATGAAGACGATATGAGTCATACAGGCATCAAGTGTGCCAATTGGACTCATATTGGATAGGTGTTATGAATATAGTTATTACGTCGGGAAATTTACACACTTTGATTATGATTTTTGTGTTAATAATTATCACCTTGTGGTTTCATTTGGCTAGAACTAAATAAGTTAGTTAGAATTAAAAAAAGAGAATTTGGTGATAGATCCTTCACTGTCTAATTTGTCTTTCAAAAGGACAAGAATTATACAGATACTTTCAAAACCCCATAATATTTTAAAACTTGTTTCTTTTACTATATTACCCTCATATCTATCAACTCTCCTATTAAGCCATCCTCACAGTGTATTTCAGAGTAAACTTTACTCTGAATCATAGTAAATTTTACTGTAATTCAAAGTAAAATTTTATATCATTAAGTAAAATTTTATATCATTAAGCAAATTAACATGTTTTTAACTAAAGTAAAATTTCAGAGTAAAATTTTACTTTGAATCATAGTAAACTTTATTCTGATTCAGAGTAAAATTGTGATCTGAATTAGAGTAAAGTTTATTATGGTTCAAAATAAAATTTTATATAACTAAGCAAATCAACATGTTTTTAACTAAAGTAAAATTTCAGACTAAAATTTTACTTTGAATCATAGTAAACTTTACTCTGATTCAAAGTAAAATTTTATTCTGAAACTTTACTGTTAATTTAAAACAAAATATTAGCAAATAAATGACAGATTACATATTATTATAGTAAACCAGAGTAAAATTTTACTATCATTTAAACAGAGTATCAGCAAATAAAACAACTTTGACATATAAAATCAAAGCAATCTAAGTAAAATTAATCTAATAGTGATTGAACGAATTATTAAGAATCAAATAGTGATTGAACGAATCTCTAACTCTAACTCGAACAATGATCGAAATGTATATCTATGAGAACTTGAACCCAAGCCTTGAGTCGACATGCTATACAAGAACCACAAGCCCCTCACACTCATCAATCATCAACAGGAAGTCAATCTCCCACCCATTAGTGTCTTCGTAAAGAAGCAAAGTAATAAAAAAACAATGTTTTAAATGGAACATATTTGAACCTGTTTAGTACCTTAAAATCGATCACGAAATGCAAGAATTTCAAATGAATTGCTGTTAAACGAAAAAAGCATAATTCGATCTTCGCCATCTCAAAGATTTCTCTATTACTTCTCACAAATCAATCCAAGTTACCGAATCATTGTCCAGAGTTTTATATGAGCTGTAGCATATAAAAATATGTGTATTAGAAAGAAGGTAAAATAGCCCATAAAATTGTAGTCTTATTAGAACATGGACTTTATGCATTAAAGACATTGACCGGAGGGACTTTATGCATTAAAAATCTAAAACTTGGACTTTTAGAAGAAAACTGTTAGTGTGAAGGGCTTATGGCCAATTTTCCCCTAAAAAAATATGAGAGATAAAATAAATTAAATAAGTCAATAAAATAAAATATTATATTTAAATGATAATTATTTTATTTTTTTTCTCACAAAATTTAAAAAGTCAACACATAATTCCAAGCAAAAAAAATCTCCACTCAGAAAAGCCAACTAAATTTTTTTTTGCCAAACCACAACTTTGTATTGTTGGTCATGACACTTTATGATTTTGATTATGATATTGTTTTTGCTTATAATTCAAAAAGTTGTTTAGTAATCTCATGTGATATTTGATTATAACTCACTTTTTAAATATTTTTTATTTTTTTTATGGCTCCATAATATTGAGTTATGTTATTTGTAATAATCAAACTCATAAATGACATAACATGCATATGGTACACACTTCATAGATTTTGACAATTTAATATTATAGCTTAGAGCATTTCTAATAGCTTGTCATTAGAGTTGCTATTGTCATAATTTGACAGCTCCAACAGAGCAGTGTGCTTCAATAGCCATAAATGATAGCTGATATTTGAGAAATGTTAACTGCTATTTGTCCCAAATCATTAAGAAACACCTTATTCCTCCCAACAAAACATCTCTCCCTTTCTCTATTCCTCTCGCCTGCCATTTTTGTAGAAGAAACACTGAAATTGGTGTGTTTAGACGACCGGCTGGATGTCTAGGTAATCGTCTGAAAACACAAGTTTCTGTGCCACAATGACAAAAATGACAACTAAACCATTGGAACATCATTGTTATTTTTATCCATTTTTTACTATTCATTACCATAATTTGGCAATGACAATGCTATTATAGCATTACCATTGGAGATACTCTTATTATATAATACATTTTGAGATTAAAAATATAATTAATTTTAAAAAAAAATAAGAGTTAAGAAATAATAGGATAAATTATATTTTTTACCCTCCAATTTTTATTTAAAATTTACTTTTGTTCTTATCTTCTAATTGCAGGTTTCAATATAATTAGATAGGCTCCAACAATTAAATAGACTTCAACCAAGTTTTAATACAGTTTTTCACAACCACACCATTTAAAATTTGAAAGAAAGTTAAAATGTAATTTATCTAAACAATAGCAATGTTCGATAGAGTTTTTTTAAATTAAAATCTGATAATTAAAAAACATAAGTTAAAAGTATCTATTTTTTTATTTTTAAATAATCAATTTTTTACAATTTATTTAAGTTATTTATTTCTGTCTAATAACATATCAAACGATCTGACATATACTCTTAAATTAAAATAAACTATAATTACTTTTCATAATTTATACCAAACAGCCCCAATAAGAGTTTGGCTTATTTCAAACTTAGGAGATCTTGATGAGCTCGTGAAAGTCATCACAATGAACCGAACCCTTCATTACGTAGAGTCAAATTCATTTAATAATCCTAATGTTTTTATTTTATTATATTTATAAATAAATATATATATATATATATATAATATTTTCAAAAGTATATTTATTGTTCATTTTTTTAGAAATAAATATAATAAAATAAAAAATTATGATTATTAAATAAATTAAATTTATTTTTTAAATAACATGCTGTTATGGCCCATGCCACGGCGCCAAACAATAATGAGATCGTTTGGAATGTGAGTTATTTTTTAATTTTTTAATTATTTTAATTTGAGGTTAAAAAATTTTATTTGGACTAGATTTTTTTAATTTTTTTAACTTTTATAAAAATATATATATATTATAAGTTAAATGTGACATTTTTATCTTATTTAATTAAAATAATCAATTTTATCTATCTATTTTAGCTCAAATGTGTAGCACAAACGGAGCCAATGTGGAAAGTACGCTCAAACAGTTGAACGGAAGCCAAACCTAGCTTCAACAACCATTCCTTGATTAATTCATCCACATGGAGAGAAAGAGAAAGAGTCTGGTAGGAATAGAAGATAGAGAGAGAGAGAGAGAACTATACACAGACATAGACACATACGCATTGCACAGAGAGAGAAGATGAGAGAGACAGAGATGAATTTTCCCCAATCTCTAACAACAATCACATTCCTCATTCTCATTCTCATCTCCTCCTCGCCGGCGGCGGACTCCTCCGGCGACAATCCGACCGCCTACGAAGTCCTCGAACGCTACAACTTCCCAATCGGAGTACTACCCAAAGGCGTCACAGGCTACGATCTAGACAAATCCACAGGCAAGTTCTCTGCGTACTTGAATGGTAGTTGTTCTTTTGCCCTTGAAGGTTCGTACCAATTGAATTACAAATCCACTATCAATGGCTACATATCTGAGGGAAAGCTATCGAAATTGGAAGGTGTGAAAGTCAAATTGTTCTTCTTTTGGGTCGATATTGTTGAGGTTGATCGGAGCGGCGACGATCTTGAATTTTCAGTTGGGATTGCGTCGGCTGGGTTTTCGATTGATAATTTTGAAGAGTGTCCTCAATGTGGCTGTGGATTGAATTGTGGTGATGGAGATGGAATCAAGCTTAGGACTAATCGATTTGGTGTTTCTTCTTCTTCTTAAGTAGAATATGAGAAGTATTGTATTGGGGATTTTGATTAATGTGGTGGTGTTGTTTATTTGATGTCAATAAAAAAGGGTGCAATTAGTTTTGGATAATTGATGTTCTTCGTTTGGTTATCTCCAAATTCATATGTCTCAAAGATTAGATCGAGGAAGAGTTTCAAAATATGAGGGCAAAGATTAAAGAGAAAAATGATATAACTTTATATCTTTTTGAACTGTAATTAAAAAAAAGAAAGCTATAACTAATACTGTATGACGCATAATTAAATATTTCAAAATAATGTAGTAATTAAAGAAAAAAATTAGTTATAATTTTAAAAAATAATAGCATAATTAAAGATGCATATGATATAGGTGTGTATGATACAATTTTTGAATTTTGAGATATAGTTTTAATAATTTTAAGTGTTTTTGAAACAAGATATTGAAGAATTTTGGATAGAAAGTTATTGATATGTTTGATTTTGTTTATTGGCACTCAATTGTAAGTCTAATTTCAAAAAAAAATTAGAGTAATTGTTCTATGATTTATTCTTTTGAGGTGAACAAGATAAAATAATTTAAAACGATCATATTATTTTTTTATCTATTTGGCTATCAGTTCTCATCACACATATGTCTAAGACCATCTCCAACGGTAAATTAAATTTACCATCAGATTTGAATTTGGTGAAAAAATATCACTTTTATGGCTTCAACGGTTTCACCAAATAGATATCAAATTGAGAATTTACCAAAAGTTTTACCGAAATAAGAAGTGGAGCAGATTTCATCAAAACACTGTACGTTTACGTTGGAGGTAGGTTCTACCGGACAACCGGCTAGACGTCCCCCCAGATGACCACCTGAAGCAAAATTTTGTGAAAATTTTACACTAGGCGGTCAACCACCTGGTCGACCTCCCGATCGACCACCTCTTTGTTTTCTCAGTTTTTCATTTTTTGCATTGGTCGGTTGTTCGCCCGGTCGACCGACCGGTCATCCACTCGGTCAACCGGTAGTTTGATGAAAAGCTAAATTTCTCCATTGGAGCATGTGATATCAAATACAGGAAATCGTTTTTTTTTATTTATTCAGATTTGATGAAAAATGTGATGAACCATTAGAGATGCTCTAAGTATTATCTATTTATTCACGTGTCACTTATTTATTTACCTAATTTATTTGTTTATCCATATCACCACGCCCATTGTCACCGCTAACAACTTTTTCAGTCACTTTTTCAGCAGTGATTTAGTGGCAGTGAGTAAAAATATAAATAAAAAAAATTAAAAATAATAATTTGTCATTCTCCTTAAATAATTTTATTAATTATATTCTTATTTTCATAAAAGATCAATTCTTTAACCAAATATTATATCTCCATAGAAATGGACTTGTCACCAATTATCCCTTTGTTTATTGCCATTGGCATGGAGCTATTTTTGTCCCAAAATTGTTTTTGAATTAACTTTTTTTTTTTTTTTTTTTGGGAACAATTATTGAATTAACTTTGGAGTTAAGTTTTTGCAAAAATAAAAAAATATGATTATTTTGTGCAATGCATTACATGTGTACAAATGAAGCGATGTTAATTTCAAAGGGGAAAAAATTGAAAGAGATCTTTCCTTTGCCTGCACGTGAAAATCAGACGAATTCATGTAAAGGAAACCAAAAATAATCCTATTACTGGCCAGATATTTTTAGGGAAAACTACCATGCCAGATATTTTTAGGGAAAACTACCATGCAGTTGTAATTTTAAGAACTTAGTAGTACAGATTTATGAAAAAAATTATGATTTTAATTATTAATAATTATAAAACTTACCATTTTTGTATAATAATTTTCAAAATATGAACTGAACTGAAATTCTGTCATATTTTTATGACTTTCTGGACTGATATAGGTGTTAAGTGTGAATATGAGTTTTGGGTATTCGATTTATCTAATTAATTTCTATGTTTAAGTATTTAGGAATACAAAAAGATTTTTGATGATACTGCGAGTTCCAGATGGAACGGGTCAGACTGATCCACGCTTCCCAAACCGGTGTTCGAGTGACCAAGCCCACAAAGGAACCTGCATAAGAGTTCAACGGGGAACGGGGAGTCCCCCAGCGAACCCTCTGACGAGCAAGTTAGAGAGAGAGGTGGAATGTAGAGATAGATTAGAGTTAGAAAGCTTAACCTTCTTCTTGTCTTCGACGTCTACTTATATCCTCTGGTAATCATTTCGTTGTCCCTTTCGACCTGTCACCTTGGCCGAAAGTCTATGCTCTACCTTACCTTGTTCATGGTGAAGGCGTTCTGTCCCGACGGAGAGGGGTTATCGCAATAAATGCTGTAGGGGGCTTCATTAATGGCGATGTGCAGTGGCAATAACTTTGCAGATCTTTGTCTGCTTATGTGGCTTGCCCTTCTCTTGCCATGTGTCTTGATGTCATTGGTTCTTATTGCTATGTGGGGCTTCAGCAATGTTGGGCTTTAGTATTTGAGTTATGTATTGGGCCCTAAATGGTGGGCTATAATCTTTATGGGCTTACCCATGTCAGTAGTCTTTCATTCCCAAGTGCAACTTTAGTCCAACGAAGGGGATAATGAAGAAAATAAGAGTTGTGAGAGACCGGCAGGGTAAAGGCCGACCAAGAGGGGTGACCGACCATAAAGAGGGCCGACCGCGAAGGGTGGTCGAGTGGAGGGACCGACCATGAGGAGGGCCGACCGCGAAGGGTGGCCGAGTAAAGGGACCGACCATGAGGAGGGCCGACCGCGAAGGGTGGCCGAGTGGAGGGACCGACTGCAAGGATGGCCCACCGCGAAGGGTGGCCGAGTGGAGGGACCGACCGTGAGGAGGGCCGACCGCGAAGGGTGGCCGAGTGGAGGGACCGACCGTGAGGAGGGCCGACCGCGAAGGGTGGCCGAGTGGAGGGACCGACCGTGAGGAGGGCCGACCGCGAAGGGTGGCCGAGTGGAGGGACCGACCGTGAGGAGGGCCGACCGCGAAGGGTGGCCGAGTGGAGGGACCGACCGTGAGGAGGGCCGACCGCAAATGGTGGCCGAGTGGAGGGACGACCGTGAGGAGGGCCGATCGCGAAGGGTGGCCGAGTGGAGGGACCGACCATGAGGAGGGCCGACCGCGAAGGGTGGGTGGTGTGGCGCCAGGCTCGAGAAGCGGCGGGGCACGTGTTGAAGTGAAGTGGAAAAGACAGGGAAGGGGAAAGGGGTAGTGGATCGTGGTCATACATGTGGCAGAATCTCGTAGTGGGGAAGGTTAAGCGTTGGGTAAGAAGTGAAACGATAGGTCATTATAGGGTGTTGAAAAGACAGTTTTGGCGGATTTTTGAAAATTTTCAAACTGGCGAAATTTAATTGTGACCCTTGGAATATAGGCAAACTTGGGCTTGTTGAAATTATCCATTTTACGTATCTCTTTGCAAACAACCAAAATATTCCAAGTGTAGACTCCTTCGTCGCTAGTGATACACCCCTGCAACACTTTGTGAATTTTCTTGTGCCCGCATCCGAAGCTATTCACAGACACACGAGAGAGATGGCCCAAGAGGAAGCAACGACCGCGAGGGTTGATCCATAGGCGACGGCGATGTGGTGGGTTTGGCAGAACAATACCGTACGGAACGTAGGGAGGGGGAGGGAGCAAGTCAGGTTGTGCGGGCTCGCCCCAGGACAATAATCTCGGCCGTGAGGCCCATTAGTCAAGTGGAGCCAGACCATTGGCACACCAAACCGGATAGGTCCGTACTGACAGCAGAGAAGTTGGAGGGAATAAGGAAGAAGTATCAAATTCCCTCGAAGATAGGGCTAAGAGTGCCCACATCCAAGGAAAGGGCGTCGGATGTGCGGCCGGGTGAGTTCAGCTTGTACGATAAGGCATTGCGAGGAGGTTTAAGGCTACCTCTTCCCCAAGTGGTGGTGGATGTGTTAAACAAGTTAGAGGCGGCGCTAGGGCAGCTGATGCCGAACGCCTAGAAGATAGTAATGGCCTGCGCGAGTGCCTGGCTTCAGGCGACCGAAGGGGCGGCAATGACAGTAGAGGAGTTCTTCTCCTATTACAAGGCCTCCGGTCAGCAGGAGACTTGGGTCACTCTGCAAACGATGGCGAGGCGAGGCGAGGGCTGGTGGTGAGTCTTCCATCGTCGGTGAAGGGATAGAGGCCGAGATGGTTTTTTGTAATGGCGAACGGTGGGGCGGGAGTTCGCGCAACGTGGAAGGTGCCCACCAAATCGGTCGAGCCCAAGTTGGACAAGGCGGTGGAGGACCGAGTGAAGAGGGTGAGAGAATAGAGGGAAGAGAAGGGAGTGAAGTGGGACGAGCTGGTCCTATCTTCAACGTTGTTTGCCCTGAACTTGGGGCCACAACCGTTGGAAGAGGATCTGGTAAGGGAGGAGTTAGAGAGGCAACGGAAGGTGGAAGAGGAGGAAGAAAGGAGGTTGCTCGCCCGAGCGAGCAAATACAAAGAGACCCAACTGGGGCCTGCTCCGAAGCCGATCGCGAGGAAGCGGATTCGACCGCGCCCCAAGCCGTTGGGGAAGAAGGATCTTGGCGGCTTTGAGCCACGACCGCCTCCAGTGGATCCTCTGAAGGAGAGGAACAAAAAGGAGATGGAGGCTTTGAAGAAGAAAAAGAGAGTGAGGGAAAGTGAGGAGGAGCCCGCCTTGAAGAGGAGGAAGGAGGTGACGGCGGAGACATCAAAAGAGAGGGCGGAGCAGGCATCAAAAGAGATTATGAGTGGGGCGACTTGCCCTGAAAAACAAGTTGAAAATAGGGCGACTGGGCCTGAAGTGAGGGCAAAGCAGCAGCCCAAGGGGGGTCCTATGCCCCAAGGAGAAGAAGAGAGGGCTGGGTTGAAGACCGCCCTCTACCACATCCCAGCGGTGTCCGGGCGAGTGTAAGAAGAAGGAAGAGAAGCCAGGGGGGTTGCAGATCGTCTTTTGGGAGTGGTGGAAGATGCAGCCGTGCACTCGGTGGCCCATTTCACTGAGGTTGAGCTGCTAAAAGGGTTATGCTCTGCCCAGATGGAGATGACTGCCTTGGCAGGAGCCCTATTAAGAAAGGTTGCGGCTGCCAAAGGCGAAGTGGGGCTACTGAAGGTAAAGTTGGAGGAGACGAAGGCCCAACTTGAAAGTTTGAGGAGAGAAACTGCCAGATGGAGGAAGATCGCGCGGAGCGTGTGCGAGAGGGGGCTGGAAGAGGCCCAGAAAGCCAAGAAGATGGAAGTGTTGGCGATGGTGCAGGGCTATTCAGCCGATCAAGCCAATGCTGAGCTGCTCGCGACTAAGTTAAAGCTGGAGGTGGAACGCCGCAAGGTGGTGTCGCTCGAGTTCCAACTGGTTGGCGAGCAGAACAAACTGGAAGATGCCCAAAAAGCTTGCACTATCGCCAAAGATCGGTTTGAAGAGGCCATGACCAGCAATGAAGATCTGCGCGCTCAATGGGTCAAAGAAAAGGAAGAAGCAGACCTGAAGATCGCTGAGTTGGAGCGGGATCTGGCAAACGAGCTCGCCAAGGCAGCGGCAGAGAAGGCGGAGCTGGAGAAGGAGTTGGAGGAAGAAAAGACCAAGTCAGCCTCTGAGAGGGCAGCATACCCCGACTTATGCGTCGCAGCAGTAGAGCAGTTCAAGGGGTCTGCTGACTTCCAGATGGCTATCGATGCCGCGATCGCCCGCAATTTGGCAAGAGAGGGGTCTGGAGGGGCTGGCCCGTCGGGAGCGACCGCTGGAAGCAGGAGTGAAGAAGAAGTGATCCAGAGCTTCCAGCGGTCAGACTTCTACAAACATGAGATGGCCGAGTTCTGGGACAGCGGCTGGAAGATGTTCAAACACAAAGCAAAAGAGCTGTTCCCAAACTTGGACTTCAACATTGTTAGAATAGAGGAAGACGACGTGGCCCAGACCCCCTTAGACGAAGGTGTGAACGAAGAAGACCTTGCTTTGAGCGAGGAAGATTGATGAAATGTAAATTTTGGCACTTTGCTTATAAATGGAATTTTTCTTGGTGTTTTTAGTGTTGTAGTTGTTTTTTTTTTTTTTTTGAGAGTGTAATTTCTGTAGTAAACTTATGTATAAGTTTGTGAATAAATAAAATTCTGAGTTGTGTTTGTCACACTGTGGCCTTTATTTTTGCAAATTTGAGAAGAATGAGAATGGTTATTCAAATAAGGTTTCTGTATAAATCGCAGTGAAAATTGAGAAGTAGGGAAACAGTCTGACTTGTAAGAAAACCACAATGCAGAGTGGAGTTTAAAGTGTGAGAATGTCAAAAAATTTGAAGTTTCAAATCACGACCCAAAAGGGAGTCAGTCTGGTTTGTGAGGGTCCCAAAAAGTGGAGTTTTAAATCACGTTGTAAGGGTGTTGACAAATGAAAGGTCGGGTTGGGAAATGAAAGTTAAAAAATGTAAAGAGTGTTAAGAGGCGTAAAAACATGGACCTGGAATTTGACTAAGTATGGCCTTGGCCGAGCGCTTCATTCGTGCTCAATTCGGGTTGAGCCATGATTAACTCGGTCGGGTTGTCTCTTCAAGTAACTCAGTCTGGCTGAGCTCTTTATGCTCAGTCTGACTGAGGCTTTAAGTGACTCAGTCTGGCTGAGCTCTTTATGCTCAGTCTGGCTGAGGCTTTAAGTGACTCAGTCTGGCTGAGCTCTTCATGCTTAGTCTGGTTGAGGCTTGTCATGCTCAGTCTGGCTGAGGCTTTAAGTGACTCAGTCTGGCTGAGCTCTTCATGCTCAGTCTCGCAGAGGCTTGTCATGCTCAGTCTGGTTGAGGCTGTTCACGCTCAGTCCAGCTGAGGCTTTAAGTGACTCAGTCTGGCTGAGGCTTTAAGTGACTCAGTCTGGCTGAGCTCTTCATGCTCAGTCTGGCTGAGGCTTGTAACTGAGTGCTGCAATCAAGACGTTATTGAGGTACTATACAGATAATTGAGATATAAGATTGTTGTCGTGTAAAGTGTAGCCCATTTGATCAGAAATTTACATCATGTGAGAGAAGAAAAAGAACATTCAACTGTGTAGATTGCCAAAAAAGAAAATACAATAACTGATCAATACAAAAATAGGGATTTATTGAAAATAACGCTTCAAGTGTTCGGCATTCCACGGATAGGGGAGGTCTCGGCCTTCCATGTCCTGAAGTCGGTAAGTGCCCGGACGAGGTCTGGCTTTAACAACGTAAGGTCTTCCCACTTGGCTGCCAGTTTGCCCTCAGCTAGATTTTTGGTGGCCAGGGTTACTTCACGCAAAACAAGGTCCCCCACGGCGAACTCCCTCGATCAGACTTTGCGGTTGTAATGTGTTCTCATTTTTTGTTAGTATGAGGCCCGTCTAACAGCAGTGGTTTCTCGGAGCTCTTCGATTAGGTCTAGGTCTGCTCGACGCAGCTCCTCAGTTAGTTCTGGATTCGGATGTAGAATTCTTGGGGTAGGTAGACCGATTTCCACTGGGATGACCGCCTCAGCGCCGTATGTTAAGCGAAAGGGGGTCTCCCCAGTGGGGGTTCGAGCCATAGTGTGGTAGGCCCAGAGTACATTCGGTAATTCCTCAGCCCAGAGTCCCTTAGCAGCTTCCAGCTTAGTTTTGATAATCTTGAGAAGAGAACAGTTGGTAACCTCAACTAGGCCATTGGCTTCGGGATGACCTGGGGAAGAGAAACATGGCTGGATTTGAAGTTCTGCACAGAATTTCCTGAACTTGGCATTGTCGAATTGTTTGCCGTTGTCGGAGACGATGGCTTGAGGGATGCCAAATCTGCATACGATCGACTGCCAAATTCATCACGTAGGTTGCTTGAGCAGGATTGAGGCATCGCAGGTATGGGCGTAAAAAACCACGTTTGTACAAGAGGCCGCTGACAAGAATGTAGTTGGACGATTGAGCCTTGACTTTGGTGGCCTGCTGTTTGTCGGTTGGCAGTTCCCCCGTTGTCAGAAATAGAAAGATGTCGGCCGCCCATGGAATAGGTTCATTTTGGAGGAAGTAGACTTGCTGCTGAGTTGGAGAAATGGCAGGGTGGGCCAGGTACTCGAGGCGGACACCGTGGCTGAGGTCTGACTGGTCTGCCAAAGCTAACTGAACCATTTCATCTGCTTTGGAGTTTTCCGTCCGAGGGATGTGCTTGATGTGGAAATTATTGAAGAGGCGAGCGAGAGGGAGTGCGATATCCCTATAAGCCCGCATTGTGTCTTCTTTGGCATCGAATTCCCCCGTGATTTGTCCGACAATGAGCTAGGAATCGCTGAACACTTGGATGTGGTTGACACCAATGTCTCTGGCGAGGCAAAGACCTGCGATCAATGCTTCATATTCAGCCTCATTATTGCTTGCGTTGAACAAGAAGCGGAGAGCACATTTGAAATAACCACCCTCAGGGGCGGTGAGGATGAGACCAGCCCCACTGCCTTCTTTGCGAGATGATCCGTCGACGTTGAGGGTCCAAGAGTGGGGGTCTTCTGGCTCGGTAGGGGGTGGCGGGGGCGGAGGAGCTGTGGTTGGAGTGGGATTAGTGAATTCCAAGATGAAATCGGCAACAGCCTGCCCTTTAATCGCCGTTCGAGGCCGGTAGGAGATGTCAAATTGGCTGAGCTCGATCGACCATTGCATAAGTCTGCCGGAAAGCTCTGGTTGTTGCATTATTTTCTTCAATGGTTGGTCAGTGAGGACCACTATGGAATGGGCTTGGAAGTAAGGACGGAGTCGTCTGGAGACGGTGACCAAAGCCAAGGAAATTTTTTTCTAACAATGGGTAATTTTGTTCTGCGCCTCTGAGAGCTCGACTGATGTAGTAAACCGGTCGTTGGACAGAGCTGTCTTCCCTGATGAGTGCTGCACTGACTGCGGTGTTTGATACGGCTAAATAGAGGAAGAGGGGTTCGCCCGTGATTGCCTGAGAAAGTAGGGGGGGTTGGCCATGCACTGTTTCAACTGCTGAAAGGCCTCTTCGGATTATGCCGTCCACTCAAAAGTTTGCCGAAGAACTTTGAAGAAGGGGAGGCACTTGTCCGTTGCGCGGGAAATGAAGCGGTTGAGGGCGGCAACTCGACCAGTAAGCCTCTGAACCTCCTTAACCGTTCTGGATGACTGCATTTCAATTAAGGCCTTGATCTTTTCGGGGTTAGCTTCGATGCCCCGCTGACTGACCATAAACCGAAGAACTTTTCAGATCCTACGCCGAAGGCGTATTTCTCCAGATTGAGCTTCATTTGATGCTTTCGTAGGGCGGTGAAGGTCTCTCGCAGGTCGGCCAGATGATCAGTGGAGAGCTTGCTCTTGACTAGCATGTCGTCGACATATACTTCCATGTTCGGCTTATCTGGTGATGAAAGATGGCATTGACCAACCGTTGGTAAGTGGCTCCAGCATTTTTCAACCCAAATGGCATCACACGGTAATGATAGGTTCCTCGGTCGGTGATGAAGGAGGTGTGTTCCTGGTCAGACGGGTGCATCAGAATTTGGTTGTATCCAGAGAAGGCATCCATGAAACTGAACATTTGATGGCCGGCCGTGGCGTCAACCAGCAGATCTATGCGAGGAAGATGATAGCTGTCTTTGGGGCAAGCTTGGTTGAGGTCGAAGTAGTCGACACAGAGTCGCCATTTACCATTGTTTTTACGAACCAGAACCACATTCAACAACCATCTGGGGTAGTTCACATTTGTGATCAACTGTGCCTCAAGGAGCTTATCTACTTCAGAAGCAATAAGGTTATTGCGCTCCGAGTGAAAGATGCGCTGCTTCTGGCGGATGGGTCGGAAATGGGGCTCAATGCTTAGACGGTAGGTGATGAAGGAGGGGTCAATACCTGGCATGTCAAAGTGGGTCCAGGCAAATACGTCATTGTGCTCGATCAGGAGGGCGGTGAGGTCGGCCTTAGCCTGGGAGGATAGTTGGCTACCGATCTTGGCAGTTTTTGCTGGGTTGGTGGGATCGATGAGGACCTCGACGAGCTCTTCCACTGGTTCCCCTCTAACCAGCTCGTTCTCGTCTCTGACGTCGAGTCGTCCAATGATCATAGCCTCCTTAAGCTTGACTTCTTTAAGTGAGGCGACATAACACTCTTTGGCTACGGTTTGCTCTCCCCTCACTGTGCCGACTCCAAGATCGGTGGGAAACTTGATGGCAAGATGGAATGGAATGTGATAGCTTGGAAAGCATTGATGTGGCCAAGGATGAATTGTAAGCTGAGGGGCAATTAGGAGGAATGGTGGAATAAGATATGTCAGAGGGGCAATCGACAACAAGGAAGGTGAGTAACTTTGGGTCTGCCGCAGGGATTCACCGATTGTGATGGGAAGATCGATGGAGCCAATGGAGGTCACCCGGTCTCCAGTGAAACCGACCAATGGGGTTTGGAGAGGAGACAGACTTTCTTCCCCGATCTTGAGCTGGCGAAAGGCATTTAGGAAGACGATGTCTGAAGAACTGCCATTGTCGACGAGGACCCGTCTGACTTTGTAATTAGAGAGGAGGGCAAAAATGACGAGGGGGTCGTCATGGGGGTAACGGATGCCTGTGCAGTCGGCTTCCGTAAAGGTGATGGGCTTCATCCACTGCTTGGGTTGTTTGAGAGGGCGGTCTAATGTGGCAACTTCTTTGTCTGAGCCCTGTCTTATTTTTCTGAGTTCTGCCCGCTGAGCTGAGCGCGATGGACCTCCGCAAGCAAGCCCGCCGGCTATGACTCTAATTTCTCCGACAGGGGGGGCGGGGTTACCTTGTGCTCGGGGTTGCTGTGGAGGGCGATCATGGCCAGGGTTAGGTTGTGCTGGTTGCCAGGGAGGAGTACGCTGGCGGTTGTTTCTAATGGGTTCGTCCTTTGCCTTTGCCGATGGCGGGTTTCCGTGAACCGACTGAGACGTCCCTGACGTATCAAGCCCTTGACCTGATCTTTGAGGTTAACACACTCCTCGGTATTATGACCGTGGTCTTTGTGAAAACGGCAATATTTGGACTGGTCTCGCCGATTGGAAGGAGACCGTAATGGTTGGAGCCATTTCAGGGGGTAGTCTCGTTGGATCTGATTGAGGACTTGTTCCATGGGGGAATTAAGGGGTGTGTACCGTTTGAACCGGTCAGGCGGTCGGGCTGGTGTCGACCGGTCGGCTCGGGGGGTCGGTCGGTATACTGAAGTGTTTGGTTATTGTACTGGGTGTTTCTGGTTTCTGAGTCCTTTCTCTTCTCTTTGGGGGTCGGGTTTTTGGCTATAGGGTCTTGGCGAGCGGCTAGGGAATCTTCTGCATTTATGTATTTTTGGGCTTTGGAAAGAAGGGTTGCCATGGAGGTCGGGGGGTTTTTTGAGAGGAAGAAAAGGAAATTAGATGATCGTAGGCCGGCCATGAATGCCGTGAGGATGACCTTGTCATCGTTTTCCGCCACCTGTAGGGCTTCGGTGTTGAAGCGGATGACAAAGCTGCGCAGCGACTCCCCCTCAGTTTGACGGATGTTGAGGAGCTGGGTTGCTGGACGCCGCTGGCGCTGGGCTCCAATGAAATGGCTGAGAAATGAGTCACTGAAGTGCTAGAAAGTTGAGACAGAGTCTGCTGGTAGTTGACTAAACCAAAGTCGAGCCGACCCCTTGAGTGTCACGGGGAAAACCTGATACATGATTTCATCAGGGAATGCATGGAGGATCATAAGGGTTCTGTAGGTCTCCAAGTGATCGACTAGGTCCGTTGTACCGTCAAAAGAGTCGATCATGGGCATTTTGAACTTAGGAGGTAGAGGTTTGTCCCTGATGGAGGCAACAAATGGGGAGTTGGCTGTGGTAGATGGTTTATACTGTATGTTCTGCATGACCCCTGGAGTTGGAGCTTCATGGCTTGGAGTTCTACGTCCCAGAGAGGAATGTTGTCACCACCGGAAGGCAGCGAGGGCTGGACGCTGCTGGCCTCTCCTTCAGGGGTTGGTACCGGGATCGATGGATGTAGGCCCCGGGGTGGCAGGTTTATACCTAAGGGAGGGGGTTGCAAGCCTTCCAAGTTGGGTGGATTAGGCTGCTGGATAACATGGCTCGGGGCTCGTTATTGGTTGGGTGGGATATCTGGAGGTGGTGGAGGAGGCATAGGAAGGTTTCTTTGGAGTAGAGCATTAATCAGGGCTTGGTTTTGCTCGGCCAGGTGGTTAATGCTGTTGGTGAGCTCGGTGAAATACTGTGGTGGGTTATTTGGATTAGAAGGGTCGGCTTGATGATCAGCGACATTGGGGTGGGAAGCATGGATCTAGTTGTGACCATCCCTTCACAGGTGGTAGGAGGGGGTTATTGTCACGACCCAAACCCGTCCCTATAGGTTTAGCATCGTAACCGGCCAGTAATCCTGAGATGACCAAAGGCCTCTAAGACAGATTAACATAATATTAGGGGCTAGCGGAAGCAAATAACAAGGTACAACGTCCATTGAGCTGTGTAGACTTATATGAGACAGAAAAATTTTAAACTTTTTATATACATATATACACATTATCTTTAAGTCATCATATATACACAAATTAGACAAAAATGGGACTTAGCCCTATTTACAAAATACACAAGACTTGTTCAACCAAGCATGAAAACAAAACTTAAACTTTAAATCACATAGCAATAATCACTTGACATATCCGGAACCTCCACGGGAGGTACATAGGTTGGCTGACAAAAACAGATTCTAGGTAGATGTCTCCAAGCCTGGTCACGCGCCTGATCACCTACATACATAAATAATACAGTGAACTAGAGCCCAGTGAATAATAACAGAGTAAAGGGTTTTAATAAATGATGTCCGTACATATTCAGAAATCATAATTCAGTTTCATATCAAATTCATAATTTGTCCAGATCATATACAGAAATCATAAGTCATGCTTAAATTTACGTGATACATCCATTAGTATTAACAGAGCAGATACAGAACAGATGCAGACACGTGAGTGTCACGAATGACCAGTTCCATAAAGGAACCTCCGGATCCGGGTAACAGAACAGAAGCTGAGCCCCCATGACGGGGCCTCCGGTACGGGTAACAGAGTGCTGACAGATTAAGTTCCATAAAGGAACCTTCGATATCGGGTAACAACTAACAGATATCACATGATGCTAAGGATGTCACGAATAGATATCAGAAATTGGACAATCATTCATTGTACAGAACATATCATTTCAGAAAATAGATTTTGATTCATCACACAAAAAATAGGTAAAGTTAAACATAGCTTTACTAAGTTATTACTCACAGATAGTCGCAGAAGCAAATCAGACGGACCGAACATATCAGATAAATCAGACAGACAATGGCGTGTAACCTACACAAGCACATAACATATACACATTGAAATACAATATTACTCCATTGATCAAACTTGACTTTTCTAGTCTTTTTCCGTCTAAACAGTCCGAAATTCTACTATGCTTATTCTTTCTCATTCAAATAAACCGGGTTCTTATTTCATATATTCTTTCATTACTAAGCCCTTCTTTTCCAAATAGATTGATCTTTTACTTGGCTTCTTAAACAATTACCACTAGATCAATGATTCATTCTTCAACTAACTAATCTATGTTGATTGGTAGCTTATTAGTCTTTATTGAGTTATAAATTATGTCTAGAATGCCTTGGAAAGAGATGAGAATAAAAATGTAAACTAAATGCAATTTTTCAAAATATGCTGAAAATGGGCCTCCGCTCGAGCGCTACTTTGGTCGCTCGAGTGGACTGCAAAATTTGAAAAACTACTGGGAGCTCGATTTTCACACTCGAGCGAGACTTTCCTCGCTCGAGCGGTCAACGTAAATTTTGAAAATCCAAAATTGCAATTGAAGTTCGAATTTGGTATTCAAAGCCTCAAAACATGTACTTTAGTATACAAACATGGAGAACCATTGTATAATTTAGTTAAACACTTTCAATTAAAAATCATTTATTCAAAATCATGCCCCAATTGTCAAATTTAGTTTTAATTCATTTTCTCCATATCAAGTCAAATTCCAAACCCAAAGTGATTAACCTCTAAATTAATCTCCATAAATTGAACATGGCTCCAATCTCTCATTTTCTTTTTAGTTACATAAAATTGACTTCAAACTCTTTCTATTTTCCTTCAAAGCATGAAATTAAAGTCATAACTTCCTTAGAAAATTACTCACATGTATGAAATTGACATCAAAATTACTAATTTTATATTCTTATAAATTTTCCAACTAATTTCCATAATCTTAAACTTAACTTAATTTATAACCTCAATTTAATTCATAATCATAGGTGTTCCAAAATATGATTAATTTAAATAATAAAATCTTAAATTACATTACTTGCATGGATTAAACAAATCTAATTATAAAATCAAAAACTTTATCTAACATTAGGATTAATTCTAAATTTCCATAAACTTGATGTTCATAAAACATTTCCTTTTTCTCTTCAAAATGTGAACTTAAATGGTTCAATTTCTTCAAAATCCATGAGACTAATTTCATAACTTTCTCAATTCATGATGTATGTAAATTTACTTCTCACATATACCAAGGTTTCCAAACCCAAGCTCAATTGAAGAATTATAATTATTTTCATATTGATTAACCTTAACCATGTTCATGAATTAATTCTTTAATTTTACCAAATCACATGCATGTAAAAATAAGACTCAAATTCATATAAAATATGCAAAATCAAATCCAAAATAATTAATTTCTAAGTTGATTTCCATAAATTTGAACCTAATTCCATTGCATGGATTAAATCTTCAATACATCATTGTTGCATGTAATTTTTATAACACAATTCAAGAATGATTCTCAAAATTAAACTCAAACTTAACAAATTTAAAAAATCATAACTCATAATCTTTAAGCTAGCTATTTTTACATGCAAAACCCAATTTCCGTCAATTTATATAATTGATCCTCAAATCTTCATTTTTAATCCTCTCAAAATTCATCTTAAATCAATTTATGTCTAGATTATTTAAACAATACTAAGAAGAGGATGAAATCTCTTACTTCAAGATGAATTTTCCACAATTTTAAACTTGAATCTTGGTATTCCACAAGGCTTCCTTCTTTTCCCCTTTTTTTTTTTTCTCCTTCCTCCCGGTTTCTCCCTCTCAGCCGAGCTCTCTCTTCCTTTCTCTTTTCTAACTCTGCTTCCAGCAGAGTGAAAGGCACCATTTTGATTTCAATTGCCATCTCTTATTATTTTATTTTATTTTTCATTAGTGGGACACTCGTCCATGTAATATGAACCCATATTTCATTAGTTTAGCACACTAATCACACTTTAGTTTAATTAAACATCACTTAGTCTTGATTAATCCTAATTAGCACATAAGTTAATTAATTATAACTAATTACAATTTCCTACATGATTTAATCAGTCTAATTTGACTTCCATAAGGCCCAATTAATTATATTTAAATTTGTCATTTTGAATCAGATTTTTAATCAACTCCCAAAAGGCTCTACATAAATGAATTCAATTCATAATAATCACAATTCTCAATCTTCATAATTTAATTAGCTTAATCAACTCCAATTAGGATCTAATTAATCGAACCTCAATTTTACTAAACTGAATCGAATATTTAATTAAACTCCCAAATGGGTCCGTAATTAAGATTAAATTGATTCAACTTCCTAACTTCATTTCCCTAAGCCATTTGGACCCTTAATTCTAATTCCAAAATAAATCTTTAATAGAATCATATACGAGTCAAATCCCACAATTCTCATAAATCCCAACTTAAATTATAATATTCGGCAATTAAATTTCAAATCATCTTAATTAATCAAGTACTAATCATTACACGTGATGGGGTGGTTAAAATTATGGGGAGAGCGTCTCCGGCGACAATGAGCACAACTGGCGCGCGGAACAAAAACTTTCCCACAGACGGCGCCAATTGATGATACTGTGGGTTCCAGACAGAACGGGTCGGACTGATCCACGCTTCCCAAACCGGTATCCGAGTGACCAAGCCCACAGAGGAACCTGCACAAGAGTTCAACGGGGAACGGAGGAGTCCCCCAGCGAACCCTCCGACAAGCAAGTTAGAGAGAGAGAGGTGGAATGTAGAGATAGATTAGAGTTAGAAAGTTTAACCTTCTTCTTGTCTTTGACGTCTGCTTATATCATCTGGTAATCATTTCGTTGTTCCTTCTGACCTGTCGCCTTGGCCAAAAGTCTATACTCTAGCTTACCTTGTTCATGGTGAAGGCGTTCTGTCCCGACGGAGAGGGGTTATCGCAATAAATGCTGTAAGAGGTTTCATTAATAGCGATGTGCAGTGGCAATAACTTTGCAGATCTTTGTCTGTTTATGTGGCTTGCCCTTCTCTTGCCTTGTGTGTTGATGTCATTGGTTCTTATTGCTACGTGGGGCTTCAGCAATGCTGGACTTTAGTATTTGAGTTATGTATTGGGCCCTAAATGGTGAGGTATAATTTTTATGGGTTTACCCATGTCAATTTTCATATTTCTTAAATGCATCTATTATTTTCTAAGGTAAATGGTATTCACAAGGTGTCACATAATATTTCAGGCATATTTTGAAATCCTCTCTCTATAAATATTTTATAATTTATGAGAAAACTTAAACACAGAGAAGATTTATACAATATATATATATATATGTATGTGTGTGATAAAAGGTGACCGCACTTGCTAACCAGTTAAGTGAGTCTCGCATATTTATATATTTTGTGACAATCTTCTTTATTCTTAATATATCTTTTTTTTTAATAATAAATTTAAATTACTAAATATATTTATTAAGTGAGTGTCCACTCACATGTTGAGTGTTTTGACACAAATACTTCATACAATTCAAGGACTTCCATTTCCCAACTAGGGAAATTCTACCTAATTTTACAATAAAATTTTATAACATCAATTACAAAATGCATAATTCTGTCATAAATTAAAGTAATAATGTCGTAATAAAGTCACAAACTTTTGCAACGTAAATCGCAAAATTTTAAACATTTTTATTACTCTAATTTGTGACAAGATTATGCATTTTTTTATTAATGTTAGGAAATTTTATGATTTACACATTTTTGTGGTAATAATGATTGAGATCCACTTTTTTTAGAAACTCCCACAATCCCTTTAAATCTCAACTATTGATGGTGTGGACCCTACACATATATAAGTGAGTGTTACACATATATCAATAGTTGAGATTCAAAAAAAATTATGAAAATCCTAAAAAAAGAAAATCTCAAACATTTTTCTTTTTGTGATAGGTTGCCTATGATATGCACCCTTTCCCATTTAACTAATTAACATTTTGAAAATGACTCCTTGTGGAAATTGCCTTCAGATGAAGCATGAAAGCACTTACAGTCAACGTAACATTGACATAGAAATTTTGCTTAAAAGCTGTTGTCAACTTTTCAACCAGTTTTACTAAGGGTCAATTTACAATTTACACATCAACTATTAATAAATATTAGTATTATTTTTCTTAGTTTTAAAATCATACATTTAAATCTTTTAATTATTAAAAAAATAATAATTTTGATGTATAATTTTAAAATTAAGGGAATAAAATGGTATTTAGTGATATTTGAAGTATAAAGTATAATACCCTTCTTTTTTTTTTGTTGGTAGGTTCCCTGCCAGTTTTTTTTTGGCCATTCTCAAAAAAATAAAAAATCAATTAGTATATTTAAAATTTTCATAATTTAAAGTAATTATTAGAGAAATGTAACTTTTAGAAATTTAAAATTTAAAAATCATATATATAACTATATACATTGAAGTTTGAACGGAATTAGGGCTTGAAAAAGTCAACAAGAAGAACAAGTATAACTATTCATATTAATAATAACAAATAGGAAACGGTTTGATTTAGTTTAGTCTAATTCTTTTAAATTTTATTTTGTAATTGAATCATAATCAACTGTTGTAAATTGATTTACTGGTTAAACTAATTTGTTTAATAGTTTTATTAGACCATTTTTAACAAATCATGTTAATTAGTTTTAACATGCTATAATGTCAAGATGTCATATTTAAATGACACACTCAAGTTGTGAATATGCTATTTTTTAGCACGACTTGATTTTTACCATGTGTACTTAATTCATAGTGTTTTAAAATAACTTTTAATTGTTAATATTTTATGATAGAATCTCTTCAAAATATGTATTAAATTAAAATTATTTTAAAATGGCAATTAGTATTTTTTTAAAGAAATATTGTGTGTGTTTGGTTTGAGTTTTTTGGATTGAATTTTTTAAAAATTGAGTTTTTTGTTTTTCATACTTTTTTTTTTTAGTGAATATTTTTAAAATTTTAAGCTTTTTTTTTTTTACTTTCTAGATATACCTTACTTAGATGTATTTAAAAAGTAAAAAATTTATGAAAAAATATTTTAAAAAACTAATAAATACATAAAAATAAGAAAAATATACTGAATTCTTGTATTTTTTTTTTATATTTTTGGTATTTAGTGAATTTTTAAAAGATTTTTTTTTACAAAAATTATTCTTTTATGTGTATTTATGTTAGGTGTATCAAAAAATTAAAACAAAATTGCTAAAATATTAAACAAATTCAGTAAAAATAAAAAAAATACTAAAAATAAGAAAGTATAATTTTTTAAAAAGTGCTTTTGAAAAACTAAAAACAAGCAAAGTAGTTTTATCTTGATATTTTTTTATTTAATTTATAAAAAAATAAATATAGGAAGCGATGTGTCATTTCATCTAACAATGAGCATGTTTAGCACAATTTATTATAAGTTTTGGTTAATGTGTAAACTCTCTAAGATTGTCTCCTGCTGATTTTGAAATCAACTACCTAATGTCGATTAATCGAAGTAGGACGAAGGCAAACCTCAGGTGTATGCATCGACTCCACAATGGACACATCATTTAAATTAAAGAGTACAGCTGTTAGAATTCGACTTTACACCTAAATCTTGGATACGAGCCATTTATACTTAAAAGCCATCCTAGAACCACTGCACCAAAATCTTAGGAGTTGGCCTTGGGGAATGTGGACGTCCTAGGACCACTGCACCAAAATTTTGGGAATTGTTCTTGAGGAGTGTGAAACTTGAAATCTCAGAGCTTATACCCAAAATCTTACTAAAGTACAACAACTTCTTAGGTTTATTGTAAGTTAAAAGTTTATAAAGTAGAAATCAAAAGTAACCCTCCTCTCACTTTCAAATAATCATATTTATTCCGGTTGGGTTTGGTAAGTTGCTAAATAAGAAGTTTATTTATTACAAATTATCATATTAGTTTATTTTATTTAATTTTTTACAAAAAAAAAAAAGGTATGAAAAAAAAAAGAAGGAAAGAATAGTTGATTTTTTTAACTATTTTAAATTTAATGCCAAAATAAGCTTAAAAATGCAATTAATATAATAATAAAAATTAGTACGAGCAAAATTGTACCAAACAAACAGCCCTCTATGGGATAGCATTGTGTAGGTTTAGGAAAATGCCTGAGGCCTCGAATTTGTCTCGAATCCTTTTTTTTTTTGTTTTTTTTTTTAAGACAGTGTTAGTTTGGTTTTTTTTTTTCCTTTCTTTTCTTTTCTTTTTGCAAGGGTAGTTTATGTATAGGGATGTGCTAAAAAATTAGACATTCTGCAAGTGAGTTAAGTTGGACTGATTAGATGATAAAATTGACTGATCAATTTTTTTAATTTAATTTATTTTATTTGTTGGGTTGTGTTAGTTTGGATTTTTTTTTTTTTTTTTTTTTTTTTAAGGTAGTTAGGTGTAGAGGTATGCTAAAAAACTACACATTCCGCACCAACTCATTATACAAAATTATATAGAATTAATAAATTTTAACCAGCAGTCTAATTGATCAATCAATTAGATTGGACTAGTTGAGTAATAAAATTAACTGATCAATTTATTAATTTTATATAATTTTATACGATGAGTTAGTACGAAATGTATAATTTTTTAGTACATCCCTACACATAACCATCTTTAAAAAAAAAACAAAAAAACTAACACACACAGTAAAAAAAAAAAAAGAAAGAAAAAAAGAAGAGCGCATTCGAGGTAAATTCGAGCCCTCGGATTCGAGGCCTCTAAGCACCACCGACCAGCACTCCATGATTGGCCACGCCACGTCTACAGCAATTCTCAATCTCTATCGTGCGTTCTCACGCCATCTTTGGTCAATAGTCGATTTTTTCCGTTTTGAAGGTTTCAACCGCAATGAATCTTCTTCGCAGTTCCCCGAAACGAAGAAGAGAGGGACCAATTAACAAAGAATAATATTATATATACCGATTAATTTATTAATTAATATATTAACAGATGATATGATATAATTTTAAAAATTTATAATTTGTATAATAAATAAGATCAATAATAATATAACATTAGTTAGTAGACTAGTATGTATATTAATTAGTGCATGTAATACTACCGTTAACAATAATAATTTTTTTTTTTCAGAGAGAGAGAAAAAAAATTATTTATAGGAAAATAACTTTGATTCTTAAATTATAAAAAAATTAAATAAATTTTATAAACGTAAAAATTGAATACTGTAATGGATAGGGTCACGCGAATAATTCAGAGATAAAAGTGATTATTTTTAGTAGTTTAAAAATTTATTTATATATTTTATAATTTAAATAAATAGTCAAATTGATAATAGTTTAGGGCCGTCTGTGTAAATAATAAAAAAAGAAAAATATATCTATATGTACCATAGTCTTCCCATGGATGATAGAGAGAGAGAGAGAAACAGATTAGGGAAAAAAAACAAACAAGCAAATATAGGCGACGAGCATGCCACGCATCGTTTGGGTGGGACAATACAAACCTTTTGTTACCAAACCCAATATCCATATACAAATCCAAAATCCCCAATCTTCTGTATCACTTTTGTTTTCTAGATAATATAGATTTATAGGAAGTGGGTTGTGTTTGGAGGAGGGTCGTGGAGGTGGGTTTTGAATTTTGGAGAATTTTGATCGAAGAAAGTTATGAATATGATGACGATGGAGGGTATGATGGACAAGGGTGTGTTGGAGGATATAATCAGGAGGTTGTTGGAGGGTAAGGGAGGGAAACAGGTGCAGCTGTCGGAGGGTGAGATCCGTCAGCTCTGCGTCAACGCTCGCCAAATCTTCCTCTCTCAGCCCAATCTTCTTGAGCTCCAAGCACCCATCAGGATCTGTGGTCAGTTTCTCTATCTATAGATACATGGATGATGACGATGACGATGATGATATTGGATTTATGTGAAATATGTCTGTTATTTGTGTGTGATGGGCATAATAATTGCATAATCAACTGATGTGATGTTGAATTATACATTTGGGAGATTCATACTATGTTGAATTATTTGTGTATCTATGCATGTTGGAATTAAAAAAATTGGGTCTTTCTGGTTTAGATTGTGGTATTGACGAATTGGTGTTGGTCAGAGTATCAAGGAAAATGTATTGGGAATCAGGTGAGGCATGTGAATTTTTAAAAATCATCACCCACGAAAAAATACTTTATAGGTGCCGAATAGGCTGCATGGGTTGTGTGAATTAGATTATTAATCAGCTATAAACCAATATGTGTTGTGAATTGGCCAATAAACACATGATTTTTATTCCTACCGTACCGGTATATCAGAGTGTATTGGTATTTGGAAGGCCAAAAAACTGATAATTTAAGATAATTTGTATTTCTTGGATGATTGGATAAATTGGGTGTGTTGGTGTGAAAGAGAGCATTGTGTTTTTTGTAATTTTTTTTCTCCTTATAATGTCTTGGACAATGGAGTGATTCCACCTAAGCGCTCAAATTTGAGAACTTTAGGTACTAATTGACTAATCTAGAGTTGCACAAAATGCATCCAATGAAGTTGCCATTTGTAGGAGGATTAATAAATTACATAGGTAATCTTTACATGAAATTCCAAGGATCAAACAAATTCCTACATTATTAGGAGGTATGAATTGCAATAATAGCTGGAATCAATGCTGGATTTCATTTATTTATTGTTATTGTTATTTTTTTTTTTTGCATTTTTTGTAGGCACTATAGCATTTTAACCTCTGTTAGCTTTCCTGTACTACTAAAGGCAGATCATAATGAGTTTGTTTCAAACCAAGTCTTGAAATATAGCATTTACTATTTGGAATGGAATACCACTACTAAATGTTCTTGGAATGATATCCATAACAGTAGTGTTTTCTCCACTTCTCCTATTGACACCTTCTCCACTTCTCCTTTGGAGATGTTTTCTCTGTGTTGCTCATGCTTCAATTTATGAGAATCATGAGATAATTACTTCAAAAAAAGACCTATTTTCCACTCATGGTTTAATACTCACCTGGTGCATTTTGAGAAATTGTCCGTGCCTAACATGTACAAGAAGCCTTCATGAGGCCCAAAATCCACAATTAACCATATTAAACTTTGTTGGAATGATGTATGTCTCAGTATATGTTATATTGAGAGGTTGGATACCCTCCCCTTTTGAGGAGGTTCAGATTATGTTTTTTCTTTGTTTCTCAGGCTTCAATTGATGAGATAATTACTTCGAAAAAGATCTTTTTTGTATTTTAGGAAATTCCACTCATGGTTCTGTACATAGTTTGTGTTTGTTGGATCAATGATTTGAGTGGGGATTTGTAGAGGGAAAGGATAGGGAAGGGAAAAGTGAAAGATTCTCAAATCCTTAATCCAAAGACAGCCTTAGTGTTTCTTCTGTATGAAATCTGATGAATAATTTTCATTTATTGGCACGAGAAAGGCCAACTGAGTTCATTTTGTATAGAAACAACTAGGGTACAAGCACACTTCTCATAGTGGAGAAAATATCAAGATTTTTAAGAGAAATTGTCACTAAACTAGCTCGTGGTTCACTGCAGCTAATGTTTACTTCGTGTGTTTCTCCTTTTACTCCCATTACTTCTTCTAATATTGCAAGTGTCATACAGGTGATATACACGGACAATACCAAGACCTACTGAGACTTTTTGAATATGGTGGATTTCCTCCTGCTGCAAATTACCTCTTTCTTGGTGATTATGTTGATCGAGGAAAGCAAAGTTTGGAAACAATATGTTTGCTTTTGGCCTATAAAATAAGATATCCTAACAAAATTTTCCTTCTAAGGGGAAATCACGAAGACGCAAAGATTAATCGGATTTACGGGTTTTATGACGAATGTAAAAGGAGATTCAATGTTCGGCTGTGGAAGATATTCACGGACTGCTTCAATTGTTTGCCAGTTGCTGCGCTCATTGATGAAAAGATACTTTGCATGCACGGTGGACTTTCTCCAGATTTGGAACGTTTGGATCAAATAAGGGAAGTTGAGAGGCCCACTGAAATTCCAGATAGTGGTTTCCTATGTGATCTACTCTGGTCTGATCCCGACCCTAGGGTTGAGGGTTGGGCAGATAGTGATCGAGGTGTTTCATGTACTTTTGGAGCTGACAAGGTGGCAGAGTTTTTGGAGAAGAATGACTTGGACCTCATTTGCCGTGGTCATCAGGTAACTAAACTTTTTGGGTGTGCTTAAATACCAGTTTCCACTTGCAGAGTTGTGACAAACTAGAAACATAGTAAATGTTTAAATATTTTAATGCAATGATTCTATTTAATACACAACATTAGCAAGCATTTTAGTGGCTTTATAATATGTAGATGATATATGACGGGCAAAGCCCCCTCAATTAGGAAGAAATTTTTTTCCATCCATTTTTTCATTTTTTAAATGATAGGTAGCTATATGAATTTTTTTTTTTTTTTTTTAATTACATTCAATTATGGGAGTCTGATAATCATTTGATGAAAGTGGTCCGCATTGAGATTATTTTTTGAAATTGAATGTAGGTGGTGGAGGATGGATATGAATTTTTTGCTAAACGAAGGCTAGTCACGATATTCTCAGCTCCAAACTATGGTGGGGAGTTTGATAATGTAGGTGCTCTATTGAGTGTTGACGAATCCCTAGTGTGCTCTTTTGAGATAATAAAACCAATTATACCAAGCGGCGGTCCTAAGGTGATCCTTAAAAAGGTATATTTGCATTTGCACGATTTGTTTTAATTAGTCTCTTTTATTTATGGATAAAATACACTCATTTGGTCTCTAAATTATGCGTTTCATGTCACGTTTACAAAATAAATATAAAATTTGTGTATGGTCAGTCAGAAGTATGCATCTTATGTTATTTGGTCCTTGAAATTTCAATTTTGTCAATTTCCCCCTGAACACATTAAGAGTATGTTTTGTTTTCTTCATCCATGTTTAGAGACAAAATTGACAAAATTATAGACTTTGGGAACCAAAATGACACATAACTCGTACTTTAGGGACCATAAATATATTTTTTATTATTCTGCTAAAGTTTAGACGGCTGTTTGTAATTTGACCAATTTGATTCAAAATTTATAATTTTAGGATGGAATTGACAAAATTGAAACTTGAGGTTACGAAATGCATACTTTAGGGAATTAAAGATATTTTATCCTTTTTTTTTAATTATTATTCTTGGGTTGGGAGGTTCCTTTATTTTGTGGATCCTAATTTTTTATATCACCCAATACAAATGTCTGTCTTTTTTCTCTTCTTTTCTTTTTTCTTCCACCATTTAATTGTTTGTTTTTCCTTGTCCACTTCCAACAGCCCCCTAAGATTGGAAATTGAAGATCACATTCAGTCGATAAGAAAGAACGGTAAGCTCAGTTCTGCTAGTAATGAATGTTTCTGCTGATAGCCGAGTTATTTTTTTTTGCGAAGAAGCCGATCCATTTAACCTGTGGAAAATGAGATTATCATGAGATTGAAGCTTGCAGAGAGTTTGAAAATGCAATTAGAAAAATTTCGAAAGATCCGTAAATCTGCAACAACATGAAAATCTTCTGTGCAGGAACCGAGCTTTTCTCTTCTCTTTTGGTTTGCTTTAGACACGATCTGTTTGCGTGAGGTGTATCCAGTAATCAGCATTTAATTTGCTGATTAAAGGATGTGCCCGTGATAATTAAATTTTTTTTTTTTAATGTTTATATCTTTGTATATTGGTTGTGATGTTTTGATGAAGCTTATTTTGTATCTTTTAATCTAGAGTTGGCTTAGCAACCCCATTGCAATGCTTATGAAAACAATTTCCAAAAGTAGATTTTATATTTTTGAATGCATAGCACCAGAAGGTGATGTTTTGCCAAAAATTGGGGTTTTGGGAGATTTTAAAGATAACAAATCAGAAGCAAAATGAACAGGAAATTAACTTGTAGTCACGAAGTTGGGATTTGGATGTGTTTCGTTTTTGAATTAATGTATAAAAATTTAAGGATGTAATTGAAATAAATTAAAATAAGTGGTATACTTGACGGACCATTTATATAATTTACTACATATCTATCTATATCTTCTATCTTTATACAATATATAAAGGGAACACTTCTATTGGTGTCTTTAGGTATTTTTTTTCCAGTGCCAAATTAATTTTTTGGTTTTTTGATGACCAAATTTTTGAATTAATTTATGCATATCTCGATTAATTTTGAGATTCACGTAAAGAATCTTAATGCCAAATTAATTTTTGCATCTCTTTTTAGTTTCTTTAATATATTTATATTATCCATCTCTCTTATTCTTTAACTACTCATAGATATTTTTAAGCGTCTGTACATAACTTGCATATTTTAAGCACATCAGTATATGTGTGCACACCTATTTATATATATCTATCTACTAGTTTACACATATCCGTGCAAGACACGGGCTATTATTATAGTATATTTAAGTTTTGTATTTTAATAATTTGTTAAAAATTTAAATATTGTTTTATGAAATTGAATAGAATAAATTATTAGATATATAATTAAATTATGTGGTATGATATATATTATTTTTTGATTTGTTATACACCTAATGATATCGATTCTAATTCTATTATCATATCATTTTGAGTGAATTTATGAATTTTTAACATTTCTTCCGAATTTATCAAAAAAAAAAAAACCAAAATTATGTTGTGTAGATTTTCTTAATAGATAAATATAAAAAAAATACTAAGATAATTCCCCATTCTAAAAAAAACTACTAAGATAAGTAACTAAACTAATCAAGAAGTAGAAAAAAATCTATATATATAAATGACTAATTTTATTAATATATAAAACATACTTACATAACAAATGATGAGTTTTATTCATAAATAAATCATTAAGCAAATTAATAATTTTTAATGATATGAAAAATATTTTTCAGTTAACCATTTTGTTAATAAATAAATTATTAAATCAATTAACAATTTTTCGTGATATGAGAAATATTTTTTAATAAATAATTTTGATAATTTATTATTGCACAGGAAAATAGTTTTTTTTTCCTTGGGTATTGTGTTGAATTAAAATTTATAACAAACTATAATTGTAATTTTTAGTATTATAGGACTGATTGATATTTTAAACAAATTTTATAGGTGTATTTGTCCTTTGTTAAAAAATAAAAGATTTATATTTCATAATTGATCAAGAATATTTGCGTAATTATGAAAAAACCTATTTCATAATTGACCAAGAATGTTTGTGTAATTACGAAAAAAATCTTCACTTAACATATAGGTCACCATTAGTAAATTATTTAAAATATAAAGGCAAAATAGAACCCAAAAAAAAAAAAAAAAAGATGAGCAAAAAGAGCTTCTTAGAGCATCTCCAACGGTGACTCAAATTTTTCACCAAATTTGAGTAAAAAATGACCCATTTCACCAAATTTTTAACAGATGCTCCAACGGTTCACCTTTCACCAAATGTGTCTCGGGACAACCGGGTGGTCGACCGGCCGGTTGACCGGTTAGGCAAAAAAAAAAATTTTTTTTTTTTTTGAATTTTTTGAACTTTTTTTTGAACTTTTTGAACTTTTTCCGGGACGACCGGCCGGTCGACCGGTTAGGCAAATTTTTTTATTTTTTTTTATTTTTTACGGTTTGAACTTCTTTTCCTTGAACTGTTTGAACCTTTCACTGGTTGACCGGTTGGTCAACCGGCCGGGCAACCGGTTGGTCAACCGGCTCCTCTTTCCAACGGTCAGGAACAGTGTTTTGATGAATTCATTACTTCGTCGTCGATCTGATAAAAGTTTTGATGAAATCTCATTTTGGTATCAGGTTTGGTGAACGGTTGGAGTCATGAATAGTACCGTTTTCATCAAAATTTGAATTTGATATCAAATTTGCTAAAGCGTTGGAGATGGTCTTATATATATAGATACAAGAAAAAAAATCATACTGTAACAACCCAGATTTTTAATTATTCTGTAGAATTTATACTAATATTATTTAATCTCAGTTCGAAAAATATATAATTTATTATATATTATTATGCGTAATTTTATAAAATAATATAATTATTAAAAGTTTAGGGGTCAAAATATAAATAATAATAATATAGATAATATAAATAATAATAATAATGAGTGTGGTACTAAAATAAATAATTAATATTTTATTGATATATGATAAAGTGTAATTTAATTAAGAAATATAATTATTTAAAGAATTAGGGTGAAAATATAATTATTAGAAGTTGGTAAGATAAGTATAAATCTAAATGATTTCAATCCAAATCTTCATAATATTTCCGTGGACACGTGGTATGTAATTACCGGGCTTGCCTCCTATAAATGGGAGGAGATCAAGTTCACTGCAAAAAGAAAAAGGAAAGGAAAGGAAAGAAAAGAAAGAGAGGAAAAGAAGGAAGAAATAGTTGAAGGTGAAAAGGTCTTTGGTAGTGGAAATGAAGAGTAAGGTATTAAAGTTAAGGTGAGTTATATTATATTTTGAGTCACCAAAATATATTTTACGTATATTTTGACTTACCAAAATCTGTTTTACACAAGTTATGTTTTATTAGTATATTTATAAAAGTTATATTTTATAAAGATTTCAATTACATGATTTTATTTCTGAACTCTATTTGCTTAAAAGGAAACCCATGGATATGTTTGTTTATATTTTAAAGAATATTTGGCTATGACCTTACAAACAATTATGTTTTGTAAGTATCACCACGGGAGTCTCACGCTTTGGGGGACTTAAATAACCATTGGCCTTTGTTTGACCACTTTGTGGTCTTCTGTTTGTCATGGTTCCATTAACCTCTGTTCTGTGCGGAGCTAAGTGCTACACTATTGTGGGAGCCACCTCTAGAATCCGTACGAGTCACCTCTTGAATCCGTACCTCTGTTTTGATTGTCACTTCTGTGACATCTGTTCTGTTCTGTACCGTGGTTATGGTTATATATTTATATAATATCTGTATTTCAGTTTCTGCTACTTAAATGATTTGTTTATATAAATGTTTTGGTCTAACTAACTATCCATGGTTATTTCGTGTCCCTTATACTCTTGATATAATATTTCTCACTCTGCCATGTGCTTATAGTTGTTTACCAATTTTCAGGAAATAATGCAATTCAGAAATAGCCTTTGGAAAGTCTTAGATGCGGGGCTGCGGAATAGACACACACACAGCACTTTTATTGATATTTTTCTATGTAAATATCGGCCTTTTTAGTCAATACATTTTGTAATAAAAGTAGAAGTTTTAATGATTATTTTGGTACCCTCATTTAAATATTACTTTCGCTCGCGTTTATTTATTTGTTTAAGAGTTGGCCGTAGGTAACTCCAGTTACTGGCCATCACGATACTTAACCCTTGGGTACGGGGAGCGAGTCGTGACAAATGGTATCAGAGCAATGGTTTATAAAAAAAAAAATCATCATTGGAGCATAGGACACATGCACATTTAAGAAGTAGGATACCGGGTAATTAATACCGAATTATTATATTTTATTCGTCGATTTAATTATATTATAATTTTATATGATTATATACATATAATAAAAAAAATTTAGTGTGCCTAATTTGTGAAGGATATTAGATATAATTTATATTTGTTCTAATAAAAGAAGAACAAGAAAAGAAGGATGTCGGGCTCAAGTACTCACCAGAATTATAATATAATTAAATATATATATATATATATATATATATATATATATATATAATTTTCAGTTCAGTATTGAAAAAAAAAAATTATTTATTTGATGTTTTTTTAAAAAGTGGGTTCAAATTTTAAAGATATTAATTTTGAAACAATTTCCCATCAATGAAAAGTTCATCTCAAAATTTTCAATTCTTGCATATAATTCTGTCATTGTATTCTTATTTTATTTATTTTATCGTAAATAAACGAGTGAATTTTTTTTTTAAAAGTCACTCATTATTTCTCATTTCGGCCAAAACTAATTTTTGACAACTAGACAGTGAGTTATTTTTGGTAAAGTTATTTTTTGAGATAGTATTTTCTATCAGATTAATCATCTAATATATATTTATCAGAGTGCGCAGCGGATAGCTTACATATAACAAATTTCGAGGACGAAATTTTAAAAGGAGGGAAGATTGTAACAACCTAGATTTTTAATTATTCTGTAGAATTTATACTAATATTATTTAATCTCAGTTCGAAAAATATATAATTTATTATATATTATTATGTATAATTTTGTAAAATAATATAATTATTAAAAGTTTAGGAGTCAAAATATAAATAATAATAATATAGATAATATAAATAATAATAATAATAATAATAATAATGGGTGTGGTACTAAAATAAATAATTAATGTTTTATTGATATATGATAAAATATAATTTAATTAAGAAATATAATTATTTAAAGAATTAGGGTGAAAATATAATTATTAGAAGTTGGTAAGATAAGTATAAATCTAAATGATTTCGATCCAAATCTTCAGAATATTTCCGTGGACACGTGGTATGTAATTACCGGGCTTGCCTCCCTATAAATGGGAGGAGATCAAGTTCACTGCAAAAAGGAAAGGAAAGGAAAGAATAAAGGAAAGAAAGAAAGGAAAAGAAGGAAGAAATAGTTGACGGTGAAAAGGTCTTTGGTAGTGAAAATGAAGAGTAAGATATTAAAGTTAAGGTGAGTTATATTATATCTTGAGTCACCAAAATATATTTTACGTATGTTTTGACTTACCAAAATCTGTTTTACACAAGTTATGTTTTATTAGTATATTTATAAAAGTTATGTTTTATAAAGATTTCAATTACGTGGTTTTATTTCTGAACCCTATTTGCTTAAAAGGAAACTCATGGATATATTTGTTTATATTTTAAAGAATATTTGGCTATGACCTTACAAACAATTATGTTTTGTAAGTATCACCACGGAAGTCCCACGCCTTGGGGGACTTAAATAACCATTGGCTTCTGTTTGACCACTTTGTGGTCTTCTGTTTGTCATGGTTCTATTGACTTCTGTTCTGTGCGGAGCAAAGTGCTGTGCGGAGCTAAGTGCTACACTATTGTGGGAGCCACCTCTAGAATCCGTACGAGCCACTTCTTGAATCCATACCTCTGTTCTGATTGTCACTTCTGTGACCTCTGTTCTGTTCTGTTCTGTACCGTGGTTATGGTTATATATTTATATAATATCTGTATTTCAGTTTCTGCTACTTAAATGATTTGTTTATATAAATGTTTTGGCCTAACTAACTATCCATGGTTATTTTGTGTCCCTTATACTCTTGATATAATATTTCTCACTCTGCCATGTGCTTATAGTTGTTTACCAATTTTCAGGAAATAATGCAATTCAGAAATAGCTTTTGGAAAGTCTTAGATGCGGGGCTGCGGAATAGACACACACACAGCACTTTTATTGATATTTTTCTATGTAAATATCGGCCTTTTTGGTCAATACATTTTGTAATAAAAGTAGAAGCTTCAATGATTATTTTGGTACCCTCATTTAAATATTACTTCCGCTCGTGTTTATTTATTTGTTTAAGAGTTGGCCGTAGGTAACTCCAGTTACTGGCCATCACGATGCTTAACCCTTGGATACGGGGCGCGGATCGTGACACATACAAAGACATTTTACAATTACAACAAATTACAAAAATTAGACTCAGATCATAATTAAGATTAAAATAAATTTCTAGGGAATAATAAATTGTACAAATTAATACAATTGAAGATTATAAAAACTGAAAGTGTAATTAATAATAAATTTCCATGGAATTTATATTTACATATTTGAGTAAATTCTAATTAATAATGTGGTTATGATTTTTAACAGAATTTTATTCATTGAATTGGTTGAAATTAATTAATTATATTAATCAATTTACATGTTTATTTGTAAAAATATATTCTATTCTATGTTTCCAAAATTAATAAAAAAAAAATAGTGATTAGAATTGTAATTAATCGAATCAAATTATAAAACCAAAATCAAACAATGACTAAAATATATAGACTATTGGTATAATCTGCTCAACATATTCAAAGTTATCTAAATAATGCAATCATTATAACTAAATGTAGATTTCCTAGGTATGATGAAGATTGATGATATCATCAAATTAGAATGGAACTAAACTTTTACTTTTTAACCAAATCAGATATATATGTAATAAGGTAACAAATCAAAAGGTAAAACGAAAAAAAAAAAAGAAGAAAAAGCCATTTTACTGTAGCAATACCAAAACTGGCTACCATCACAGTGCCAGTGGTGAATTTGGAGCTATTATAGGAACTATGCAACTTAATAGATGAGAAGATGAAAATATAGTTAAAGTGAACTGCTTTAAAATAAGATTAAGATTTAACAACAGTTTTTAAAAGACATGACACAAATAGCTAAAGTTTTATATTGAATCTATTTAAACCAAAAAGAGATGGATTCATGGAAGTGACATAACTGCAAACCATTACAAGCATTCATCGTGTGCTTTTATAGTAGTATATTTAAAAATAATTTTTATTATATTTATATTTTAAAAGTTGTAGAATTGCATACTAAAGGGGTTTTTGGGAACATTTAAATAAGCCAAGTATCTTTTTGGATTTATCTTTAAGCATTATTCTTTTTTCCCAATTATGTCAAATTTTTTTACTTTCCTAATCTACTATTTACTACTATTATAAAAGTGTGAAGAATTGCCATATTTTTTACTTTTTGTGTATTCTAAAAATACCCTATCAAACTAATTAAATTAAATATCAACAAAACCACAAATAACATAGACATCTTTCGAAATTCAAACACCTTCAAACATCAAAGAATTGCCATGTTTTCTACTTTTTGTGTATTCCAAAAATACCCTCCTAAACTTATTAAATTAAATATGAACAAAACCACAAACAACATAGACATCTTTCGAAATTCAAACACCTTCAAACATCAAACACCTTAAAATAACCAAACACCTTAAAACATCACAATCTACTATCAAATACCTTGAATGTTTTGGACTCATGACTCATATCTAATTATATTATCACTTTGTCAATATTTTTTTTTCCTTTAGTCTATCTAGAGGCTCATGGGCTTGGATGTTGAACCGTACTATATTTATTATTTTATAAGGTATGCATCTCTTTTGTTTCATATGTTTGTTTTTTTTATAAGGAATGCATTCTTTTGTTTCTTGTTTGTTTGATAATGTTGATCCTAGGTTTTAAATCTACTGGCAACTCCGCAAAATATTCCAGTTTTCGGATTTTGTGTGTTCTCTATCTATGAAGACCATCTAGGTATCCAATTATACTACCACTTTGTCAATTTTATTTTATTTTTTTTCTTTAGTGCATCTAGAGACTCATGGGTTTTGGGTGTTGAACCATACTATATTTGTTATCACCTAAAGTTTGGTTAACTGATAATAGTGTAATTTTTGAAGTAGTTGAATAAAAAATTGTTGCCAATGAGTTCTTCAGTGGAATTTTTGGAACATTGTAACATCAAAATAGTGGTGCAGAGCACCTTCATTGCATTCGTATTTTAATTTTAAAGATATATTCATTCTTAATATTCTTATGATTTTTCTGATGGTGTAAAAACTATTATTTTTTGATAAATTATCTCTTTCTTGCCTATCAATTGATAATATATTAGTTGATTAACTCTTATTTAATTGTAACAAGATTTTTATTTGTAAGAATTTCAGCTTTTAATGTTAAAAACACTTAAAGTTCTCATTATTACTTCTCTTTGTTAAATTTTGTAATTTAAGTAAACAAACCAAAAAAAAAAAAAATCTAACTGCTCTCCTATGCAACAATAAAATTATCAAAATTGATCGTTGAAAAATATTTTTCATATCATTAAAAATCGTTAATTGACTTAATAAGTTATTTACAAAAAAATTAATTATTAATATTGCATGAAAAAATTAATTATTAATATTGCATACAAACAATCACAACTCAGATCACTGACATCTATGTCTTAGTCAAGCCAAGGTCTCCTTCTTCTTCTCCTCAATCTCTGTTTTTTTGGTATTTGGAAGATTTTCAAGTCAAATTTTCAATATAACAATGTGGGATTGAAATTACAGTTGCATGAGAAATCAGGTGTTTTGTTTTGTTTTGTTTTGTTGATTAGCTGTTTAGAATTTTTCTATTTTTGCATTATTTATTTAAATGCATTTATTCTTCAATGCTATAGATTGGAATTGAGTTGTGTTTATTTGAAAAATAGCTCTCTTCCTGATTGTGCTTTTCAATTGCCCCAGTTTTTCTTAATTGAACATTGGATCGTTCTGTAGATACATACAAATAACCTCCCAAAGTCTTAATCCTAACAGAAGTAATGAGCGCAAGTTCCTATCTTTAATGAATTGACAAAAAAATATGAAGAACATGGAGTCTGATTACACTCCTAATTCGACTTATCAAATTTCAACCAAATAATATCTATACTTTCAAACATAAACATTAAACATTAACAAAAAATAACAAAATGGTTCAAAAAATAAAACTAATATAAAACCTACAAACCCAAAACATAAACATAAACATAAATATAAGAGTAGTAATTATCTCTCTCTTGCCTATCACTTGATAATATATTAGTTAATTAACTCTTATCTGATTGTAATAAGATTTTTATTTGTAAGAATTTTAGTTTTTAATGTTAAAAACACTTAAAGTTCTCATTATTACTACTATTTGTTAAATTTTTTAATTTAAGTAAACAAACCAAAAAAAAAAAAAAAATCTAACTGCTCTCCTATGCAACAATAAAATTATCAAAATTGATCGTTGAATTTTTTTTTTTCATATCATTAAAAATCGTTAATTGATTTAATAATTTATTTACAAAAAATTTAATTATTAATATTGCATAAAAAATTAATTATTAATATTGCATACAAACAATCACAGACATCTTTCGAAATTCAAACACCTTCAAACATCAAACACGTTAAAATAACCAAACACCTTGAAACATCACAATCTACTATCAGACACCTTGAATGTTTTGGACTCATGACTCATATCCAATTATATTATCACTTTGTCAATATTTTCTTGTTTCTTTTGTCTTTTTGATTTTGAATTTCGAACTTTTGGTGGGTGGGTTTCGTAGCAAGATCAGATCAACTTCGCAGAATCTAGAATGCCATTGGACTTATCACTCATAATCAATTATACTATTCGTCAAAAAAAAAATTCTAACTGCTCTCCTATGCAATAATAAAATTATCAAAATTGTTCGTTGAAAAATATTTCTCATATCATTAAAAATCGTTAATTGACTTAATAATTTATTTAAAAAAAATTAATTATTAATATTAAATGAAAATATTAAAATGTATCATAGAATCAAATAGAATATTATAGAAAAAAAATTAACTCAAATTTTATTCACATTATTTTTACATTTTTCCTTCTCTTTTTTAAATTCTTATCCAAATTTATAATGTAAACCCAAAATATTTAAATATCACCTAATGTGAAAGAGTTGTGTCAATATTAAATTTTAAATTTTTTTCCCAGATTATCGATTATAATAGTGAAAGAAAATACTCCTCCACCAACAAAAAGAGATGGACAATATCAATGGTATGAACTTGTATGTCAATTTTGATGAACAAATAAAAAAAATGTTCATGGTTTGTTACAGCTACTAATCAAAGGATTTATCACAGATGCAATTTCCAAACGTCGTGCTTGACAAAATAATCAATATGCCAGATTTACACCTGAACAATGAAAACAATATATTGAAAATATTTCAAATAATAGGAAAAGAAAACGCAAAGGTCCAAACACATTTGACAACACAACTTACTCTTTAGAAGGGCATGACGAGAATACTCCAACGAATGGTAAACACACAAAATTAATAATTATTTTGGACATCTTTTACTGTATAGACTTGATTCTAATGCCTCTAATTTGTTTAATATATATGAAAAACAGGTGATGCATCATCGCAAATTGTTTGCTCTCTGACACATGAATTGCATGAATTACGTAAAATGACACCTTGTACCCTTTGTAAAGCTAAAAGGTTTGAATATGAACCTCTGAGCTTTTGTTGCTATAAAGGAGAAGTAGTGCTTGCAAGCCCCAAAGTTTTAGAATGTCTAAGAACCTTGTTCGCTTCTCAAACTATAGAGGCTATTGAATTTCATAGACATATTCAAGCATATAATAGCATTTTTGCATTCACATCATTTGGCGTGAAGTTCAACAAGGAATTGGCAAATTCTAGACGAGGTGTTTATACATTTCGTGCACAAAGTCAAATATACCATGATTTGCCATCTTTGATTCCATCTGATAAGGATCCTTGTTATTTCCAGTTGTACTTCTATGATATAGACAATGAACTTTAGAATAAAATGAGTAAACTAAACGATCAACCATTTTGTAAGGTTGTTGTTAGTAAACTAATTGAGATACTTTCAGAAAATCCTTATGCTCAATTTTTGCATACACTAGAACACGTTCCATTAGATACTTTTCAAATTCATATAAGTACAGATGTGAAGTTGGATCAAAGGGTTTACAACTCACCATCAGCTGATCAGGTAGCTGCAATTTGGATTGAAGGAAATAATCCAAATGTACCTCATGAACGTGATATTGTAGTTCACTCAAATTCAGGGCATAAGCATAGAGTGCGACACTATCATGGTTGTTATCATCGATTGCAATACCCATTATTATTTCCTAGAGAAGAGGTTGGATGGTATCAAAATATCCTTAAAAGAAATAGAGCTGGAGTAGATAATGGTGTCATTAACATTCAACAGAATTCAAATATGCATTCATTTACATCAGTTGAAGACATTTTTAGACAAGAACAAGAAGGTACTTACTATTTTCTAATGAAATCATTTTTTATTTTTATTATTTTATATTTTATTATTTTTTGTTTTTCATTTTTTTGGATTTTTATGAATGGGATGCTGAAGGACTAATAAGAAAATTAATAGAAAGGATAAGTCATGGAATAGCAAGGTATGGCCAAGCTTGTGTTTTGTTGAACAATTATATATTTTTCATAGTTATTTTTCATAATTTTTTCATGAAACCTACCATTATTGTTTTGAACAGTCCAAGAACCAAAATAAAAATGAGATATTTGATGAGATTTTCAAAAAATATTTGAACATTCCAATTCACTCTACATCTATGATGAGATTGTCATGAAAAGCAACAGTCTTTACACCCTAAATTTTGCTAATATGTAAATACATTTCTCATTAAAAATACTAAAATGTTCAGGTAAGCATTTAATATTAGTTACTTTTTTATACACTAAATGGTTATTTGATTTTTATATTTCTTACATTTGTATAAATAGTTTGCAATGAATAGACAAGAAAAAGTGCATGTTCTGGATTGTTTGAATTCTTTGTGCCTATTTAGTTGTGATTTCATTATATATTTTTCATGTATACTATTATAATGTCTCCTTTTTTCTTATTGTAAATTTAATGTTTGGTGCATATGTTGATGGTAGTGGTAGAAAGAATGTATCGTGTCAGCAATACTACTGTTATAAACTACTAGTATGAGATGATGATCACTCAATCATCCTACTATCTGGACGACTATTGTAGTAATTTGTTGTCAAAATGTATATAAAACTTAAGAATACAAGGTTGGACTTTTATCGAAAGAAACAATCAAAAATAAGGGCTGAACTTTACCAAGGGATTGTAGATAGTGTCTTATTTGGTGAGAACAGGGGAAGCAAAGTGGGAAAAAGAATAGTATTACATTTATCCTTTGTAGATCATTTTATCACAATGACTTGTAATCCTGATTGGAAAGAGATTAGGGATTAAGGAAGGACATGTAGCACAAGATAGACCTGATTTAATTGCAAGAGTTTTTCGAGCAAAGTTACAAGACCTACAATAATAACTATTTAAGAAGCATATTTTTGGAAAAGTAGCAACACCTGTTCACGTTATTGAGTTTCAAAAGAGAGGCCTATCCCATGCATACATGTTAATCATCTTCACGACAGATTGCAAGATTACAAATCCAGATGATTATGACAAAATTGTTTGTGCTGAAATGCCAGATCTAGACAAGTTTCTTGATTTATATGAAAAGGTTGCTGAACATATGATGCATGGGCCTTGTGGAGTTTTAAATCAAAAAAATCCTTGTATGCGCGAAGGTAAATGCGAAAATCGTTATCCCTGCTCTTTTTCACCAAAAACAATGCAAGGCAAAGACAATTATCCAATTTATAAAAGGAATGAAGAAAGTTTTGCTGTTAATGTACGGAATGCTATTTTGGATAATAGATGGGTGGTACCTTATAATCCTTATCTTTTGAGTCGATATAGCTGCCATATTAATGTTGAGATATGTTTAGGGGTGAAAACAATTAAGTATCTTTATAAATACATTTATAAGGTCCACGACAAGATTGCAGTCAACATTAGTCAGAATGAAAGAGATATCATTATTGATGAAATACAACAATTCCAAGATGCTCGGTGGGTATCAGCATAAGAAGCCATATGGAGGACATTTGAATTTGATCTAAATGAAATATACCCAGTAGTTATAAATTTGCAACTACATTTGCCAAACAATCAATTTGTCTCCTATTGGGAAGTGGGAGATGGTGAAAGACAACTACATGTCACATTATTTAAAGCGGCTGAGAAAATTATTGGATGTCCAGCAACTAAATTCATAGCATCCAAAGATAAGGCAAGTCTACCAAATGCATAAACAGTGTCACATTAACATACCTACATAACAAAGAAAATAATTTAATTTAAAACTATACTATTGTTATTGTTATTGTAGGAAAGTAAGAATAACAAATTCTATAATGCTCTAAAACTTGCTTCTGGACATACATACATATTTATCACAAGGCTACACAAGATGAATAATAAGGATCGCATATCTAGGAAGATTGTAGCAGAAGAAGTACAAAATGACGAAGATCAATATGAAATGGAAAATATAAATACAACAAATTTTCAAAATCCCTCAAAGAGGATCAAACTAAAAAAGGAATGAATTATGTAAAATATTTTTATCTTTTAATTTCCTTTACTTAATTTATTTCAAAATTATAATAAAAATACTACAATATTAGTTGAATGTTTTATTTCTTCACCTTAAATAATAATAGTATTACAATGTTAGTTGGGTGTTTTATTTGTTCATCTTTTAATTACAAAATGGTATCTAGATACATACACATAACAAAAGTGAAACAACCTGGTGAATTATATATTTAATAGTAATAAGTCCAACAATAAGATATGGACTGCAATTATTTTATGTGATGGTTTCAACCTACTTTCTAAATTTTAATACTTAAAATAGAAATATAAATGCCCCCCATACGTATGAATTCATATATTATTTTCTTGATGAATTGACAAAAAAAAAAGGATATATGAAGGACATGGTGTAATGCCCCAACTTCCGGGCAGTTAAATATGTACAATAATACAACACAAGTAGGATAGATAACCAAAACATTTTAATATACATATATAACCAGAGTTAATATCACAGATAATTCGTTTATGTTACATTACAGGATTACCAAAATATTGCCAAACCAAAAGTCAAAAGGAAAAAAAACAACTAGTCTAAGTCTTCAAATGAACCCCAACTCCAACACTTCATCTTATTTGCCTTCGAAATAACCTTCACCATTGTAAACTGCTTCATCACGTGGCATGACACGCCATGAGCTTGGAATGCCTAATAAAAACACACACACCCCCATATCTTCTATCAACCAATCAACCATACACAGAACAAATTGGGTAACATAACATACAACATTACCACAAGGTTCTATGAATTAGTAGTTAGACTAGACATCTAGAATCCCCCAAAGAGATCCTTCTACCCAACCACAAGGATTGAACACCAGACTATTCAAAACTCCCCCTTTTGCTGCTTTGCAGACCTTACCACCTATACCCACCTCCCGGTTATTTACCGGTCAGTGACATTGATGGACCTCAAAAGGGACGGCCAAACAAGTGGGCTCGCTTACACCCAAATCGTGCCTAGGGCTCGCTTACACCCTGCACATACCATACCAAAGGGCTCGCTTACACCCTAAAACCACCGCATAGAGTCTGAATACATCCGTGTCAACCTAGGGGCTCGCTTAGGCCGCTTGCGCAAGAATTAACTCATTTGGTTTTAATCCCACCATAATTCATGTCATTCATATGTATAAATTATTCCACAACACTAATGTGAACGTCACCCATTGCCAACCCCTTATCATTTCCCGTTTATTGGATCTTTTGCCAAGCAAGTTAGTCACATTCGGTAATTTGGTAATATAAAAGAGCATGAGACAAACATAAGACAGGAAATATAGCCATGATAAGCATACATAAGTATGGTAAGGCAAGCAAACAACATTAGGCATGCTTTGAAATACTTAGAGACAAATAACACAATAAAACACCATTTTTAGCACTGTTCAATTCTACAGGGCTAACAAGAATGCTTTGGTAAAAATATTTCCAGGTCAAATTAGGGGTTGAAATTGCACAAAAACAATAATCAACCTGTCTAGTTTCAGTTCCAATTCTCAAAATTTGCACAGCACCTCCAGAAATTCATTTACAAGCTATATTCGAAAACCTGTCCAGATTTGTCAACCTTTGGGAAAACTAGTTTTCCTCTCAATTTACCCAATGATTTTCACCCAAATAAATTTTGTTGGAAAGCGGACTCAGAATTCTAAAATTTGACAAAAGAACCAACATGAGATGATTTTTCTGGAATTTTATAAAATTGAAAGAAGTGGACTGTTTTTCAGAAACTCATGACCAAATTTTTAAACACAATATCCAAGCCCTAAAAATATACAATTTGTAACGCCCTCAAAATAATACATAGAAACCCACATTATTGACATGCATAGACATAAGTAAACAAAACTTAATTCCATTCATCAGAGTATTCCTTACAAATGTATTACATGTTGACAACAAAAGTAAATGCCCAACGGGCTTACAACTTTCCAAGCCAACACTTGGTTACACAAAAAGAGAGTACTAACTCAAAACACATTAAGCCCTTGGCTTGAATTTACATGTAATACATAAAAGATATCACAAAAAGCCTTTCAGCCTCTAGCCTCCCAAGCTACGTCCTTGGAGGTGGCATACCATCTGTACTTGAAAATGATGTCCCATATAGGGTGAGCCACAGCCCAGTAGAGAGATGCTAAACCAAATATAAGCAATGACTAAAACAATAGCATTTAATAGATGTTTAATACTTATAAACCAGTTATATCACAGTACAGTCCCATGACAATTATGTCCATGTTACAATCCACTCTCCTTTACTTATCCAAATCATTTTATATTCATAGCTCAGAACCTGGCCAAGCAATTTAATGAGACTATAACTCATATACCAACACTTCCATATTCCACAATAGATACACATATTTGATGCATTATTATCATATTAAAACACTTCCATACTTCATAAATGATACACATATTTGCTGTATTAATGGAGTCCATCCCCTATCTCCTCCCAAAAAGGGTTTGAGAGTCCATCCCCTATCTTCCCTCAACCATGGAGTACATCCCCTATCTCCTCCCAAATAATATGCATATACAATGTAATAAAACACTTGTCATATACAATAAGTAATCAATACACCTATTTGCTGTATTGTTCCAACCGTCATATTCAATGACAAATTCAATGTGATTAGTTTCAGTTTTCCCTAATCAACATACAGTATCTACAACAATCAAGACTATTCTCCACCGATAGCCCAAAGTAGTTATTTCTAAACAGAAGATAAATGCATCAACAGATATAATATCATCATTTACATAGGTGAGTGATAAATTAATCCAACTACACCATTCAATCCCATAATTTCCCAATTTCATGGATTTCAACTCAATTTAATGTTTTCCCAAATTAATTATACTAATTAATTTATCATAATAATTAGGGCATTCTCCCCCTTTTACCAAAAATCAACCCTAAGGTTCAATTTCCTCAATTTGACACTAATAATGCCATTTTCCAAGTCTTACATACATATGGGTTTTTAATATTTGAAAACCCCACTTTTATAAATTACACAACAACCCTAACTTTTCCCAAAATTACCCAACATCACCAACTAATCAAAAAGGCCAAAATTAAAGACAAAACTCATAAGATGGAGTAGGGTATCCCTACCTCGAAATGAAGAGCTCAAATGGAGAAGGTGGTGAAAATTCAAAGTGCTCCAAATCCACAAATTTTCAGATTAAAATGTAGCCCACACAACCCTCTATCTTTCTTACAAAGGACCTAGGATAAAAACACACTAAAAATAGATGGATCCCTAGAGAGAAGGTGTGTAGAGAGAGAGAGAGAGAGCTCTCGGATCTAGGGTTTGAAAGAAAAGGAGGATGAAAAAGTGAAGTGTTTACCCGCTGTTGTCTACTGATATAACACAGGCTCGCTCGAGCGAAGAAGTGGTCGCTCGAGCGACCAGACACAAAGAATCCTCGCTCAAGCGTAGAAAGCCTCGCTCAAGCTTACAATCCAAACCTTCAGGTCTGCAACCCAGAAGTACGCTCGAGCGACAGAATGCTCGCTCGAGCGAAGAAACCCAAAACATAGACCTCGCTCGCTCGAGCCAAGAAATACAACTCTCAGGTCTAGAACGAGACGCAGACGCAGGCTCGAGCGCAAGACTTCTCGAGCCACCAGACACATCACCCAACTCTCGCTCGAGCGAAGGAACCCTGGCTCGAGCGAAGGATCTAAAACAAGGAGCTCGCTCGAGCGAAGAATCAAAATTCTAGGTAACAACCATTTGCTCCCAATCACACCCAACCTGTAACAAACCTGCCCAAAACATCCTATAACTCAAATACAAAGTATTGAAGGATGAAAACAAGATATATACAACAATCAACATCCACGGAACCAAGTCCGGATTACACTAATCAATGGAGGGAAAACCAGGGTCGCTATACAATTAGGGGCTAATAAAATTATCACAAGCTCTAAACACACCAAATAGCCTACACTAAATTCAGATTTGAGAAATAAATAAATTTGATATTTCTTTTAAATTAGAGAAGTTACAGTAGTGCCTAATTTGACAAATTTGCAAGACAATGTCACTAGCTCAAACCCACACTTTCATACACACCAAAAACCCTATTTAACATTAATATGCAACACAAGAGGGCATCTAAACAATAGGATGAGATGGTTGAAAGAATTGGAGAAGACATGGGAGGGGTGTGTTCTTACCTTGACCCTAGAAGGCACCATTTTCTTCCTTTTCATTTTTTTCTTCTTCTCTATTTCCCTCTAATCACACTCTCCTTCTCTCACTCTCTCCTTGGCTGCTGATATGTGTGTGTGTTGGGAATTGAGACATGGTTCTCAATTTATAGGAAATAAGCTTGGGTCCTAGCTTAATGACTAAGGAACGCATAATTATCTAGATTTTTTTATTTTTATTTTTCAACCAATTTTCCACCAAAATAGTATTTATAACACCTATGTACATATTCAAATAAATAATAATATTCTATTCAAATAAATAATAAATGAAAGAACAACAAAAATAAAAATAGAAATAAAAATAAAATGTATGACTTAATTTATAAATTAGGAGGTAAATAAAACAAAACCAAGCTTTAGGGTATTTTCAACTATAAAGTGGTGTTCTATGATTTAATTATGATAATATACGGGAAAATTATCCTTTATTGGGCCACTTTGCAGACTTTTACAAAAGTAGGGGCTAAAATGCTATTAACCTAAGTCTCAGAGAAAACCTCAAAAATTGTTAATCAAAAAGAAATCAAATTTTAGAAATAGATTTAGAAAAAATCCAAAAAATCATGAATCACATAAAAAATATTCTTACAAATAGTGATTATATTATAAACACAAAAAATTGTTAATCTTTAAGCAAGAAGAAATCAAATTTCAGAAATTGATTTAGAAAAAATCCATGCCAAATTGGCAAATTGTTAATCTTTAACTCATGAATTCTATAATTCTGTTAAGGGCCTATTAGTTGAAATAGAAAAATGAAATGTGCTTTAGATTTAATTGAGACAAAATGTTAAAAAAAAAAAAAAAAACATATAATATAGTTGATTTCTTGCTCCTCCTACCCCATCCACCCCAATTTGATTTTAATAAACCCAAATAATGATAATTGTAAGAAAAAAAAAAAAAAAAACCAGACTTATATAAATTTCCTACACAACGAACCAAAGAAATAATCACAGAATAACAATGATCAAATCAAAGCCCAGGTTTCCATATTTACCACATCTCTATCTTGTTTCGATATGATAGGTCTTAAGGAAGTCCACAATGCTTCAAACACAATGTTTCAATCACAAACTGTAAACACCAATAAAGCAATTAAATTGGACAAACCTGTTGTCAATATTATTGAAACAAAAGATTATTGAAATATGCTAGAAATTAAAGATTATTGAAACAAAAGATATCCAAAAATTAGAGTAAATATTGTTGAAACATTATTGAAATACTCAAGAAAAATCAAAGCCTAGGTTTCCATTTTCCCCATTGTTTGCTTACCTAAACAGTATTTATACCAGATTCTTCCTTTGTGGAATAAAACAGTATTAATGATTGGTTGGTTGTGTAATTAATGACATTTAATAGCATGTTATTTGTAAATCAAATTTGAATGTTACCAATGTTACCAATTTTACAAACTAATAAATCTTACCAATTTTTTATGAATGGGTGTTTTATGCAATAAATAAAACTCAAAATCTGAAATAGTACTACTTTAATAACGTAATAAAGCCTATTAATAATAAAATGATTAATGATCCCACAAATTAGTGAAGGATTCGTTATCCAATCAAATTCATGACATAACCATTTATTATGTATTCATTGAATTTTATTTTATTTATTTTCTTTTATATTTGAAATTATGATCCCCAACCCCTCTCAATATTCGCTAATTTCGTTAGATTGAATCCGATTAATAAAATTTACAATCAAACATAGGATTGTGAGTCCATGAACTAACAATCCCAATTCTATGCTATAATACTACTAATCAAACATGCCCTAAGTGGCACATCAATAAGTAAACAAAATAGATTACTCTATCAACCTATTAAGTTAACTCCTATCTATTTTGGTTAAATTTGTAGTCGAGTAGGAAAATTAGCTAAAAAGCCAAAACTAACACAAAAAATCAATCCATTCTCTCTATTTATTTTATATAAGTCTTTTCGTAAATAATTAAAAAACCACAAAAATAAAACAAAATAAAATAAAATAACAATTTTCAAGCAAACCCTTGGATGAGAGAAAGAAACAATATCATCAAAACAAAATTTTATAAGTGTCGGTGTTTTTTATTTTTTCTCCAAAATTCAAAATGAGGGTTTTAGAAGAAAGCAATGTCTCCCCAATTCACTAATCCAAACAAATAATATGAACTAAGAGAAACACTTTTCTTTTGTTTCGGACTTTTCATGTAAGATTCTATGTAAGTTTTTTTGGCCTAATTGAAAAAAAACCATGGATCCATCCCTGTACATCCATAAAATACACACAAATCCATAATTTCAGTCCCCATTGTATAGATAAACATTATTGAATCAAAGCCCACACAAATGCATATAACTAAGAGAAACACTTTTCTTTTGTTTCTAACTTTTCGTGTAAGATTCTATGTAAGTTTTTTTGGCCTAATTGAAAAAAAACCATGGATCCATCCCTGTACATCCATAAAATACACACATATGCATATATATATATAGAAAATACACACAAATCCATAATTTTAGTCCCCATTGTATAAATAAACATTATTGAATCAAAGCCCACGCAAATGCATATATATATATATATATATATCAATCCCCATTGTATAGATAAACATGAGACATTATTGAATCAAAGCCCAAGTTCCATTTTCCCCAAAGATGGGTTTGCTCACCTGAAAAATCAAAGCCCAGATTCTTTTATAGATATCAGTCTCATCCCCAATTAAAAAACACCCTTGCGCAGTGGCTCCATTCGTCAATATTGAAGCGGGTTTGGGGCTGCCACTGTTGATGACGATTGGGATAGCGGAGGGAAGAAGAGAGGAGATGAAGAGAGTAATAAGGGGTTTGGGGTTCGGTCGTCGACAAGGGTTGGGCTCCGATAGGGAAGCAAGGAATAGGCTCCGATGGAGAAAGAGAGAGAGAGAGAGAGAGAGAGAGAGAGAGAGAGGCGTATGTTCAAATTTTGAAATCAGAAAGAGATGAAAGGGGTGTGGCTGAGGGAGTGAATGAGAGGGTGATTACATTTTGGATTGAATTTTCAGCCTTTGGATTGAATCAATCTAATGGTCTATATTTTGACAAAGGGACAAAAGTCCAAATAAGAGTGAGACATTTTCAACCATTGGATTGAATCAATTTAATGGTGCATATTTTGACACATAGACAAAAGTTCCATCAGGATTCAAAAACCCTTCTCCCTTATTATATAGATATATATATATATATCTTAAAATTTCCATGTTTAGAGGGTGTTTGGGATTTAGTTTTTTGATGATTTTTTTGTTGGTTTATTTTCCTTTTAGTAAATTTTTTGCTAGGTTCTACTCAACTAGACCAATTAGAAAAATAATTTTTTTTAAAAAATTCAAGCAAGCAAGCAAGTCCAAAAAAGACAAATAATTCAAAAAAAAAAAAAAAAGACTTTTTTTGACTTATTTTGGCTTATTTTATTTTATTGTAATTTTTTCAACTTTTTTTTATTCATCTACACGAAAAATGCTGATTTTTCATATATTGGTTTATTTATTTATTTTTATTTTTTTTGACTTATTTTTGCTTTGGTGAGCTGATTCTTCAAAAAAAATTAGGGTTCTACTCAAGCAATCAAAAAAATATTTAAAAAATAAAAAATTAAAAGTAAGTCTAGAATAGACAAAAATATTCCAAAAAAAAAAGTTGATTTTTTTTACTTATTTTGGCTTGTTTTTATTTTATTTTATTTTTAAAATTTTTATTTTTTTATTCATATATATAGACTAGTGGATGTGCACGTGCGTTGCACGTGGTATTCATGTTTATGTTTTTGTTTTTGGTTTGTAGGTTTTATATTAATTTTATTTTTTGAACCATTTTGTTATTTTTTGTTAATGTTCGATGTTTATGTTTGAAAGGATGAATATTGTTTCGTTGAAATTTGATAAGTCGGATTAAGAGTGTAATCGGACTCCATGAGTAGAGATCCTAATTTTTGGTAATTACACGTGTAACC